>OW121744.1:62125927-62780223 GCA_933228675.1 Stomorhina lunata
TTTTTTGATAATGGGACCATGGCTATTGAAATTGGTCAAAATCGGTCCATTATTTCTGGTGCCTCCCATAGGTCCCACTTCCCGGAATTGATATATTGGCCATAAATATCAATATTTTTTCATGAAATTTAAAACAAATACTGCTTATGTAAACGTAAATCACTGTACCAAATTTCGTTAAAATCGGTCCACATTTGACCATAGCTCCCGTACAAACTTTTCTTTAAAAACGCACTAAATGAGACAAAAAATCACTAAAACGCTCGTAAATCTAAAGATAATGAAAATTTTGAGTATATTTTTTGCATACATAATTTTTGTAATAAGTGTAATCAATTTGCCAAATTTCGAGATAATCGCTCCACATTTGACTCTAGCTCTCATATAAGTCCAAATGACGGAAACAGGTTAAATATATAAGTTTTGAGAAAATGTTTGTATGATGGCAAAATTTAGTAAATATTTGTCTTTATACAGGAAAAATAACACCTTTGACCTTAGTGGTGAAGGGTATCGTATGGACGGGCTTGACCGACTATAGCGCTTTCTTACTTGTTTTTGGTCTAAATTTTTTAAAAAATACCCATTTTCCCCATACAAATGGGCTCTTAAACTTTGGACCCGATGCCCATAGAACGTTGTCCGATTTGGCTCAAATTTTCAGATCTAAACTTTTAGACCTAGTGTCACAATATTCCGTAGAAAAACATTTGAAATCAAAGAAAAAAAAATTGTCACCCTATACTTGCATATTATACGCAACGAAAAGTATTTATACCTGGTTATGAGATGAAATTTGGTGCAAAGTAAATACTAGGGAAGTGGTTTATATACTTGTAAATGTTGAACTATACTAACCGTACTACTGCAACCGAATTCAGTCCAAATATTTGACCAATTTAGTCCAAATATTTGACCAACAATACCAACTAGTGCAACAATTTTTTTCGAATTTGGACTACATTTGGAATTAGCTGCACCCTCGTAGAAATATGAGATATGTTTCTAAATTTAACACAATTTGATGGTTGGATTCAGCACAGCCGTATATAACACTCTTATTAAAATTAATACGTTTCTTGTGAAATTTTCCACATGCCAATATCTTGTGTTATGACTCTTATCCATTAAATGAGAAATGTTATATCTATTATACTTGCATACTTGAAAAATAACTTACAAAATAATTCCAATGAAACAAACAATGAACACAAGAATGAGTATGAATGCGAAATAGCAGGAGTTGATCCTGATGTTTTAGTTGTTGTTTTTGTTAATCTTATCCTGGCTTTCATATGTATAAGCAGACAAATGCTTATTTGGTTGAATATCAGCAAAATGTGAATATAATGAAATTCTTTTAATGACTTGCCATTCCTAGAACGAAACGTATGGAACGAAAGAAAATAAATAGATGATAGCAAAAGAATGTATAAATAACAACAAATAAGATAAAAATCTATGTTGAATTTTCCATAAAACATAAACGTGCAAATGTATGATTAAAAACTTACTAACGTATCCATAACAGTGAGAGCAAGGGAACACTTCTCAACTCAACTGAAAAAAAAACAAGGAAAAAGCATCAAAGTATGCAGTAAATATAGATATACTGTTATGCCTTAAGGTAGGCTATACTAAAGTACTTTAGTATAATAACTTGACATGATGTGTGTGTGCATGTGAGTGTGTCTGTCTGTCTGTATGTATGTTCAATGCTTAGGGAGTAAAATACTAAAAAATGTTTCTATGTGTTTTAGAGCAGAGACAACAATATTTTTTTTTTTTACTTTTTTTCTGGCTAAATACAAGTATTTTTAATATTATTTTATTTTACAACTTTTTCTTCTCTTTTGAGGGGTTTTTTTTATAAAAATGTAATGAAAAACTTTTTAATTATTACGCCACTTAACATTAGTATTAAATTTATTAGTTTTTTTCCAAAGTAATTATGTTATTTTATACCATTAGAGATATATTACATTTTACTATAACAAATAGAAAATAAAATTTTGTTATTCTGGCTTAAAGTTTGTTGGAAAATTAGAAATTTGTTCCAGCAGAACCTGTAAAACTTTTTTTTGTTAGCAAATTAAACTTAATAAAACTGGAAGAAATTTAAGAGAAAAAATATCTGTCAAAAACATTAATATTTTCAGTAAATATTTTGTAGCATATTTTAGGGATGCTCAAAATTATTTCTGTTGCTAAAGGTTTAATTAAATCTGGAGCCAAATCAACGCACTCAGATTTTTGAGCAAATATTGTGTAACCTATCTTAGGGATTCTCAAAACAGTTTATTTTGCAAAAAGTTTAATAAAATTTGTCAAAACATTTAGTTTAAATTAAAGGAAACTTTTGACAAATAAGTTACAATATTGTGAACCTTATATATCATATATTATTTAGATTATCCTAAAAGTATGCTATAAAAAGGTTTCTGAAATATCTTACATTTCGATCGATATCGAATGCGGTGATTTGGCCTCTGATTTGAAAGAACATATAGTTTAAATGAAACTGTCCATCTTTTGAAAAATAATTGTTAACCCTTTTTCGCTGGACGGTTCTTATAGGCAAATATATTTTTGCATTGTCTGACCATCGGAACTCTTAAGAACTACTACTATTATCTATTATTAAGAATAACAAATTCATACTTCTTTGGCTTTTATTTCGAATAAGATCAGTTTTTTCGGAGCACATGTAAAATAGGGTTAAAAATCGATGCTCTACATCCTAAGAAAAAAAATTTGTCTTCCTAGGTCAATGTCCTGAGGTGGTGCATAGGACATTTATTTCTAGGACCCATTTGTATGGGAAAAAAGGGACTTCTTTCGGTTTTTGGTAAGTTTCAACCAATAAAGATATATCTTTGGCGAAATTAATAATTTTATGTTGAAGATAACTAAATCAGCTTTGATTAGAGTTATAAAAACTAAAAATCCATGCAGTAGTTTTTAAGTTATTGCAATTTGCCCCAGAAAATTCGTGTCCTTTTCAACACGCCTAAGGATATGCAACAAAAAAGTTATTTTTAGAGAAATTACATTTTTACAGAAATTACCAATTAAGACTTTTCTGAAGACTTATAAATACTAAATAGTTTAAATTTATGGAAATATAATTAAATTTACATAGTTTTTTTTATACTGGAAAATGGTACTTTTTTTAAGGACCGTTTCAAAACCCACTTTTTAAATTTTTGAAAATTTTGTTAAAAAATATACAAAATTTTAAAGTTTTTGATCGGTATGTTAAAATAGACAGATGTGGTAAAAAAATTCAAAAAAGTTCAGCTTGGTATCTCATATGGTTTTGCCGTACCTGCTACTTGAAATCGTAAAATTTCGCGAAAAAGTAAATTATTGGACATTATTTAATAGATGCATAGTAAATTTTATTTATGTTTTCTTTTGATAAAGCTAATACTGAATTTTAGAGCCCGGTCATTGAGGAATGTCCACTTGAACTTTCTTTGATATTGGGTGAACTTAACCCTTTTTTCATCGGGGTCAAAGGTCAAAATTTGGATTTTTGTGAAAAAAAATACGAAATGTTATAAATTTAGTGGCTTATTTTGACCACAATTAAAAAAAATAGTTATTTTTAAGAATGGTTTTATTGTCTGTTATGGGGACTAAAATGACCCACAATTTTTTTTCGAAAATTTAAATGTTTGGTTTATTTTACTGACTAATTTTATTAAATCTCTGTCATCACATAAGCTGTAAAACAATTTTGAAGGTTTCCCTTCACAAATTTTTGAAAAAAAAAATTTGGGTCATTGGGTCGAATTGGGTCATGTCTGTGAAGGGTTAAATAAATTATTTTTAATAAAACATATAACCATTCTTAAGAATAACTATTTTTATAAATTTTCATAGAAATTCGCCACTAAATTCATAACATTTCGTATGCTTGCCACTAAAAATCCAAATTTTGACCTTTGAACCCGATGAAAAAAAGGGTTAAGCTCACCCAATATCAAAGAAAGTTCTAGTGGACATTCCTCAATGACTGGGCAATAAAATTTAGTATTAGCTTTATCAAAAGAAAACTTAAATAAAATTTACTATGCATTTACTAAAATAATGTCCAAAAATTTACTTTTTTGCAAAATTTTACAATTTCAAGGCACAGGTACGGCGACACCATATGAGATATGAAACTGAACTTTTTTGGATTTTATTACCACACCTGTCTATTTTACATGCCGATCAAAAATTTTTAAATTTTGAATATTTTTTTCAACGAAATTTTCTCAAACTTAAAAAGTGAGTTTTGAAACGGTCTTTAGAAAAAAGTACCAATTTCCAGTATAAAAAAACTGTGCAAATTTAATTATATTTTAATATTTTTCAACTATTTAATACTAATAAGTCTTTAGATGATAAGGAATGTCTTACTTTTTAATTTTTGTACTGTAAGTTAATTTTTTTGCTGCATATCCTTAGGCGTGTTGAAAATGACACGAATTTTCTAGGGAAAATTGCAATAACTTAAAAAACTACTGCATGGATTTTTAGTTGTTTTGACTCTAATGAAAGCTGATTTAGTTTTCTTCTACATCCAATTATTGGTTTTGCTAAAAACATATCTTTACTGCTTGAAATTTACCAAAAACTGAAAACTCCCATTTTTCCCCATACAAATGGGTCCTTGAAATAAATGTCCTGGTTTTACCAAAAACATACATATTTTTATTGATTGAAATTTACCAAAAACTTAAAACCGCCCATTTTCCCCCATACAAATGGGTCCTTGAAATAAATGTCCTGTGCGCCACCTCAGTCATCCTCATCTTAGGATGTACAGCATCGACTTTCAACCCAGGCGTTTCGAATTTCAATTAAAGTCGTTTTTCGCTCCACCCCTTCCCGATCCGCCAAAATGAAAAAACTTGGTCTATGAGCTTAAATTGTGCTTAAATCATAGTTTAGACAAAAAATACAATAATTTAATGGTAAGACCTCTTGGTCAATAAAAGGTTAAATATAGTAAACTTTATATGTTTTATTGTCCTAAATATAAATAAATGTTTTTAAAATATCTTAGGTATTGGTCAATCCAACTGATATCGGTAAAGCAAAACAAAAGCCAGGAAAATAGTGCGTAACACTTCTACGAGCCAGAAAATTGGCTGCAACGGTAAATTGCCCTAATATTTTTTAAAGCTTTTACATTTTCTGTAAAGGACTTTATAATAAAAATGTGTTAGGATCGGATCAAGGGAATTTTTAAAGAGTAAAGTCTTTTGTACAACAATCGTTTTTATAAATAAGTCAAGTAAAAGCAAGATCGGAACAGGGGGAGTTCCACCCCTCATGGAAAAACTATTTAGTAGCGTATCTTCAGAAGAATTGTATATAGAGTCACTAAACTAATTACATCCGGTTTTTTTCATTGGAAATTTTCTCTTCCCATACCAGTATTTGTATTTGAGATGAAACAGGATAGGAGCAGGGGGAAGTTTTTCCCTAATGCTAAAAAATGATATGTATTAAAATTGGAGTAATATTCGAAATAATTAAAATGGAGTGAGGTGAGGAAGCATTGGGGAACCTACCCAATATTCAATAGTAAGAAAACCCAGGCAACGCCGGGCCTAAACACCTAATAATATTAACATATTTTTTGTATAATCTAGTAGATCTGCTTATGACTAGAAATATTTACATGCAAAATTGTGCACTTCATTATCAACATCAATTTGTCAATATTGATTTGCATAAAATTTCAATTTTAATTTTGTGGTTCAGCGCATTTTAATTATTTAAATTTTTGTTGTTGTTGTTAACTTCTGATGAAATTATATTAAAAATCAAACAACAAATTTTCGTGTTTTTATTTTAGAACAATTTCAAAAATTATCATTATTAGCAAATAAATATTGTATATATTATAAGTATGTATTTGTTGTTCAATTATTGCATTTTGAATATTGTATTGATACAATATTTCAATAATAATGTGATAACAATTGCAATTATTTTCTATTGTTCTGCTTTCAATAAATATTATGTTACCAGTAATAATTCTCATTTATTTTAAAAGCGTAAATCTATTTAAAATTGATTTTAGAAATGTTGTACATAATCCGAAGACAAACAAATTTTTATTTAATGTAAAATTTTCTAATATGATTTTCAGGTCAAGTAGAAGTGCATTTACAAGTTACTGAGGTAATTTCAATAGTAAGCAACCAGTAAATTTAGACAACTTATTAAAAAATGATGAAATTTAAGAATCCAATTATTTACTTATTAAGTATTATACGGACTCTTTACCAGAAACATCAAATTAGAGAGAGGCTTAATGAGCTCGGAGAACGATACACGCAGTTTACGGCTTAAAGAAGTTGTTACCGACGAAAAAGCACAAGAGTCCACAAAAAAATTTGTAATTATCATAAACTGAAATTGATCGATATGTTTGAAACTCTAAGATATAAAAGTAAGGTATATATTAAAGAGCGATATTGTAGTGACCAAATATTCATTTCCAATATATCTAACACGTTCCTCTTATATCTCTAGAGAACCAGCTATTTCGATTTACTTCAATTTACGGTCATCTGAAATTATTTTTTTAACTTCTTTTTAAGCTCTTTGCTTCAACTGCGTCCATCGTCCCCCGCTGGTGCAGAATGCGAATAATATTTATAAAGCAAAAACCTGGTCCCAATAGTATTTATACCCTTCACCACCATAGGTGGAATGGGTATTATAAGTTTGTGCTAATGTATGTAACGCATAGAAATATTTGTCTTGGACCCACCTTTTAGTATACCAATAGGTTTAGAATCACTTTCTGAGTCGATTTAGCGATGTCCGTCCGTCCGTCTGGCTGGCTGGACCCCCATTTAAACCTTGTTATCAAACTACAGTTCGCAATTCCAAAGATAATTTAATGAAATTTGGCACAGATAATTTTTTTGATAATGGGACCATGGCTATTAAAATTCGTCAAAATCGGTCCATTATTTATGGTACCTCCCATAGGTCCCACTTCCCGGAATTGATATATTGGCCACAAAAATCAATATTTTGTCATGAAATTTTAAACAAATACTGCTTATGTAAACCTAAATTACTGTTCATTTTCTCAAAACGCACTTAATTCACTAAAACACTCCTAAATCCGAAGACAATGAGAATTTTAAGTTTATTTTTTGCATACATAATTTTTGTAATAACTGTAATCAATTAACCAAATTTTGGGATAATCGGTCCACATTTGAACCTAGCTTTCATATAAGTCCAAATGACGGAAACAGCTTAAATATATAAGTTTTAAGAATATGTTTGTATGATGGCAAAATTTAGTAAATATTTGTCTTTATACAGGAAAAAGAACACCTTTGACATTAGTGGTGAAGGGTATCGTATGGTCGGGCTTGGCCGACTATAGCACTTTCTTACTTGTTTTTGTTTTCGCCGTTTTTGAAACATGAGACTCGATTTTTTTAAATTTTTTTCAAAATTTCAAAAGTTGATTTACTCCAAAGTTGATTTACTAAAAATGGCTTTAAATATTATTCTTTAAAATATTCCCCTTGCATTCGTTTCAAAGATTTGATTTTCAAATCCTCTTGAACAACAGATAGATACATCGGCTACGCATATTAAACTTTTAGCTACACAGATTACATTTAGTAGTACCTGGTTGACCGAGCCTTGCTCGGAGCTTTATTATAGGCATTTCATGGCAAATTTTAAACTTTTCAAATATTTTATTTTACAAAGTAAGCGCGTTGCTGCACCACATACTAAAATAAATTTAGAAGAATATCCAATTAATTTTGAATTATTTTATTCATTTGGTCCGATCAACACATGACCAAATGCATAGTTTACAATTCAATTAATTTTGAATAATTTTGAAAATTGGTCATACCAACTTAGAAACCTCCGTCGACTTATGAGCAACAACTTTGCTAAAGATCATGATGAAATGCACGGTTTACGATTTAATTAATTTTGAGTAATTTTCAGTGGCGCCACCTGTCGGAAATTAGTCATATCAACTTATAAATCTTCTTCGGCTCATGCGCAACAACTTTGCTAAAAAGCATAATATGATCAAATGCATAGTTCACTCTTCTATAATAACTTTAAAAGTTATTATGTTTCCAATTTTTCCCCTTTTTATCCCCTAATTTCAAAAAGTTCCATATACATATTTGGTACTTTTGTGTGGTACCAATTGAATTCGGTACATTTTATTAAAATGCAGTTAACATATTGTTATTACTTTATGAGATGTTAAGTTAACTTTTTATCCCTTTTTCCCCATTTTGGCCCCCGAAATCAAAAAAGTACCATATAAGTGTTCAATATTTTTTTTTTTCACATTTATTGATGTAGTACTAAGTTTCTTTCTGTATTATTTGGTTCAAAAGATCAGAGTGGGTTAAAAATAGTACCATAAAAACTACTTTCATTCTTTTTAACCCCCTATCGGGCATAGTTTCAAAAAACAACCAAACACCTGTCCGCTTATTTTTATAGCTGTTCACAACGTAATTTAAATTTTGTTTCTATACTTATTATAACTTTTCAATTTTTTTTTCCCGTTTTTACCCCCCTTAGTGGCAAAAATTCCAAAACTCGAAAAATCTGGGGAAGATGAAAAAAACTAAATTTTTCAAAATTATTTTTAAAAAATCCCAAGATTATTTGGGGAAAACCCCTTATACAGTGACAATTAGGACCCTTTGGAGTACTCGCTCCATATAGTGGTATACGTGTACAATTCCATTTTTGGCCATATTTGAGCAAATTCATCTTCTTCAGATTTTTAAAAAACTAAAATTTTCAAAATTATTTTTAAAAAATCCCAAGATTATTTGGGAAAAACCACTTATACAGTGTCAATTTGGACCCTTTGGAGTACCCGCTCCATATAGAGGTATACGTGTAAAATTCAATTTTTGGGCATTTTTGAGTAACTACATCTTCTCTAGATTTTTCGAAAAAATTAAAATTTTTAAAATTATGTTAAAAAAATCCCAAGATTATTTGGGGAAAACCACTTATTCAGTGTCAATTAGGACCCTTTCATCTTCCCCCCGATTTTTCGAAAAATTTTCAAAACTTTTTTAAAAAATCCCAAAATTATTTGGAGAAAACCACTCATACAGTGTCAATTAGGACCCTCTGGAGTAACCGCTCCATATAGTGGTATACGTGTAAAATTTCATTTTTTGCCATTTTTTGAGCAATTTCATCATCTCTAGATTTTTCAAAAAACTAAAATTTTCAAAATTATTTTTAAAAAATCCCAAGATTATTTGGGGAAAACCATTTATACAGTGATAATTAGGACCCTTTGGAGTAACCGCATTTTTTGGCCATTTTTGAGGCCCAGCTTCTTCTGAGAATTTTTTGATAACATATAATTTTAAACCTTATTTTTCTAAAATTCTAAGATTATTTTAGGAAAACGACTTATACAGTATCAAACTAGACCCTTTGGAGTACCCCGTTCCCAATATTCTATATTCTTATATATTTCCATATACCTCAAAATTCGTCAAAACTAACTCCAATATGGTTATTAACATTACTGTTAAACTGTTTACAGTGTTCTGTTGACTGCAAAATTGGCTCTGTTAAAAATTGCGGTTTTTGTCTTTGCTAGTTAAATTCGAATTTATCTTCACACAAATGGTTCTTTGTTTCCTCATGTGGACTATGTAGTGAGGTAATTTGAAGTCAGCATGTGTTCTAAAGGCTGCACTTTGGAACATTAAATATTACTACAGAAATAGCATAATTTGCCACTGACTAGTCAATTGCTTAATAGGTGGACAGTAACGTTTTTGCGGTATTGTCGTCTGTCATGATTTTTAACACGTTTCTGGGTCGAAATTTTAAATTATTTCCCTAAACCCTTTGACATATCCAAAAACAAACATGTTGATTCCAATCGAATACATTGAAGTGGAACTAATGTCCAAGGATGCCTTATTCTCACAATGTCATATGACGATCGTGCATTTTTAGTTCACGCCATGCATCGACTGAATGAATTCACTGCACTAGCGATAACCTGTGGTTTTTGATGGTAATATAACCAGATGTTAGCTATTAGCATTAGTATTGAAATATAAAATTGCCCCTAGTATTTCTGTTACTAACAGTCCGACAATTGAAGCATAGCCGCGAATAACGTTGTAAGCGACAAAATTGAAATTGTTCACAATTCGTAAAAAACGTTTTTAAAGTAGCAGGCAATATATGGATAATTTTTTTTTCTAATAGTATTTTGATAGCGATAAGGTGCATAATTTTGACTGATTTTGTGATTGAGCAACGTAAGAGGGTCAAGTTGACTGTAATCTGCAAAAAAACAGGTTTTGTAAAACTCGGCTTTTAAAACGTTATTCGCGGCTATGCTTCAATTGACGAATTAAATCGTATGCTTTTCAAGGTCAGCTTTAACTAGGGATTTAACACTGATGGAGTGGTCACATACAGACTTATATTTACACCTGACTTTTCTACTTGAAAAGTCATATGTAAATGTGCAAATTCTATTATCAAAATATTTGTTTTAAAAACGTTGCGTGTGACTTTTACAGTAGCAATATTTTAACACTATCACACGATATGTATATGTTTTGTATTAGAAAAACTGACAGGTCAGATGTTAAAAACATAAGGTCTGAAGACACTTTAAAATCTTCAACTTTAAAGTACAGTTTTTTTGTTTAAATCAATCAGATAAAACAACAACAGCACTTTTCCTCGCTATATACGTAAATTCATTTCGTACTTTATTTATTTATGCTTTAAGGCAGAAAAATAGAAATTTCTCAAAGAAATACCCTATTCGTTTTCCAATTAAAAGTTTAAAGTCCTAACCATACTTGGGGGCAAGGGCAATAAAAAAATGGTTTGAATACGTGTCTCTTCTATTAATTTGCCTATCTTAAAATGTTGCCCGTCAATCAATGTTCAACATAATGGACTTTCCCTTTTAAATTAAATGATAATGATGAAAATTGAAATGAAATTGTAAAGACATTTAAAAATGGCACGTGGTCATTAATAGCAAAAAACAGAAAGAAAAAACAAAGAACAATTACAAAAGTGACCTAATTCTTGAAAATATATTAATGTTTGTATATTTTCTTTTTGATAATAAATCATAAAATAATGTACGAGTCCCAGTATTATTTTTGCTCATTTCTTTAGTTCCCTCTGCAACAAAATGACAATGTCAGACCACAAATGTATGTTTGTTTGTTCATACTTTCAACATTTACACCACATACATACTCGCATCTACATCATGTAGATGTAAACTGGGGTATGTAAAATCTGTCTGTCAAAGTTTCAAATAATTTGGGTGAGATAGTATCTACGTACAAACACACAAATTCTGTTATCTTTTTGTTTTCGGAAAATTTACCCATGCGGAAATATCATTAAATGTTGTATGTAAATATGTATTTAGACCATGCAAAAAAAAAAAACATCATCGTATCTATCTCTTACTTGTGTCAAGATTACAAAGAAAAGTGTTGGTGTAAAAGTTGATAGTTTTTGGGTCAACGTGTCGTAATTAAAAAAGAGCAAAAGATCTAGAAAAACTGCATTTGGTTTTCTAGCCATGAAGTTTTAATTAAAAAATTCAACAAGCAGAAAAGTGATAAAAAATTAAAGATCAGATCCAAAATTTTTACTTACATGAACATAGAAACATGACTATTTATAGGAAATTTTTCGAAAATTGACTGTTTAAAGAAAATTTTTTGAAAATTGACTATTTATAGAAAATTTTATTAAAATTGACTATTTATAAAAAAATTTTCGAAAATTGACTATAAATAGGAAATTTTTCGAAAATCGACTATTTATAGGAAATTTTTCGTAAATTGACTATTTATAGGAAATTTTTCGAAAATTGACTATTTATAAGAAATTTTTCGAAAATTGACTATTTATAAGAAATTTTTCGAAAATTGACTATTTATAGGTTTTTTTTCGAAAATTGACTATTTATAGGAAATTTTTCGAAAATTGACTATTTATAGAAAATTTTCGAAAATTGACTATTTATAGAAAATTTTTCGAAAATTGACTATTTAAAGGAAAATTTTTCGAAAATTGACTATTTAAAGGAAATTTTTCGAAAATTTACTATTTATAGGAAATTTTTCGAAAATTAACTATTTATAGGAAATTTTTCGAAAATTTACTATTTATAGGAAATTTTTCGAAAATTTACTATTTATAGGAAATTTTTCGAAAATTTACTATTTATAGGAAATTTTTCGAAAATTGACTATTTATAGGAAATTTTTCGAAAATTGACTATTTATAGGAATTTTTTCGAAAATTGACTATTTATAGGAAATTTTTTCGAAAATTGAATATTTATAGGAAATTTTTTCTAAAATTGGCTATTTATAGGAAATTTTTCAAAAATTGACTGTTTATAGGAAATTTTTCGAAAATTGACTATTTATAGGAAATTTTTCGAAAAGTTACTACTTATAGGAAATTTTTCGAAAATTGACTATTTAAAGGAAATTTTTCGAAAATTGACTATTTATAGGAAATTTTTCGAAAATTGACTATTTATAGGAAATTTTTCGAAAATTTACTATTTATAGGAAATTTTTCGAAAATTTACTATTAATAAGAAATTTTTCAAAAATTGACTATTTATAGGAAATTTTTCGAAAATTGACTATTTATAGGAAATTTTTCGAAAATCTACTATTTATGGGCAATTTTTCGAAAATTGAATATTTATAGGAAATTTTATCTAAAATTGGCTATTTATAGGAAATTTTTCGAAAATTGACTATTTATAGGAAATTTTTCGAAAATTGACTATTTATAGGAAATTTTTCGAAAATTAACTATTTATAGGAAATTTTTCGAAAATTGACTCTTTATAGGATTTTTTTCGAAAATTGACTATTTATAGGACTATGTAAAGGAAATTTTTCGAAAATTGACTACTTATAGGAAATTTTTCGAAAATTGACTATTTATAGGAAAATTTTCGAAAAATGACTATTTATAGAAAATTTTACGAAAATTTACCATTTATAGGAAATTTTTGAGGCACTATGCTTCACTTTAAGTCAAGGATAATAGAAGGAAATTTTTCGAAAATTGACTATTAATAGGAAATTTTTCGAAAATTGACTATTTATAGGAAATTTTTCTAAAATTAACTATTTATAGAAAATTTTTCGAAAATTGAATATTTATAGGAAATTTTTCGAAAATTTACTATTTATAGGAAATTTTTTGAAAAATGACTATTTATAGAAAATTTTTCGACAATTGAATATTTATAGGAAATTTTTCGAAAATTGACTATTTATAGGAAACTTTTCGAAAATTCACTATTTATATGTAGGAAATTTTTCGAAAATTGACTATTTATAGGAAATTTTTCTAAAATTAACTATTTATAGAAAATTTTTCGAAAATTGAATATTTATAGGAAATTTTTCGAAAATTTACTATTTATAGAAAATTTTTTGAAAAATTACTATTTCTAGGAAATTTTTCGAAAATTGAATATTTATAGGAAATTTCTCGAAAAATGACTATTTATAGGAAATTTTTCAAAAATTGACTATTTATAGGAAATTTTTCGAAAATTGACTATTTATAGGAAATTTTTTGAAAATTGACTATTTATATGAAATTTTTCGAAAATTGACTATTTATAGGAAATTTTTTCGAAACTTAACTATTTATAGAAAATTTTTCGAAACTTAACTATTTATAGAAAATTTTTCGAAAATTGACTATTTATAGGAAAATTTTCGAAAAATGACTATTTATAGAAAATTTTACGAAAATTTACCATTTCTAGGAAATTTTTGAGGCACTATGCTTCACTTTAAATCAAGGATAATAGAAGGAAATTTTTCGAAAATTGACTATTAATAGGAAATTTTTCGAAAATTGACTATTTATAGGAAATTTTTCTAAAATTAACTATTTATAGAAAATTTTTCGAAAATTGAATATTTATAGGAAATTTTTCGAAAATTTACTATTTATAGGAAATTTTTTGAAAAATGACTATTTATAGAAAATTTTTCGACAATTGAATATTTATAGGAAATTTTTCGAAAATTGACTATTTATAGGAAACTTTTCGAAAATTCACTATTTATATGTAGGAAATTTTTCGAAAATTGACTATTTATAGGAAATTTTTCTAAAATTAACTATTTATAGAAAATTTTTCGAAAATTGAATATTTATAGGAAATTTTTCGAAAATTTACTATTTATAGAAAATTTTTTGAAAAATTACTATTTCTAGGAAATTTTTCGAAAATTGAATATTTATAGGAAATTTCTCGAAAAATGACTATTTATAGGAAATTTTTCAAAAATTGACTATTTATAGGAAATTTTTCGAAAATTGACTATTTATAGGAAATTTTTTGAAAATTGACTATTTATATGAAATTTTTCGAAAATTGACTATTTATAGGAAATTTTTTCGAAACTTAACTATTTATAGAAAATTTTTCGAAACTTAACTATTTATAGAAAATTTTTCGTAAATTTACTATTTATAGGAAATTTTTCAAAAATTTACTATTTATAGGAAATTTTTCAAAAATTTACTATTTATAGGAAATTTTTCGAAAATTTACTATTTATAGGAAATTTTTCGAATATTTACTATTTATCGAAAATTGACAATAACAATTGAATTGGCTATAACAATGGTATGTGTTCAAATGAAATCAGTGACTTTGGTCCCGAAAGCCGAGCTTTTGTATTTAAAATCTAACGTTTATTTTATTATTTAAAATCTAACTTTTATTAGTTTTTATACTGATCTATATTTTGAAAAGACATACTTAACAACAACAGTGACGACATTTTGGCCACTTGGGTAAAAATAAGACCCATTGTTTATTGCAACACAAACTTTTCGAGTACATACTTTAAAACTTATGCGAACAAAACTGAGTGGCCCATACAGAGCAATTTATGCACTTGGTAGTACAACATTGTTGTAAGTACATTTCGCATTTCGCGTGGAGATGTTTGAGTTTGAGAGTTTGTCTGGTTGTACGAGTAAGAGACCTTTTAAAATTTATTAGTGTTTTTTGTTTATACTTTTTTTATGAATTCATATTACTTTTCTTTTCTGCGTACATTAACCTCTATTTTATTGCTGTTGTTGAAAACAACAACAATTTATGTGTGTTGATACCCTACAGCAACAAAGTTGGAAAAAGGGTATGAGGAGTTTTTTTGAAGTCTGTAACATTTTTAAGTTGGTGTCAATGTAGCATGTGTATCGATTAGAAGGAATGTCTAACAAATTTTGATAGGAAATTTTTCGAACATTTACTATTTATAGGAAATTTTCAGAAACTTCGAAAATTTACTATTTAAAGAAATTTTTCGTATATTGACTATATAAAGGGAATTTTTAGTTTATAGGAAATTTTTCGAAAATTGACTAATTATAGGAAATTTTGCAAAAATTTGATATTTATTGGAAATTTTTCAAAAATTAACTATTTATAAGAAATTTTTCGAAAATTGACTATTTATAGGAAATTTTTCGAAAATTGACTATTTATAGGAACTTTTTCGAAAATCGACTATTTATAGGAAATTTTTCGAAAATTGACTATTTATAGGAAATTTTTCGAAAATTGACTATTTATAGGAAATTTTTCGAAAATTGACTATTTATAGAAAAATTTTCGAAAATTGACTATTTATAGAAAATTTTTCTTTTTTTTTTACTATTTTTGCAAAATTTATTATTTAGAGAACATTTTTGGAAAATTGACTATTTATAGTAAATTTTTTAAAAAATGACTAATAACAGAAATTTTTTCCAAAAATTACTATTTATAGGAAATTTTTCGAGAATTGACTATTTATAAGAAATTTTTTGAAAATTTACTATTTATAGGAAATTTTTCGAAAATTAATTATTTATAGGAAATTTTTCGAAAATGGACTATTTATAGGAAATTTTTTGAAAATTGATTACTTATAGGGAATTTTTCGAAACTTGACTAATTACAGGAAATCTTTCGAAAATTGACTTTTTATAGGAAATTTTTCGAACAATGCCTTTTTATAGAAAATTTTTCGAAAATTGACTATTTATACGAAATTTTTCAAAAATTTACTATTTATAGGAACTTTTTCGAAAATTTACTATTCACAGGAAATTTTTCGAAAATTGACTAATTACAGAAAATTTTTGCAAAAATTTTTCGAAAATTTACAGTTTATGGTAAATTTTTCGAAAACTGACGGTTTATGGTAAATGATTCGAAAATTTACTGTTCATAGTAAATTTTTCGAAAATTGACTATTTACAGAAAATTTTTCGAAAATTGACTATTCACAGGAAATTTTTCGAAAATAGACTATTAAGAAAATTTTTCGAAAATTGACTATAAGAAAATTTTCGAAAATTGACTATTTAAAGGAAATTTTTCGAAAATTGACTATTTATAGGAAATTTTTCGAAAATTGTCTATTTATAGAAAATTTTTCGAAATTGACTTTTTTAGGAAATTTTTCGAAAAATTACTTTTTTAGGAAATTTTTCCAAAAATTACTTTTTACGAAATTTTTCGAAAATTGACTATTGTAAGAAATTTTTCGAAAATTGACTATTTATAGGAAATTTTTTAAAAATTGACTATTTATAGAAAATTTTTCTTTTTTTTTACTATTTAGAGAAAACTTTTGCAAATTTGACTATTTAGAGAAAATTTTTGGAAAATTTATTATTTAGAGAAAATTTTTGGAAAATTTACTATTTATAGGAAATTTTTTAAATTGTCTTTGTATAAAATAAAATCAATTTTCGAAAATTGACTTTTCATGGTATATTTTTTAAAAATTGATAATATATAGAAAATTTTGAATTGACAATTTTTATAATTTTTTTTTGGAAAAATTTCCTTTTTTGCCAACATTCGGAACATTATCCACCACGACAATACGAGCTCGCAATCATCGGCTGAAACAAGGCAATAGTGTTTCAATGAGCAATATTTAATTGGTTTATTTTAATACCTAAACCTAAAATGCAACCCTCGTATCTGGGAAATATAAGCATAATGCAAAATTGGATGGCTTTTGTAACTATACTCGTTAGAAATCGTTTCGCATTGGACTTTAGCTACCAAAATCCATGAAGTTCTCAACGGTACTGGGTACTTCTAAGGTCGGGATTGACTGACTATAATAATTTTTTACCTGTTTTGGATTTTTTTGTTATTTTTAATAAAACCATTTGCACGAGCAAATAAACAAAATAAACCTGAATGTAAACGAACAAAACAAAAACGACAAGAAAAAATATTGTAAATTAACATAAAACTTGAAAACAATGTGAGAGACAGACGGACACATGTAGGCAGTGAGTGAGTGAATAAATGAATGAGATGTGATGTCATGTCATTGCGATGATCTTGACTATGAAGGCGACAACAGCAAGACAATATGCCGCGATGAAGCTGCCGTGATACACTCAATTCCTTATACGCATTCTTTTGTAATTTCACTGCAATAATATTTTAATAATGCAATTTCATTGAATTTCCCAGCAAAAATCTGAGCTTATCCAAAATCAGTTTTGTTACGGAGAGATATTAAAAACACCTTCCATAATACCCGATTTTTGTTCTCCATCTACCACTTTATACAGCTCTCTTTGCCTCACCTTGAATACACTTTTTAAAAGTCTCATTTAATCAAAATTGTTCACTGGGTTACACCTGCTGCTGCTACAATTTAAATTTTCTTCTTAAGGTCAATATTTTCAAGAAATTTTGTTTAAAGAGAAATTTTGTATTGTCTGTTTTGGTTTTTCATTGTTTGATGGACCAGTTTTTGTTGCGTCTCAATTGTTTCCATTTAATAGTTTTTGCGTTTTTGCCAAAAGTGAATATTTATGTGAAAGTCGTCTTTGTTTAACCAAAAAACAACTGGTTTTTTGTTATTGTCGCTGGTAATGTTTGTAATAAATTTGCGCCTTTATTAATTAACATTGATCAATATATACTCTACAATATTTGAATAAGGTAATTTTTATTTTGTTAAGATTCATTTGTGTAAGTACAGAAGTATTGCTCTGAAATTCCTCTTAATTTGAGTTAAGATGCCCATTAGTATAATAAAGTTTTATATATGATAACCCCTGGGCTGAAAATATGTAAGGCTGACATTCTTTCATGAATAGTTTTCTGCGTGCAACCTTCTCAATAATTGGCCTTATCTACTTTCTATCAGATGCCCCAACACGATGGCCCCTTCACTATGGATTTTATCGTTTATCAAGCAATATTTGGTCTTCAAAGTGTATGACCTGACCACCACCATTTTCGCAGATTCGGCAACTATAATTTATTTAAAAAGTATTGCAGGTCAATAGCATTTGTGCGTTTTCAAGTTTCGCATTCGAAAATTCGACTTTTTATTATGCAATTTTTTCTATAGAAAAATTTTAGTTATAAAATTTTTCCTTTAAAAAATTTCCATTATCAATTTTTTTTTTTTTAATTCCATTATAAAATTTTTTCTATAGAAAAATGTTCATTTTAAATTTTTTTCTATAGAAAAATTTTCATTATAAAATTTTTTCTATTGAAAAATTTTCATTATAAAAATTCTTTTATAGAAAAAATTTCGTTATAAAATTCTTTCCTCAAAAAATTTTCATTATAAAATTTTTTGCTATAAAAAAATGTCATTATAAAATCTTTTCAATTATAAAATTTTTTCTATCGAACAATTTTCATTATTAATTTTTTTTATAGAAAAA
This sequence comes from Stomorhina lunata, assembly GCA_933228675.1. NCBI lineage: Eukaryota > Metazoa > Arthropoda > Insecta > Diptera > Rhiniidae > Stomorhina > Stomorhina lunata. The sequence continues at coordinate 62,144,741 of OW121744.1, forward strand.
TTTTCATTATAAAAAAATTTTTCTATAGAAAAATTTTCATTATAAAAAAATTTATCTATAGAAAAATTTTCATTATAAAAAAATTTTTCTATAGAAAAATTTTCATTACAAAAATTTTTCATTATAAAAATTTTTCTATAGAAAAATTTTCATTATAAAAATTTTTCTATAGAAAAATTTTCATTATAAAAATTTTTCTATAGAAAAATTTTTCTATAGAAAAATTTTTCTATAGAAAAATTTTCATTAGAAAAATTTTTCTATAGAAAAATTTTCATTAGAAAAATTTTTCTATAGAAAAATTTTCATTAGAAAAATTTTTCTATAGAAAAATTTTCATTAGAAAAATTTTTCTATAGAAAAATTTTCATTAGAAAAATTTTTCTATAGAAAAATTTTCATTAGAAAAATTTTTCTATAGAAAAATTTTCATTAGAAAAATTTTTCTATAGAAAAATTTTCATTAGAAAAATTTTTCTATAGAAAAATTTTCATTAGAAAAATTTTTCTATAGAAAAATTTTCATTAGAAAAATTTTTCTATAGAAAAATTTTCATTAGAAAAATTTTTCTATAGAAAAATTTTCATTAGAAAAATTTTTCTATAGAAAAATTTTCATTAGAAAAATTTTTCTATAGAAAAATTTTCATTAGAAAAATTTTTCTATAGAAAAATTTTCATTAGAAAAATTTTTCTATAGAAAAATTTTCATTAGAAAAATTTTTCTATAGAAAAATTTTCATTAGAAAAATTTTTCTATAGAAAAATTTTCATTAGAAAAATTTTTCTATAGAAAAATTTTCATTAGAAAAATTTTTCTATAGAAAAATTTTCATTAGAAAAATTTTTCTATAGAAAAATTTTCATTAGAAAAATTTTTCTATAGAAAAATTTTCATTAGAAAAATTTTTCTATAGAAAAATTTTCATTAGAAAAATTTTTCTATAGAAAAATTTTCATTAGAAAAATTTTTCTATAGAAAAATTTTCATTAGAAAAATTTTTCTATAGAAAAATTTTCATTAGAAAAATTTTTCTATAGAAAAATTTTCATTAGAAAAATTTTTCTATAGAAAAATTTTCATTAGAAAAATTTTTCTATAGAAAAATTTTCATTAGAAAAATTTTTCTATAGAAAAATTTTCATTAGAAAAATTTTTCTATAGAAAAATTTTCATTAGAAAAATTTTTCTATAGAAAAATTTTCATTAGAAAAATTTTTCTATAGAAAAATTTTCATTAGAAAAATTTTTCTATAGAAAAATTTTCATTAGAAAAATTTTTCTATAGAAAAATTTTCATTAGAAAAATTTTTCTATAGAAAAATTTTCGGCAAGAGTTTCGCACAAAAAAACAAACAAAATTCCCTAAGAAGTTTCTCGTGTGGCAAGCTATTTGCAGTTGTGGCAAAAGAAGTAAAGTATTTGTGGCATCTGGCACAATAAACACAGAAATTTATATAAAGAAGTGCCTACAAAAACGGTTGTTACCCTTTTTAAGAGAGCACAGAGTGACTTCATTTTTTTGGCCCGATTTGGCATCATTCCATTATGGAAAAAAGGCACTTGAGTGGTACTCAAAGAATAATGTCATTTTTGTACCACGAGAGGCAAATCCACCTAACTGTCCAGAACTTCGGCCTGTGGAAAGGTATTGGGCTCTGGTAAAAAAGGAATTGAAGAACACATGAAATATTTCCAAGAACATGTCCGATTTTAAGCGCAGGTGGAACACATGCTCCAAAAAGGTATCAGAAGCAACTGTAAAATCTTTAAAGGGAGGGTTTCCGAAAAAAGTCGATAATTTTGCAAAACCCGAGTACTAAGTAAACATTTTAATGCTAAATGATTTTGTATAATATGTCATTATATTTACGTATTTTGTAGAGTTTTTATATTAAAAGGTTTGATTTTTATTTAAGAAAATCCAACTACAAATTTTATTTAGAGCACTCTTTATATGTTTTAAACTTCATGAAAAATATCAATTTTTGTGGCCAAAATATCAATTCTGGGAAATCGGGCCTATGGGAGGTTCCATAATAATGGACCGATTTAGACGAATTTCAATATTAAAAAAATTATCTGTGCCTTCGAAAACAAGATTTCCGAGATAACCTGATACATGTTTTAACATAATCGATGCTATTACCGTTGGCGTAGTCGCTTTAACTGTTGCTCCGTTCATAATTCGCCATTCTTAAAATATGCTAGGGTTGTATTTGTGTTTCGAGATTGAGTAATCCAGCTTGAATTTCAATAGTGAAGTTAGATATTTAGCAAAATATATATGATGCGATTTTTTTTCTTTCAAAAAAAAACAACATAATATTGAAAACCATGTAAAAATTTTCTGTAGAAAAACTTTTATATAAAAAATTGTATATTGGAAAAGTTTTATATAGAAAAGGTTTTGTATAAAAAATTTTTCTAAATATTATTCAAAAAAAAGAGTATTCGAATTTTATCCCTATCTGTATTAATGTAACAGACAATTTATTGATAAAAAGCCAAAAAAATGTTTGCGGAGACGCGATTCGTTGGTTGGTTAGGCCATCTCTTCAGGAGGAGTATCCCTACTTTCAGACAGATCGAAAACCTCGCAATATAACCTATTTTACAAACACAATCAATAAGAATTATGGATATAAGCCATAAAAATCTGTCTAAAAGTAGGGATACTTTTCCTGAAGAGATGGCCTAACCAATCATCGAAACGCGACGAGGAAATAAATAAATTGTCTATTACATTAATAAGTAAATAATGTAACAGATAGGGATCAAATGCGAATTATAATTCGCATTTGATCCCTATCTGTTACATTATTTACTTATTAATTATTATTATTATTATTCAAAAAATTTATTTTTTGAATAATAAATTTTTATAATGAAAATTTTTCTACAGAAAAATTTTTATAATGAAAAATTTTCTATAGAAAAATGTTTATAATGAAAATTTTTCTATAGAAAAATGTTTATAATGAAAATTTTTCTATAGAAAAATTTTTATAATGAAAATTTTTCTATAGAAAAATTTTTATAATGAAAATTTTTCTATAGAAAAATTTTTATAATGAAAATTTTTCTATAGAAAAATTTTTATAATGAAAATTTTTCTATAGAAAAATTTTTATAATGAAAATTTTTCTATAGAAAAATTTTTCTATAGAAAATTTTTCTATAGAAAAATTTTTCTAATGAAAATTTTTCTATAGAAAAATTTTTCTAATGAAAATTTTTCTATAGAAAATTTTTTCTAATGAAAATTTTCCTATACAAAAATTTTTCTAATGAAAATTTTTCTATAGAAAAATTTTTCTAATGAAAATTTTTCTATAGAAAAATTTTTCTAATGAAAATTTTTCTATAGAAAAATTTTTCTAATGAAAATTTTTCTATAGAAAAATTTTTCTAATGAAAATTTTTCTATAGAAAAATTTTTCTAATGAAAATTTTTCTATAGAAAAATTTTTCTAATGAAAATTTTTCTATAGAAAAATTTTTCTAATGAAAATTTTTCTATAGAAAAATTTTTCTAATGAAAATTTTTCTATAGAAAAATTTTTCTAATGAAAATTTTTCTATAGAAAAATTTTTCTAATGAAAATTTTTCTATAGAAAAATTTTTCTAATGAAAATTTTTCTATAGAAAAATTTTTCTAATGAAAATTTTCATTATAATCATTTTTCTATAGAAAAATTTTCATTATAAAAATTTTTCTGTAGAAAAATTTTCATTATAAAAATTTTTCTGTAGACAAATTTTCATTATAAAAATTTATTATTCAAAAAATAAATTTTTTGAATAATAATAATAATTTGCATTTGATCTCTATCTGTTACATTATTTACTTATTAATGTAAAAGCCAAAAAATATTTGTGGATAAATCAATTCCTCGTCGAGTTTCGAGGATTGGTTAGGCCATCTCTTCAGGAAAAGTATCCCTACTTTTAGACAGATTTTTATGGCTTATATCCATAATTCTTATTGATTGTGTTTGTAAAATAGGTTATATTGCGAGGTTTTCGATCTGGTTGAAAGTAGGGATACTCCTCCTGAAGAGATGGCCTAACCAACCAACGAATGGCGTCGAGTAATTGGTTTCTCCGCAAACATTTTTTTTTGGCTTTTTATCAATAAATTGTCTGTTACATTAATACAGATAGGGATAAAATTCGAATACTCTTTCTTTTTGAATAATTTTTAGAAAAATTTTTTATACAAAACCTTTTCTATATAAAACTTTTCCTATATACAATTTTTTATGTAAAAGTTTTTCTACAGAAAATTTTTACATGGTTTTCAATATTATGTTGTTTTTTTTTTTTGAAAGAAAAAAAATCGCATCATATATATTTTACTAAATATCTAACTTCACTATTGAATTTCAAGCTGGATTACTCAATCTCGAAACACAAATACAACCCTAGCATATTTTAAGAATGGCGAATTATGAACGGAGCAACAGTTAAAGCGACTACGCCAACGGTAATAGCATCGATTATGTTAAAACATGTATCAGGTTATCTCGGAAATCTTGTTTTCGAAGGCACAGATAATTTTTTTAATATTGAAATTCGTCTAAATCGGTCCATTATTATGGAACCTCCCATAGGCCCGATTTCCCAGAATTGATATTTTGGCCACAAAAATTGATATTTTTCATGAAGTTTAAAACATATACTTCTTATTTAAACCAAAATTACCGTACCAAATTTCATTGAAATCAGTCCACATTTGACCATAAATCCCATACAAACTCTTCTGTCAAAACGCACTAAATGAGACAAAAATCAGTAAAACGCTCATAAATCTAAGGATAAAGAGAATTTTGAGTTTATGTAATCAGTTTGCCAAACTTCGAGATGATCGGTCCACATTTGACCCTAGCTCTCATACAAGTACAAATAACGGAAACAGCTTAAATATATAAGTTTTCAGAAAATGTTTGTATGAAGGCAAAATTTAGCAAGTATTTGTCTTTATACAGGGAAAAGAGCATATTTAACCTAAGTGGTGAAGGGTATCGTATAGTCGGGCTTGACCGACTATTGCACTTTCTCACTTGTTGAACTAATGTATGTTCATCCAGATTTATTCAGATGCTCCCTTGTACTATATAAAATACAAGGACTTGTTTTAGAGCAAATTTATTTAAATTTTTTAAGAGCAATTAACTATTTCATGATCAAGTCAGACGTTATTTAAATTTTTTTTCTCAGTTTTTATTTTTTAATAAATATTTATTTATTTGCATTTAATAAATAATTGTATCTGTTCATTTAGTTATTCTTTGTTGTCAGTTCATTAATTTTTTTGTAAGTAAACTTTTCCTTCAATACCTGTTTTGTTTGTTAAGATAAACAAAAACAAAAAAAAAATGCACTAAATTTATGTTAATTATATTCAAACAAATAAATTTACAAAAAATATATAAAAAAAATGAATACAATCGTTTGGTAATAAAAGGGCCTTTGTCGGCATTTGACTGCAAGTTGAAGAAACTTGAAATGGTTTTGATGAAAATAGTGCCAAAAAATGAGACCTCTTTTTAAAAATACGAGTAAAATTATGTTTTTTTTTTTTTTTGATATCTTAAATTAAATCGACAAAAGGCATTTCTTAAATAGACGTATAAAATATCATGTCATTTGCTGCATTTAAGTGTTTTCTGTGCGCACTAGACAATGACAATAATCTAGAAAAGGTGTTAAATTATTCATTTATTCAGTCATTGTATTTTACAAAAACCCATACCCAAACAACCTCCTCTTACTTCTTCCACTTGAATGTCATTATCATGTTCTACATTTAACAATTTCCCCTACAGTTATTATTTTTTAATTCATTCAAATGCATAGGTTCAATTGTTATTGTTAAAATTTTATTAATTTTATAATGTTTAATAACCTTTTTATTTACAATGTTACTTAGTACAGAAAAATGCATCAGACCCATGACGAGCATTAGGTGATCTTTAGTATCATTCCAGCCATACAATTCTAAAATACTAATATTAATGCCCCCCCACAATCACCCTTTTTTTATATGCCTGTATTTTATTATTGAATCTTTCTAAAAAGAAAATAACAATAACCCAGCAAAACTTTTCATTACCAAATAATGGGTTAAACAGCTAAACTATTGAACACGAACTACTTACTCATTCATTCACTTAAGTTATTACATAAACATGGGGATGTCATTGAAGCCATGTACTTACCAATTGCTGAAAAGTAATGACTTGGGTAAGCAATTGGAAAACAACATCAAAAACTTTTTTGTTGTTGTATTAAAAAAAAATATATTTTGAAACGAAATACAACAAATTTTTTTATGACCCCATGGGGGCTTGAACCCAGACCCTCCGACTGCTAGGCAGAGACTCTTCCACTGAGCTACTTCATATGTTGAAAACTTAGCAGCTTATGATTAATATAAACAATTTTTATTTTTATACCCTTCACCAATAGGTGAAAGGGTATTATAAGTTTGTGATTCCGTTTGTAATTTTTTTATTAGTGATCGTAGACCCCATAAAAATTATACCGATCGACTCAGAATCGGGAGGAGAATCGATTAAGCGATGTCCGTCTGTCTGTCTGTCTGTCTGTCTGTCTGTCCGTCTGTCTGTCTGTCTGTTGAAATCAAGTTTCTGAAGCCCCTGGAGGATGGACTTACATAAATTATATATCAGATTTTAGGAAATTCTCCCGCAATGAACGCTATTAAATTTCATTAAAATCGGTTTATAAACACCGAAAATATCGAAAAAATACCAAAAATTAGACGAAAATTTTAAAATTTTTGATTGAAACACACTTTTAAATAACAAGATAGAAAAGATACTCCTGGTGTACATGTGATAATATGTTATATATCAGATTGTAGGAAATAGTTTCCCAAAGTACTCTGTAAAATTTTATCAAAATCGGTCTATAAACAACTGAGATATCGCCAAAACACTGAATTTAATGTATCGCAAATTGCCCAAAGTTCGCATTAGAGAATGTTTGTTGAAAAAATGAAATGCAGAAATAGGAAAAACCATCCTCCTTTAGCACGGACCTACATAAATTTTATATCAGATTTTAGGAAATTCCCCCGCCAAGCACGTTATTAAATTTTATCAAAAGCGGTCCATAAACAATTGAGATATCGCAATAACACTTCATTTGATGTACAGCAAATTGCCCAAAGTACGTGTCTAAGAAATTTTGTTTACATTTCGTAAGTATTGTTTCAGCGATATCTCAGGTGTTTATGGACCGATTGTGATGAAATTTGACATCGTTCTTTGTGTGAGGATTTTCTAAAATCTATACTCCACAAATCTGATTACGAATACCATTCAAATTGTACCGATCAACTCAGAATCGGCAGGAGAATCGATTTCGCGACCTCCGTCCGTCCGTCTGTTTGTCTGTCTGTCCGTCCGTCTGTTTGTTTGTCCGTCCGTCCGTCTGTTTTTTTGTCCGTCCGTCTACCTGTCTGTAATTTTTTCTGTTGTAGTCAAGTTTTTGGAGCTCCTGATTTGTCGATATCTCAGGTGTTTATTTTGATGAAATTTAATAGCGTCCTTCGCAGTAGATTACCTAAATCCTGATGCATTCGGTAATTTGTGGTAGATATAATTTAGCGTTTAAGCGATGGTGTTTTAATCGACAATGATAAAATTCAGGGTGGGACAATATCCTAAAATTTTGTGTAAAATCCAGGAGCTCCACAAATCTGATTTTAGCATTAATCTTAATTTTGTGTCTGACTTTTGAACACTATGATAACATTTGAGAATGTATTTTATATCAAATTATAGGTAATCTTCCTAGGAGGCACAAAAATTCAGCTAACTACATGATATCCGTTCAAAACCTACATATGTATGTAAGTATCTCACATATCAACGAAAATTTAAATTTTTTAATTGCAATTGGGAGAAATCCGTTCACGTTTGACAATTGATCCCGTATAACTTCGCCTAAGATACGATGATGACATTTAGTATAAAGACGTTGTACAATATTGATATTCAGGGCGATAGCGCCTAAAATAAACTTTCTAGAGGGACAACATTTGACAAAAGTATTTCTGATCTCTTGAAAAGTTCAATATTGAAAATGGGCTAGCTCTATTCACATTTAGTGAAATCTCCCATATAACCCCGACCGGGAATCGATTTAATGCTGATAAATTAAATCACATTAAAATTGCACAAGGAACTTGAGCAAAACTTTCCAAACATCCATCGGACAGATCGAAAGAACAATACATCCCAAATATTATTGATGAAGTGTTCATTTTAATTAATTAACTAACTTCAGATTAAGATATATATTTCCATTCAAAAGCTATATATTTCACGTATGTATCTAAAACTAAGAGTGTATACCCTATCATTGTTAAAGCTTTGACCTAAATCAGTCCGCTAACTTCAGAGTTTTACATAACTAATCAAGAACTTTTACTAGTTGGATAATTCGTACGAATTAAAGTGCACAACCCTCACTGGGCACAGCGTTTTTGGGTTGCATGTCAGAATACTTAAACTTCATCAAATCGATGTGCTATTGCAAATCTAAGGGCATCTACATTTTGAAGCATCTTTTCTGCATGGTTTATCTGGTCTATCGAACTTTATTAAATGTTCGTAAAATATGTGTCTATTTTATTTCGAAGCTACTGGCTGGCTTAAATATGCATTCTCTACTTGTAGTCTAGTAATCATTATCTTTCACAAAGGGACCACTTTAGAACCCAAGTGAAGCTTCCCTAGACATCAGCCACCTTGCCTAACCTAACCTAACCTTTGGGTGCATAACTATTCTAGATGATGACGCCACCGAAAAGCTTTTCTTTTTCCGACTCTTAATTTTAAAGACTCTTTGCATATAATACTAGTATAACCAAATTTTGCTAGGAATTACATTAAGAACTTTTGCAACGCCATTGGTGAAGATTCGGCAAAGCCGAATATACCACTCTTACTTGTTAGATCCAAAATCATGTGACAATAACTTTGTTTTTCCCTGCTTTTTTTTTTTTGCTTTGTTGTAATTTTTGGAAAAATATTTTAATACGATTTTTTGTAAATGTTTAATGCATTTAATAAACAATAAAGAAGTTTTTTTTTTTCAATTATTTTAAAACTTAAACAATTTAAATCTTCTTTTTCTATAAGTTTTTACATAAGATTGACTCTTACTTACTTAAATGTTACAACCTGTTAAGGTCAAAGTCCGAGCATATTTTAGAATTCCATGGATTTCGATCTTGTGCGAATATTCTCCAATTTTATAGGCCAAACTTTGAAAAGCGTTCCTCTACTTGGTCTTTCTATCGAAGTTTCGGACATCCTCCTCTAACATTAGGTGGTGGGACATTTTAATTCTAATTTTATCCTCTTCATAGAGTGTTACTAGGCCGTAATCCTAACCCATTTTTATCGATCTTATGGGACAACTCTCAGTACATATTAGCTCACTATATTAATGGGTGTTAAACTAGCTGCCCGGGTGATACCACGAGGAGGTCTGTGTCCACAGTTGAGATGAAGGCTGACCCAGATAAGTTGGGCTTACCAAGTTAAGACCAATTAGAATCGTGTTTGGTATCCAACATCCCCTACATAATCAAAATTGACTCATGGTGGTATTTTTTCATTACCGTGAGTTAGTTTTCCAATTTTTTTTTTACAGAAGGTAATATTTAAGTTCTTAAAATTCAAAAATAATTTAAAAGTCTCTTTTAATAAAAAAAAAACTAAAAAAATTGTTGCCCTTGGTGGGATTTGAACCGGGGCCATTCAGTCTAAATTACCATCTTAAGTACTTCTGTAATAACTTATTATTTATTCGGAGGGTATGTTGTAGTCATTACAATGTAACCAGTTATCAGAGTACTTGCCATTACCAAAGTTTTGCTGGGAAGTAATCAAAACTTAATCTAAAATAATATTCTATAGAGTTTGCCAGTGCAACTCTATTTAAGATTTATTCGAATTTGAAGAAAATTAGTGAGTGGCTAAGTCCAAGGTATCCATTCTTCTTAATCGTTGGTGGCCTTCAAACTGCAAAAGCTGTCTTGCAAGAACATTTGGGTGAGCATGCAACTTGGAAATATATTTTGTACAGAACCTTCTAATCTCTTCTTGGACTAGTGGAACATTTAAATCTCTATGGATATTATTATTTCTGATGTACCAGGGGGCGCCAGTTATTAAACGTAAGATCCTTGATTGTCTTCTCTGCAGGTTGGCAATGTTCGAAGCAGAAGCCGTTCCCCATAGCTGAATACCATACGTCCATATTGGTTTAATAATGGATTTGTACAAAAGGACTTTGTAGTCCAACTCCAGAGCAGATTGTGGGCCGATGAGCCAGTTTAGTTCAGCGGATTTCAATTTAATCTGAGTTAACTTACATTCGATGATGGGACCAAGTGAGACGGCGATCTAAATGTATACCAAGGTACCTAACGTGTGAACACTCAGGAATCGTCACATTGTTAATCATGATTGGAGTACAGTTATCTCTTCTCAGAGTAAAAGTTACATGAACACACTTTGTAGGATTTACCTTAATTTTCCATTTGTTTAGCCATATTTCCAGCTCGTGAATATGGGATTGTAGTAGAGCAGAAGCAATTTTGGGATCGGAATTAATACTAATAAATGCTGTATCATCTGCGAAAGTAGATGTATATGTAAGAGCATTAGTTGGCATATCTGCTGTAAAGACAATATACAGCAGAGGACCCAATATACCACCCTGTGGAACACCAGCAGCAACTTTCCTAGGAGAAGAATATTCATCTTTTGATCGAACTCGAAAGGCTCTATTGGGCAAATAACTTTTTAAAAGTTTATGTGTACCTGCTGGAAGCATATTTACAATTTTGCTTATAAGTCCCTCATGCCAGACCTTATCGAATGCTTGCGAAATATCGATGAACAAGGCGGAACAGTATTGTTTATTTTCGAAGGCTTTTCTGATCATTGTTGTTATTCTATGTACTCGTTCGACTGTGCCATGACATTCGAGGAAACCGAATTGATGATCAGGAAGAATATCCATCCAATTTATGGATGTGCTTAAAGTGGAAATAGCTTTTCAAACAATTTCGAGATAATTGAAAGTAAGCTTATAGGCCTATAAGATGAAACTTGAGTAACGTCCTTGCCTGGTTTTGGAATTATAACGATTTCTGATATCTTCCATGGCATTGGAAAATGTCCCAAGCGAAGAATCGCGTTGTATATAAATAATAAAATTCTTAAAGCTGAATTTGGAAGGTTGAAAATCATTGAAGGAGAAATTCTGTCAATTCCAGGAGACTTTTTTAGGTTAAGTTTTTGTATATTTGATATAAGTAAGGAAAGACGAAATCTCAATGGGGAATCCACGTTGTCATCCATGATATAAGAGCCTATATCACTAATTGTTTCGTTTGGTGTAAAACCTTTTTCTAAATGGTTAGCAAAAGCATCAACTTTTGCGCAAGGATCTCTTGCCCAAGTACCGTCCTCGAGCCTAATTGGAGACTCATATGCACTTGGACATTGCATATGTTTAATAGCCTTCCACAGGCTGTAGTTTTTTTTCCTTAGAGGAATCTAAGTTTTTTAAGTACGTGCCAAAAGCTTTTTGTTCATTGGACTTCAATGCGGCTTTTAATTCTTTTTGACATTGGCTTAGACGACTTTTTAAGGCAGGGGAACGACATTCTTGCCAACGTCTTCTTAGCCTTCTCTTTGCATTTACTAAAGTTTGAATATTTTGTGGAGTATTCCGTAATAGCTTATTCTTGGGTTTAATGATTGGTCTTACACAATCACCCTTGACTTGTTTTTGAAGCATAACAAGTACAAAGTTTATGTCCATGTATCACCCGGTAACTTGGACTACTGACTCTTTTATGTTCTCAGAACTAAAATTCACTGATGAAAAAACCTTAAGACCATGGCAAAAATTTCGAAAGTTCTTCCAACTTTTTTTTGGTCCCTCTTTCTCGCAGACCTTCGGGCGCGGTATCAAACTTTTTCGTTGCTGGAAATAACACAGACGTTTTATCTTTATCGGATGTCTTTGTATAATTCGTATATATATATATATATATATATATATATATATATATATATATATACATATATATATATCTATACATATATATATATATATATATATATATAATTCCCCGAGAACATTCCAATTGGAACCGCCGTGGTATAGCAGGTTAGTCATCCGCCTAGCATACCAGAGGTCCAAGTTCGACCTCATAACTCAGCTAGCCACTGGTTATTCACTATTAGGCTATGTAAAACTTCTCTAACTAATGCATTTGCCGTTCGGAGCCGAAGTTAAAACGTAGGTCTCTTTCAATCAGTCTTAAAAATAGAATCGGATGCTTCATTGTTTGAGAGAAGTACCCGTTGATCCAATTGGAATGTCGTGGAGATTATGTATGTATGTAAATGCGAAGGGCGAAGGTACTTATTGGTGACAGTGGGGAGCAAACTCTATAGATTCACAGATGTAACGTCTACATTGGGACGCAGTATTTCGCTATTAGACATATCGATATTATAATGGATTATGTTTTTATGAAATGAGGGAATAATTTCCCGAAACTCCAAAATTTGTAAATTTTCACGACAACAACAACAACAACATTCCAATTGGAACAAGTGGTACTTCTCTCAGACAATGAGCTACATTCGATTCTATTTTTAGACTCATTGAAAGGGACCTACATTTTAACTCCGGCTCCGAATGGCTAATGCATTAGTTAGAGAAGTTTTACATAGCCTAATACTCAATAACCAGTGGCTAGCTGAGTTATGAGGTGAACAGACGCTTTTTTGAAAATTTTTATTTTTTCAAAGGGGGTGACTAGGGATTGAACTTGGGACCTCTGGTATGCTAGGAGGATGACTCACCTGCTATACCACGTCGGTTCAATTTGTAAATAGTAATCTTAAATCTATAAGAACTTACGCATCTTGAGCGATGGCTAAGTAATGAATTTTCTTTACAGATTCTGGTCAGTCTGCCTTTGGCAGACAAGATACTATAGGCACATCCAGGATGACAACAATTTCAAATTCAATGTCCACAAGCGCTACTCCGCCTTTCCTTAAACAAAAACTTTTTTCCAAGTTTCATCTCATTGCCATGTATAATATAAATTATACATTTTTATTTGTAATAATTGACAGAAACATTGACATTGACAGAAACATCAATTACTTGGAGTCAAAAAAAAAATTGAACAATTGTTTTTGTTTTCTTATTATCTTGAATTATCTTTAGTAATGGAAAATTTGCTCTGGGAATTTTCTAAAAATATCTGGCAAATACTATATTTACAATTATCTATTGTAATAGTTATTAAAGTAAAAAAATGTAGTTTAAAGTCATTTACTTAATAATATTAATTTGTTAAGGTATTATTAAATAATAGAGCAAAAAACAATAGCGGTATTCAAAATCTAGGTCATTTTGCATTTAGGCAAGTGTTAAAGAGTAAAGGAGCAAATAAAACAAGTAAGAAAGTGCTAGAGTCGGTCAAGTCTAACCATATAATATCCTTCAAAACTAAGGTCAAAGAAGTTATTTTTCCTGTATAAAGACAAATATTTTGCTAAATTTTGCCAAAATGCAAACATTTTCTTAAGACTTATATATTTAAGCTGTTTCCGCCATTTGGACTTATATGAGAGCTAGGGTCGAATGTGGACCGCATATCTCGAATCTTGCTTACAAAAATTATTTATGCAAAAAATAAACTTTAAATTATCATTATCTTCAGGTCAAGTCTAACCATATAATATCCTTCAAAACTAAGGTCAAAGAAGTTATTTTTCCTGTATAAAGACAAATATTTTGCTAAATTTTGCCAAAATGCAAACATTTTCTTAAGACTTATATATTTAAGCTGTTTCCGCCATTTGGACTTATATGAGAGCTAGGGTCGAATGTGGACCGCATATCTCGAATCTTGCTTACAAAAATTATTTATGCAAAAAATAAACTTTAAATTATCATCATCTTCAGATTTACTAGCGTTTTAGTGATTTTTGTCTCATTTAGTGCGTTTTGACAAAAGAGTTTGTATGGGAGCTATGGTCAAATGATTTTAGTTTACATAAGCAGTATGTTTTAAATTTTGAAATATTGATATTAGTGACCAATATATCAATTCTGGGAAATGGGACCAATGGGAGGTACCATAAATAATGAACCCATTTTGACGAATTTCAATAGCCATGGTCCCACTATCAAAAAAATTATCTGTGTCAAATTATCTTCAGAATTGCGACCTGTACTTTAATTACATTGTTTATATTGGTGTCCAGTAGAGTGGTTCGAAAAAAAATGTTGAGTCAGTCACCCCCTAGGATTAAAGATAATGTAAAACTAATTATAAAACCATTTTTGTTATTTTTTTACCACGCCTACAAATACCGCCCTTTTTGTATTTTGTTAACTGTGTCGCCACCTTCAGTCCGATCATAACACTTTATACATCGAAGGGCTCTGTAAGGGCTACATTTCTCTCTTTGATAGTTTTTTGCAACCTCGTCAATTTCTAAAATTCGAGTAGTACCCACCCTAATCAAATCGAGTAAAAATCTAGTTTTTAAAAGTTATGACTATAAATTGACGTGGTAGTGAAAAACTATCAAAGAGAAAAATGTAGCCCTTACATAGCCGCGAGCACCGATACATAAAATGTTATGATCGGACTTAAAATGGCGACACAGTGAACAAAATAGTAAAAGGGCGGTATTTGTAGGCGTGGTAAAAAAATAAAAAAATATTTTTTGGAATTGTTTTAACATTACCTTTAATCCTAGGGGGTGACTGACATAACTTTTTTTTTGTATGGAAGGCGACCCGCTCTAGTGTCCAGCCAGCCAGCCAGTCGGACGGACGGCCGGAAATCGGTTCACATTTGACCATAGCTTACATACAAACTCTCCTGTCAAAATGTACTAAATGAGACAAAAATCACTAAAACGCTCGTAAGTCTAAAGATAATGAGGTTTTTAAGTTTATTTTTTGCATACTTACTTTTTGTAATAACTGTAATTAATTTGGCAAATTTCGAGATAATCGGTCCACATTTGACCCTAGCTCTCATATAAGTACAAATGACGGAAACAGCTTAAATAAATAAGTTTTGAGAAAATGTTTGAATGATGGCAAAAATTTGCAAATATTTGTCTTTATACAGATAAAAGAACACCTTTGACCTTAGTGGTGAAGGGTATCCTATGGTCGGACGTGAACGACTACAGCACTTTCTTACTGTTTTTTATGTATATTTGACTAAGATCAGATAATTTATATGGAAATAAGAAATCTTCAATTTTATACAAATTAATTTCTGTTTACACCTTGTATTTAAAATAAAAGTACAGTTTTATAAAAAGTCTTTATGAGTTGATACATTTATACATACATATGTCTTTTAAACCAATAATATATATACATATAATTCCCCGACAACATTCAAATTTGAACAAGGGGTACTTCTCTTAGACAATGAGCTGCATCCGATTCTATTTTTAGACTCATTGAAAGGGACTCCGAACGGCAAATGCATTAGTTAGAGAAATTTTACATAGCCTAATAGTCAATAACCAGTGGCTATCTGAGTTATGAGGTGAACCGCCGCTCTTTTGAAAATTAATTTTTTTCAAGTGGGTCTGGCAGGGATCGAGCTTGGAACCTCTGGTATTCTTGGTGGAAGACTAACCTGCTATACCACGGCGGTTCACCAATATTAGGTGGGAAGAAAAATTGTTCTAAAACCGTCCTTCGACCGGTCGACTCAAAATCTTCTAGAGCGTGTTCAGGTCTCAATTTTGAATAGAAAAAATATTATAATGTTATACCTTAGCCTCAGCGGTGTTGGACAATGTCGGTGCGAACGCCACCGGTGTTTAAACTGTTCTGCATTGTGAATACCGCTAATTTTTTTCTATAAAATGTCACACATCATAAATAACTAATTGTCTTTTAAATATTTCAAATAACAATTTAATAAATTAAATAATATTTATTTATCTTTTTCTGTTTTTTTGCAGGTAAGACGATAACAAATTTAAAATGCAATTCAAAGTTTATAATTCTGTAAGTGATACTATAATTTTACATATGGAAATCAAAAATGGAAATAGTTTAGAAAAAAGTGCATTGCTCTAGTATTTTCTATTACTTTGATTAGCAAAAGTAGACTTTTAAGGGATTCACAAGTTGTCTGATATATGTACTTAATGCACACTTTTTGAATACATTAGATATATTTTCTTTCGACATTTTGAATAACCATTTTTTGACTACAATGTTGCATTTTATCACAATTTACGTTAGAGTAATAGAATTATTTGTCACTTTTAAGTGCAAAATGTCATTAAATCCATTTGGGTAAATTAAAATTTTATTGATAAATAAAAGCCAATATATTTTTTTTATCATTAATGTCTGTTGTATTAGCAATATAGAGACTTTGAAATTGAATTAGTGTAAATTACACATTTTGATAATGTAACGAATTTATTTGTATTATAAGACACATATTCTCAACATCTTAAGATGTCTGGTTAAAAAGCGCACGTAGTAATAGTTTGTAGATTTACATAGATTTTTCCTAACTTTTTGACTGTAAAATGTAAACACCTTAATTAAAGTCATTGATTACAAGTGCCCAGTTTTAACAGTTTGATACAATTTTAAGGAAGTTTTAAATTAATTTTCTATTAGCTTGTTATCTTTACTGATTTAGGAGATATGACCTTACCGTATTTACCCTTTTTAGCTAAAAAGTGTTTTATATAGAGATAAAAAACTTTAAGTTGACAACACTTTTTAACTGTCCCCACCAACATTTTTTTTTTTTGGTTTTATCAAAAAACTATTTTATACAACTATAAATAATTGTAATAAATTGGGATCTTAGTGCAATACACTGAAGTTAAACTTTTTAATTAAATATTTGATATCCCATAATTTTTGAAAATATCAAAATATACCCCATGATATTCAAAACACAAATCAGGGGGGTTACTGTGTATCTCGGTTCGAAAATAAAACTGTTCAAATTTGTATGCTTAAAGCAGTGAGTTTCGAAAATGATTTTTTTCGAATCGAAATACGCGGTAACCCCCAGGACTATGCGGAGGATGAAAAAATTGACTTGGTTAATTTTATATATGAGAGCTGGCATCGTCAGGATGGAGATTCATTTCAGTTTATCAAATTTCTCCGAGAACTTTAGTCAAAAATAGGGCGTGTTAAACTCAAAACAGTTCTAAGTTGCTCTTATGCATATTTTATGATTCGACATCTGTCATGCCTTTTGAAGCACAAGGTCGACCTTTTTAGTTATTTTCTTACATGTTGATTTATCGAATGTCTTCAAGGATACAAATTTCCCTTCTTGTAAACATTGGACCTCCGTCTCGAGATTAAAGCTTTCAATCCAGGCCTTTCAAGTGATCAAAAATAGTTGACTTATATTATTGACTAGTATTTATCGATTTGCACCTTCCGAAACATTTTCGACATAAAAAGTGATATATGTATCTAAATTTTGCAAACCAATTCTGATACCGTCGGTAGTACTGTCACCCAGAGTATGAAAACAAGCAAACAAAACATTCAAATTTTTTTTAGTTCTGTGATTGACAAAATGATTTGTTTTTTATTTGTACTCGAACGAAACGCATTTTTTTCTAAACTTACTCAGTTACAAAGGAAAACAAAGAATTTAGATTTCTTTAAAAACTCAGAACAAAAGCGATTCGCATGATATTTTTGTTACTCGTTTTTACAAGTTTCATTAATGATCGCGATATTTACGTTTCCTGGCAGTATTTGCTGCCTTTTTTAGCTTAAGCCAGAACAGCTTATCCGCAAACGTTTCTGAGGCTGTTTTGTACTTAAAGTTACGATGTTTTTTTAAACTTACTCAATTACACATTTAATGAGTGATTTGATCTTATTTAATTTGCCAATCCAAATCTCAACCTAACGCTTTTGATACTCATTTTTACAAGTCTAATTAATGGTCGTGATATTAACGAAAATTAAAAAATGTTTTCGGCTCCTAACAGTGTGGGTTGCCTATCTTAGCTTAAGCCAGAACGAAATATGTATTCGCAAACGTTTCTGAGTCTGTTTTGTACTTAAAAGTGGGATGTTTTTCTAAACTTACTCAGTTACAAAGGAAATCAAAGGGAGCAAAACCGAAAAACTCAGAACGAAAACGTCTTAGAAATGTTTGCTGAGTGATTTGATCTTATTTAGTTTAGCAATTTAAATTTCAACTTAATGCTTTTGATACTCATTTTCACAAGTTTCATTAAAGATCGTGATATTAACGAAAATTAAAAAATGTTTTCGGCTCCTGGCAGTGTGGTTTGCATATCTTAGCTTAAGCCAGAGCGAACTATTTGCAAACGTTTCTGAAGTTGTTGTAATTAAAAGTGGGATGTTTTTTTAAACTTAAATACTCAGTTATAAAGGAAAACAAAGGGAGCAAAACCGAAAAACTCAGAACAAAAACGTTTCGCAAATGTTTTCTGAGTGATTTGATCTTATTTAATTTAACAATCCAAATCTCAACTGAATGCTTTCATTTATGATCGGCTCCTGGCAGTATGGGCTACCTATCTTAGCTTAAGCCAGAACGAACTATTCTCAAATGATTCTGAGGCTGTTTTGTACTTAAAAATACGATGGTTTTTAACCTTATTCAGTAACAAAAGAAAACAAAGGGACCAAACTCGAAAAACTTAGTACAAAAACGTTTCGCAAATGTTTGCTGAGTGATTTTATCTCATTTAATTTAACAATTCAAACCTCAACTGAATGCTTTCGATTTTCATTTTAACATGTTTCATTTATAATCGTTATATTTATGAAAATTAAGAAAGTCTTCGGCTCCTGGCAAAGGGAGCAAAACGGAAAAACTTAGAACAAAAAAAATTTATGAAAATTACAAAAAGTCTTCGGCTTCTTTTCACAAACGTTTCTGAGGCTGTTGTGTGCATTTGCCGCTCTGAGCCGGAGTTAAAACGTAGGTTCCCTTTCAATGAGTCTTAAAATACAATCGAATGCAGCGCATTTTCTAAGAGAAGTACCCCTTGTTCCAAATGGAATGTCGTGAAAATTATTTATGTTTGTATGTATGTTTCCCCTAAATATTTCGATTATTTCATATATTTCATCAAATTCCTTTTTGCATATAAATAAATATTTAAATTAACAATTGGTATAAGTAATTGCCTAGATCAATATAAATAAAAATTAAAAATATTTTTCCAATTTATTTTTTGATATAAATAAATTTGCTCGTGAATATAGAGAATTATGTGTATCCCAAATATACTTTTACGTCAATTCATAAATTTGAATAGCAAATTATACAAAAGCATTTTTCAATCTATTCATTCGTATGTTAATAATATTTTATGTAGATTCTAATTGAAATATTTAGAGAATACAACCAAAAACCATATATTTGTTACGATTTTGGGTTTTTTTTTTTGGCAACAATATTTACTTCCTTTTTTGCTAATGGAAAATACTAATTTTATTTTTAACTTTAAATATAGAACAAAAAAATTGCATTTATTTACAATTTCAGGGAAGAAAAAATTTTCCACAATAAAAACAAAATTGTCACTTACAGGATTTGAATGCACTAAAAGAGATTTTTTAAAGTAGTTTTCACACTGGGACAGTTTTAATATGTTTTTTAAATGTTATGGTAATTTCTCTATGTTTGAACTTCATAAATCAACCGCCAAAATAGTTTATTTGAATATTAACCTTCAAAGCCCCATTGTGCTTTGAAGGTATTTGGAATAAATTCAATAATTGCATTAGTTTTTCGTTCAACCATTTAATAGACATTTTATTTTTTTACGTTTAATTGCTGCAGGGTTATCATAAATTGAAATTGACTTTTTTTTTTCTTATTTTATTGGATTTTAGCCAAAATTAGCTGAACACAAACTGAAATTAAGTTATTGAAACAATTCATTCAATTATGGATTCCGTGAGCTCTTTAGTATATAAAAAATATATTAGCTTATACAAAAACTTTAATGTATTTAAATCTATTAAATTTGATAATCGAAATGTAGACATTTTGTTATTAACATGTTTCAAAAGTTTTTGAAATTTACAACCAACGAACAGGCCTAATATCACATATGCAATAAATAGTTTGTTATTATCTTAAATGATATTATTACAGCTGTTCAAGCAACAAATAAAATAGCCCTGAAATTACCCAATAACTGTAACATTAAAACAAACAAAAGGGGTACTCGCGATATGTTGCACTGACAGTGCAAAGCATGCAAATTTGGACCAATGCTACTTACATGGTTGTTTAAAGCCCTAAAATTGCAAAGAATTAATACTTTAAAATCGATACGAAATAGAGGTTTTAAAGAAATTTTGCTTAAATTGCAATAGTTCACAAAATTCAACTTCACAAAATTTTATCGAAAATTGACATTTTTGCGAAATTCTTCGATTTTTTTGGGAATTAATTATTCGAACTTTAGAATTATTTGAAAAATTAGGTTTAATCAGTCTTGAGTTCATTTAACTTTCAAATTATTAATTTTGAAAATTTTAAAAGTAATTGTGGAGAAAAACTGAAAAAATTATTTTTGAACGCGGCTCAGTGGATTGCAATCATCAGCACTTAGCGCCCTCGACCACAGTCGAGTTGTCAAATTGCAGAGATAATCATCAATTTAACTCATTGAGTTTGATCGAACATCCCTACGTTTAATTGATTGTGTATTCTCCTATTACTTGTTTTGCTCGATCTTTTCACTTGCCGTTGGTATGTAGAGAAGAACAAGATGTTCGATCAAACTCAATGAGTTAAATTGATGATTATCTCTGCAATTTGACAACTCGACTGTGGTCGAGGGCGCTAAGTGCTGATGACGTCCTGTGGCGGGACAGAAATTGCAATCCACTGAGCCGCGTTCAAAAATAATTTTTTCAGTTTTTCTCCACAATTACTTTTCAAATTTTCAAAATTAATAATTTGAAAGTTAAATGAACTCAAGCCTGATTAAACCTAATTTTTCAACGAAATTCTTCGATTTCAAATCACAGGTGCGGCGAAACGGTTCAAGATATCGACCTCAGTTTTTTGGATTTTTTTCTTCCATTCATTTGTTTCATAAAACTTGAAACAAAATTTAGAATTTGTAACACTTCCCAGTAAAACTTTTCATTACCAAATAATGAGTTAAACAGTTAAACTATTGAACACGAACTACTTACTCATTCGCTGTTTAAGTCATTACATTAACATGGGGATGTCATTGGAGGCAAGTACTTACCAATTGCAGAAAAGTAATGACTTGGGTAATCAATTTGAAAGCAACAACAACAACAGCAATAACTTTTTTGTTGTTGTTTTATTAAAAACATATATTTTTAAACGAAATACAAAATTTTTTTTATGATCCCATGGGGGCTCGAACCCAGGCCCTCCGACTGCTAGGCAGAGACTCTTCCACTGAGCTACTTCATATGTTGAAAACTTAGCAGCTTATGATTAATATAAACAATTTTTATTTTTAGATCCAAAATCATGTAAAAATAACTTTGTTTTTCCCTGCTTTTTTTTTGCTTTGTTTTAATTTTTGGAAAAATATTTTTATACGATTTTTTGTAATTATTTTAAAACTTTTTTAAAATTATTTTAAAACTTAAACAATTTAAATCTTCTTTTTTGTATAAGTTTTTACATAAGATTGACTCTTACTTACTTAAATGGTACAACCTGTTAAGGTCAAAGTCCGAGCATATTTTAGAATTCCATGGATTTCGATCTTGTGCGAATATTCTCCAATTTTATAGGCCAAGATTTGAAAAATGTTCCTCTACTTGGTCTTTCTATCGAAGTTTCGGACATCCTCCTCTTATATTAGGTAGTGGGACATTTCAATTCTAATTTTATCCTCTTCACTGTATTTTGTTTTTTTCAAGAGAGGGTTACTAGCCCGTAATCCTAACCCATTTTTATCGATCTTATGGGACAACTCTCGGAACATGTTAACTCACAATATTAATGGGTGTTAAACTAGCTCCCCGGGTGATACCATGAGGAGGTGTGTGTCCACAGTTGAGATGAAGGATGACCCAGATAAGTTGGGCTTACCAAGTTAAGACCAATTAGAATCGTGTTTGGCATTCAACATCCCCTACATAATCAAAATTGACTCATGATGGTATTTTTTCATTAACGTGAGTTAGTTTTACAATTTTTTTTTACAGAAGATAATATTTAAGTTCTTAAAATTCAAAAATCATTTAAAAAGACTCTTTTAATAAAAAAAAACTTAAAAAAAATTGTTGCCCTTGGTGGGATTTGAACCGGGGCCATTCAGTTTAAATTACCATCTTAATTACAAATAAGTACTTCTGTAATAACTTATTATTTATTCGGATGGTATGTTGTAGTCGTTACAAGGTAACCAGTTATTAGAGTACTTGCCATTACCAAAGTTTTGCTGGGTTGTTGAACAAAATTTTCAATAAATCAAAAAATGATTTTTAAAACCGACCTGAGAAAAAAGTACATTTTTCGATTGTGAAAAAAACTAAGTAAATTTGATAATATTTTGAGAAAACTCATCTACGAGTATTTAGTACTTATAGGTCATAGAATTTTAAATCATGTATTACGCTTTTCCCTTATCCGATTGAGCTCAAAAAAAGTGAACAAAAACAATATTTTTTCTTATATTAAAAATTCTGCTGCCTTAACTTATGGAAAAAATAAAACAATTTTTTTATTTAAATAAATGTTTTAATAGGTTAATATCTTTTTAAAATATAAAACGTACCCATCCAGCTCTCAGCACAATATGCGAACTTTTACAACAGCTTTCACACACACACACACACACACACACTAAGGGGCTGTTTACAAATTACGAAACGCTATTTTCGCAGAATTTGACATCCGCCCTGTGCAAGACTCTATAACGCATACGAAATTCCTCCTCCGTAACAAAAATCATACCCCCCCCCCCCCATGAGCGCGACTATGTTTGTCCTGCTCGCACTTACGTAAAATTGTCTTTGCAAAGTCAGTGCTGCCAGATTAGAATTTGTTGCTCGAAAATATAAAGAAAAATGTGAATACGGCAATGTTGACCGTAAAAGCTTTAAAAGCTGTTAACCATGAACGCAAATATTATTTTATATGTTATTGGACAGGTCAGATATAAAATTCTTATTTTGCCCATTAAATCGTTGATCCTTATAATATTTTGGTGCGCTTCAGATATAAAGCTTTTTATACCCTTCACCACCATAGGTGGAAAGGGTATTATAAGTTTGTGCTGATGTTTGTAACGCATAGAAATATTTGTCTTAGACCCACCTTTTAGTATACCAATAGACTTAGAATCACTTTCTGAGTAGATTTAGCGATGTCCGTCCGTCCGTCCGTCTGGCTGGCTGGACCCCCATGTAAACCTTGTAATCAAACTACAGGTCGCAATTCTAAAGATAAATTGATAAAATTTGCCACAGATAATTTTTTTGATAATGGTACCTTGGCTATTGAAATTCGTCAAAATCGGTCCATTATTTATGGTACCTTCCATAGGTCCCACTTCCCGGAATTGCTATATTGGCCACAAATATCAATATTTTTTCATGAAATTTAAAACAGATACTGCTTATGTAAACTTAAATCACTGTACCAAATTTCGTTGAAATCGGTCCACATTTGACATAGCTCCCATACAAACTCTTCTTCAAAAACGCACTAAATGAGACTAAATCACTAAAACGCTCGTAAATCTAAAGATAATGAGAATTTCAAGTTTATTTTTTGCACACATAATTTTTGTAAGAGTTCTAATCAATTTTCCAAATTTTGAGATAACTGGTCCACATTTGACCCTAGCTCTCATATAAGTCCAAATGACGGAAACAGGTTGAATATATAAGTTTTAAGAAAATGTTTGTATGATGGCAAAATTTAGCAAATATTTGTCTTTATACAGGAAAAATAACACCTTTGACCTTAGTGGTAAAGGGTATCGTATGGTCGGGCTTGACCGACTATAGCGCTTTCTTACTTGTTTAAATAATAGTTTAAAGACCTGATCCTGATAAATTTTGTGCTAAATTAGCGATGTGCTTCAGTGAAATGTTATAAATGACCTCGCCTTCATGTCTTATGTGATTTTGTATCAGTTTGCTATCTAAAACCATATAAACCAATTTGCACTTTTTTGCACGATTTTCATAAATCGATCTTCATAAAATTTAAGCAAACGAGATTTTTGGTGCGCTTTTGCTTTTAGGTGCTAAATGGCAAAAACTCGGTTTACGCGGTAGTTTGGAAATGTTCATACATATTTGTGAATGTGCTCCACGAAAAACCAGTATTTTTAAAAATTTACATTGAAGTTTTCATAATTTTTACCTGTTAATGTTATACGTATATGGAGCACATTAACGAGATATTTATCAAACGACGTGAAATTGGAATTTCTACAAATCGTTATCTATTTTTTTTGGATTTCTCTAAGGCGGCCAAAAAATCAAACGAAGTGAAATTGGAATTTCTACAAATCGTTATCTATTTTTTTGGATTTCTTTGAGGGGCCAAAAAATATATTAAAAAGTGGCGAAAACGAGCTTCAAATTTTGGCAGCCATTAACTAGTATTAGGAGTGACAAAATTAAATTTTAGAGAGAAGTGGATTTATCCCCTAAATGTGGTGTCTATTTCGTAGAACAACGACTTGGGTCCAAATATTAAAACAAATGCAGAAGAAGACGAAATATGAAGAAAAACTTGAATGCTTCAATCGATTTTTTAACTTTTTTTTTAATTTGCATGCCAATTACGCTTAGAAGCGCAAATTTGCGCAACTAAAATATTGTGTTCAGTATACAGAAGTTTTTGAGAGTTCAAGATCTGTAATTAGATTTTCCGAACTCCTAGGGGTACAAAAAATATTCGAGTCGAAAGTCGGTTTCAAAGGAATAAAAACTGTTTGATTTTTGCCCATAAGTATGTTTAGAAGTCAAATTTTGTAAAATAAATTATTTTGAAAATTTCTAAAGGTATGCTAGACAATATTTGCTTAAAAGTCTAAGATTTCGATCGAATCCGGCGATTTGGCCCCTGATCTAATTGCAATTTCTGTTTAAATCTGTAAATATTGATATATAAGAAACCCCGTGTTTTCAAAACTTCTTAAGCAACTTCACGAAAACTTATATATTAGTTCATTATAGCCACTTAAATATTGACCTCCTTTGGTCAACCAATATTCGTAATGGGAAAATATACTTCAACCCAAGCAAATTTATGAAAAACTACTTAAATTAATAAATTGGTCACTTCTAGTGATGATGCACTTTAAAAATTTTCGTTCACATAATAAAATTAAAAATTAACGAAGGAAAAATTAAATTAAATGAAAAAAAAAAGAAACAACATATCACGACATAAAAGCGCCATTAATTGTTTAAGAGCATTTCGAGCGGAGGAGATATATGAAAAGATTGACTAACCGAACGACCCAACAGCCAACCAATATCATCGACCCAGTACCAAACATTTTGTTAGTATTTAAGGCAGAAATTGAAATTGAATTATTATCAGGAGATACATACATTTTAATTGCATTACAATTAATTTCGATGTTGCGGGAGCGGTAGGGAGCGGTTTTCGTTGTCAATGTTGTCCATATTGATATTGAGGCATTTGGGCGAGTGTGGGACTTCGTGCGAAAAATCATTTGTTATAATAAATTAAACGATTAAGATGACGTTTATTTTTATTTTTCAATAATAAGTAATGGGAGTAATGGACTTAAAAATAAACAAGTTTTAATCTAAGTTTAACATTTCATTTTAATTAAAATGAGTTCAATGCGAAATGTCCAATTTTTTTAACAATTCCAACTCCAACTTTAACAACGAAATGTCTAGTTTTCAATAACTCCAGAGCATAAATAAGGTTGAATTTGATCGATTTCTTTGAGGACCGGTGTTAAATCACACGATCTCAGTGGCCAGTTCACACCATCAGGTCGCTCATGTGGTATATTCAATGTGGCATGCAGCGCCGTCTTTTCTGATCATTCAATTAAGACCTAAGAATTTAGAAATAATGAGCTATAGCGCTCGATGTTGTTCTCAAAGACATCGGCCAATATTTCTTTAAAACCAAAATCATTTGGATTGGATTCCTAATTTTATAACATAAAATTTACCTAATCTTGGTAGGATTTGAACCTGGGAAATTATTTTAAAATTATCATTCGGATTAGAAATAAGTACTTACTTTGGTACCTTATTCCCAGCAAAACTGTATAATATGCAAAGGGAATTATTTTGTTGAGCTTCTAATAGCGACAACTTTTAAATGCTTTTAAATAATTTCGTTTAATGTCGAAATACATTCACTTTGCACATGCACAATATTCAGAATAATGCACACATTCAAATTTATTTATATTAAAACGGAAACTAAAACTAATGATTTTAATTTCCTTTTTTAACAAAAACTAAATATATGAAACCAACAAAATGGAGTAAGGAAGGAAAGAAAAACACCAATATAACCACAAACAATATTAAATTTATGTATATCCGAATATATGTTGCATTTGTGTGTGTTTTTATTGACTTTGCTGAAAATTAAAAGTGTTTGTATAACAGTATTGGTATAACAGTTTTTGTATAGAAAAAGTGTTGGTATCACAGCTTTTCTATCGAAAAAGTGTTGGTATAACAGTCTTTCTATAGAAAAAATGTTTTTTTAACAGTTGTTCTATAGAAAAAGTGTTGGTATAACAGTTTTTCTATAAAAAAAAGTGTTGGTATAACAGTTTTTCTATAGAAAAAGTGTTGGTATAACAGTTTTTCTATAGAAAGTGTTGGAATAACAGTTTTTCTATAGAAAAAGTGTTGGTATAACAGTTTTTCTATAAAAAAGTGTTGGTATAACAGTTTTTCTATAGAAAAAGTGTTGGTATAACAGTTTTTCTATAAAAAAAAGTGTTGGTATAACAGTTTTTCTATAGAAAAAGTGTTGGTATAACAGTTTTTCTATAGAACAAGTAAAAGTGGTATATTCGGCTTTGCCGAATCTTGGATACCCTTCACCAATGGTGTTCCAAAAGTAAAGTACAAAATCGTAAGAGTATATTGTTAATTATATAGTTTCTGATTACTGACTTAGTTGAGCCCCACACAAATGCTTGATATGTATATTAATTTTCTTTTGTTCATACTAAATGTAATTCCTAGCAATATTAAGCTATGTCGGAAAACGAAAAGCTTTTCGGTGGCGTCATCATCTAGAATAGTTATGCACCCAAAGGTTAGGTTGGGCAGGTGGCTGATGTCTGGGGAAGCTTCACTTGGGTTCTAAAGTGGTCCCTTTGTGAAAGATAATGATTACTAGACTACAAGTAGAGAATGCATATTTAAGCCAGCCAGTAGCTTCGAAATAAAATAGACACATATTTTACGAACATTTAATAAAGTTCGATAGACCAGATAAACCATGCAGAAAAGATGCTTCAAAATGTAGATGCCCTTACATTTGCAATAGCATATCGATTTGATGAAGTTTAAGTATTCTGGCATGCAACCCAAAAACACAGTGCCCAGTGAGGGTTGTGCACTTTAATTCGTATGAATTATCCAACTAGTAAAAGTTCTTGATTAGTTATGTAAAACTCTGAAGTTAGCGGACTGATTTAGGTCAAAGCTTTAACAATGATTGTCAATGTATACAAGCCTTAAAATTATAGGGTATACACTCTTAGTTTTAGATACATACGTGAAATATATAGCTTTTGAATGGATGGTTATCAGCTTTGTCGGAAAAGTTTACTTATTAATTTGAAGTTAGTTAATTAATTAAAATGAACACTTCATCAATAATATTTGGGATGTATAGTTCTTTCGATCTGTCAGATGGATGTTTGGAAAGTTTTGCTCTAGTTCTTTGTGCAATTTTAATGTGATTTAATTTATCAGCATTAAATCGATTCCCGGTCGGGTTTATATGGGAGATTTCACTAAATGTGAATAGAGCTCGCCCATTTTCAATATCGAACTTTTCAAGAGATCAGAAATACTTTTGTCAAATGTTGTCCCTCTAGAAAGTTTATTTTAGGCGCTATTGTCCTGAATATCAATATTGTACATCGTATCTATTATAATTTGTCATTTATTAGCTACTAAGAGATTGCCTTAGGCGAAGTTATACGGGATCAATTGTCAAACGTGAACGGATTTCTCCCAATTGCAATTAAAAAATTTAAATTTTTGTTGATATGTGAGATACTTACATACATATGTAGGTTTTGAACGGATAGCATTTTTGTACTTCCTAGGAAGATTACCTATAATTTGATAAATATATAATACATTCTCAAATGTTATCATAATGTTCAAAAGTCAGACACAAAATTAAGATAAATGCAGTGTGTCTGTCTGCTAAAACCAGATTTGTGGAGCTCCTGAATTGTCCCACCCTGAATTTCAACATTGTCGATCAAAACACCATCGCTTAACGCTAAATTATATCTACCACAAATTACAGAATGCATCAGGATTTAGATAATCCCCTGCGAAGGACGCTATTAAACTTCATCAAAATAAACATCTTAGATATCGACAAAACAGGAGCTCCAAAAACTTGACTACAACAGAAAAAAGGACAGACAGGTAGACGGACGGATAAACAAACAGACGGACGGACGGGCAAACAAAAAGACGGACGGACTGAGGTCGCGAAATCGATTCTTGTGCCGATTCTGAGTTGATCGGTACAATTTGAATGGTATTCATAATCAGATTTGTGGAGTATATATATCAGATTTTAGAAAATCCTCCCATAAACAACGATGTCAAATTTCATCACAATCGGTCCATAAACACCTGAGATATCGCTGAAACAATACTTACAAAATGTAAACAAAATTTCTTAGACACGTACTTTGGGCAATTTGCTGTACATCAAATGTAGTGTTATGGCGATATCTCAATTGTTTATAGACCGCTTTTGATAAAATTTAATAACGTGCTTGGTGGGGGAATTTCCTAAAATCTGATATAAAATTTATGTAGGCCCGTACTAAAGGAGGATAGTTTTTCCTATTTCTGCATTTAATTTTTTCAACAAACATTCTCTAATGTGTACTTTGGGCAATTTGCGATACATCAAATTCAGTGTTTTGGCGATATCTCAGTTGTTTATGGACCGATTTTGATAAAATTTTACAGAGTGCTTTGGGAAAATATTTCCTACAATCTGATATATAACATATTATCACATGTACACCAGGAGTATCTTTTTTCTCTTGTTATTTAAAAGTGTGTTTCAATCAAAAATTTTCAAATTTTCGTCTAATTTTTAGTATTTTTTCGATATTTTCGGTGTTTATAAACCGATTTTAATGAAATTTAATAGCGTTCATTGCGGGAGAATTTCCTAAAATCTGATATATAATTTATGTAAGTCCATCCTCCAGGGGCTTCAGAAACTTGATTTCAACAGACAGACAGACAGACGGACGGACAGACAGACAGACAGACAGACAGACGGACATCGCTTAATCGATTCTCCTCCCGATTCTGAGTCGATCGGTATAATTTTTATGGGGTCTACGATCACTAATAAAAAAATTACAAACGGAATCACAAACTTATAATACCCTTTCACCTATTGGTGAAGGGTATAAAAAGTGTTGGTATAACAGTTTTTCTATAGAAAAAGTGTTGGTATAACAGTTTTTTCTATAAAAAAAGTGTTGGTATAACAGTTTTTCTATAGAAAAAGTGTTGGTATAACAGTTTTTCTATAGAAAAAGTGTTGGTATAACAGTTTTTCTATAGAAAAAGTGTTGGTATAACAGTTTTTCTACAGAAAAAGTGTTGGTATAACAGTCTTTCTATAGAAAAAATGTTTTTTTAACAGTTGTTCTATAGAAAAAGTGTTGGTATAACAGTTTTTCTATAAAAAAAAGTGTTGGAATAACAGTTTTTCTATAGAAAAAGTGTTGGTATAACAGTTTTTCTATAGAAAGTGTTGGAATAACAGTTTTTCTATAGAAAAAGTGTTGGTATAACAGTTTTTCTATAAAAAAAAAGTGTTGGTATAACAGTTTTTCTATAGAAAAAGTGTTGGTATAACAGTTTTTCTATAGAAAAAGTGTTGGTATAACAGTTTTTTTTATAGAAAAAGTGTTGGTATAACAGTTTTTCTATAGAAAAAGTGTTGGTATAACAGTTTTTCTATAGAAAAAGTGTTAGTATAACAGTTTTTCTATAGAAAAAGTGTTGGTATAACAGTTTTTCTATAGAAAAAGTGTTGGTATAACAGTTTTTCTATAGAAAAAGTGTTGGTATAACAGTTTTTCTATAGAAAAAGTGTTGGTATAACAGTCTTTCTATAGAAAAAATGTTTTTTTAACAGTTGTTCTATAGAAAAAGTGTTGGTATAACAGTTTTTCTATAGAAAAAGTGTTGGTATAACAGTTTTTCTATAGAAAAAGTGTTGGTATAACAGTTTTTTTTTATAGAAAAAGTGTTGGTATAACAGTTTTTCTATAGAAAAAGTGTTGGTATAACAGTTTTTCTATAGAAAAAGTGTTGGTATAACAGTTTTTCTATAGAAAAAGTGTTGGTATAACAGTTTTTCTATAGAAAAAGTGTTGGTATAACAGTTTTTCTATAGAAAAAGTGTTGGTATAACAGTTTTTCTATAGAAAAAGTGTTGGTATAAAAGTTTTTCTATAGAAAAAGTGTTGGTATAACAGTTTTTCTATAGAAAAAGTGTTGGTATAACAGTTTTTCTATAGAAAAAGTGTTGGTATAACAGTTTTTCTATAGAAAAAGTGTTGGTATAACAGTTTTTCTATAGAAAAAGTGTTGGTATAACAGTTTTTCTATAGAAAAAGTGTTGGTATAACAGTTTTTCTATAGAAAAAGTGTTGGTATAACAGTTTTTCTATAGAAAAAGTGTTGGTATAACAGTTTTTCTATAGAAAAAGTGTTGGTATAACAGTTTTTCTATAGAAAAAGTGTTGGTATAACAGCTTTTCTATAGAAAAAGTGTTGGTATAACAGTTTTTCTATAGAAAAAGTGTTGGTATAACAGTTTTTCTATAGAAAAAGTGTTGGTATAACAGTTTTTCTATAGAAAAAGTGTTGGTATAACAGTTTTTCTATAGAAAAAGTGTTGGTATAACAGTTTTTCTATAGAAAAATTGTTGGTATAACAGTTTTTCTATAGAAAAAGTGCTGGTATAACAGTTTTTCTATAGAAAATGTGTTGGTATAACAGTTTTTCTATAGAAAATGTGTTGGTATAACAGTTTTTCTATAGAATAAGTCTAAGTATAACAGTTTTTCCTGTTTTTCTTTCTAGTTCCTTGATGTAAGTCACTTTGTCATCTTCATCTATAAAATACAGAAATCGATTTTCAACATTACAATTTTCTTTTCAAATAGAGAAAAACATGAAAAACCTTACAAAATCCTGCTGGTTTATTATTTGATCGTGTACAAATATTGAAGAAGGACAAAG
Organism: Stomorhina lunata; assembly: GCA_933228675.1. NCBI lineage: Eukaryota > Metazoa > Arthropoda > Insecta > Diptera > Rhiniidae > Stomorhina > Stomorhina lunata. Next base: position 62,176,373 of record OW121744.1, read on the forward strand.
AAAAATGCAAAGTAAACGAATACAAATATTGATGGCTTTTGAATGGGAAAAGGCCTTTTGTTTTAAAGGAATAAAGTAAACAATAGAGACGCCACCATATGTTGCTAATGAACACAAAAGTCACTGTGGACTCAAATTGCGAACGCATTTCATATCAAGAAGAAATTTAATATAAAAGTCAGGGGTGTGGAAAGTTTTTGAGCAGATACATCGAAGTTGTGAATATTTGTATGCAAAATTGACTTGGGGCTGCCTTGATAGGGATTTCTGACTACTCTAGTGTTCAAAGTTATTGAACTTTTATTGAATTTTCTACAAACATAAATGGCTAGAGCTGAAGCTTCACATATGAATAAGATGGAGTTTGACATTTAGTTTTTAATAACTTTCTAAAATAAACAATGTTTGTACTTAAATTTTTGTTTTAAGACTGTCTTTCTTGAAAGTTGTGATAAGTGCATCATGAATTTGCTTTATATTGTATATGGAAGAGTTGGGTTTTACAATAACGGGTAAAGTTTTTGAGGTTGTGACTTCGAGTGGGGCTAAGGTCCATTTCATTAATTATTTTGCAAATTTATGATTTTTAAATTAGATTCATAATTTCTAGAAATAAGGAAAAAACTATATAACACATACCAGTGTGAAATGCCGCATATTCTGTCCCGTTACGTACTTTGCCGGCACACAGTGTCACTCGCGGTTAAATGTCAGTAGTTTAGATCATCTAAGTAAATAAACATTTAAGCGAAATTAAGAACGAGAATTATGTTGACACTTGAAAAATCAAATTTACTTCGGACATGGCAAAAATTAAATCTATGAGGAATTAAGCCGAGGGGTAAAACTTGTATGGGGTCATAGACAGTGACAGATATCAAAGCAATTGAAAAGCTTATAATAAACTGTCATCTCTAGGTGAATGGTAAAAAAAACAATTTACTTCCTAAAACCTTTTAAATATCCCAATTTACATGGAAAAATATTCTTAGCTTTGTTTTTATTCGATAAAATTCCAAATTTGACCATCAACTGTTTTCATTTTCCCCTTTAAAAAAAAAACTGCCCAAAAACTTTTAACTTCAAATTATTAAAGGTAATCTATAAATATTCAGACACATGACATTGGCTGTATTATTTTATTTTTATTGTATCTGTATTTATTTATTTCAATATATCCCTTGGGGAATACGGAGACTACTTTATTTCCGCTTATGGTTTTTGAATTTTTTTATGAAGCCAATAAAAATGTTGAATATTTATTTCGGTTTTTATAGCCACCATCAAAAAAAAGTGGGGGATATGGAGATTGTTTTGCGTATAATATTGGCGTTGATTGTCTATTGAGACCATGGTATGGCCTGAATGAAAGGAGCTAGTGCAATAAAATTTTGCTAGAATAGTACGTAATTTTTGGTTTATAAATTTGGTGAAATCGGTTTAAATTTGACCATAGCTTCTATATAACTACTTAAAAACAGCTTAGATAAACAAAAAAAAAAAAAAATAATAACAAGTAAGAAAGTGCTATGGTCGGTCAAGCCCGACCATACGATACCCTTCGCCACTAAGGTCAAAGGTGTTATTTTTCCTGTGTAAAGACAAATATTTGCTAAATTTTGCCATCATACAAACATTTTCTCAAAACTTATTTATTTAAGCTGTTTCCGTCATTTGAACTTATATGAGAGCTAGGGTCAAATCTGGACCGATTATCTCGAAATTTGGCAAATTGATTACAATTGTTACAAAAATTAAAAATAAACTTGAAATTCTCATTATCTTTAGATTTACGAGCGTTTTAGTGATTTTTGTCTCATTTAGTTCCTTTTTAAGAAGAGTTTGTAAGGGAGCTATGGTCAAATGTGAACCGATTTCAACGAAATTTGGTACAGTGATTTTAGTTTACATAAGCAGTATTTGTGTTAAATTTCATGAAAAAATATTTGTGGCTAATATATCAATTCGGGAAAGTGGGACCTATGGGAGGTACCATAAATAATGGACCGATTTTGACGAATTTCAATAGCCATGGTCCCATTACCAAAAAAATTAACTGTGCCAAATTTCACCAAATTGTCGTTAGAATTGCGACCTGCAGTTTGATTACAAAGTTTACTAGGAGCCCAGCCAGACAGACGGACGGACGGACATCGCTAAATCGACTCAGAAAGTGATTCTAGGCCTATTGGTATACTAAAAGGTGGGTCCAAGACAAATATTTCTATGCGTTGCATACATCAGCCCAAACTTATAATACTCTTTCCACCTATTGTGGTGAAGGGTATACAAATAATTTAACATTGACTTTTGTGACTAGCTCCCTTTTAAATTTAGGTAACGATATATATTAGTTAAACAGCAGATAATACAAAAGATTTAGATAACAGACAGATATTTAAATTTTAACTTTCACAACTCAATTTGAAATCTAATAAGTCAGATATTTTTCTTTAAATAATTTACACACTCGCGTGCTGTGAAGCGTTAGTGATTCGTGATGGTGATTTGAAAAGCCCCATCGATCTGCTATGGCTTATTGAAGTGGTTAACATACTATCTCTGGGCTGTACTCTGGCCGATATTCTCTTAACCTCACATATAGTTGGACCAGGGCTAGACATTTCCGTACCCGTGAGCTTTTGCTTCGTTACTGTATACTCGGAGTTATCATATAATTTACGTTTCATAATGAATTCTTCTGCTTTAAGTGCATCAGAGGTTAATTCAATATCAGTTAATTGCCCTTGCCACTCATCCATCTCAAAGGAATGTGAATTTTCATCATCGTCATCTTTATCTATTTCAACTTCTATTAGCATATCATGTTTTGAACGTTCTTCGTCTATTTCTTGGCCTCTTCCTGTATTGAAATTTTTTGAAAAAGGTATTTTAGAGGCATATTCATAGAAACTATCCTTTGCGTATTTATTTTGTCGTATATTATTTTCGTCAAATCGTAGCTTTTTTTCAACAGAAACAAAAGAATGATAACGCGATTTTGGTAACATTTTTTTAGAAATTTTATTGAAAAAGAAATAAATAATCAAATTTTGTATTTTTAAGGAAATTATGTCAAAATAAATACTGAAGAAAATTAATAAATAAAATTTAGATACATCGCTAATTATATATGTGGACCCAAGATATGTGTACACACTTTCGTCCAAGTCGTCCCCCTGTCAACTTTTCTATAGAAAAGCTGTCCCTCCGTCAACTTTTCTATAGAAAAGTCGTCCCTCCGTCAACTTTTCTATAGAAAAGTCGTCCCTCAGTCAACTTTTCTATAGAAAATTCGTCCCTCAGTCAACTTTTTTATAGAAAAATCCTCCCTCCGTCAACTTTTCTATAGACTTTTCATAGAAAAGTCGTCCCTCCGTCTACTTTTCTATAGAAAAGTCGTCCCTGCGTCTACTTTTCTATAGAAAAGTCGTCCCTCCGTCTACTTTTCTATAGAAAAGTCGACCCTCCGTCTACTTTTCTATAGAAAAGTCGTCAACTTTTCTATGGAAAAGTCGTCCCTCCGTCAACTTTTCTATAGAAAAATCGTCCCTCCGTCAACTTTTCTATAGAAAAATCGTCCCTCCGTCAACTTTTCTATGGAAAAGTCGTCCCTCCTTCAACTTTTCTACAGAAAAGTCGTCCCTCCGTCAACTATTCTATCGAAAAGTCGTCCCTCCGTCAACTTTCCTATAGAATTATCATCCCTCCGTCACTTTTCTATAGAAAAATTGTCCCTCCGTAAACTTTTCTATAGAAAAATCGTCCCTCCGTCATCTTTCCTATAGAAAAAACGCCCCTCCGTCAACTTTTCTATAGAAAAATCGTCCCTCCGTCAACCTTTCTGTAAAAAAATTGTCCTCCGTCAACTTTTTAATAGAAAAATCGTTGCTCCGTCAACTTTTCTATTGAAAAATCGTCCCTTCGTCAACTTTTCTATAGAAAAATCATCCCTCCGTCAACTTTTCTATAGAAAAATCGTCCCTCCGTCAACTTTTCTATAGAAAAATCGTCTCTCCGTCAACTTTTCTATAGAAAAATCGTCCTTCCGTCAACTTTTCTGTAGAAAAATCGTCCCTCCGTCAACTTTTCTATAGAATAATCTTCCCTCCGTTAACTTTTCTTTAGAAAAATCGCCCTCCGTTAACTTTTTTATAGAAAAATCGCCCCTCCGTCAACTTTTCTATAGAAAGTCGTCCCTCCGTCTTTTTTTCTATAGAAAAGTAGTCCCTCCGTCCACTTTTCTATAGAAAAGTAGTCCCTCCGTCTACTTTTCTATAGAAAAGTCGTCCCTCCGTCTACTTTTCTATAGAAAAGTCGTCCCACCGTCAACTTTTCTATAGAAAAGTCGTCTCTCCGTCAACTTTTCTATAGAAAAATCGTCCTTCCGTCAACTTTTCTATAGAAAAATCGTCCCTCCGTCAACTTTTCTATAGAAAAGTCGTCCATCCGTCAACTTTTCTATAGAAAAATCGTCTCTCCGTCAACTTTTCTATAGAAAAATCGTCCTTCCGTCAACTTTTCTATAGAAAAATCGTCCCTCCGTCAACTTTTCTATAGAAAAGTCGTCCATCCGTCAACTTTTCTATAGAAAAGTCGTCCCTCCTTCAACTTTTCTACAGAAAAGTCGTCCCTCCGTCAACTATTCTATCGAAAAGTCGTCCCTCCGTCAACTTTCCTATAGAATTATCATCCCTCCGTCACTTTTCTATAGAAAAATTGTCCCTCCGTAAACTTTTCTATAGAAAAATCGTCCCTCCGTCATCTTTCCTATAGAAAAAACGCCCCTCCGTCAACTTTTCTATAGAAAAATCGTCCCTCCGTCAACCTTTCTGTAAAAAAATTGTCCTCCGTCAACTTTTTAATAGAAAAATCGTTGCTCCGTCAACTTTTCTATTGAAAAATCGTCCCTTCGTCAACTTTTCTATAGAAAAATCATCCCTCCGTCAACTTTTCTATAGAAAAATCGTCCCTCCGTCAACTTTTCTATAGAAAAATCGTCTCTCCGTCAACTTTTCTATAGAAAAATCGTCCTTCCGTCAACTTTTCTGTAGAAAAATCGTCCCTCCGTCAACTTTTCTATAGAATAATCTTCCCTCCGTTAACTTTTCTTTAGAAAAATCGCCCTCCGTTAACTTTTTTATAGAAAAATCGCCCCTCCGTCAACTTTTCTATAGAAAGTCGTCCCTCCGTCTTTTTTTCTATAGAAAAGTAGTCCCTCCGTCCACTTTTCTATAGAAAAGTAGTCCCTCCGTCTACTTTTCTATAGAAAAGTCGTCCCTCCGTCTACTTTTCTATAGAAAAGTCGTCCCACCGTCAACTTTTCTATAGAAAAGTCGTCCCACCGTCATCTTTTCTATAGAAAAGTCGTCCCTCCGTCTACTTTTCTATAGAAAAGTCGTCCCTTCTTCTACTTTTCTATAGAAAAGTCGTCCCTCCGTCAACTTTTATATAGAAAAGTCGTCCCTCCGTCAACTTTTCTATAGAAAAGTCGTCCCTCCGTCAACTTTTCTATAGAAAAGTCGTCCCTCCGTCAACTTTTCTATAGAAAAGTCGTCCATCCGTCAACTTTTCTATAGAAAAGTCGTCCCTCCGTCAACTTTTCTATAGAAAAGTCGTCCCTCCGTCAACTTTTCTATAGAAAAGTCGTCCCTCCATCAAATTTCCTATAAAAAAAGTCGTCCCTCCATCATCTTTTCTATAGAAAAGTCGACCCTCCGTCTACTTTTCTATAGAAAAGTCGTCAACTTTTCTATAAAAAATTCATCCTTCCGTCAACTTTTCTATAGAAAAGTCGTCCCTCCGTCAACTTTTCCATAGAAAAGTCGTCGCTTTGTCAACTTTTAAGAAAAAGTCATCCATACGTCAAATCGTTCAACTGTCATAGTTGAATTAATTTAGCTTTTTATTTAATTTGTTTATTTTATCATTTACATATTTTATTGCGAAAAAACAAAAAATCCCAAATGAAATGTTTCAAAGATTAAATCGTCAAAGTTCCAACGTAGGATCTTCAAAACCATTAAATATAAGAATGACAGATTCTGTTGTTGAAAAGAAAATACGATTTAATGAAGATAACATACAGGAAACAAAATATCCGCCAGATAAAGATTATGGATTGATAAGAGTATCCTCATTGAGAACACCTTTTCCCATACATGGAGATCAAAGAAAAGCACAAAAATTAGTAGAACGTTTCAGATTATCAATAGGACTACCAAATATTAAAATGGTTGCAATTGATAACGATAGTTCAACATCTTCTTATAGGGATGGGAGCCGCACATCCATGACGAATAAAGACGTAATCACTGATGAACATAAAACAGAAGAATTCATTAAAAAACGTAAATTATTTAATAATTCCGAGTTTTTAATAACGAAACAAAAACGCACAAATACTGAAATGTCTAGTCCTGGTCCGGCTATAATGAGAAGTGATGGTTTGTCTATGAAATCATCAGCCTTTTTAAATTTGAAATTGTATAACATATATATATATATATAATTCCCCGACAACATTCCAATTGGAACAAGGGGTACTTCTCTCAGACAATGAGCTGCATCCGATTCTATTTTTAAACTCATTGAAAGGGACCTACGTTTTAACGCCGGCTCCGAACGGCGAATGCATTAGTTAGAGAAGTTTTTCATAGCCTAATACTCAATAACCAGTGGCTAGCTGAGTTATGAGGTGAACCGCCGCTTTTTTGAAAATTTATTTTTTTCAAGTGAATCTGGCTGGGGATTGAACTTGGGCCTCTGGTATGCTAGGCGGATGTCTTACCTGCTATACCACGGCGGTTCACAATTGTATAACATAAATTAGTTTAATTTCTAATAAATTATATATGTATAAGTATTTGTCTAACCTAGGCCCAAGAAAGGTTATTCTGTATACGCGAAATAATATTAAAATAAAAAAATCGGTATATTAGACTATTATCGTCATATGAATAGATATAGACCAATAATTATACTATTGTAGATACATACTTGATTTGTTTTGAATATGCCGCGAAGAGTGGACGGTGTGACGACTATTCTATAAAAAATTTGACAGAACGACGACTTTTCTATAGAAAAGTTGACGGACGGACAACTATTCTATAGAAAAGTTGACGGAGGGACAACTTTTCTATAGAAAAGTTGACAGAGGGACAACTTTTTTATAGAAAAGTTGACGGAGGGACAACTTTTCTATAGAAAAGTTGACGGAGGGACAACTTTTCTATAGAAAAGTTGACGGAGGGACAACTTTTCTATAGAAAAGTTGACGGAGGGACAACTTTTCTATAGAAAAGTTGACGGAGGGACAACTTTTCTATAGAAAAGTTGACGGAGGGACAACTTTTCTATAGAAAAGTTGACGGAGGGACAACTTTTCTATAGAAAAGTTGACGGAGGGACAACTTTTCTAAAGAAAAGTTGAGGGAGGGACAACTTTTCTATAGAAAAGTTGACGGAGGGACAACTTTTCTATAGAAAAATTGACGGAGGGACAACTTTTCTATAGAAAAGTTGACGGAGTGACAACTTTTCTATAGAAAAGTTGACGGAGGGACAACTTTTCTATAGTAAAATTGACAGTAGGACAACTTTTCTATAGAAAAGTTGACGGAGGGACAACTTTTCTATAGAAAAGTTGACGGAGGGACAACTTTTCTATAGAAAAGTTGACGGAGGGACCACTTTTCTATAGAAAAGTTGACGGAGTGACAACTTTTCTATAGAAAAGTTGACGGAGGGACAACTTTTCTATAGTAAAATTGACAGTAGGACAACTTTTCTATAGAAAAGTTGACAGTGGGACAACTTTTCTATAGAAAAGTTGACAGTGGGACAACTTTTCTATAGAAAAGTTGACAGTGGGACAAATTTTCTATAGAAAAGTTGACAGTGGGACAACTTTTCGATAGAAAAGTTGACAGTGGGACAACTTTTCGATAGAAAAGTTGACAGTGGGACAAATTTTCTATAGAAAAGTTGACAGTGGGACAACTTTTCGATAGATAAGTTGACAGTGGGACAACTTTTCGATAGAAAAGTTGACAGTGGGACAACTTTTCTATAGAAAAGTTGACAGTGGGACAACTTTTCTATAGAAAAGTTGACAGTGGGACAACTTTTCTATAGAAAAGTTGACAGTGGGACAACTTTTCTATAGAAAAGTTGACAGTGGGACAACTTTTCTATAGAAAAGTTGACAGTGGGACAACTTTTCTATAGAAAAGTTGACAGTGGGACAACTTTTCTATAGAAAAGTTGACAGTGGGACAACTTTTCTATAGAAAAGTTGACAGTGGGACAACTTTTCTATAGAAAAGTTGACAGTGGGACAACTTTTCTATAGAAAAGTTGACAGTGGGACAACTTTTCTATAGAAAAGTTGACAGTGGGACAACTTTTCTATAGAAAAGTTGACAGTGGGAAGTCTTTTCTATAGAAAAGTTGACAGTGGGAAGTCTTTTCTATAGAAAAGTTGACAGTGGGAAGTCTTTTCTATAGAAAAGTTGACAGTGGAAAGACATTTCTATAGAAAAGTTGACAGTGGAAAAACTTTTCTATAAAAAAAAAGATGACAGTGGGAAGACTTTTCTATGGAAGAGTTGACAGTGGGATTACTTTTCTATAGAAAAGTTGATAGTGGGACGACTTTTTTATAGAAATGTTGATACTTTTCTATAGAAAATTTGATACTGGGACGACTTATTTATAGAAAATTTTAAATTTTATCAATTCATATTAAATATACAGTTATTGTTTATTTCAATGTTTTTCAAAATATGTTCTGTTGTTATGTTATGATTCGTTTAATTTATGTAAAACTTTTTGACCATTGAAAACTCACCAAAAACAACTTTACAAAAAATAGTTCCAAAACTATTAAAAGAATAAATAAATAAGGGAAGAAATGCTTAGATTCAGCAATTTTGTTTGTACAAACTACACTAATATTTAATGGACTGTGCCTTAAAATGAAAACTACTGAATGTCTCTAGGACACTCAGCCACACACCAATGGTCGTTCGGGTCAAAAATCATCAAAATATTGGAAGTAAATCAGACTTTTTTGCTTTGTTTGTAATGGATTTGAAGAGTATCTTTCTTTCTGTCTTTCACAATTTACCACAAATATCTACTGTTTTCGTTTTGGTGAAAGCTTAAGTGGAAAACTTTGACCATTGAATAGTTTTTGCTAAGTTGGTAATGGAAACATATTAAAGTTAACGGTTTGGCTTCAATGAGTCCGAGTTAAGTAATATTACGAAATTTTCTTAAAATATTTCAGAAAACACTCACATTTTAGAAGTAAATTCAATGGAATCGTAAAGAAACATACAGAATTTGCTACTCAAATTTACTACTATATGTGGAAAGGAATTACTGGTTTTGTTATGATTCTTGATGGTCTTGCAGAATTTCTGGCTATTCTTTTTGGCAATATAATATAATAATATTGCACTCCATACATTTTTTTTCTATCAAATGTCTCCATTAGTTGTTTCCGAATTAGGGTAAAAGCGGTATGCTCTCTTCTTTATGGGACTTTTCAAAACGACCATACTGCAAATTCAATTTATAGGGTTTGCTCTTGCAACTTTTCCCATAATAGTAATAAAATTTTGAGCATGAATTATTGTAAAAAATTCAATAATTTGTACATTATAAACCAAACGGAACATGTTTGACTATACATTAGAAATGGTATGAGACTAACCTTTTCTTTCCCGGGTCAAAATTTAAACTTTTTTAGTTTTTCATGACAAAATTACGAAAATTTAAGAATTTAAAAGCAAGTTTCGAAAAAAACTAAAAAACAACAAGTTTAAGTCTCTTTTAGTAAAAGAATACATTTTAAACTATAAAATAAAGTTTATCTAAATTTTGACAGAAAAAATTGTTGGGCCATTTCAGTCCCATGTTTGTTAAGGCTTAAATCAAGTTTTTTTTTTTTTAAATAACAAAATCTGGAAATTGATGATTTCTGTTAAACTTTTTTAACGATAATCGTTACAAAAATAATAAAATTCTATGGCTTTGCCATGAAAAATTAAAGATTAAAATTTTGACCTTTGACCCGTGTAAGAAAGGGTTAAAACTATCTGATTGAAACAAAAACTCAGTACACATTCTCCACATACAATATTTTTCATAAATAGCTTTATTAAAATTGAACAGAAGTAAAATTTACTAAGCACTTACTCAAATAATGACCAAAAAAATATTTTGGCGAAAATTGACAAATTCAAATCCCAGGTACGACAAAACTAATCAAGATATCAACCTAATTTTATTAAATTTTATTTGTCAATTTATATATTTTAACACGCTGATGAGACAATTTTTAATATGTAATATTTATTAAAGAAAAATTTCAAAAAATTCAAAAATGAGTTTTGAAACCGACCTGAAAATATTGTACCATTTTCCTATAGAAAAAAATCTATTTTCTGTAAAAAGTACTTCAATATTTAATGTTTTTTTAAATTAACTATACAAAATTGAAGCATATTCAAATATTGGCAACTATATCAAATGTACAGAACATTTACAAAATTTAATTAGATGCTATTGGTTATCATAAAACACATGCAAGTCATAAAAATGATGATCAAATAATTATATTGTATGAAAAAAGTAAAAAAAATATTTCGATATAGTAATTTTTCTACTTTTCAAAGGAGTAGAATTCAATACCACAAACAAAACAAGTTTTTGCTATAAACTGCTAGGATATATGTATATAAGGGTGCACCTTATTTTAGGAAAGTGAGAAATTGAACCGTAATTTCCCCAGAAATGTAGCTTTATTTTATATTAAATTGTCAAATTTCGAAAAATTTCCTATAAATAGTCAATTCGAAAAATTTCCTATAAATAATCAATTTTCGAAAAATTTCCTATAAATAATCAACTTTCGAAAAATTTCCTATAAATAGTCAATTTTCAAAAAATTTCCTATAAATAGTCAATTTTCGAAAAAATTTCTATAAATAGTCAATTTTCCAAAAATTTTCTATAAATAGTCAATTTTCGAAAAATTTCCTATAAATAGTCAATTTTTGAAAAATTTCCTATAAATAATAAATTTTTGAAAAATTTCCTATAAATAATCAATTTTCGAAAAATTTCCTATAAATAGTCAATTTTCGAAAAATTTCCTATAAATAGTCAATTTTTGAAAAATTTCCTATAAATAATAAATTTTTGAAAAATTTCCTATAAATAATCAATTTTCGAAAAATTTCCTATAAATAGTCAATTTTCCAAAAATTTCCTATAAATAGTAAATTTTCCAAAAATTTTCTATAAATAATCAATTTTCGAAAAATTTCCTATAAATAATCAATTTTCGAAAAGTTTCCTATAAATAGTAAATTTTCGAAAAATTTCATATAAATAGTAAATTTTTGAAAAATTTCCTGTAAGTAATTAATTTTCGAAAAATTTCCTTTAAATAGTCAATTTTCGAAATGTTTCCTTTAAATAGTCAATTTTCAAAAAATTTCCTTTAAATAGTCAATTTTCGAAAAATTTCCTTTAAATAGTCAATTTTCGAAAAATTTCCTATAAATAGTCAATTTTCGAAAAATTTGCCATAAATAGTCAATTTTCGAAAAATTTCCTATTAATAGTCAATTATCGAAAAATTTCCTATAAATAGTAAATTTTTGAAAAATTTTCTATAAATACTAAATTTTCGAAAAATTTCCTATAAATAGTCAATTTTCGAAAAATTTCCTATAAATAGTCAATTTTCGAAAAATTTCCTATAAATAGTCAATTTTCGAAAAATTTCCTATAAATAATCAATTTTTGAAAAATTTCCTATGAATAGTCAATTTTCGAAAAATTTCCTATAAATAGTCAATTTTCGAAAATTTTCCTATAAATAGTCAATTTTCCAAAAATTTTCTATACATAGTCGATTTTCGAAAGCATGTTTTTATGTTATGTAAAACATTTTTGGGGATTTTACGGTTTAATTTCGCACTTTTGTAAACTACCGTGCATCCTAATGTACATATATGTAATTAAAATTATAACTTTACGGTTACTTAATTAATTTTATAAATCCTTTGTAATACATAAATACTTATGTAAAAATTTAATTATATTAAAAATATTTTTAGCTTTCATAAATAAATTTTTTATACTTTTTTTAACCTTTAGAAAAAATCTCCAGCTGAGCTTTAGTATTGACAAATATTTGGTTTTATTATGGCTTTCATTTATTAATTTGGTAATTTTATTTAGTTTGCTCTAATCAAATCAATGTATTTTTTCAATTAAACATCAAATTATTGTTCTAACTTCAAGGACTCTTTCCGTGTTGCTGGACGAGATAAAAATATTGTATTTAAAACAATAAAAAATACCCTTATATACTTCATTCTAATCTATCCTCTTAAAGTTTGATTTTCTGTGTTAGCTTATAAACATTTCAGCACATACATATTTTATGTATCTGTGGCAATAAATAGTAATGGGTTAACTTGACATATTCTATTCTTCTATCACTCAGTTAAATTTCAAGTATAAGATATCGTTACTAACAAAACTATTCGCATTTATATATTTTTACTCGTTTATACAAAATCCTTAACGATTTTAGAAAAAACCCTTAATATCTCAAAACATGAAATTTCGACTTAAGCCATTTTTGATTATTACCACAGATATATTTCCGAGTAAATCTAATTACAGAATTTAAACAGTAATTCAATACATTTACCAATTTATTGCTAATCACGAATATTGTTCATTATTTACTTGTGGTATCGAGTCCTAAACCCCATGATAAAACGCAAATATGTTCTACTCATAATAAATAGCGGTTGTGAGTATAATCAAAACTGATTGGCCCAAAAAGAAAAAATGCATTTGATTTTGTTAAAAACTACAAACCCAATCAAAATGAACAAAATCTAGTATTTAAGGAAATATTTTGTTTAGAACCACATTCCCAATAATTTATGCATATACGAGTATACAATATAAATGTTAGTTTTAATATTAGTTTCCATTTTTGTTTGCTGTTGTTGAATTGGTTGTACTGTTTTGAAATCTGCTACTTTTTCTATGAAAAATAGCAGTAAAACCAATTAATTACGAGGGATACTCTTTTTGTTAAGGGAACTGGTAACCTTAATGTTATTGGGAGATTCCGCAAAACTTGAAATTTTCCATAATTATATCCTTCACCACCATAGGTATGGTATTATCAGTTAATGCTGCTGTATGTAACGCATAGAAATATTGGTCTTAGATCCATCTTTATGTATACTAAAAGACTTAGAACCACTTCCAGTGCTCTTCGGCGTTAGCTCGTTCATTAGCCAACCCTTGTAGCACCTTATTTCAAGCCGGTGAGTTTCCTATGTGTTGGAAGGTTGCTAATGTAACGCTAATCCCCAAACATGGTGAGGCTAGCAAGCCCAATAGCAATTTGTTCCGCACTTTCCAAAGTAATGGAAAGTATGGTAAACTTTCATCTAGTTAAATATTTGGAGTCTAATACCTACTAAACGCCCGGCAGTATGGATTTCGTAGGGACCACTCAATGGGTGATGTATTAGCCTTCTTAGCGGAAAAATGGTGTCGTTCTATTCGCCGTTTTGGCGAAAGTAAAGTTGTAGCTCTAGACATTTCTAAGGCGCTCGATAGAGTGTGGCATGAAACACTTCTATCTTAACTTATTTCTTGGTTTATACCGAGCTTTCTCAGAGATCGCACTATAAGATTGGTTATAGATAGAATATCGTCCTACGAGTTCAAGATTAATTCGGGGGTGTCACAAGGCTCCGTTCTTTCTCCACTTTCTCTACTCTATTTCTTATTTTTCTAAAACTTCCAACCCTATCTACTCTTTTGCAGATGGTAGCAACATTTGTCACTCGTATTCATTCAACTATAGGCCAAGCATGTTGGTGATCAATTCCGAGAGGCAAACCATGAATGATACGCTAAATTCCTATCTATCCACAATATCCCATTGGGTTCGTTTAAATAGGATCGATTTCAAGGCTCGAAAGACCCAATGTTGTGTTACGTACGCGTTACGTACCGTGTTGCTTCTTCCGCAATTATGGGTGGCATAAATATTGAGGAGTCAGAAGCTCTTGATGTTCTAGGCATGAAAATTCAGTGTAATGTCCGTTGGACTAAATACGTTTTTCAAGCATTCAAGTGTAGCCGCTTTCTAAAGCGGTATAAGACATACTTCACTCCAACTGATCTCCTTAATATATATACCCCTTATATCCGATCAAAAATATAACTCTCATGTATTGGCCGGTGCTTCAAAGTCTATTTTGGAGCTTCTCGAACGGTGACAGTAGGGTAGCCAACTCATTTGGCTCATTGGAGCATCGTCGTAATGTGGGTTGCGTTTCAATGTTCTATCGCTACTATAATGGCATGTGCTCAAACAAAATTAGGGATCTTGTTCCTGAAACCCGTACATTTCTTCGCGTCACACGCAACTTAACAAGGGTTCAGCCCTTTGTAGTCGATTTTCCAGTAAAACCCAATACGTACTATTTTTAGCCGCACAGCACGAATGAAGAATAAACTTCCTGCACCAGTCTTCCTATCTAACTATGATATCCAAAGGTTCAAATCGAATATCCACAAACATTACTCCTTCTATCCTTCTTTCCATGATCTTTTTTTCCTACATATGCGATCATCACCTGGCCCCTTCAAAAACAGCTTTACTAACTTTGGTTGAAATTAGTTGACTTGGACCCCTATTTTTCCTTTCAACGTACAAATCGCAATTCTTAACAGAATTTAACAGCACACGTCTATTAATTGATCCAAATAAGACGTCTACTAATTTTGGCTTGGGTCCTGCTTGAACGCCCGATTTCCACCATTTTTTTATGTATAAGCTTAAATCTTGCAGCACTGAAAAAATCTGCGCGAGTAAAAATAGAACAAAGTTCTACTTTTTTCCATTGCCGCTTCAAATTTGACAAATCAAAAAACAGCTGATTGCCGCTTGCCGCGTGCATTGGCCTTCTACCTTAACACTAAAATGCCATTTGATTAAAAAGTTAAGCCTAAATGACTGCAACACTTTTTGCTTAAATTATGCGTAACAATTTATGTGACTTTTTTCAGAAAATTTTGAACTTTGTTCTACGATCGTTTAATTTCGCTGAATTTTTTTCACTCAATCTAAAGAAAAGGCTTTTGCCTTTCACGTAGTTATGGTAACAGCTCCGTGCAAAACCGAGCCAACTTAGTTTTTGTTCAAAGAAAAACGAAAACACTGAATTTTGTAGAGCTTTTTTGATTTGATGATATCTCCTAAACTATATACGAGATTTAGTTATTTTCTTCTGCAGACAAAAACCAAGGTTCTGTATCTTAATTTAATCGACATCAAGATTAAAACTATAAAACTATATTCGATGCATGAGCTATCGAGTTTGATGAAAAATTTCATAACTTTTCATTTTAGAACATTAAGCACATTTCAATACCTTTTTTATAAATATAACTTTTTCTTAAAAATTATTGATCCTTAATATCTAGACTCTTCTCTATAGAACTGCATCATTAGATTTTTCAAAATTTCTAGAAGTGCCGGTCAGATTATTGTGTTATTAGGTGAGAAACATTAACCTAGCAGATTTGAGCCAAATCGGACAACGATAACACGAGGCGTTTACAAGGGGAAAAATGGGTCCTTTTCGGGTTTTGCTAGATTGAAGTTATTTGAAAAAAACTTTTATAAAAAAGCGAGCATTGATTTCTATATACACTTAATAAGCTTTCTTTTGAAGTACATGTCTTATAAATTACTCAAAGGCTTTTAGAGTTATAGCGTTTTTTCCCGAGAATTTCATGTCATTCACGACTTACAAAGACAAATTTACCCCAAAAAAATGCTAGACTTAAATTTTTTTATCTTAGGACCTATAAAAAATAAAATATAAAACTTTGTTGAAATTCGTTCGTATTTTTCAATGACGCAAATTTTAGATTTTTTTATGTCATTTGCAAATGAACTTTTTATATTTAAAAAAAAGTGTTTAAACGAATTTAGGAAATTTGCAATTCGAACTTCAGTGATTTATAACGAATGCATTAGGTATAAAAACGCACAAAATTAGGTCGATAGTTTACCCCTTATTCCGTGCTTGTTACTTAAAATCAAAGTATTTCGGGAATAGTAGCTTTTTTTGAGAAAATTTCGAAAAAATTTAATAATTTTATATTTGTTTACATTTTTGGCAAAAATATATTTATTGATTATGCATAACACCATATAAAATCAGTGGATATAGGTTTGTCAGAACTGGAAATGTTTAACCCTTGCGTTACCGGGGTCAAAATCATTATTTATGCAAATTTTCCCTTTTATGAATATCTAAGCTATTGCTGTAGGTCGAACAATATTCCTTTGCTAAGCCCTCTAAAAAACTATTCCTTTGCCCTCTAAAAAACTATTTTGTTAATAACAAAGATCACATAAACGATAAATATTAACCCTTTCGTGACCAATGTGGACTAAAATGACCAAAAAAAAATTCCATAACTATAAAATCGTTAGAGTTATTTATAAGACATCTACTTCAAAAGAAAGTTTGTTAAGTCTTTATTACAAATCAACGCTTTTTATAAAAGTTAGCTCAAATACCTTTTATCTAGCAAAATCCGAAAAAATACCCGTTTTCTCTTTCTCTTTTTCAACTTTAGGGCCTGAGCGCCTCGTGCTAACGGTGTTCGACTTAGATCAAATTTTCAGAGTTAATGTTTCTCGCCAAATGACACAATAATCCGACAGCATTCCTTGAAATTAAAAAAAACACCCTAATGCCTATAAATATGCAATAGAAATAATTACTTTAGAAAGAGAAGAACTCTCTCAATCTTCCAGAAGTGACTTCCAATTGGCTTCATTATTTTAAGTAGAAATGTTGTCTTCTAAATACCAAGAGGCTCATATCAAACTCGCAATATTAGCAAAATACTTATGTATAGCAAAAGCCACAAGCCAAAGCAGCAACAAAAATAGCAAAAAAAAACTAACACCTGTAGCTTTTTGAAATCCTGCCTCGTGTTTCCTTCCTGTTTCATTATAAAATGTTGAACAGGATATTTAGAAATTGTGAGTAGTTTATTTATTTATTTACTACTGCTACCACTATTTTACTTTCGTTTCCAACTAACACTTATTTATGTATGTATGTTATATATGTAAAACAACTACATAGGTACAACCGATATTCAAAAACAAGCACTAAAGTACGTTCATACGGCAAAAATATTTGATAAAATAATTGTACCAATATTTTTCTTAGGACAAAAATAACAATTAAAATAATATTTCTTTTCACGTAAAATAATGTCGCTTTTACTTAACAACATTTGCGCTTTACTTTTTCGCCAAATATTTTCTTAGTCTGAACTTACTTAAGACTTTTACGAATTTTACTCTGTGAGCATAAACTTTGCCAAATGCCACTTTAAAATATGAAAAGTACATATTTTATTATATCGCATTTAAGTAAATATTTATTTTGTTAAATGAAGGAAAAGTTTGAATGCACCCGCAAATATTTAAGTATTTTCATGTGAAAGCATTTGTTTTTTTTTTTTTTTTTTTTTTTTTTGTTCGAAAATAACTGAAATATTCGCGTGCTTTTTAAGGTTTTATAAGTTCATATTTAAAGATTTTAACGAAAACAGATAAAAAAAAAACTAAAAATTGGTACCGCTTTCGATTTAAAATTAATAGAAGAAAATCACGTGTTAAATACTTTGATAAATTTTAACCTAGGAGATATAACATTATCGAGTTTTAACCCTTCAACTAGAGTATTCTAACAACAATAAGGGTCTAATGACAGAAATAGCTTAAATATATAAGTCTTAAGAAAATGTTTGTGTGATGACAAAATTTAGCAGATAAACAAGAAAAAGAAAATAAATTCGACCTCACTGGTGAAGGGTATCACATGGTCGGGCTTGACTATGTAGCACTTCTTTAATATTACTATAGCACTTAATTCCTTTTTTTTCTTTTTCTTAAATTTGCTATTTTTTAACAGTTCGTTCCAGTTTTATTACCTTACCCAGTATTATTGAAAAATACACTGAAGAAATAAGAACAAAATTGCCCTAAAGTCATGCTAACACAAGATTTTTGAGTGATTATTGGTTTTGGAATTACTCGTATTTATATTGCAATAATCCTTTTTTTTTGCAAAAGCGAAAATTTTTGTATTTAATATAAAATTCTTAAAATACAAAAATGGAAAACTTACCACCATAAATATTCCAAATAACATAAACCATTTCAAAAAGAAAACTTATTCGTACTTGATCAAAGTCTATAACAATTATTTATAAAAGTTTTTGTAAGGACAACTAATTCTTCGACTCGTTTCAATGGTTGGTTAGGCCATGATCTTCAGGAGAAGATGATGGCACACAGATCGAAAACCTATTTTTCAAACACAATCCTTACGAATTATGTTTGTAAATCAAAGCTTAGATTATCGACTAAAGAAAAGTAAACACAAACATTTTTTTCAGTTTCATTAGTTTTTGGTTGTGGGACCATTGCTTTTGAAATTCAATAATTTCGGTGCATTATTTTAGGTACCTATAGGTCTGGCTTCAAGGAATTTAGATTTCGGACACAATTTCCGGTAAAGGTTTTTTGGCGCTTATCGATGGCATTTGTGCGTCTCCAAGATGCGCAACCGTAATACAAAATGGACTTAAAATTTGAGTTATATATTCGTAACTTAGTTGTTGTTGATATTTGCCGAGATTTCCAAATAGCTCGGATAACGTCGAATGCAGATTTTGCCTTGTTAATACGCGATTCAATATCCTCTTAATCGCCACCTTTTGTAGATACCAAACTTCCAATAACATCGTTATCCATACTGATGTGTGTTGACGGATTTACGCCATAGCCTCTAGGCTAATATTTTCCTTGGAAATATTGATTTTCAGCCCAGTTGCCCTAGATTCGACAGTGATGTCGTTAGTGTTTTATGAAAGGTGACCAGAGCTTTGGCTTAGAAGACATACGTCATCAGCGTATGCCAAGTCCTCTAGGTGTTTAAAGGGTGTCCATTGGATACCATATCTACCATTCAGTGATTATTGTTGACAAGGACAAAAAGTGTAGGTGTCACGATACCTCCTTGTCTTATTCCAGTAGTAACTTCGAACGGATTTGACAATTTACCTGTACATTGCCTGAATTAAGTTCAGAATTTTCGTTGAATTTTCGATTTTCTTAAATTTTCGTGGATTGTAGAGGAAACTGCATGGGATATTCTATTAAAAATTACTCGACTTAGTTTTTGGCTCGGTATTGCATATTAAGTCCACAATATTATTTTTAATACCGGAAAATTGTTTAATAAAAATTGTTAAATAAATATTAAAAATTTGAAATTTTTTATCGACATGTAAAAATAGACAGATGAGATAATAAAACTCAATTAAGTTAAGGTTGATATCTTCGAAGTCATCAAATTTTGAAAAAAAAAACTATTTTTTGGACATAAGTGGTTGAATATATTGATATTGATTATACCTCAAATTACTTAATAACTCATAACTTCATGAAATCGTAAATCAATTTCCTTAAATAATATTCATATTAAGGATTATATTTTAAGATTTCCCATTGCTTTAAAAGTTAAACAATCGCACATATTTTCAATGATTTTCCTCGCATAATGCAAAGATTATTAATCAAAAATATAGCTTAGTTTGATATCTATCCAAAACTTAACATTTATCTAACTTTTTTTGATGTATAAAACTAAAAACTTAAATTTTCAAAATTATTAATGGTGGCGTATGATTAATATTAATTCTGTCTGAAATTACTTATTAGTCCATAACTTGCTCAATTCTAAATCAAATTTCCTTAAACTAATTTCAATTTAAAGCTTATACCTCAAACTTACCAACTAGTTATCTTCAACTATAATTACTCGTAGTGATTTTTGTGTATACTATAAATGAAAAAAAAAATATTTATTTAAATTTAAAAAAGTATATTTTACTTATAATTATAATTTAACTTATACAAATTAATAAAATTATATTGTTTTATAAAAAAAAATACATATTTTAACCCTTAACAGACATGGGGGCTAAAAAAACCGAAAAAAATTTTTTAAAGACTATTAAAAACGACCCACAATAAAAGTCTGTCTTACAGGGTGTCATATAGCCGGGTTGACCGACTTAAGTACTTTCCCATTTATTATATTTTACTTCATTTATCTTAAAACTCATTTCCAACCTCTCCTAATACTTATTTCGCCATTATTTCGCTTCTTTTCCCTAAAAAGTTAGACAAGTGTAATAGTTTTGTGCAGTTTGTTATGTTGTAGAGGAGGTCTTGTTTTCGTACTCGTATTTGGTTACTTAGTGGCCTTATTAGATTTTGTTGTAAATTGTTGGTTGCTCATTACTTGACTGCAATTGTTATATATATATATATATATATTTTGTTCTTCCCTTAATTATACTTTACAGTTTTTGTATTTGGTTGTAGGTGTTAAAATAAATAAATTGTTATTTAACATTTTGAACGTTACAAACGATTTTTTAAAACTTGTGACATTTCAATTAAAATATTGTTCTCAACACGCTCGACTTTAAATATTTTCTGCATTTGACTAGGGTTTTTATGTTTACCATAAATAAAAGAAATATTATGTTTATTTAAGATTAAAATTTATGCACTAATTTATTATAAAAACACCCTCAAATGTAAGCAAAAAGGAAGGAAATATGTAGACTAATGCATAAACCGGAAATCCACATACATACACACCGACATTTGCAAGCAGTAATTTGTTAAGGATCATGTATGTATGTGTTTGAGTGGCAAACGTTTAAGAATTTCTTCTTTACTTAAAGAAAAGGAGAAACCTAAGAATTGAATAAAAAAAGAACTGCATACACTTAAAGTGCATTATTCAGATACTGAAGTTAATTTGATGTCTAGAACGTTTACTTGTCACTAGAGTAATTGTTGTCTTGATGACACTCACTCGATTATGAATAATGACATTAAGTTGTCAATTCTTGAATATTCATGAATTTCTATGCTTAAATACACTCTTAACATGAGAGGTTTCTCTTAAAGAGTCAAAGAATTCTATAAGCAATGACAAAATAGAAATTCAAAATCGTGATTATATTTATTTATGCATATTTTTTATTTAAAACAAGTAAGAAAGCGCTATAGTCGGTCAAGCCGACCATACGATACCCTTTACCACTAAGGTCAAAGGTGTTATTTTTCCTGTATAAAGACAAATATTTGCTAAATTTTGCCATCATACAAACATTTTCTCAAAACGTATATATTCAACCTGTTTCCGTCATTTGGACTTATTTGAGAGCTAGGGTCAAATGTGGACCGATTATCTCGAAATTTGGCAAATTGATTACAGTTGTTACAGAAATTATGTATGCAAAAAATAAACTCAAAATTTTCATTATCTTTAGATTTACGAGCGTTTTACTGATTTTTTGTCTCATTTAGTGCGTTTTTGAAGAAGAGTTTGTATGGGAGCTATTGTCAAATTTATTTATTTATTTTATTTATTTGGTATCCTGCACAACAAGACCAAAAGTCTTATAATTACAGTACAGGATTGGATGAAAGGAAATAAGCATATTTGACACAAATATAAAAAATTAAAAAAGAAATAAAAAAAATTAAAAAGAAATACAAAAGTTTTAAATTAGAGGACACAAAATTACTTACAATTAAATATAAATAAAAATACATGTAAATTTCATCACAGTAGCATATAAAAGCACACATAAATGAAAATGGATTAAAAATTACAGGATATTAATTTACAAGATCACAACTTATAATTATAAAATAAAATACTACAATTTTATGAATAAAGAAAAAAATAAGCTTATGTACTAAAATACTCATATAAGGATTTCCTAAACTGCGCTATATTGCTCAAAAATTGTAAGGTTGGTGGTAGCGAGTTCCAAAGACGAATAGTGTTTATGAAATATTGATACTCAGAAACAAGTCTCTTGTATCTTATTGGAATTATCTTGTTATTTCTTCTTGAACGGGTAAAAGCTAGACGATTAAACAGATATACTGGTTCATTTGTATAAATAACTTTATGAAAAAGTATTAAAGATTTAATTTTAAGAAGATCAGTAAATCGAACTCCAAACAGTTTTAATTCAAAAGGAGTTATGTGGGACGACCGTCTTAGATTGTAAACATATCTCAATATTGTGGACCGATTTCAACGAAATTTGGTACAGTGATTTAAGTTTACATAAGCAGTATCTGTTTTAAATTTTATGAATATTGAAATATTGATATTTGTGGCCAATATAGCAATTCCGGGAAGTGGGACCTATGGGAGCTACCATAAATAACAGACCGATTTTGACCAATTTCAATAGCCATGGTCCCATTATCAAAAAAATTATCTGTGCCAAATTTCATCAAATTATCTTTAGAATTGCGACCTGTAGTTTGATTACAAAGTTTACATGGGGGTCCAGCCAGCCAGCCAGACGGACGGACGGACGGACATCGCTAAATCGACTCAGAAAGTGATTCTAGGTCTATTAGTATACTAAAAGGTGGGTCTAAGACAAATATTTCTATGCGTTACAAACATCAGCACAAACTTATAATACCCTTTCCACCTATGGTGGTGAAGGGTATAATTAAAAAGACTTATAGACTTTTAGAAAAAAGAAACCAGAATGAAGTTTAAAAAAACATTTTTGTTAGAAAGTATGTTTTTTCTTGAATCTAGATAATCAAAATTATTAATTAATATCAAAATTTTTCTATAGAAAACTTATCGGTATCAAAATTTTTCTATAGAAAATTTTTCGGTATCAAAATTTTTCTAAAGAAAATTTTTCGGTATCAAAATTTTTCTATAGAAAATTTTTCGGTATCGAAATTTTTCTATAGAAAATTTTTCGGTATCGAAATATTTACATCTCGACAATTCTGTAAATTTGAATAATATTCAAAAAGAAAAATTAAAGAGTGCTCTAAATAAAATTTGTAGTTGGATTTTCTTTAATAAAAATCAAACCTTTTAATATAAAAACTCTACAAAATACGCAAATATAATGACATATTATACAAAATCATTTAGTATTAAAATGTTTACTTAGTACTCGGGTTTTGCAAAATTATCGACTTTTTTCGGAAGCCCTCCCATTAAAGATTTTACAGTTGCTTCTGATACCTTTTTGGAGCATGTGTTCCACCTGCACTTAAAATCGGACATGTTCTTGGAAATCTTTCCTGTGTTCTTCAATTCAATACCTTTCCACAGGCCGAAGTTCTGGACAGTTAGGTGGATTTGCCTCTCGTGGTACAAAAATGACATTATTCTTTGAGTACCACTCAAGTGCCTTTTTTCCATAATGGCATGATGCCAAATCGGGTCAAAAAAATGTAGTCACTCTGTGCTCTCTTAAAAAGGGTAACAACCGTTTTTGTAGGCACTCCTTTATATAAATTTCTGTGTTTATTGTGCCAGATGCCACAAATACTTTACTTCTTTTGCCACAACTGCAAATAGCTTGCCACACGAGAAACTTCTTAGGGAATTTTGTTTGTTTTTTTGTGCGAAACTCTTGCCGAACATTGCCCCGTTTATCAGCAACATAAAAATCTTGACCAGGAAGTTGAGAAAAGTCTGCCAGTACATATATCCATCACACAACAGGTGTATTTTTTTATAAAATCAGACTTCAATTTTTTCGCTCGTTTTTTTGCTTCTAAGTTCTTTATAGCATTGCGATCTGGAACCTTTTGGACTTTGTATATCTTCAGTCCAGCATAAGCTTTGACTCTATGTGCAAAATTCGTAGAACATTTCACCGTACGAGCTGCTTTTCTTAAAGAAGTGTTAGGCGCTCTTCGAAAGAGTCGCTCGACTTCTTTTGCCTTACCAATATCTGTAGGACCTTTTTTTCTCCCTGATCCAGGTTTTCTTTCAATGCTCAGGTTTTCCTTATACCGTCTGATGGCATTAAAAACCGTTCGAGGGTCAACTTTCAAATTTTTAGCTATTTTTTTAAAAGTCCATGACGGATTTTTGTGAAAAGTTTTATGTATATTTTCACGAAGTTTTTTTCGCAGTCCATTTTGATTGAAATGACTATTGAAAATTAATAATTTCTAAAATAATAGTATCTGACATATCTATAGAAACTAACTTGATCAAAAAATAAATTATTTCTTGCACTATGGATAAATTTTGTCTAAAATAGTAAATGCATATTTTTTTTAGAACACTCTTTATTTGCATTTGATCTCAATCTGTTACATTCATTTATTTATCAATGTAACAGACAATTTATTGATAAAAGCCAAAAAAATGTTTGTGGAACGCGTCGAGGAATTAATTGTCCCCACAAAAATTGTTTGGCTTTTATTAATAAATTGTCTGTTACATTTATAAATAAATATAACAAATTGAGATCAAGTGCAAATTGTTTTTCTTTTTTGAAATTTTTACCAAGTTTTTAACGAACTAATAATGGTTTTAGATTTTTAATCAAACGTCAGAGGACGAAACTTGAAATTGCGTTGGGATCAGCTTTTGAACCAATCAACATAGTAACAAAATTCAAAATGGAGACGGTAAACAAGTAGAAAATATTAGACACGTGTTTGGTACTTTTTTGATTCAGTGGGTAAAAAGGGGTAAAAGCGGGGAAAAAATTTAGGGTACATTCATTTTTCTTTTTCTTTGTATTTCACTTGAACCAATAAAGCTAGAAATTGAATTTATAGCGAGGTCGATTGTAAAGTACAAAATATCAAATACGTATTTGGTACTTTTTTCAATTTAAAGGGTAAAAGAGGGAGAGATCAGTATCATTATATCTCCTAAACCAAAAGCGATAGAAGCGTAGACTAAATTAGGCCGTCTAGGGCGTAAAACAGGGAGAAATTAGTAAAATCATGTCTCCGAGACCAACTAAGAGAGAAACAAAATTAAAATTGGATTTGAATCGCCTAAGAAAATAAGAGGACACGTGTTTGGTATTTTTTTTTTTTTTTTTTTTTTTTGGAAATGGCACTAATAAAGAAAAAGGGGTAAAAACTATATTTTGGTACTTTTTTTAACTCATATGTATCTTTTGAACTAATAAACATAAAAACATATTTTATATCACAACCGATAGATATTAAAAAACAATTAAATACGTATTTGGTACTTTTGCTATTAATGGGGTACAAAACGGTAAAAAGAGGGAAAATATTCAAGGGTAGGTTTTTTGCTTTTTAGCTGTGGATATCTTTTACGCTAATGAAAACAGAAGTATAATTTATTGACTGGTCGATTGACATTGAAAAAAAATAAAATACGTGTTTAGTACTTTTTTAAATTTTGGGGGTAAAAATCGGTAAAAATATTTATTCTAAACCAAAAGTAATAGAAACAAAATCAAAATAGGTCTAAGATCGGCACTTGAAACTAAGGGACACGTATTCGGTACTTTTTGTAAAATCGGCGTTTCGAGGTTAAATCAGGGCAAAGAGGGGAAAAATTAGTAACGCCATTTCTACGAAATTAGAAGCGATAGAAACAAAGTTGAAATTTGCCTCGGATCGGCCGAAAAAAAGGAGAAACGTATTTGGCACCTCTTTGAATATGGTACTAATAAGGGTAAAAAACTAAAATTTGGTACTTTTTTAAACCCATACGTATCTTTTGAAATAATAAACATAGAGACGCAGTTTACATCACAATCAATAAGTAATAATGAATTATTAGACACGTATTTGGTACTATTATGATAAATGAGGTAAAAAAGATAAAACGTGAAAGAAATAGAAATTAAATTGGTCTATGATTAGCACTAAAAATTAAGGGACACGAGTTTGGTAATTTTTTTTTTTTTTAATTTGGCCGCTTATGGGTCAAACAGGTTAGAAAATGGAAACAAGGAGACATGTGTTCGGCACTTGTTTTGGAAATTAACCTAATAAGGGTGACAAAGGTTAAAAACTATATTTTGGTACTCTTTTAACCCAAACGTATATTTTGAACTTATAAACATAAAGACTCACGTTATGCCACATATTTTTAATATTCGAAAAATATTAAATATGTACTTGGTACTTTTACGATAGATGGGCTTCAGAAGGTGAAAACGGAAAATATTCAAAAGTAGGTTTTTTGTTTTTTTTTTTTTAACTATGAGAAGTATAATTAGAGATGGGAAAAGGAAAAAATTGATGACATTATATCTCCTAAACCAAAAGTGGTTGAAACAAACACTAAAATGGTCTAAGATTAGCACTTAAAATTAAGGGACAAGTATTCGGTACTTTTTGCAAATTAAACAGTTCTGGGGTTAAACTAGGGTAGAAAATGGAAATATTAGTAAAGTTTTATCTCCAAATCTAACACCGATAGAAACAAAATTTAAATTGGATTTAGACTAGAAAACTAGAAAAATGAAAAATCTCATTTTTAGTATGAAGAATGTATATAACTTCTGAATTATTATAGAAACAAAATTTATACCGCAATCTATAAACATCAGAAAGCTATCAAATACGTGTTTGGTACTTTTTCGACTAATGGGGAAGAAAAAGACAAAGACAGACGATAAATAAGTGAAAAAAAAATATTTGAGCAAATATTGTAACTTTTTAATTGTAACTTTGTCAATTCAAATTGTAAAGCTAGTAATAGTATATTCTTATTAAAGTTCAAGATTTAAAATTCCGACATACACTCTAAGTTTTATTTTGCTTTATTCTTTTAATTGTGCTACTGGTCGTATGAGTGATTGGAATATCACTCATACGTAGTGGAAGATATTAATTAAAATAGAATTATTAATTACTATTTAATTTGATTTGTATTTATATTTTTTACGGTTTCTTCTGTAAAGAGTGCTCTAAATAAAATTTGTAGTTGGATTTTCTTAAATAAAAATCAAACCTTTTAATATAAAAACTCTAAAAAATACGCAAATATAATGACATATTATACAAAATCATTTAGCATTAAAATGTTTACTTAGTACTCGGGTTTTGCAAAATTATCGACTTTTTTCGGAAACCCTCCCATTAAAGATTTTACAGTTGCTTCTGATACCTTTTTGGAGCATGTGTTCCACCTGCGCTTAAAATCGGACATGTTCTTGGAAATCTTTCCTGTGTTCTTCAATTCCTTTTTTACCAGAGCCCAATACCTTTCCACAGGCCGAAGTTCTGGACAGTTAGGTGGATTTGCCTCTCGTGGTACAAAAATGACATTATTCTTTGAGTACCACTCAAGTCCCTTTTTTCCATAATGGCATGATGCCAAATCGGGCCAAAAAAATGTAGTCACTCTGTGCTCTCTTAAAAAGGGTAACAACCGTTTTTGTAGGCACTCCTTTATATAAATTTCTGTGTTTATTGTGCCAGATGCCACAAATACTTTACTTCTTTTGCCACAACTGCAAATAGCTTGCCACACGAGAAACTTCTTAGGAATTTTGTTTGTTTTTTTGTGCGAAACTCTTGCCGAACATTGCCCCGTTTATCAGCAACATAAAAATCTTGACCAGGAAGTTGAGAAAAGTCTGCCAGTACGTATGTTTCATCATCCAACACACAACAGGTGTATTTTTTTTTAAAATCAGACTTCAATTTTTTCGCTCGTTTTTTTGCTTCTAAGTTCTTTAAAGCATTGCGATCTGGAACCTTTTGGACTTTGTATGTCTTCAGTCCAGCATAAGCTTTGACTCTATGTGCAAAATTCGTAGAACATTTCACCCTACGAGCTGCTTTTCTTAAAGAAGTGTTAGGCTCTCTTCGAAAGAGTCGCTCGACTTCTTTTGCCTTACCAATATCTGTAGGACCTTTTTTCCTCCCTGATCCAGGTTTTCTTTCAATGCTCAGGTTTTCCTTATACCGTCTGATGGCATTAGAAACCGTTCGAGGGTCAACTTTCAAATTTTTAGCTATTTTTTTAAAAGTCCATGACGGATTTTTTTGAAAAGTCTTAATTATATTTTCACGAACTTTTTTTTCGCAGTCCATTTTGATTGAAATAACTATTAAAAATTAATAATATCTGACATATCTATAGAAACTAACTTGATCAAAAAATAAATTATTTCTTGCACTATGGATAAATTTTGTCTAAAATAGTAAATGCATATTTTTTTTAGAACACTCTTTAATCATTTTTCAGTAGTTCAGGTTCCTCTATCTACCCTGTGGATTCGGAGTCGATCGACTGATTAAAACTTTTTTTTATAAACTTTAAATAAATACCCTTAAACAATTGTATATTTAATATAATAAATAAAATTTGTTTCATGCTTATCAAATATTAAGGTTTAAAGGATAATAAGGCATACTTTTTGTATATCAAAAAGTATTATCATTCGTTATGATCGACTATATAATACTCTACACCATTGAAATGTGGCCTAATTTTGGCCACTTTAGTCTTATTGATGTAGTTTGATGTGTAAAAAGAATTAAGGACACTTCGTTATGTCTTGAAATTATGATAAAATTTGATAATAATAAGTAATGAATTATACTTATAAATAAATATTACATAGAGCGTTAGTATTTGATAAGTACTTTGTTGCTGACCGTTTGTTTTCCAAGACAGGTGCACATTATTTGGATATTGATTCAACCAGACTTGATCTGGTATCGTGGGTTCAACGCAACCTGTTTATGTCTCCAAAGCTTATCACAATTTGATGGGTGTCCTCCCCTGATTGACCTTGTCATTTTATTGCACATATGTATCTTTAAAAGAATTCAAAACAAGGGATTGTGGGGACCATTCTTACATGTTTACTTTTTATGTTTATTTATTTATTTATTTATGTGCAATTTTTCTTCAAAATAATGGGTGTTTTTTTAGAGGTATAGAACTTCAAATTGAAATAAAACACAAGAAAATCGTTTTAATGTCCATTAATTTGGCTTTATTGGAAGGATAATTTTATGCCATTAATGTTTAAATATGATTTCGGGCATGTGGCCGCCGCGGCTGTCTCGAATAAAGCCAATTCTACAGGTCCAATTTTCAACTACTTTTTCGAGCATATGGGGCCGTATGTTGGCAATAACGCCACGAATGTTGGCTTCCAAGTCCCCTAACGTTTCTGGTTTGTTGGCGTAGACGAGCGACTTCACATATCCCCAAAGAAAATAATCCAGTGGTGTCAAATCGCACGATCTTGGTGGCCAATTGTCAGGTCCGCGAAATTATGAGCTCATCGAATGTTTCCTTCAATAAATCAATTGTGACGGTGGCGAATCGATTCATTCGGGTCCTCTTCAACACTTTGCTCTACAGCGGCAATTGTTTCTTCGGTGCGCACTGTTCGACGTCGCTGCGGATGCGTATTATCACATAGAGTAAACGTAGTGCGAAAACGATCCATGGTTAAGCGAATTAATTGCTCTGATATACGATTAAAACTTCGCGAACTGAACCATTATTTTCGAAATAAATTTGCACGATTTGCAAGCGTTGTTCTTTTGTCAACCTGTTCATGATGAAATGGCAAACCAAACTAAATATTAATCACTTGACAGCTGACAAAATGGCCGCCAGTTAAAAAAGTGATGCCAACTTAAAGTTCTATACCTCAATAAAAAACACCCCATAAAATCGATTTTTGGGACGGATTTAGATTCTGCTAAAAATCTCTTAATTAAAAGACACGATTTTCACAAAAATGGCTTTACCACTTCTGTTTTTTTTTGTCTTATTTCCCCCATTTATTTCCTTACCACATATTAAAGTCTGTACACCTGGTGGTATGAGTGATTTGAATATCACTCATACGTAGCGGACTAAAGACAAATCGCACTATAAGCATGATATCAGAAAATTATGACAGAAATTCATAATAAAGGGTGTTCCGAATAAAATATGAATTTACTATTTTAGCCAAAACTTATCCACAATGCACTATTTATTTTTTTTTTGTTATCACTATAGACTGCGAAAAAAAGTACGGAAAAATATAGTTAAAGCAAAGACTCTCTAATATAAATAATTGGCACTATAATACATTTTTTTCGGCCAAAAGTGAAATTTACGCGAATAAAAAACAATGAAAAACACATAAACGCACAAACATACATTTCATTAGCACGTGTATGTGCCTTAGCTTTCTCCCATTGGTTAATCGTCTTCATTAGTTGTTTCCGAATCAGATTTAAAGCGGTATATTCTCTTTTTAAAGAAACTTTTAAAAACAACCATACGACAAATCAATTTATGAAAGTGCAACATAAGAGTGTCAATAGCGTATATGGGGAAATTTTATTGAAGAAATACGTTTCAGGCCAACACCCAGATTTGTTCGAAATGTTAAAAAAAAATAATTCCTTGAAAATTTGAAGTCAATCGAATGGAAAGAAAGCGTACCCATGGCCCGCCCATAATTGTAAAATACATGATTTTTATACCCTTCACCACCATAGGTGGAAAGGGTAAGTTTGTACTGATGTATGTAACGCAGAGAAATATTTGTCTTAGACCCACCTTTTAGTATACCAATAGGCATAGAATCACTTTCTGAGTCGATTTAGCGATGTCAGTCCATCCGTCCGTCTGGCTGGACGGCTGGCTGGCTTGCTGTACCCCCATGTAAACCATGTATTCTAAGTACGGGTCACAATTCTAAAGATAATTTGATGAAATTTGGCAGAGATCATTTTTATGATAGTGGGAGCATGGCTATTGAAATTCGTCGAAATCGGTCCATTATTTATGGTACCTCCCATAATTCCCACTTCCCGGAATTGATATATTGGCCACAAATATCAATATTTTTTTATAAAACACTGTACCAAATTTCATTGAAATCGGTTCACGTTTGACCATAGCTCCCATGAGAATTTCGAGTTGATTTTTTGATTTTTTTAATTCTTGAAAAACTGTAATCAATTGGCCAAATTTTGAGATAATCAGTCCGCATTTAACCCTAGCTCTCATATAACTCTAAATGACGGAAACAGCTTAAATATATAAATTTTGAGAACATGTTTGTATGATGGCAAAATTTAGCAAATATTTGTCTTTATACAGGAAAAAGAACAATTTTCATTTAGTGGTGAAGGGTATCGTATGGGGGCTTGACCAACTGTAGCACTTTCTTTTCTTGTTCTTACAAAATATATGATTCTTTTACTTAATAACTTAATTAATACTTTGGCATAAAAAAATTCCAAAGTAAGACATGATTTACAATTCTATGGCCTATAAGTACTAAATAGCTGAATTTTGTCATAATCAGGTATGTGATGGAAAACGATCGTTTTCAAATCGATCGATTTCAGATATATTTTTGAGATAATTTTCGGTTATTTTCCCAAAAAATTTAAACCAAATGAAAGATAAAATATCAGTAAAAATTACTAAAGCCAAAATTTTCATTTTTTTGGGGGAAATAATTGAAAATTAGCTAAAAAATATGTCTGAAATCGATCGATTTGAAAACGAAAAATGTCCATCACATACCTGAATATTATCAAATTTATTTAGTTTTTTTTTCATATTAGAAAACTTTACTTTTTTCTGAGGTCGGTTTCAAAAATCATATTTTGATTTTTTAAAAATTATTCTCAACAAATTTTAGAGATAACAAATATTAGAGATAATTAATTAGAAATAAAATACTGAAAACTGGTGTCGATATCTTGAAGCGTTTCGACGTACCTACGATTTGAAATCTAAGTGGTTTCCCAAGTATTTACCTTGGACAAAATGCTGTTCCATAACCGAATATAGTTTTACATTAATAACCTGTTTCGTTGTGCCATAAACATGTTGATAGCAACACGGCAGGTTCATATATTTTGTTAGGAGTTCCTAATACATCTACCGTGTATAAAGTCTGGACCTAACATTCATTGAAAGCAGTCTAATTTCGTAGATGCAATCTTAATATACTGAATGTAACCTCCAAATCTTTTTGATTGTAGATATAAAAAGGGTTAGTTATATATATAAGAACTACAGCCAAATGTTGACCGATTGTTACAAAATGTAATATACTGGCTGGTATTAGTATAACATTTATTTGTGCAAAATTTAATGGCCATAGCTGACATAGTTTATAATTAAATAGCTTTTAACTGGCGTTTGTGGCATTTTAGTGGTTACCGGGAGCGGTTTTTATATGAAAGCTATGGTCAAAAATGAACCGATTCCTATAAAATTAGACATACTGACTACAAGTTGCATAAAACTTCTCTGTTCTAAATTTTGTAGTCATTAATTTTAGAATTTTATTTTATTAGCATAAATGTGATTCCTGGGGCAGGGTTATATGGGAGCTCTAACTAAATGTGAACCGATTTTACCCATTTTCAGCACACAATTTCTATAACATATTGAAAATACTTTTGCTAAATTTTGTCTCTCTAGCTCTTGTAGTTAAGGAACTATCTCTGACGGAAAGACGGACATAAACCGTCTTTTCTTTTTGTATTTTTGTGTTTCCGTAAGTTTTTTATATGGGAGCTATGGTCAAATAGTAACCGATTGTAACAAAATGCCAGCACACTGGCTGGCATTCACATAAAACTTCCTTTTGTAAAATTTTGTTCCCGTAGCCCTTTTCGTTAAGGCGCTATCGCGCTTTTATCTGACGGACAGACGGACATAAACCCCCTTTTCTTTTTGTATTTTTGTGTTTCCGTAAGTTTTTTAAAGAGTGCTCTAAATAAAATTTGTAGTTGGATTTTCTTAAATAAAAATCAAACCTTTTAATATAAAAACTCTACAAAATACGCAAATATAATGACATATTATACAAAATCATTTAGCATTAAAATGTTTGCTTAGTACTCGGGTTTTGCAAAATTATCGACTTTTTTCGGAAACCCTCCCATTAAAGATTTTACAGTTGCTTCTAATACCTTTTTGAAGCATGTGTTCCACCTGCGCTTAAAATCGGACATGTTCTTGGAAATCTTTCCTGTGTTCTTCAATTCCTTTTTTACCAGAGCCCAATACCTTTCCACAGGCCGAAGTTCTGGACACTTAGGTGGATTTGCCTCTCGTGGTACAAAAATGACATTATTCTTTGAGTACCACTCAAGTGCCTTTTTTCCATAATGGCATGATGCCAAATCGGGCCAAAAAATGTAGTCACTCTGTGCTCTCTTAAAAAGGGTAACAACCGTTTTTGTAGGCACTCCTTTATATAAATTTCTGTGTTTATTGTGACAGATGCCACAAATACTTTACTTCTTTTGCCACAACTGCAAATAGCTTGCCACATGAGAAACTTCTTAGGGAATTTTGTTTGTTTTTTTGTGCGAAACTCTTGCCGAACATTGCCCCGTTTATCAGCAACATAAAAATCTTGACCAGGAAGTTGAGAAAGGTCTGCTAGTACGTATGTTTCATCATCCATCACACAACAGGTGTATTTTTTTATAAAATCAGACTTCAATTTTTTCGCTCGTTTTTTTGCTTCTAAGTTCTTTATAGAATTGCGATCTGGAACCTTTTGGACTTTGTATGTCTTCAGTCCAGCATAAGCTTTGACTCTATGTGCAAAATTCGTAGAACATTTCACCGTACGAGCTGCTTTTCTTAAAGAAGTGTTAGGCGCTCTTCGAAAGAGTCGCTCGACTTCTTTTGCCTTACCAATATCTGTAGGACCTTTTCTCCTCCCTGATCCAGGTTTTCTTTTAATGCTCAGGTTTTCCTTATACCGTCTGATGGCATTAGAAACCGTTCGAGGGTCAACTTTCAAATTTTTAGCTATTTTTTTAAAAGTCCATGACGGATTTTTTTGAAAAGTTTTAATTATATTTTCACGAACTTTTTTTTCGCAGTCCATTTTGATTGAAATAACTATTGAAAATTAATAATTTCTAAAATAATAGTATCTGACATATCCATAGAAACTAACTTGATCAAAAAATAAATTATTTCTTGCACTATGGATAAATTTTGTCTAAAATAGTAAATGCATATTTTTTTTAGAACACTCTTTATATGGGAACTATGGTCAAATGGTGACCGATTGTAACAATATTTTGCACACTCATTGGCATTGACATAAGACTACCTCGTACTAAATTTAGTGGTTATATCTGTTATAGTTTTATTGGCATTTAAGTGTATTTTAGGTGAAATTTTGGCAGTTTCTAGTATGGGAGCTATGACTAAATGTCAACCGATTTTGATGAAATTTTACATGCTGCCTAGGGCTTATGCAAAACTTCTATATACCAAATTATTATCATAGCTATTATAGTTTTTTATTGATTAGCAAATAAGCGAATAGCATAGTCGAGGTTATACGGGAGCTGTGGTCAAATGTTAACCGATTTTGCCCAATTTCAATACCAAAAATTTCTCAAAGAAGAAGAATGATTTTACTAAGTTTCCGTGAGCTAGCTCCTTTCGTTTAGGCGTTATTGTGATTTCAACATTCAGACAGACAGATAGGCAGACGGACGGACGGACAGACAGACGGACAGACAGACGGACAGACAGACAGATAGGCAGACGGACAGACGGACAGACAGACGGACAGACAGACAGACAGACAGACAGACAGACAGACAGACAGACAGACAGACAGACAGACAGACAGACAGACAGACAGACAGACAGACAGACAGACAGACAGACAGACAGACAGACAGACAGACATACGGACGTCGCTCAATCGTCTTAAAGTTTCATAAGGATTCAGAATATATATCGTTTATGATTTTTTAGCCAATATTAAGGAAATTACAAACGGAATGACAATCTCAATATACCCCCCATTCTTTTTGATGGTGGGTATAAAAATAAGTGGGACCCTAATAAACATTTCAATTAATTTCAGTATTTTTAGAATTTATATATTGCACGGTTTTAGTTTTATTAAACTTAAAACAACTACAAATTTCATTCAGAGCACCCTTTACATAAATTGATTAAAAGTGTTTTGTACTTATTTATATATTCTCGGAAAAAAAGATGAATTTATTATTCTTAAAAAAATATCCTTGCAACACGTTTTTGTATCGATGGTTTGTTATTCGATTTTATAAATAGCTTTTCATGAAACAATATTGCAAACACTTGCTTTTATACCCTGCATCATCATAGGTGGGCACAAGTGGAATAGAATTTAAGTTATACTTTTTATGCTCAGTGTGACTTTTTGATACATCGATATCTGTCTACCTATGTATTCTTGTAATAAATAACAAGTTGGAAAAATCAGGAATCATAAGCTGAGAATTGGCCCACCTAGACCTTGGCAGAGATATAATTCTCAATCAGTGGCTGTAGATTATACGGCCGACATTGCTTTTCACTTCTGTTATTTTTTTTTTGTTCTTTTCCTCCTTTTAATATTTTTAGGTATCTTAAAAAAATATTTTTTTTTTCTTTAAAATGCTCACATTTCATCAGAATGTCCTATTTGTGGAGACATGGGTTTATTCATACGTAAAGAGGCTGTGCGTCAGTTTGTTTTTAATGCTTCCATTGAGGTATGTAGGTCAACATTTATGTGACAGCTTGAGATGACTGATGGCTCGAGTAAAAATAAAATGAAAAAAGCAATAAGATAATAGTCCACCAACCTCATATGAAAAATGTTAAATGTAAAATGTAACATTCAACATTTATATTTCATTTAAATCTTTTTTTTACGTTTTTTTCCTTAATGTCATTTTTCCATATTTTTTTTAAATAACAAAATTCATCTACGAAAAGAAATTGTAACCACAGAGTTTTGATATAAAACTGGGTAGAAGTACAAATACACAAAAATAGATTTAAAAGTTCTTTTTTTTAATTTTTCAAAACCCAAATACAATGTTTCATTTACAAAACTTATGTATATGTAGAAGAGTATGTATGTATGAGTTATACAAGTATAATACATCCCAGGGGTGTTGCAAAAATTTTTGCTATAAAATGAATAAGTTTTTTTTTGCAAAATTTTAATTTCTTATGGTTAAATTGTATTTTCTGTTTGTTTGAAATATTTTTTCAAAAGGAATTCATTTATATGTTCTATTTTGAGTCCTTTTATTATTTATGGATGGATGGATGATGTTTCTGGTGTAACTTTGCAATTAAAATGTTTTTAAAGTATTTATTGTTTTTTTTTTTTTACTTGAATATTACACAACTCAAGAATATACAATTTAAGTCATGCAATTAAGTAAAATGTAACATTCTAATTTAAAGGGTTTTTCAAAAAATTGTCTTTAGAAAAAGAAAATTGCAAACTAAGATATAGTTAATTATTTCAGTAGTTGTGAATACTAAACAGTTTAATTTTGTTAAAATATAATCGAATAGATGTGTATAGTTCTGGAATATGGTACTTTTTTCTTAGGCCGGTTTCAAACACACATTTTCTAATTTTTTTGAAAATTTTGTTAAACAAATATTAAAAATTTGGAATTTATATACTATTTTCGTAGAAGTACTAAATTCGTTTCTGTAAACCGCAATGCTGTAGCAGGTTAGTCAGCCGCCTAGCATGCCAGAGGTCCCACTTTAAAAAAATAAATTTTCAAAAAAAGCGGTTCACCCCATAACTGAGCTAGCCACTGGTTATTTAATATAAGGTTATGTAAAACTTCTCTAACTAATACATTTGAAGTTCGGAGCCAGCGTTAAAACGTAGGTCCCTTTCAATGAGTCTAAAAATGGAATCGGACGCAGCTCATTGTCTGAGAGAAGTACCCCTTGTTCCAATGGGAATGTCGTGGGAATTAAGTAAGTACAAAACACGCTTCCCCTTATGTTTGCAGCTGATACAAAATCAATCTTAATCTATTTTTTTTTATCACTTTCACTAAACACGTCTCCCCTTGTTTTCAATTTAAAAGTTTTTCTTTCCTTTTCACTTTCGGAGATATAGCATTACTGGATTTCCCCTTCATGATTCATCCGCTTAGGGGATAAAAAATCCCCTTAACGGATGAATCAGCAAAAAGAACTGAAACGTGTTACAAATTTGAAAAAAAGTACCTAAAACTTGTTTGATATTTTCACCAAAATTTTTATACAGAAAATTTTTTTATCAAAAATGTTTCTTTAGAAAATTTTTTTATCAAAAATTTTTCTATAGAAAATTGTTTTATCAAAAATTTTTTTATAGAAAATTTTTTTATAGAAAATTTTTTTATCAAAAATTTTTCTAAAGAAAATGCTACTATCAAAAATTTTTCTATAGAAAATTTTACTATCAAAAATATTTCTATAGAAAATTTTACTGTAGAAAATTTTTTTATCAAAAAATTTCCATAGAAAATTTTTATATCAAAAATTTTTTCATAGAAAATTTTTTTATCAAAAATGTTTCTTTAGAAAATTTTTTTATCAAAAATGTTTCTTTAGAAAATTTTTTTATCAAAAAATTAAATATAGCATTACTGGATTTCCCCTTCATGATTCATCCGCTTAGGGGATAAAAAATCCCCTAAGCGGATGAATCAGCAAAAAGAACTGAAACGTGTTACAAATTTGAAAAAAAGTACCTAAAACTTGTTTGATATTTTCACCAAAATTTTTCTACAGAAAATTTTTTTATCAAAAGTGTTTCTTTAGAAAATTTTTTTATCAAAAATTTTTCTATAGAAAATTGTTTTATCAAAAATTTTTTTATAGAAAATTTTTTTATCAAAAATTTTTCTAAAGAAAATGTTACTATCAAAAATTTTTCTATAGAAAATTTTACTATCAAAAATTTTTCTATAGAAAATTTTACTATCAAAAATTTTTCTATAGAAAATTTTACAATCAAAAATTTTTCTGTAGAAATTTTTTTTATCAAAAAATTTCCATAGAAAATTTTTTTATCAAAAAATTTCTATAGAAAATTTTTGTATCAAAAATTTTTTCATAGAAAATTTTTTTATCAAAAATTTTTTTATAGAAAATTGTTTAATCAATAATTTTTCTATAGAAAATTGTTTTATCAAAAATTTTTTTATAGAAAATTGTTTTATCAAAAATTTTTTTATAGAACATTTTTTTATCAAAAATGTTTCTACAGATTTTTTTTTTTCAATAGAAAATTTTTTTTAATTTTTTTTATCAAAAAATTTCCATAGAAAATTTTTGTATAAAAAATTTTTTCATAGAAAATTTTTTTATCAAAAATTTTTCTATAGAACATTTTTTTATCAAAAATGTTTCTACAGATTTTTTTTTTAATTAATGAAAATTTTTTTATCAAAAATTTTTTTATAGAAATTTTTTTTTATCAAAAATTTGTCTATAGAAAATTGTTATTAAAAATTTTTCTATAGGAAATTTGACTATCACAAATTTTTGTATAGAAAATTTTTTTTTATCAAAAATTTGTCTATAGAAAATTTTTTTTATCAAAAATTTCTTTATCAAAATTTTTTCAATAGAAAATTTTTTCATCAAAAATTTTTCTATAGAAAATTTTTTTATCAAAAAATTTTTTATAGAAAATTGTTTTATCAAAAATTTTTTTATAAAACATTTTTTTATCAAAAATGTTTCTACATTTTTTTTTCAATAGAAAATTTTTTTATCAAAAAATTTCCATATAAAATTTTTGTATCAAGAATTTTTCTATAGAAAATTGTTTTATGAAAAATTTTTTATAGAACATTTTTTCTAGATTTTTTTTTTTTTTCAATTAATGAAAATTTTTTTATAAAGAATTTTATTATAGAAAATTTTTTTTTATCAAAAATTTGTCTATAGAAAATTGTTATTAAAAATTTTTCTATAGGAAATTTTACTATCACAAATTTTTGTATAGAAAATTTTTTTTTTATCAAAAATTTGTCTATAGAAAATTTTTTTTATCAAAAATTTCTTTATCAAAATTTTTTCAATAGAAAATTTTTTCATCAAAAATTTTTCTATAGAAAATTTTTTTATCAAAAAATTTTTTATAGAAAATTGTTTTATCAAAAATTTTTTTATAAAACATTTTTTTATCAAAAATGTTTCTACATTTTTTTTTTTCAATAGAAAATTTTTTTATCAAAAAATTTCCATAGAAAATTTTTGTATCAAGAATTTTTCTATAGAAAATTGTTTTATGAAAAATTTTTTATAGAACATTCTTTTTATCATTTTTTCTAGATTTTTTTTTTCTATTAATGACAATTTTTTTATAAAGAATTTTATTATAGAAAATTTTTTTTTATCAAAAATTTGTCTATAGAAAATTGTTATTAAAAATTTTTCTATAGGAAATTTTACTATCACAAATTTTTGTATAGAAAATTTTTTTTTATCAAAAATTTGTCTATAGAAAATTTTTTTTATCAAAAGTTTCTTTTTCAAAATTTTTTCAATAGAAAATTTTTTCATCAAAAATTTTTCTATAGAAAATTTTTTTAACAAAAATTTTTCTATATTTTTTAACAAAAATGTTTCTATAGAAGATTTAAAAATTTTTTGATATAAAAATATTTCTATCGAACATTTTGACAGAAAAATATTTTTATCGAAATTATTTTTATTGAAAATTTTCCTATAAATAAATTTTTGGCTCGAAAATATCTTAAAAATATAAAAATATAAAAATCTAAAATTGTTTAATATTAGAATTTATTTCTGCTTTGAAAAACATTCCCAATATTAACAAAAATATTCCAAATGTTTACAAAACTAATAGTGTCGTGGCAAAAATGTTCGATATTATATTTCTTTGTTCTCCCGAACCATGTATTTTGTTGCTCTAAATTGGATTTCGATTTGTTTGTTGCCTATTTTTGTTTATGTCTTTTCTTTAACAAAGCGACACTAAACAACTCTGTTAACATCCAAATTCCAACTGAATGATCTTAATACTCATTTACGAAAATTTTAATAATTCATCGGCTTCTGGTGGTATAGGCTGCCTATTAATGTGTATCAGTCTGTGTACACTAAATTCTTTAGTTTAGTTATTATAATTTCATAATTACCAGGACCGATTTCCATAACAATTTATGTGCTGACTTTTGCTTTAAACGTACAAAACTTTAACGTACAAAAAATTAAGTTATCTTTGTAGGGTTAAGCCATTATTTTATTAGAATCTTATTCATAAAGACCTCAGACACATTGACCAGTCCACATCACAACCTCATGCATTGGCCATGTATTAAAATTTCTCGAGTCTAATATATTTCCAAATTTGATGGATTTCCGTGATAAAAAATTTGCGATTCTAATGCATTTAACGTAAATACACCTCCTCACAAAATTTTAGGCAATTTGATCAAAATTAGCGGTTATTGAAGTAATTTTTAAAATGCCCTTACTTAATTTGTAAAAGCCCTATCTCGCCAAATTATGTTCTGTTGCATCGACAAATAACATAAAACTTTCGAATCTTAAAGCTTTAGGTTTAATTTATATCGATTTTTTTGTATAAAACTTTTGTCGTCAAAATATTTCAAAAAGAAAACTTTCATATAGAAAATTTTCAATATCAAACTAACTATTCTTTTGATATTGAAGGATTTCCTATAGAAAACATTTGATATCAAAATGTTTCTTATATAAAACTTTTGTCTTCAAAATATTTCGGACAGAAAACTTTTTATTTCAACAGTTTTCCTAAAAATTACTGTTAATATCCAAAGCTTTCTACAAAAAGCATCCCACATCGAAAGCTTTTCAATATAAAACTGTCATTATCTAAAGATTTCTTAAGATTTATAATAAAATTTTGATATCGAAATATTTTCTATAGAAATTTTTTAAATTTCCTACATAAAACTTTGAACATGGAAAGATATCATTTAGAAAGCAAACTTATTATGTCGAAAAGTAAAATTTATTATATCGAAAGTTTTCATTCATAGCTTCTTTTCTACAAAACCTTAAAGTGTTCTTTAGAGGAAAAAAAATAAAATTGATATATGTATCTAAATAATTTATTTTAGAAATGCTTAATTTATTCCCTTTTAATCATTTAAATATTTCCTTTTATATTTGCAGACATATTTCAAATTTGTTTGAAACTAATTCTTTTCGAAAAAGGATTCTAATTTTAAATTACGGTAAGTGCAATTTTTATCTTATATCTGTTTGTGTACAAATTGTTAAGACTGTCTTTGATACAATTAATTTGTATTATTCAAACTAAAGAAACTTTAAGTTATAATAGTATCAAACACAATTAAATGCTTAGCTTTGGTACCAAAGCCAAGACAACAACCACTCTCGCTATATACCATTGAATTTTGTATTTAAAATTTTTGTGCTAAATTAATTTAATTACTTAACTAATTTAGATGATTTCTTCAGTGTGGTCGTAAAATCTTTGTTTATTTAAGCGACTACACCCTCTGTTACTTTTAAACATATCCAGTGTAATTAATGTACATATCGTTGGTCTCATGTAAAAAGGCCCTAACTCGCATATTTAAAACATTACAGGGGAAGGTAAAAACAGATTTAAAAGAGTAATTGACAAAATTTTACGTTTTTTTAATGCAGGTCATTATTAAAATTAAAGACGAATTTGGTTTTCAAAACTTTTTTTTAACTTTAAAGATATAAAAAACTA
The DNA here is from genome assembly GCA_933228675.1 of Stomorhina lunata. Lineage (NCBI taxonomy): Eukaryota > Metazoa > Arthropoda > Insecta > Diptera > Rhiniidae > Stomorhina > Stomorhina lunata. Next base: position 62,217,932 of record OW121744.1, read on the forward strand.
AATTAAGATAGGGTTTTAGAGACTCATTTCAGAGCATAAATGCAACTTAGGATATTTTTCTGTAGTGATCAAAACATATTATATTAAGGAAAGCTTTACATAGCGAATGGTTTATATAGGAAATTGTGTGCTTTCTACAAGAGATCTTTCGATATTAAAATATTGAAAGTTTTACTTGGAATGTTTTCTATATGAAGTCTTTCGATATTCAAAGCTTTATGAAAGAAATCAAAAGTTTTCTATAGAAAGTCTTTCGATATTGAAAATTTATTATTAGGAAGCCTTTGGAAATCGATTTATATAGGAAAGCTCTTGATATGGAATGTTTTATGTAGAAAGCTTTGAATATTAAAAGTAACCTTAAGGAAATCTGTTGATACAAAAGGTTTTCAATCCGAAATATTTTGACGACAAAAGTTTTATATAAGAATTTTTTGTTGTCGAAAGTTTTGTATAGAAAATCTTTCAATATCAAAAGTTTATTACTAAAAACCTTTCGACATCGAAAATATAACAGTTTTTCGGTAGAAAAAGTGTTGGTATAACAGTTTTTCTATAGAAAAAATGTTGGTGTAACAGTTTTTCTCTAGAAAAAGTGTTCGTATAACAGATTTTCTATAGAAAAAGTGTTGGTATAACAGTTTTTCTATAGAAAAGTGTTGGTATAACAGTTTTTCTATAGAAAAAGTGTTGGTATAACAGTTTTTCTATAGAAAAAGTGTTGGTATAACAGTTTTTCTATAGAAAAAGTGTTGGTATAACAGTTTTTCTATAGAAAAAGTGTTGGTATAACAGTTTTCCTATAGAGAAAGTGTTGGTATAACAGTTTATTTGTTAAAAAAGTGTTGGTATAACAGTTTTTCTATAGAAAAAGTGTTGCTATAACAGTTTTTCTATAGAAAAAGTGTTGGTATAACAGTTTTTCTATAAAAAAAAGTGTTGGTATAACAGTTTTTCTATAGAAAAAGTGTTGGTATAACAATTTTTCTATAGAAAAAGTGTTGGTATAACAGTTTTTCTATAAAAAAAAAGTGTTGGTATAACAGTTTTTCTATAGAAAAAGTGTTGGTATAACAGTTTTTCTATAGAAAAAGTGTTGGTATAACAATTTTTCTATAGAAAAAGTGTTGGTATAACAGTTTTTCTATAGAAAAAGTGTTGGTATAACAGTTTTTCTATAGAAAAAGTGTTGGTATAACAGTTTTTCTATAGAAAAAGTGTTGGTATAACAGTTTTTCTATAGAAAAAGTATTGGTATAACAGTTTTTCTATAGAAAAAGTGTTGGTATAACAGTTTTTCTATAGAAAAAGTGTTGGTATAACAGTTTTTCTATAGAAAAAGTGTTGGTATAACAGATTTTCTACAAAAAAAGTGTTGGTATAACAGTTTTTCTATAGAAAAAGTGTTGGTATAACAGTTTTTCTATAGAAAAAGTGTTGCTATAACAGTTTTTCTATAGAAAAAGTGTTGGTATAACAGTTTTTCTATAGAAAAGGTGTTGGTATAACAGTTTTTCTATAGAAAAAGTGTTGGTATAACAGTTTTTCTATAGAAAAAGTGTTGGTATAACAGTTTTTCTATAGAAAAAGTGTTGGTATAACAGTTTTTCTATAGAAAAAGTGTTGGTATAACAGTTTTTCGATAGAAAAAGTGTTGGTATAACAGTTTTTCTATAGAAAAAATGTTGGTATAACAGTTTTTCCATAGAAAATGTATTGGTATAACAGTTTTTCTATAGAAAAAGTGTTGGTATAACAGTTTTTCTATAGAAAAAGTGTTGGTATAACAGTTTTTCTATAGAAAAAGTGTTGGTATAACAGTTTTTCTATAGAAAAGGTGTTGGTATAACAGTTTTTCTATAGAAAAAGTGTTGGTATAACAGTTTTTCTATAGAAAAAGTGTTGGTATAACAGTTTTTCTATAGAAAAAGTGTTGGTATAACAGTTTTTCTATAGAAAAAGTGTTGGTATAAAAGTTTTTCTATAGAAAAAGTGTTGGTATAACAGTTTTCCTATAAAAAAAAGTGTTGGTATAACAGTTTTTCTATAGAAAAAGTGTTGGTATAACAGTTTTTCTATAGAAAAAGTGTTGGTATAACAGTTTTTCTATAGAAAAAGTGTTGGTATAACAGTTTTTCTATAGAAAAAGTGTTGGTATAACAGTTTTTCTATAGAAAACGTCTTGGTATAACAGTTTTTCTATAAAAAAAAAGTGTTGGTATAACAGTTTTTCAATAGAAAAAGTGTTGGTATAACAGTTTTTCTATAGAAAAAGTGTTGGTATAACAGTTTTTCTATAGAAAAAGTGTTGGTATAACAGTTTTTCTATAGAAAAAGTGTTGGTATAACAGTTTTTCTATAGAAAAAGTGCTGGTATAACAGTTTTTCTATAGAAAAAGTGTTGGTATAACAGTTTTTCTATAGAAAAAGTGTTGGTATAACAGTTTTTTTATAGAAAAAGTGTTGGTATAACAGTTTTTTTTATAGAAAAAGTGTTGGTATAACAGTTTTTCTATAGAAAAAGTGTTGGTATAACAGTTTTTCTATAGAAAAAGTGTTGGTATAACAGTTTTTCTATAGAAAAAGTGTTGGTATAACAGTTTTTCTATAGAAAAAGTGTTGGTATAACAGTTTTTCTATAGAAAAAGTGTTGGTATAACAGTTTTTCTATAGAAAAAGTGTTGGTATGACAGTTTTTCTATAGAAAAAGTGTTGGTATGGCAGTTTTTCTATAGAAAAAGTGTTGGTATAACAGTTTTTCTATAAAGAAATTTTTTTTCCGGAAAGCTTTTGATATGGAATGTTTTTAGTTGAAAGCTTTTTATATTGAAAATTTTTTAAAGAAAAGTTGTATTGTTGTATAATCTTTCGATATCGAATGTTTATTATAGGAATCCTTTCGACAACGAAAATTTTATGTAGGAATTTTTTGATATAAACAGCTTTAAAGAAAGCTTTAGATATTAAAGTTAACTAGAGGAAAGCTTTTGATATTGAAATTTTTATATAGGAAAGTTTCTTATCTATAATACTTTGACGACCATTTTTAAAACTATTTTATATAAGAAATCTTTTGATATTGAAAGTTTATTATAGAAAACCTTTCGACATCGAAAGTATTGTATAAAAAATCGTTAGATAAATAATGACATTTTTATTGGAAAGCTTTCTATGTGGAAATTTTTTTAGTAGAAATATTCAGATATTTAAACTAACTTATAGAGAAGCTTTTAATATTGAAAGTTTTCTATCCAAAAAATATTGTCGACAAAAGTTTAATAAAAGAAATCATTATAAATCCAACTGAGAGCTTTAAGATTCAAATATTGTCTAATATAAAATATAAAGTTATCTATTTTAAAAACATATTTTTTTAGGAACAAATTAGAGCTTTTTAGAAAAGTTATCAAATAACCGCTAATTTTGACAAAATTAACTTAAATTTTTGTGAGGAGGTGTATTTTTGTTAAATGCTTTTAAATCACAAAAAAAAAGAAAAACAATTTCGAAAAAAATGTGAGTTAGGGTCTTTCTACATGAGAACGACGATATGTACATTGTTTTCAATTGAAATGTTTCTATACAAACTGAAATGAAATTTTAAACTCAAATATTGCGGATTTTATTTTTGTATTATTTGTTTTTCTTTATACGATTTTAAAAACATTGTGTGATTTTTGTTGTTGGTATTTGTATAAGTATTGTATTACAAGATAATTATAAGACCAACTGATATCTGTCAATTAAGATAAATTAATGAATTAATGAGAAATCAATTTAAAAAAAAAATATTTTAATATTTAAAGACACAGGCAAAATAATCATATAATCAACAGTTAAAATGTACACATCTGACACATAGATGGCGCTACTTGTAATAAATTTATAAAATTGATATCGTAGAATTGTATGGCCGCTATAATCGTTATTATATATCAAAGACATAGTTATATCTATAATGTTTTAAGATATGCGCATTTTTATAAAAAAAAAGTCGGTTGGTGAAATAAATTTTAAGTACATGAGCTCTTCCAACCATTATATCTGGAAGAATATACAACATTTCAAAGGTATTTTTAGTAGCTTTAGTTTGATACCAAAAAAGTTAACACCGGATATAAGCTTCTTAAGTTATGCCACATAATTCTTGATGTTTAAAAGCCCATAACTCTCAAATTATAAGAGATCGCTCCAAGATCTTTCTATAACAATTTTTTGATTTAGACATACCAACTGGTAAAGGGAAACCGTTGATATCGGAGCTTAATTACAAATATACTAGTATACATTTTTATTTTGTATATCTTATAAACGCGATTTTGGCACCAATCATAAACAGCTGTTTCTATTAAATCTCAAATGTAGCAGACTACTAGGCGTCGATTGAAGCCAACGGATTTTGTAGTCGGTGTTCGTGTAGCCTGCTGTCGTGATTGTGTTTAAAGCATTGCTCTTAATAATTTCTATGAAACTAATTATTATTTAAGTTCATATAAATTATGTTTAATTGATATCATTTTAAATTTGTAAATACCTGTTTTTTTATTTAATTATCTTAAATCACTTTTAAACCTACAAACAATCTTTCTTTTATCATTTTTGGTTTTATAAGAAAAACTCTTGAACATAAATATTAAAATATAATTTCGGTACTTGTGCTAATGATTATTTTGAATATTCTTAAAGTTTTTATTATTCAGACCAAAATAATTTATTATTTTCTTCTTAACGGACAAAGATTTTCCTACAATTCTATTATACTTCTGTGGGAGTTTCAAATTAAATTAGGCCACTTTTAAAGTTTTTTTTTTTTCTTTCATCATAATGAGCTTTTATGATAAGAAAATTGTTGGAAAAATTAATAATAACATAAAAAAATTTCCGCATATTCTTTGTTAAACTGCCATTAAAAGAAACATTATGGAAATAAAATGAAAAGTTGTCATTAAACCGACAATAACTGCAAATATAAGAAGTAAAGTAAGAATAATAACCAAAATGAAAAGTTTTCCTGTATTCGAATTGCCTTTGTTTCCTCTTGTCCTTGATTTTTTTTTTATTTCTTTTCATAATGAAACACGTGTAATGCCAAGTCTCCGTTACTTATACGCACTTTCGCCTATATTAAATTTGAATTTTAAATTGTAGCAACTAAATATTCAGACGGACGATCGTAAAGGCATTTAAAACGCGAAGAGTAACGATAATGCTATTTTTCATTACTTATCATATCGTCACCTAAAATGCAAAAGGGCGTAACTATACTTCTAATTTTTTTACAGGAGAAGCAAAAAACGTTATAACTTTTAAACTACAAGAAACATTAAAGCCATCAGCAAAGAAAAGTCTAAAAACTAAAATGGTAAAAAACGTTTAGTTTTTCAGCAGTTGCGAAAAAACAAAACGGCTTAACTACAAGTTGAATATTTTTTGAAACCAACGGGACATAACTACCTAAATAATTTTGAACAAAAATTTTAACATTTCAAAATGCATAAAGCTTTTTGTCAATTATATCTGTGGCTTGGTGCTAAAAGGGCCAATGTCGAAAACAGTAGTATTTTCTATATAATTCATAGTAACATTGCCCAGAAAAAACCTTATAAAACTTTTCTGAGTTAAATTAGAGATTAGCTATTGGACCCAAATAAAACAGGGTAAAGAAAAATATATAATGCAGCGACTAACTTAAAACATCCGAAAATTGACATTGGCCCTTTTAGCACCAAGCCACAGATATAGAGACGGGTCTTAAAAATAGTAATAGTTTATTTTCAAAACATAATTTAATGTAAATAGATAAGTTTTAAATAATTTAAAATTGGATATACAGAGTTTTTTTAAGAGTTATTTCAGAAATAACCAGGTAACTTTTTAATGGTTAAAGATAGTTAAATGAAATTTCACATAGTTAGAAGAGAAGAGCTTTCGAGTTGATCTGTAGACAAACAGATTAATGTATGGCCAAAAAGTTAACTTGTCGCCTTTCAAAAATCTAAGTCTCGGAAAAAATTTTATATGATAAACAAAAAAAAAAAAAACATCATTACTTTTAAACTAAATGAAATATTAGTTCCAAATTTTGAAATTTGGTCAACAATGTAACAGCAAAGACATTGCTGAAAACTTAAATGGCAAAAAGTGAGTAGTAATTGCGAAAAATCAAAAGGGCCTAACCATGGCTATTGAAATTGGTAAAAATTAGGCCATTACCTCCCATAGGTCCCAATTCCCGGAATTGATATATTGGCCACAAATATCAATATTTTTTCATGAAATTTAAAAAAATACTGCCTATGTAAACTAAAATCACTGTACCAAATTTCGTTGAAATCGGTCCACATTTGACCATAGCTCGCATACAAACGCACTAAATGAGACAAATATCACTAAAACGCTCGTAAAGATAATGATAATTTTGAGTTCATTTGCCAAATTTCAACATAATCGGTCCACATTTGACCCTAGCTCTCATATAAGTCCAAATGACGGCAACAGCTTAAATATATAAGTTTTGAGAAAATGTTTGTATGATGGCAAAATTTAGCAAATATTTGTCTTTATACAGGAAAAATAACACCTTCGACCTTAGTGGTGAAGGGTATCGTATGTTCGGGCTTGACCGACTATAGCACTTTCTTACTTGTTTAATATTAGATATTTGTGTTTGCTTCTGTTCAGTTGATAATCTGAGCTTTGACTTATGGTTTACAAACATAATTCGTCGAGGTATTGGTTATCCCACAAACATTTTTAGGCTTTTATCAATAAATTGTCTGTTACATTAATAAATAAATAAATTAAACATATCGATATCAAATACAAATAACACAGCACAACAAAATAACAAAAATTTCATGTGCTCTTAAAACCACTATACAATTTTGATGTATCATGACTACCTTTGTACAAAAATGGTAAAATTTTTAAATTCTATGGCAAGATTTTTTTTTTAATTTTTTTTTTAAATTGCGATTTTTTTAGACATTTCTTCAAATAATTAATGATAACTCAAAAACTACTAGTCCGATATTATTAAAATAAAATCAGAAAAAATAAGATTTACAGAGCCTTTAATTCGTCTATATATCGCGTTTCAATCGGATCGATAGTATCGGAGTTATAATAAAAAACTTAAGAAAAAAATACATTTTTTACTTAAAAATGGCAAAAATTTTCGTTTTAAAAAAATCATGAAAAATCGAAAACGGCAAAAAACTTCCAGATTTATTATTTTATCGCATAGCGACATATAATGGCAACAAAATGAGATATCGACCATAAAAATCGATTGATTTTTTTCGAATTTATTTACAATTTAGTGAATTCGCTCATTTTCACAAATTAGTTTTTTCACATTTTAGTTTTTTGATCGATATACGCATATAGCGGGTTTTCAAATTTATGAAAAAAATAAATTCTACAATTTCAAGGGGTGCATGTCGGATTATTGTAAGATTTGGTGAGAAACTTCCACCCACAAAATTTTAGTCGAATTGGACAATGTTAACACGTAGCGCATAGGCCCCAAATCTGAAAAATAGCGTTTAAATCGAAAAAAATTGAAAAATTTTCAGTTTTTGCAAAATTAAAGCTATTTATTCCCCCTTTTGCAAAAAAAGTGGATTCTGGTTCTTATAGGGAAACACTGGATCCAGATATGCCGTATATTATAAATGTACCTCTGGTGCCCCGAGATCGCATCATATTACCCCCTCTTCACATTAAACTTGGTCTGATGAAACAATTTGTTAAAGCACCTAACAAAGATGGTGAATGTTTCCAGTATATTTCAAGGAAGTTTCCAAGTTTGAGTATGAAAAGGATTTGAGCAGGAATATTTAACGGCCTACAAATTGGCAAATTGGTCAAAGATACCGATTTTCTCAGCTCAATGTCAGAAATTGAGAAAAATGCATGGGATTCGGTTGTATGGGTTATTCAACATTTCTTAGGAAATAACAAGGATTATGTTGCGCACGTTGAAGAGATGTTAACTCACTTCCAGAATCTTGGATGCAACATGAGCATCAAGTTACATTACCTTCACAGTCACTTAGATCGTTTTCCTGAAAATCTAGGAGACTTAAGTGAGGAACAGGGCGAACGATTTCACCAAGATATTCGGACAATGGAGGAAAGATACCAGGGTCGCTGGGATGCACACATGATGGCAGATTTTTGCTGGAGTATTCAGAGCAACACTTCGTTATTCAATAATAGAAAATGTCATAAAAGAAAAAAATTTATTTATTTATTTCCTTCTTTTATAAGTTGTAATAAATTGAAATAATAAAATAAAAGAAAAGACATGAATAAAACAATGAAATGCATTTTCGATCTATTCCATCGATTTGACTTAGTCACATTTTTTGGTCAATTGCCTTCGGCAAGTCCTCAAGGACATGTAATGGCGAGTGTAAATTGTAGTAACTCGAAAACTGTTTAACCGATTTTAAGGATATGTGGCTCATTGGAAATCTAATTGTGTTTGCCCTAAGGACCAGGATCCACTTTTTTGCAAAAGGGGAAATAAATAGCGGTAATTTTGCAAAAACTTAAAAATTATAAAATTTTTCCGATATAAACTTGATTTGTCAGCTTTAGGACCTCGTCGACACGTGTTAGCGTTGTCCAATTTGTCTAAAATTTTGTGGGTGAAAGTTCCTCACCAAATCATATTTTTTTCACACATTTGAAAATCCCTGTATACGTATATCAAGCAAAAATATAAAATTTTGTGAAAATGAGTGAATTCACTTAATTTGTTGCTATTATTTGTGGCTTTGCGACAGAATAATGAATCTGAACATTTTTTGCCGTTTTATATTTTTCATGATTTTTTTAAAACAAAATTTTTTGCCATTTTTACGTAAAAAATATATTTTTTTCTTAAATTTTTTATTATAACTCTGATACTGTTGATCCGATTGAAACCCGATATATAGACGAATCAAAGGCTATGTAAATCTTAATTTTTCTGATTTTATTTTAATAATATCAGACTAGTAGTTTTTGAGTTATCATTATTTATTTGAAGCGTCTAAAAAAAATTTTTAAAAAAAAATCTTGCCATAGAATTTAAAAATTTTACCATTTTTGTACTAAGGTAGCAATGATACATCAAATGTATATAGTGGTTACTCGAGCACATTTTTGCTGTTGACCTGTGTAATCTACTGAAATTTTAATCAAAAATTGATGTATTCGCGAAATTCGACGATTTCAAATCGCAGATACAGGAAAACGGTCATAATATTGACTTTAACTTTTTTGACTTTGTGCTGTCATTTATTTGTTTTGACATATTGATAAGCAAATTCTAAATTTGTAATCTTTGTCAAACAAAATTTTCAAAATATTGAAAAATGAGGTTTGAAACCGGCCTAAGAAAAAAGTAAATAAATTCGATTATATTTTAACAAAATTAAACTATATAGGTACTATTCTACCTTCAGGTACTAAAATGATTGTTTATATCTAAGTTTTCAATTTTCTTTTTCTAAAATAGTTTTTTTGTAGCATAACCTTTTTCATTTTTCCTAGGCGTCAACCTCTACAATTCAACCAATCTTCCCAAAATTCGGTATATATAACTTTAATATTACCGAGGACTTGGGGCGAAGGCGAAGTCAAATGAAAATCAAACCCTTGCTAAAAATGAAACACCCTAATTAATATATTCATTGAAATAACAAATTTCCTGTTCCGCATAAAAATCAATCAAAAATATACAACAAAAAGGTCGAAACTTAAACCATCTATAAAATAACCGAAGAATGAATTGGAAAATAAAATCACAAATAATTCCAAAGTTGAGCATTTTTATTTGATTGCTTTCGAAAGCTTTAAATTTACTTAAACATACAAGTAAATATTTCTCCGTAGGCTCTTTTTTAATGTTTTTCTTTAACGTATTTTCTTTGTGGAATTATAAGCTTTTGCCGTTTGGCTGAAAACAAAAGGACTTTTTGAAAGCCGACAGGAAATGAAGTTACTTAGTTGCTCCCCAGGGACCATAAGTAATGGAGTTGAAATAATCTTGTAGATATTTAAACGAAAAGGACATTTTGTTAAAGTGTTTTTTCCTTAAGAGTGAAAAAACCCTTTGGAAATTTGAAAAAAGGTATTTCATACAAAGGAAATGACATAATTTAAATTTTGGTTATATCAAGCTTAGGCTCGAATCCGGCGAAATACATAGTTTGGCCATTAATAGATTTCCGGCTTTGAGAATAATCATTGCTTTTTTGTTTTTGTTACTCAAACTTAATAAAATTTAAATTTATTTATTTCAAATGCAATTTAAATTTAAATAAGAATTAAGTTAGTTTTGCACAGTGGTTTGAAACCAAAAAAAAGTTGTAATAAATATGTATCTTCTAAACTGTTAACCTGGGCCCTATTTCACTAAGCTACAAGTTTACAATTACAAGTGTTTTTGCCTGTAAAATTGTAAACTTGTAAATAATTGTGTTTCATTAAAATACAATTACAAGTTTGTAGCTACAAGTGATTTTTACAATTCACAAGTTTACAAGTCATACTTCTACAAGTGGTTTTGTTTCACTAATCTAAATTTACTTACTGTACTTGTACACTTGTAGAATTGTAGAAAAAAAGCATAGGTTCGACGAAGACTCTCGAAAAAATTTTACAAGTTACAAGTGAATGATAAATTGAATTCATTTTAGGGCTTTAACTATTTTTTAATAAAAATTATTTAAAAATTAACACAAAATCAAATCAATATTATTTTCCATTTATTTATTTTGTTTGTTTTTAATTATGTAGTCCATTACTTAGTGTACCTTGACGAATTTAGTGTACTTTGACAAATTTTAATAGCCATGGTCACACTGCCAACAGAACTGTCTGTGCCAAATTTAATGAAATTGTCTTGAGAATTGTGATCTGTACATTGATTACAAAGTTTACAAGGGGGTTTAGCCAGATGGACTGACATCGTTAAATCGACTCAGGAAGTAATTCTAAGTCTATTGGTATACTAAAGGGTGATCTAAGACCAATATTTCTATACGTTACATACATCAGCCCAAACTTATAATACCCTTTTTCCACCTTTTGTGGTATGCAGAACAATGGAGATCAATGATGTCCTTTACTCAATCTTATATCTTTTTCTTTATCATTCTCTCAAATGTGGATAATAGTATAGACAACAAAATATGAAAAACAAAAAAATTGGCCCATGACGGATTGGAAACAAAAAACTTTTTCTAAAACAAATTTTGAATCTGAATACACGATTCATTTTTTTTAATTAAAACAACATAAAACTGCAGGACATATGCTAAAATATGATATTAATGATATAACCGTATCAAAAGTTATAGGCTTATAAAGAGGGTATGTTTTGAAAAAAAATCTTTAAAAAAAGAAACTTTGAACCACCATAAAATCTAAATTTTGAAAATTTTATGAAAATCGTAGATATATGGTTCAGTATGAGTTCAACATTTTATATTTGACTCCATATATTTATTTATCTAAATAATTTATTTTATTAGCTGTGTTCCAGAACTACCAATACTGTATAATATTGTACAAGTTTTAATCAGAAACTACAGGAAAGTGTTCCTGTACTGAAAAAATATGACTTAATTGTAATTTCTGGTTAAAAATTGTACAATATTGTGCAGTATTGGTAGTTCTGGAACACAGCTATTATAATTGTAGAAATTGTAATTTTAGAAATTGTAATTGTAGAAATTGTAGTTTACAAGTCCAAAAAGCTACAATTGTTGTGAAAATTTTAATGAAACACAACTGAACAGCGCTTGTAAGAATTGGACTTGTAATTATAACATGTAAACTTGTAGAATTGTAGTTTAGTGAAATAGGGCCCTGATTGCATCAGTATATGCAAGAGAATTGTTTTGCAAAAAATACACTTTTTAGTTTTTTTTGCGTAGATTTTTCCCGAAAGTGTTTAAGGTCTTTTTTACAACACAAAAAAAAATAAAAAGTTTTTTTTTTTTTTTGAAAATCTGACTTTAAATTTCTGAAAAACTGTACAAGATACATAAATAACTTTTTTGCAGTTGAAAAGTTCATTTTATTGTTTATATAAAATAATTTTTAAATTTTTAAAAAAGGAAATCCAATTGACCTTTTTTGCAATTAAAATTTTGGTATATGGGCAAATCCGAAAAACCTTAAACCAAGGACAAAATTTTAAAACTCAAAATATCATATTTGTGTTTATGGAAAAATTTACCATATATTAATCCTTCAGAATATATAATGGATACAATTTTTGATTAGTCTCTTCGTGAATATCTCGAATTTTTATAAATTTTTTCAAATAATATGTTTTTTAAAAGTTTATAAAAATCGCAAAAATACAATTAAGATACCAAGTTTCAGTAGGGGCAATTGGATGTAAAAAACCCCACAAAAAGTACTTGGAGTGATATAAATAACGTCAAGTAAAAAAGGGCCTACAGTGTGAAGAGTCCGTCACAGAAATAAATTCTTTTTAATTTGACTAGTGCAGTTTTTTTTTCTCCAACTGAATTTGGTTCGTAAAGAGAACTTTTAGTATGCCTACATTAGGCTAAAAATATATAGATGTTAATATGGCATTTTACAGAATAATATGTAAAGGAAAGTGTGTAGCGTCCGTCACAGTATATATTTTTTCCAAAATGATATTCATTAAATACAAAATTTACGAACACATGTCTGTCTTATTCATAAAGCAATAACACTGTATATATCCACAGATTAAATTTAAGGTAATAGTTGTTAAAAAAAAACAAACAGTGGGCCAAATTTGACGCTTTTGAAAAATTTTTTTTTTTTTTTATTTTGGGACACTCTAACAGCTGACCGCAGCATTCTTGGGACGAAAATTAAGATGTAAAAAAAATGTAAAACTTTAAAAAAATATATGTATGTAGCCTTTTTGTGAAATATCAAATTGTACCCAAAAGCGCATTTTTATTCGCGAACATGAAGATGAAAGAGATATAATTCGGGAACAAATAAGACCATTATTTTTACTGATTTACGAACCTTAAAAAAAATATGAAATATGAATTTTTCCTAATAAAAAACGCGCAAGTAAAAATGTAACGTCCGTCATGTAGCTTCAGCAATAGTTCGCTTATGGACTGGAAACTTTAAAATATTTTATAAAATCGGGTTTGTAATCCTCGCATTTTCCTGTGTTTACAATTTGTTTATTATTATGATCGTTTCGATGAAAATTACAAAAACACATGTTGAAACAAGTAAGAGTGGTATATTCGGCTTTGCCGAATCTTGGATACCCTTCACCAATAGTGTTGCAAAAGTACTTAATGTAATTCCAAGCAAAATTTGGTTATACTAGTATTATATGCAAAGAGTCTTTAAAATTAAGAGTCGGAAAAAGAAAAGCTTTTGGATGGCATCATCATCTAGAATATTTATGCACCCAAAGGTTAGGTTGGGCAGGTGGCAGATGTCTAGGGAAGCTTCACTTGGGTTCTAAAGTGGTCCCTTTGTGAAAGATAATGATTACTAGACTACAAGTAGAGAATGCATATTTAAGCCAGCCAGTAGCTTCGAAATAAAATAGACACATATTTTACGAACATTTAATAAAGTTCGATAGACCAGATAAACCATGCAGAAAAGATGCTTCAAAATGTAGATGCTCTTACATTTGCAATAGCACATCGATTTGATGAAGTTTAAGTATTCTGGCATGCAACCCAAAAACACAGTGCCCAGTGAGGGTTGTGCACTTTAATTCGTACGAATTATCCAACTAGTAAAAGTTCTTGATTAGTTATGTAAAACTCTGAAGTTAGCGGACTGATTTAGGTCAAAGCTTCAACAATGATAAGCCTTAAAATTATAGGGTAAACACTCTTAGTTTTAGATACATACGTGAAGTATATAGCTTTTGAATGGATGGATATCAGCTTTGTCGGAAAAGTTATTAAAGATTTACTTATTTATCTGAAGTTAGTTAATTAATTAAAATGAACACTTTATCAATAATATTGGGATGTATTGTTCCGGACAGATCCGGTGGATGTTTGGAAAGTTTTGCTCTAGTTCCTTGTACAATTTTAATGTGATTTAATTTATCAGCATTAAATCGATTCCCGGTCGGGGTTATATGGGAGATTTCACTAAATGTGAATAGAGCTCGCCCATTTTCAATATCGAACTTTTCAAGAGATCCTTTTCAATATCGAACTTTTCAAGAGATCAGAAATACTTTTGTCAAATGTTGTCCCTCTAGAAAGTTTATTTTAGGCGCTATCGCCCTGAATATCAATATTGTACAACGTCTTTATACTAAATGTCATCATCGTATCTTAGGCGAAGTTATACGGGATCAATTGTCAAACGTGAACGGATTTGCAATTAAAAAATTTAAATTTTCGTTGATATGTGAGATACTTACATACATATGTAGGTTTTGAACGGATATCATGTAGTTAGCTGCATTTTTGTACTTTCTAGGAAGATTACCTATAATTTGATATATAATACATTCTCAAATGTTATCATAATGTTCAAAAGTCGGACACAAAATTAAGATTAATGCAGAGTGTCTGTCTGCTAAAATTAGATTTGTGGAGCTCCTGGATTTTACACAAAATTTTAGGATGTTGTCCCACCCTGAATTTTATCATTGTAGATCAAAACACCATCGCTTAAACGCTAAATTATATCTACCACAAATTACCGAATGCATCAGGATTTAGTTAATCCCCTGCGAAGAACGCTATTAAATTTCATCAAAATAAACACCTGAGATATCGACAAAACAGGAGCTCCAAAAACTTGACTACAACAGAAAAAATTACAGACAGGTAGACGGACGGACAAAAAAACAGACGGACAGACAAACAAACAGACGGACGGACAGACAAACAAACAGACGGATAGACAGACAAACAGACGGACGGACGGAGGTTGCGAAATCGATTCTCCTGCCGATTCTGAGTTGATCGGTACAATTTGAATGGTATTCGTAATCAGATTTGTGGAGTATAGATTTTAGAAAATCCTCACACAAAGAACGATGTCAAATTTCATCACAATCGGGGTATAAACACATGAGATATCGCTAAAACAATACTTACAAAATGTAAACAAAATTTCTTAGACACGTACTTTGGGCAATTTGCTGTACATCAAATGTAGTGTTATGGCGATATCTCAATTGTTTATGGACCGCTTTTGATAAAATTTAATAACGTGCTTGGCGGGGGAATTTCCTAAAATTTGATATAAAATTTATGTAGGTCCGTGCTAAAGGAGGATGGTTTTTCCTATTTCTGCATTTCATTTTTTCAACAAACATTCTCTAATGCGAACTTTGGGCAATTTGCGATACGTCAAATTCAGTGTTTTGGCGATATCTCAGTTGTTTATGGACCGATTTTGATAAGATTTTACAGAGTACTTTGGGAAACTATTTCCTACAATCTGATATATAACATATTATCACATGTACACCAGGAGTATCTTTTTTCTCTCGTTATTTAAAAGTGTGTTTCAATCAAAAATTTTAAAATTTTCGTCTAATTTTTGGTATTTTTTCGATATTTTCGGTGTTTATAAACCGATTTTAATGAAATTTAATAGCGTTCATTGCGGGAGAATTTCCTAAAATCTGATATATAATTTATGTAAGAACATCCTCCAGGGGCTTCAGAAACTTGATTTCAACAGACAGACAGACAGACGGACGGACAGACAGACAGACAGACAGACAGACGGACATCGCTTAATCGATTCTCCTCCCGATTCTGAGTCGATCGGTATAATTTTTATGGGGTCTACGATCACTAATAAAAAAATTACAAACGGAATCACAAACTTATAATACCCTTTCACCTATTGGTGAAGGGTATAAAAAAGTCACTTCCATTTATTGTAGCGTCCGTCACAGCACTTTAAAAGCGAATATCTTTTTCCTCTAAAACAAATATGTAAATTAACAAATGCCATTCGAGAGCACAATCGATGGGATAATAATTCTCAAAAATTTGTGCAAAGATATCTCGTGTAAAACGATAATGGGATTCATTTAAGTACAATGAAATCAGTGCAAATGTATCGTCCGTAACGCAGGATTTGCCCATATAGAAATTTGCCATTTTTTATAAAATTTGATTTTCTGGATTCGTTTATGAATTCTTGATAGTTTTTATTTCTGAATTCTAACGAGAATATATGGGATATATAACTGCATTTCAGAAAGTTGCTAAATTGGCTTGACTTTTTTGTTATATGTTCCAAAACACAAAAAATGTTCATAAAAATTAGACAAATTCCGTTCAATGCTGTACGTAAACCTAATGTTGCACGGACTTGAATTTTGGTTTCAAATCATCTTAGAACCCCATTCTCTACGAATGTATAATAAAATATTTCGTTCAAAGTAAAAGATTGATACCGTCATTTTGAGAAAAAATTGACTTTTTCTGATCTGCGAAAAATATTTGACTTTGGAAATTTCCCAATATTAAACGGTTCAAGACATTTAAAAATGGTTTGCACTTTTTTATTTCCTGAACTTTTGGCTGTATATCAGTATTTCTTTTTTTAAATATGGGTATAATTTCGAATGCACAATGGGTCAAAAACTAAAAAATGTCGAAGGGAAAAATTATTTTTTTTTTTTATTTTTTAAATGAAATAACTTAAAGCCCATAACAGTTATTATAGTAAAGTAAGCATGTTTTTACTTTATTTCTTCAAGTTCGTTCCAAAATATTTAAAGTCAGCCATATTGGATAATAATTGAAGGAGCTACACGGTTCAAAAGCTTTTTATTTCTATTTTGAAGCCCAATGATTCACCATTTGTAGACACAGGATAAACATAAGTTTTTTTTCTAAGTTTTGCTTAGAAACTTGTCTACATTACGAAATTATTAAACTTATAACTAATCTTCTTTGTCGCCTGGAATCAATCATCCATCAAACATCAATCATCCATCAACCATTAATGAATATCAATTCTTACAAAAAACTGAGTTTAATAAATTCTAAAGGTTATATAAAATTACTTCTTAATTCTCTGTAAATAATTTGTGAATCCCTAAAATTTTGTTTTACATTCCACCTTTTAGTGTAGGTATTCTTTTTTCAATTTCAAGAAATTTCTTAATATTCTTGAAATAACTTTTAAACATGACAGATAACAGATGTCAAAAAAAATATTTGCTGAAAATTAAATTCAATTTAATTTTTTTCTTTTCGAAACTTTTACATCTTCTTTTGCTTTAGTCTATTTTAGCTTTTCAAAAAACTCCTGTTCTTCACCTGACTCTAACGATCTCTGTATCCTCTTCATTGTATGTACTACGAGTACTATCATCAATCATTATTTAATGTTAAGTAGGTTCATGTTAATTTTAATGAATATCTAAAAATGTTTCATTTGATGTCATGATGCTCCTAATGTAACTTGATACTCATATTCCAGACGAATGGAAACACATGAAGTCTATTAACATTTTTAGTTCCATATATTAAGGCTCATGTCCAAACCAAAAACTTTGTTAGGATCTAAATTACAACTAAAATTACTAAATTTTTCTTGTCTAACTTCAGTTCTTTAATTTTGTTTGAGGTTTGGACTAAAAATTGTTTATACTACATACATATGTATGTATGTATTTTACATGAATAAATACATAACTATATTTTTTTTCTTTAATTACACGTTTGCTCTTGTATTTCATTATCATTTTTCTGTAATTTCCCTTATTAAAGATGGGCAAGATACATATGTATGTATGTACATTAGGGTGTTTCATTATACACTTCACCACCATAGATGGAAAGGGTATTATAAGTTTGAGTTGAAATAGAAATATTTGTCTTAGACCCACCTTTTAGTATACCAATAGGCTTAGAATCACTTTCTGAGTCGATTTAGCGATGTCCGTCCGTCTGGCTGGCTGAACCCCCATGTAAACCTTGTAATCAAACTACAGGTCGCAATTCTATAGATAATTTGATGAAATTTGACACAGATCATTTTTTTTTTTTTTTTGATAATGGGACCACGGCTATTGAAATTCGTCAAAATCGGTTCATTATTTATGGTACCTCCCATAAATCCCACTTTCGGGAATTGATATATTGGCCGCACATATTAATATTTACTAAAATACTAAAATCACTGTACCAAATTATGCTGAAATCGGTCCACATTTGACCATAGCTTCCATACAAACTCTTCTGTCAAAACGCACTAAATGAGACTAAAATCACTAAAACGCTCGTAAATCTAAAGATAATGAGAATTTTGAGTTCATTTTTTACATACATACGCTTTTCCAAATTTCGACATAATCGGTCCACATTTGACCGTAGCTTTCATATAAGTCCAAATGACGGAAACAGCTTATATAAGTTTTGAGAAAATGTTTGTATGATGGCAAAATTTAGCAAATATTTGTCTTTTACAGGAAATATCGTATGGTCGAGCTTGACCGACTCACTTGTTTTTATCAAAGCTTTGTTTTTCATTTGACTTTGCCTTTACCCCGAGACTTGGTAATATAAAAGTTATATAAGCCGAATTTTAGGATTGGAATTGGATGACGTGATGTAGGGGATGTTGGATACCAAGCAACGGTTCTGATTGGTCTTAACTTGGTAAGTCCATGCTTTTCTTGGCTATCCTTCATCTCAACTGTGGACACTGACCTCTTCGTGGTATCAACCGGGTAACCACGTTAACACCCGTTAATGTAGTTAGCTAAAAAATATAAATTAGGACGTCGTGCTAGTAACCCACTCCTGGAAAAAAACAATTACTATGAAAAAGCTAAATTTAGAATAAAAGCGGTCCCCCTAATGTTAAAAGAGGACGTCCAAAACTTCAGTGGAAAGACCAAGTAGAGGAAAAGCTTTTAAAGCTTGACCTATGCAATTGGAGAATATGCGCACAAGATCGAAGCGCATAGATTTCTAAAATATGCTCGGCCTTTGAACTTATATATCGAGCCCTAAGATTTTAATAATTGTAAGCGACATTCCGTTAAATATCTTTAAAACTATTAGAGATAGCGTAGTACAGTAAGCATATTTTTTTTCATTCTTAAGTAGTTCTCGAATGTGTAAAAATCTTTTCGATAGGCTTATATTTACGAAAGTTATACGGAACAATAAGTTTTACATACAAAGATGGTAGAGGCCACTGTGCTCATGTTTTTAAAAATTGGTCTAAAACTCCAACTACCCTTTGGCCGATTTCTACATATTGTGCCACAATTCGCCCAGTAGCTTAAAAGTTATTGAAGTAAAACTAAAAAACTCCACAAACATAACTTTGCACCATAACTTCTAAACAATTTGGAAAAAAATAATTAGTTACTTTTTCTATAAAAAACTTACTTTTTCTATAAAAAAACTTACTTTTTCTATAGAAAAACTTACTTTTTCTATAGAAAAACTTACTTTTTCTATAGAAAAACTTACTTTTTCTATAGAAAAACTTACTTTTTCTATAGAAAAACTTACTTTTTCTATAGAAAAACTTACTTTTTCTATAGAAAAACTTACTTTTTCTATAGAAAAACTTACTTTTTCTATAGAAAAACTTACTTTTTCTATAGAAAAACTTACTTTTTCTATAGAAAAACTTACTTTTTCTATAGAAAAACTTACTTTTTCTATAGAAAAACTTACTTTTTCTATAGAAAAACTTACTTTTTCTATAGAAAAACTTACTTTTTCTATAGAAAAACTTACTTTTTCTATAGAAAAACTTACTTTTTCTATAGAAAAACTTACTTTTTCTATAGAAAAACTTACTTTTTCTATAGAAAAACTTACTTTTTCTATAGAAAAACTTACTTTTTCTATAGAAAAACTTACTTTTTCTATAGAAAAACTTACTTTTTCTATAGAAAAACTTACTTTTTCTATAGAAAAACTTACTTTTTCTATAGAAAAACTTACTTTTTCTATAGAAAAACTTACTTTTTCTATAGAAAAACTTACTTTTTCTATAGAAAAACTTACTTTTTCTATAGAAAAACTTACTTTTTCTATAGAAAAACTTACTTTTTCTATAGAAAAACTTACTTTTTCTATAGAAAAACTTACTTTTTCTATAGAAAAACTTACTTTTTCTATAGAAAAACTTACTTTTTCTATAGAAAAACTTACTTTTTCTATAGAAAAACTTACTTTTTCTATAGAAAAACTTACTTTTTCTATAGAAAAGCTTACTTTTTCTATAGAAAAACTTACTTTTTCTATAGAAAAACTTACTTTTTCTATAGAAAAACTTACTTTTTCTATAGAAAAACTTACTTTTTCTATAGAAAAACTTACTTTTTCTATAGAAAAACTTACTTTTTCTATAGAAAAACTTACTTTTTCTATAGAAAAACTTACTTTTTCTATAGAAAAACTTACATTTTCTATAGAAAAACTTACTTTTTCTATAGAAAAACTTACTTTTTCTATAGAAAAACTTACTTTTTCTATAGAAAAATTTACTTTTTCTATAGAAAAACTTACTTTTTCTATAGAAAAACTTACTTTTTCTATAGAAAAACTTACTTTTTCTATAGAAAATCTTACTTTTTCTATAGAAAATCTTACTTTTTCTATAGAAAAACTTACTTTTTCTACGGAAAAACTTACTTTTTCTATAGAAAAAACTTACTTTTTCTATAGAAAAACTTACTTTTTCTATAGAAAAACTTACTTTTTCTATAGAAAAACTTACTTTTTCTATAGAAAAACTTACTTTTTCTATAGAAAAACTTACTTTTTCTATAGAAAAACTTACTTTTTCTATAGAAAAACTTACTTTTTCTATAGAAAAACTTACTTTTTCTATAGAAAAACTTACTTTTTCTATAGAAAAACTTACTTTTTCTATAGAAAAACTTACTTTTTCTATAGAAAAACTTACTTTTTCTATAGAAAAACTTACTTTTTCTATAGAAAAACTTACTTTTTCTATAGAAAAACTTACTTTTTCTATAGAAAAACTTACTTTTTCTATAGAAAAACTTACTTTTTCTATAGAAAAACTTACTTTTTCTATAGAAAAACTTACTTTTTCTATAGAAAAAACTTACTTTTTCTATAGAAAAACTTACTTTTTCTATAGAAAAACTTACTTTTTCTATAGAAAAACTTACTTTTTCTATAGAAAAACTTACTTTTTCTATAGAAAAACTTACTTTTTCTATAGAAAAACTTACTTTTTCTATAGAAAAACTTACTTTTTCTATAGAAAAACTTACTTTTTCTATAGAAAAACTTACTTTTTCTATAGAAAAACTTACTTTTTCTATAGAAAAACTTACTTTTTCTATAGAAAAACTTACTTTTTCTATAGAAAAACTTACTTTTTCTATAGAAAAACTTACTTTTTCTATAGAAAAACTTACTTTTTCTATAGAAAAACTTACTTTTTCTATAGAAAAACTTACTTTTTCTATAGAAAAACTTACTTTTTCTATAGAAAAACTTACTTTTTCTATAGAAAAACTTACTTTTTCTATAGAAAAACTTACTTTTTCTATAGAAAAACTTACTTTTTCTATAGAAAAACTTACTTTTTCTATAGAAAAACTTACTTTTTCTATAGAAAAACTTACTTTTTCTATAGAAAAACTTACTTTTTCTATAGAAAAACTTACTTTTTCTATAGAAAAACTTACTTTTTCTATAGAAAAACTTACTTTTTCTATAGAAAAACTTACTTTTTCTATAGAAAAACTTACTTTTTCTATAGAAAAACTTACTTTTTCTATAGAAAAACTTACTTTTTCAATAGAAAAACTTACTTTTTCTATAGAAAAACTTACTTTTTCTATAGAAAAACTTACTTTTTCTATAGAAAAACTTACTTTTTCTATAGAAAAACTTACTTTCTTTTTTATAGAAAAACTTACTTTTTTTACAGAAAAACTTACTTTTTCTATTGCATAAAACATATTTCGAACTCGTAATTTCAAGCTTTGATAATGCAAATTGGCCACCTCGTTCTTGTAATTTAACAATAGGGGGCTATTGAAAGACCGGGCTTAAGTGAACAAACCTCTAACAACTGACGCTCTGAAAGATTTACAAGATAATTTTGCCCAACCTTCACAAGAAATTTCACACATTTTCGTATAATTAGCAGTTTATCTGTTCAGTTAAAAGATTTAATCGCTTTTTAAGTCAGAAAGGACACAAGATTTTCTAGGGAAATTTCATTAACTTAACCGATTCCAAAAGTTAATCTTATTGTAACATACATAGACGTTATATTTATACTCCCAATATCCTGGTAGTTTAATCCTATTGCTATTTGTTTAACTACCTCTCATGTCGTATATTTACTAAGTGTCCTTAGCTTTTGTGTGTGTGTTTGTTTATTTGACTTAAAACATTTCCATTTAATTTGACATTTAGTAAAGCGTAAACAAAAAGCGCCAAAGAAAGGAGTTCAAAACTTAAATAGACCATCTATCAAAAATGTTTAAGTAAAGTAAAATTGATGGCATTGTTGGCTTATTGGGGTCGTTTTCTTCATTTATAATGTTTTTATGGCAACATTCTTTCCTTTATTCATTCTTCATCAGAGCCGGAGACTTTCTACTACGACACAGAAATAATTTTAAGGGAATTTAGGTGTGGTTTAAACAACCTATGTATAGATGTTATAAGTTAAAGAAGGTAAATGAGCTGATGTATAGTATATGATGGAATAGTACATGTTTCAAATTTATACGCTAGGGTGGGTCAGAAAATTTACTTTTACTTCTCATAATTAAATTTATTTTCAAGGCCTGCGCTTAACAAATGTTGACTTTCATATTAGAAAAAGATTAGAACAAAAAGTATGTCTTTTTTTGGATTCACTCTATTGTTTACTCGTACTTTTGCAGCGCACACATATAAACATTTACATGTTGCCTAAAAATATGCCACATTTTCTGATAAATTACTATTTTGGGTTTGTCATAGATTACAAACAATATCTTTTGTGATATTTGAAATTTTTTGGTCGATTAAACATCAAATTACTTAACTGTTTTATCCTAAAAGCGAACTCATGCTACAGAATCGTTAACACAAATACAGACCACACAATTTTTTTTAGAGCTAATGCGTTTTAATAGCATCAGTATATCAAAAAAAAATTAAACAAGTAAGAATGTATTATGTTAATACTCTATTAAAGTGAGCAAATGGTGTATACGAGGGGTGCTATTTATATTTTGAGAACTGATATCAATACCTAAAATATGGCAACACAATAATAATGTTTGTTTTTTTTTAACATAAAGCCTGGCATTAAAGAGGTCCCAAGTTTGATCCCCAGCTAGACTCATTAAAAAAAAATTAATTTTCAAAAAATCGGCGGTTCAACTCATAACTCAGCTATAGCCACTGGTTATTGAGTATTAGGCTATGTAAAACTTCTCTAACTAATGCATTTGCCGTTCGGAGCCGGAGTTAAAACGTAGGCCTCTTTTAATGAGTCTAAAAATAGAATAGGATGCTTCATTGTCTGAGAGAAGTACCCCTTGTTCCAATTGGAATGTTGTGTGGGAACTATATATATTAGGTTATTTCGTTTTTATCAAAATTTATCGTTTTTTGACTTTGTCCGAGTCTCGGTAATATAAAAGTTAGATGTACCGAAATTTAGAAAGATTGAATGACGTTTAGAGGGTACACATTATGACGACTTACGACTTGGAAAATGTTACAAAAACAATTTCTTTAAAAAAAACGAACGTAAGAAAGTGCTATAGTTGGTCAAGCCCTTCACCGCTAGGGTCAAGAGTCTGTTCTTTTTCGTGTATACAGGCAAGTATTTGACAGATTTCGTCATCATACAAACATTTTCTCATTCGTCATTTGGATTTATAAGAGAGGGGTCAAATGTGGACCGATTATCTTGAAATTTATTACATTTTTACAAAAATTATGTATGCATTAGGTTTCAACAGGGACACCACAAAAGTACAGCGACAGGTACAGCAGACGACCTCATATTTCTTGCTGCTCTTTTGACATTTGTCTTTAATAGGGTTTGCCATTTCATGTTGCAAAGATATACGAGCCAACAACGAGTCGAAATTATTAAAATTTACTACCGAAATTCAGAGTCAGTGTCCTCAACGTTAAGAGCGCGAATCAACTTCAGCGATAAGGCTCATTTTTGGCTGAATGGCTTCGTCAATAAACATAATATGCGTTATTGGTCAAGCAGAAATCCACACGTACTCCATAAGTCATTATTGCATCCCAAAAAAATTACGGTTTGGTGCGTTTTATGGGCCGGTGTCGTCATTGGGCCGTACTTCTTCCGTGATGATCAAGATCGGCACACAGCGAATGTCATAATTAATTTATTGAAAACCATGTTTGGAGAACATGTAATCTCACGAAATGGTCCAGTCAATTGGCAGCCTCGGTCGTGCGATTTGACGCCTTTAGACTATTTCCTGTGGGGCTACGTCAAGTCTATGGTCTATGCCAACAATCCAGCGGCGATTGAACTTGAAATTGCAGCTGTATCGGCCAATGCTTGAAAATCGTCGAAAATTGGGTTCATCGTCCGGACGTCTGCAAGCGTGCCCGTGGTGACCATACAAAAGAAATCGAGTTCCATACATAATGACATCACACGTGCTTTCACAGGAATAAAGAATTTCATTGATATCCAAAACCGTTTTTGATTTATTTATTTGAAAAAACTTTTTTTATAGCATATCCTCTTTAATTTTTCCAGCCTCTAAATCGTGAGTCTTCAAAATGTGCAACCCCTAAAGATCATCCAATCTTCCTAAAATTCTGTATATAAACTTTTATATTACCGAGACTTGGTGCAAACCTTTGGAAAAAAAAAGTTTTCATAAATATGTATCTTCTAACTGTGAGACAATTGTTAAGGAGGACCCTGGCGTTTTGAATTTTGGATTTGTGGTTACCCTGTATTTTCACAGAGAGAATTATTAGGCATCAAAGTTGACCATCTTAAATGTAAAAAAGCTTTTGGCTTTTCTTTCTTTAATTTTTTACATTTTGGAATCACCTTGGAAAAGCGAAGAAAAAAAACAGATTTCTTTATACTAAAGCAGAAAATTACAAAGTCCCGCAAATAAGAAGAGAATATCTTCATGATGCAGAAACAAATCGACTAATATTTTGCTGGCGTTATGTTTACAAATACCTAAGCAAAGATACTATAATATAAAAATATTGCAATCCATACATTTTTTTGCTATCAAATGTGAAATTAAAATCTATAAAGAACAATGAATATGTTTTTCACAAACAAACATACATTTTATGAGCACGTTTGTGTGCCTTAGCTTTCTCTCATTGGATAATCGTCTCTATTAGTAGTTTTCGAATTAGAGTAAAAAAGGTATACCCCTTTTTCATGGGAATTTTCAAAACGACCATGCGGCAAAACAATGTATGGAAGTGCAACATCTTTATAGATTCTTTGGCCTAAGTTTATTGTCATCTAAGACATCTATGATCTATTCATTTCGACTACCACTTACCGCTTTAGTCATTTACACCTAATAAATAGTCCCCCTCGTATAATATCAGCCAATGAAATGTTCCACAGTGGTTTACGGGCGCTTTTTTTGGAAATAATTCTGTAACTTTTAAAGAACTGGATTTATTTGAATGAAATTTGGCATGGTTTTAGTCATGGACCTTCAAAGTTGGTCACCTCGGGTGTTCGAAATTTTTAAAAATTGGTTTTCGAGATATTTGGGTAAAAATGAATTTTTGGGTTGATTTTTACCTATTTTTCTAAGCTTTTTTTGATCTGGTGGACGCATCTAAATTTCTAATAAAATTCTGAATAAATTTTGTGCAAGTCGGTTATAGATATCTTCTTTCGTTTAAAAGTTAAAAATATTCAAAGTTGAAGCTTAAAAAAATTCGCTTTTTTTTTGAGTTTTTCCCTAAAAGATAGCTATATTTTTTTACTAATAAAAAAATATTTTCTTAAGAAACATAAAAAGATTTTTAAAGTTTTTAAAAGAAAACATAATGAGAATGCGTATAAAGTAAATTTCTTGCTAATTGGACTTTTGGTCCTCGCACATACCCTCTCCAAAAATGCCAATTTGTAAAAAAAAAATTTTAGTTCAAACAAAAATTTCTCAAAAGGCAAAGCACCGATTTGAAAAAATATATGATGTTTATATTTTTGACATATCTGTTATTGATTAGAAAAGTTTTTTCTGAAACGCGCTGCAAATAGAGTCAGTGTTGCCATATTTGTAAACAAACTCATTTTTTGAAACCCCTTTTTCCCGAGTTGGGAATCGGGGAATTTTTTAGTTAAAATTGGGAATTTTTTTTAGTCTATTGCTTTAAGATCTTATTGGTCTACATAACTACAAAATTTCATTGTAATATCTTTATCCATGTCATTTCTACAAAATATCAAATATTGAAATTATTTTTCTTTAAAAAGTAGAAAAGTAATATTTTTTTGTTTTACGATACAATGTGTAAAAAGATTAACTCAATAAAAAAAGATTTTTACTTGGTGTTTATCTCCTGGTCTTTCCCGATCCAATGATACTAAATACGTATATCACGCTTTAATACATAGCCTTTAAAAGCTCTGAATACTTTGCCTCCCATAGCATTTTTAAGCTAAATATTTGAGCATTGGAGAGTAATGTGTGCAAATAAAGTTAATGGTGCACAGTGGTATTAACCCTGCAATTTCTAAACTACTAAACAGATTTTAACAAAATTTGGAACGTCAAGAGAAGAGGTATGAGGCTTTTAGATCAATGTTTAACAACGTATTTGTCGATAGCACAGTGGGCTCCACAGTGGGCCAAAGTTGCCTACTTCGGGTATATAGAACCTTTGGGTTCGTATAACTTTCGCCAATTGGGTCCGATCTAAAAGATTTTTACATTTTCGAAAACTTAGAAAAAACATTAAGAAAAAACATGCTTACTGTACTACCTTATCTCTTATAGTTTAAGAGATAATTGAATAAAATTTTCTCATTATGTTTTCTTTTAAAAACTTTAAAAATCTTTTTATGTTTCTTAAGAAAATATTTTTTTATTGGTGAAAAAATATAGCTATCTTTTAGGGAAAAACTAAAAAAAAACAATTTTTTTTTAAGTTTCAACTTTGAATATTTTTAACTTTTAAACGAAAGAAGATATCTATAACCGACTTGCACAAGAATTATTCAGAATTTTATTAAAAATTTAACGAATATTCTCAGATGCGTCCACCAGATCAAAAAAAGCTTAAAAAAATAGGTAACAAATCAACCCAAAAATTCCTTTTTACCCAAATATCTCGAAACCCAAAGGAGATAACCTACACATGTAAGTATTTTTTGTAGATCTTCTCAAGGACAACTTTTTTTTCAATCCATCCATAAATGGATTTTTGGCGAATTTTTAAAAAAGTCGAACACCCGAAGATCCATCAATCACTCTCCCGACCAGTAATCTCTCTCATGGACCAGTGCTTTGGAAAACCAACTCGAATACTCCTTGACTACCACTATGCTAAATTCCATTCAAATATCTCCAGTTGTTCAAAAGTTACAGAATTATTTCAAAAAAAAGCGTCCGTAAACCACTGTGTGTTCTTCATTATTTGTAAAAATGCTGGAGCAAAGCTGTAATTATAATTATTACTTTCTGGATATATAACTTTATTCTTCGTGTCTAATTGTCCGTCTATTCAATAAATTCTCTGAATTCACTACTTGTTTTTGTGCGCCACTATAATTAAGTCCTTTCAATTAATTTCTATTTATAAATATATAGCCTATATCTGTGTGCGTGTGTGTGTGTGTGTGTGTGTTTGTTAGTGTACCCAGTGAATTAAATTTAAAGATACATATACAGGGTGGCTGATGAAAACTTTTTTTCTGTGTAACCAACCTGTTCCATTTTTTTTTTATTTTATAAAATCTTATGATTTAACGAAAATGGAAAATTTGGACAATGAATTAAAGAATTCTAAAATATGCTCGGCCTTTGACCTAAACAGGTTGTAATATAGTCCATTTAAATAAGTATGTAATTGGATGATATAGACTTGGAGGACATGTAGTTCCAACAAGACTACGCCACTAGCCACTTTTCAATTTATTGAAAACTAAGTTTGGAGAACAAGTTATCTCCATTTGTCCATTCGATTGGGCGCCTCGGTCGCGCGATTTGACGCCCTTAGACTATTTCCTGTGGAGCTACGTCAAGTTTATTGTCTATGCCAACAAGCCAGCGACGATTGATAAACTTCATACGAATATCGAACGTGAAATTGCAGAAGTATCGGTCGAAACCGTCGAAAATTGGGTTGATTATGTATGGAAATCGAGTTCCAACTTAATTCTCGTTTTTAATTCGCTTGAATGTTCAGTTAAATAGATGATCTTAACTTCTGACATTCAACAGTGAGTGACACAGTGTGCTAGCAAAGTCCGTCACATAGTTTTTTTAGTATTCCTTCTAATTTTTATGACATGAACCTAAGCCCGAATGGAACTAATAACTCGAAGTTTGAAGCCCATACCACCAGAAGCCGATGATTTTTTTTAATTTTCGTAAATAACACGATCATTAATAAAGCTCGTGAAAATGAGTATTAAAATCATTCAGTTGGAATTTGGATATTAACAGTTGGTGCTGCTTTGTTAAAGAAAATACTAAAACAAAACAGGCAAGACAGAAATCAAAATCCAATTTATAGCAACAAAATACATGGATCGAGAGAACAACGAAAAATAATCTCGAACATTGTTGCCACTACACTATTATTTTTGCAAACATTGGGAATATTTTTATAAATATTGGGAATATTTTTCAAAACAGAAAAAAAATCTAATACTAAATAATTTTAGATTTTTATATTTTTTAGAAAAATTTTTGATAAAAAAATGTTCTATAGAAAAATTTTTGATAAAAAAATTTTCTATAGCAAAATTTTTGATAAAAAAATTTCCTATAGAAAAAATTGATAAAAAAAAATTTCTATAAAAAAAATTTTTGTAAACATTGGGAATATTTTTGTTAATTGGGAATATTTTTGTAAATATTGTTTATATTTTTCAAAACAGAAATGAATTCTAATATTAAACAATTTTAGATTTTTACATTTTTTAGAAAAATTTTCTATAGAAAGGTTTTAGATAAAAAAAATTTCCTATAGAAAAATTTTTGATTAAAAAATGTTCTATAGAAAAATTTATGATAAGAAAATTTTCTATAGAAAAATTTTTGATAAAAAAATTTTCTATAGAAAATTTTTTGATAAAAAAATTTTCTATAGAAAAATTTTTGATAAAAAAATTTCCTATACAAAAATTTTTGACTAAAAATTTTTTATAGAAAAATTTTTGATAAAACAATTTTCTATAGAAAAATTTTTGTCAAAAAATTTTCTGTAAAAAATTTTTGATAAAAAAATTTTGTATAGAAAAATGTTTGTCAAAAAAAGGTTCTATAGCGAAATTTTTAATAAAAAAATTTTCTATAACAAAATTTTTGATTAAAAATTTTGAAGAGATGGCTTAACTAACCATCGAAACGCGTCGAGGAATTTGGCTTCTCCGCAAACATTTTTTGGCTCTTTATCAATAAATTGGTCTGTTACATTAATAAATAAATGTAATAGATTAGGGATCAAATGCGAATACTCTTCTTTTTGAATAATATTTACATCCCGACTATTTTGTTATTTTTTAAAAGAATTTTCTATAGAAAAATTTTCTGTAGAAACATTTTTGATAAAAAAAAATTTCTATAGAAAAATTTTTGATAAAAAAATTTTCTATAGAAACATTTTTGATAAAAAAAAAATTCTATTGACGAATTTTTCATTTTCATTCGGTTTTAAACTTAGTCCCGTATCACACGAATCAGGTTTACTTATGTGGGGTTCATATAACTCAAGCGTCTGACGATTGAGTAAAATTTAAATGTATTTTGTTTTTGTTACAATAACAAAACACATGTAAATTTCACTCAATATATAAACCCTACATTGATCAGTTTTTCTTTAAATTTCTTTTAAACCTGCGTTAACGTTTACACATTTGCTTCATCAGTTTTTATTTTATTTTCCTTAAATTTCATACAAATTTTCAAAATTTTCGTAAACTTTCTTTCAGTTTTTTCTCATACAAATTCAAGACTTGATAAGCCAAACCTGACTAATGTAAAAGTAGACTTAATTTGGTCCAATAAAGAGTGTTCTAAAAAAAATTTGCATTTACTATTTTAGACAAAATTTATCCATAGTGCAAGAAATAATTTATTTTTGATCAAGTTAGTTTATATAGATATGTCAGATACTATTATTTTAGAAATTATTAATTTTCAATAGTTATTTCAATCAAAATGGACTGCGAAAAAAAAGTTCGTGAAAATATAATTAAAACTTTTCAAAAAAATCCGTCATGGACTTTAAAAAAAATAGCTAAAAATTTGAAAGTTGACCCTCGAACGGTTTCTAATGCCATCAGACGGTATAAGGAAAACCTGAGCATTGAAAGAAAACCTGGATCAGGGAGGAAAAAAGGTCCTACAGATATTGGTAAGGCAAAAGATGTCGAGCGACTCTTTCGAAGAGCGCCTAACACTTCTTTAAGAAAAGCAGCTCGTACGGTGAAATGTTCTACGAATTTTGCACATAGAGTCAAAGCTTATGCTGGACTGAAGACATACAAAGTCCAAAAGGTTCCAGATCGCAATTCTATAAAGAACTTAGAAGCAAAAAAACGAGCGAAAAAATTGAAGTCTGATTTTATAAAAAAATACACCTGTTGTGTGATGGATGATGAAACATACGTACTGGCAGACTTTTCTCAACTTCCTGGTCAAGATTTTTATGTTGCTGATAAACGGGGCAATGTTCGGCAAGAGTTTCGCACAAAAAAACAAACAAAATTTCCTAAGAAGTTTCTCGTGTGGCAAGCTATTTGCAGTTGTGGCAAAAGAAGTAAAGTATTTGTGGCATCTGGCACAATAAACACAGAAATTTATATAAAGGAGTGCCTACAAAAACGGTTGTTACCCTTTTTAAGAGAGCACAGAGTGACTACATTTTTTTGGCCCGATTTGGCATCATGCCATTATGGAAAAAGGCACTTGAGTGGTACTCAAAGAATAATGTCATTTTTGTACCACGAGAGGCAAATCCACCTAACTGTCCAGAACTTCGGCCTGTGGAAAGGTATTGGGCTCTGGTAAAAAAGGAATTGAAGAACACAGGAAAGATTTTCAAGAACATGTCCGATTTTAAGCGCAGGTGGAACACATGCTCCAAAAAGGTATCAGAAGCAACTGTAAAATCTTTAAATGATTTTGTATAATATGTCATTATATTTGCGTATTTTGTAGAGTTTTTATATTAAAAGGTTTGATTTTTATTTAAGAAAATCCAACTACAAATTTTATTTAGATTTAGTCTTTTGTATCATAATCGAATAAAATCAATTTTTCTTACAGAAATCATATAATTTCCATTCAATCTTCATTGGAGCTGTGGGTTTACTTGGCCTATCGCTAAGATTCGGTTGGGATTTTCTGACAAAGTGTTTCATGGGTAGTTATATTAACTGTATTAAATATACTAAAACTAAAAATATTACCATTCATTTTCATTAAAACATTTGTACGTGTTAATAATTACTTGAAACGAAGAACATAATGCAAAAACTCTTCAAGGACATAAGAAAATGGAAAAATATTATGTAAAAATACAAAAAGTCAAAGCAAATAGTGCTAAATTAACAAAAATTCACTAGACTATATAAATTCATATTAGAATACATTAAAAGTACAGACTTTTGTGGTGAAAACACGTGTCCTTAAAGTTAGTTTAATTTATAAACGAAACCATCATCATAATGTGCTACTTACTTTCAAAAGCTCTGTAGTGCGCAATTTGTTTGTGTTTGAAAAAAAGTGTTAATTAATCTGTATCTTCTAAACTGGAAGTCTGATTGTATCAGAATCATTGAGCGTCAAAGTAGACCACCTTAGAAATAAAAAGCTTTTGGACCGTGCAGCTTTTTTACATTTTGGAATGAGCTTGAAGAAACGAAGAAACTGTTATTGGTTTTAAAAATAAAAAAATCTCTTCACCTTTTTTTTAGATTTTGGCCCATTGTGCCTTCGATATTAAACCCATATTTTAAAAAATACTGACATATGGGCAACACTTCAGGAAGCAAAATTGTGAAAACCGTTTTTAAATATCTTAAACCCTTTAATGTTGAGAAATTTCCAAAGTCAAATATTTTTCGCTGATCGGAAAAAGTGAACTTTTTCTCAAAAATATGGTATCCATTTTTTATTTTTTACGAAGAAGTTTTATATTCAAAGTTATGTTTTATTGTGAACTGCCGTGCTATAGCAGGTTAGTCATCCGCCTAGCATACCAGAGGTCATAAGCTCGATCCCCGGCTAGAGCCATTTGAAAAAAATAAATTTTCAAAAAACGGCAGTTCACCTCATAACTCAGTTAGCTTCTGGTTATTGAGTATTAGGCTATGTAAAACTTATCCAACTAATGCATTTGCCGTTCGGAGCCGGAGGTCCTTTTCAATGAGTCTAAAAATATAATCGGATGTAAATACCCCTTGTCCCAATTGGAATGTTGTCGGGGAATTATATATACATATATATGTTTTATTATATATGAATGGGGTTCTATTATGATTTTAAACCAAAATTTTAGTCATTGCAATATTTTCTTTACATACGGCATTGAACGAAATTTGTCTAATTTTTTAGAAAATTTTTTTTAGAAAAAAGTCAAGCTGATTTTGCAACTTTCTGAAATGCAGTTATATAGTCCCATATATTCTCTTAGATTTTTAAAATAAAAACTACACCATTTTCAATTGTAATTGAGAAATTTTCAAATTGAATTGAGAAATTTTCAATTGAAATTGAGAATTTTCAATTGAAAACGAGAAATATTCAATTGGAATTAAGAATTTTCAATTGAAATTGAGAAATTTTCAATTGAAATTGAGACTTTTCAATTGAAATTGAGAAATATTCAATTGAAATTGAGAATTTTCAGTTGAAAATTAGAAATTTTTAATTGAAATTGAGAAATTTTCAATTGAAATTGAGAATTTTTCAATTGAAAATGAGAATTTGTAAATTGAAATTGAGAAAATCCCAATTGGAAATGAGAAATTTTGAATTGAAATTGAGAATTTTTAAATTTAAATAGAGAATTTTTCAATTGAAATTGAGAAAAGTCCAATTGAAAATGAGGTTGATTTTTTTAATTTAAATTGAGAAATTTTCAATTGGAATTGAGAAATTTTCAATTGGAATTGAGAAATTTTCAATTGAAAATGAGAAATTTCCAATTGAATGTGAGAAATTTTCAATTGAAAATGAGAAATTTTCAATTGAAAATGAGAAATTTTCAATTGAAAATGAGAAATTTTCAATTGAAATTGAGAATTTTAGAATTGGAGAAAACCTTAATTGAAAATGAGGTTGAAATTCCACTTGGGGTGTTCTTAATTTAAATTTAAAATTTCTCAATTTCAATTGAAAATTTCTCAATTTCAATTGAAAATTTCTCATTTTCAATTGAAAATTTCTCATTTTCAATTGAAAATTTCTCATTTTCAATTGAAAATTTCTTACTTTCAATTGAAAACTTTTCAATTTCAATTAAAAAATTCAACCTCATTTTCAATTGTGTTTTTCTCAATTTCAATTGAAAAATTCTCAATTTAAATTTAAAAATTCTCAATTTCAATTAAAAATTTCTCATTTTTAATTGGGCTTATCTCAATTTCAATTCAAAAATTCTCAATTTCAATTGAAAATTTCTCAATTTCAACTGAATGTTTCTCATTTCCAATAAGGGTTTTCTCAATTGCAATTGAAAATTTCTCATTTTTAATTGAAAATTCTCAATTTCAATTGAAAATTTCTCAATTTCAAATGAAAATTCTCAATTTCAATTGAAAATTTCTCATTTTCAATTGAAAATTCTCAATTTCAATTGAAAATTTCTCAATTTCAGTTGAATATTCTCAATTTCAATTGAATATTTCTCAATTTCAATTGAAAATGGTGTAGTGGGAATTCATAAACGAATCCCAAAAATCGGATTTTAAAAAAACTAAGCTTTTTTACTTCTGAGGCGGCAGATTACCAGCCCCATGTAAAATCTAGACTTTCCAGGTTTAAGACTTAAACTCCTCAACACTTTTGCTATATTCACATAATTTTTTTTAAATCCGCCTAACGATTTAAAAGTTATGAACTTATTTTCATTCTATTTATACCCTTCACCACCATAGGTGAAAAGGGTATTATAAGTTTGTGTTGATGTATGTAACGCTTAGAAATATTTGCCTTAGGCCCACCTTTTGGAATTCTAATAGACTTAGAATCACTTTCTGAGTCGATTTAGCTATTTCAGTCCGTCCGTAAGTCTGGCTTGACCTTCATGTAAACTATGTAATCAAAATACAGGCCGCAATTCTAATGAAATTTGGCACAGATGTTTTTTTTTTTTGATAGTGGGACCATGCCTATTAAAATTCGTCAAAATCGCTCTATTATTTATGGTACCTCCCATAGGCCCCAATTCCCAGAACTGATATTTTGGCCACAAATATCAATATTTTGTGATAAAATTTAAAATAGGTACTGCTTATGTTAGCCAAAATCACAGTACAAATTTTGTTGGTCCACATTTGACCATAGCTCCCATACAAACTCTTCTATCAAAACGCACTAAATGAGACAAAAATCACTAAAACGCTCGTCAATCTAAAGATAATGACAATTTTATTTTTCGCATACATAATTTTTGTAAAAACTGTAATCCATTCGCAAAATTTCGAGATAATCGTTTCACATTTGACCCTAGATCTCATATAAGTGGCAGTGACGAAAAAAGCTGTAATATATAAAGCTAGAAACACAATCACGGCTACAGACTATGGGCTACAAATTAATTAGGTTACACGCATTCAAATGGAAATAAATTTTTTAGCGTCGGCACAGCTACACGACTATCGACCACCGTTGTAGCTGTAGCCAAGATTAAACTAATTTCTATTTTTATTGGTGACAATAACAGATTTAGTGCTGTCAACACCATAGAATATTGAAATAAATGAGCGATTTAAACTACTTAACTTTATTTACAATAATAACAATGAAGGAAATTGAAATAAACAATTGATATACTTATCAAATATTTATATACCTCAATAAAAGTACATTTTTAAGAACTTAATTTTGAAACTCTCATAACTCACACCTTTCATGTGCTAGAGCTACATAGTTTAGGTTATATAAAAGCCCAGTATGTCCTGTATAAAATGTATTATTTAAAAGAGCATACTTATATCTAGGGTTTGCAGTTCGGTTTTAACCGAAACCGAAACCTCGGTTTTTTATGCCTTAAAACCGAAACCGAAAACCGTAGAAAAACCGCGGTTTTAGCTTTTTATTTTTCATAATTTTTTGTTGGTATTATTCAGAAATAACATAAGATTATGGTAAGCTTTGCACGTAATTTGTCTAATTAATGAAGCAGAAGAATGAAACAAGCAAAAGGTGTTTACAATGGACGAATAGACGAATAGAATAGGTGTAAGGGGAAGAAATATTCACGATTCTCATGGTAAATTTTAAAACCTGGGCCGTATTTTAGGAACGTGTAATTTCAAGCAAAAGCCAGAAACCATTAGACAAAGGCTAATGGAGTTTAATATTTCACTTGATACAAACATCGTAGCATGTACTATAGATGGAGCAGAAGCCAATATCAAATTTGTATCTGAAAATCAATTTCGAAGGCGGCGACGATGAGACTTTGACTCATTTAAAACCGATTGCCCATATACATTTGAACCTAGAGGCTTTAAGAAAAACTGTTCAGTATTTAAAAAATTCGTCAGCTCGTTATAATATTTTACAAACAAGCGTTAAAAAGCATCATAATCATGAATTAATTTTACTCTCAGATTTCTGTTTCTAAAACAAAGTATTCATGAGAGTTTAGAAATGCTGTCGACCTTAGATATGCTTCATTCTATTGACTTTGAAATGGTAAATTCTTTAAAATCGTTGCTATTTGTAAAAATTATTATTAACACAATTTGTCGCTCGGATGCAAATATTATTCACGCTAAAGGGGCTCTGCAGTTTCTCAAAAGAAACAAGACCTATTTAAGAAATCCCTCATATTTAAAAAACCTGAATTATTTTCCTGAATTTTTATTAAATTATAATATGTTTTAATGAAGTTATCTAAATTTTCCTACAAACTTAAACTGAAATAGTTTTATTTAAAAAAACCGAACCGAATCCGGCCGGTTTTGGGTGTTTTAAAACCGAAACCGCGATTTCTCATTTTCACGGTTTTTTGCAAACCCTACTTATATCTATGTTGTTTTAAGGAATTCCTTTTTATTTTAATTTCGGTTGTAAAAATAAGTTTTTAGGATATGGGCTCTTAATCCCTTATAAATCGGACGAATATACATCATTTGAAAATTATTTTTAGTATATTTTGATTAATATCAAAAAAGTTAATATCGGATACAAGCTTCTAAAGTTATGCCCTATAATTCTTAAAATTTAAAAAGCTTGTAACTCTCAAACTGTAAGTGATTCCATTAAAATCTTTCTATTATAATTTTTTGATTTATATGTACTATCACGTACATGAAAACCGTTGATATCGGAGGTTGATTACTAAAAAAGATTTATGTAATTTTTGTCAAAATATAAATCGTTATTTTGCCCATCTTATAAACGCGATATTGGCATCACAAATAAGCAGCTGTTTCTATTGTAGACATTTTGATTTAATTTTATTAAATTTATTAATTAATGAAATATGCGCAATTTTAGTAATATTTATTATTGCATTTAAAAAATTTTCAGCCATTATTTTAAAAAACAAATTCAAATTTTTTATGGTCCAAACGTTAAACATCTATATCAGCTGTTTTCAATGGAGCTGCTGTCTTAAACCTAATTAAGTAGCTGACTACAAGGCGACTGTTGCAGCCAACGACTTTTGTAGTCGGTGTTCGTGTAGCCTGCTGTCGTGATTGTGTTTCTAGCATAAGTCTTGAGAAAATGTTTGTATGATGATAAAAACTGATATGTGACCTTAATGTTGAAGGGTATCGTATGGTCGAGCTTTTGACAACTATATCACTTTCTTATTTATTTTTAACCATCCCACTGTACAGTGGTCACATCTACCTGCTGTAAAAATATTACATTAGTTCCTGTACCATTCCACCAAAAAATGCAGTTGTATATCCCTCTTTTTAATATGAAAGTACATAAAAAAATTATTATTATTATTATTATTATTGTTTAAAAATTATTTTTTGACTCATTTTTTCTTACTCTATTTAAAGAAACCAGTGCGATATATTTTTTAGTGTACTCGTATCTTTTCACCAAGACAATTTTTTCTAACAATGGGGCAGGGCTAATAGTACTAATAGACTAATAAATATAAAATCAATTTCTTAATTGAAAATATTTTACCAACACAATCCTTTAATGTTTCATTTGCATTAAAATGAAATAAAATAAGACATTTCATTTTTGCATTGAATTACTAATCAAAATAAAACATCAAATTTCACTATTTTCTAGAATATTTTTCATTATATTCTTTGTTTAAGCTAATCCTTTTGACTACAAAATAGTCCATAGTTTTTATTTTAAAAGTTAAAGTTAGTCCGTCTCTTATCGTCATAGACTCTTCCAAAAGTAAATTAATAGAAAACAACAACAAAAAAAAACTAAAATTTGCAATAAAATAAGAAAATAACATTTAACACCAGGACAAAAACCCAGATTAAATCCTATCAACTAAAAACTACTACGAGCAACAAATTCTCCTAAAATACAACAATAAAATTCAAATATACATACAAATATACAAATATACCATTCATTCGTTCTTGAACAGCTTTTAAAGAGCATGTAAACGGATTAGGGGAATTTGAATCGTATAGAAAAACAATTGGCATTTAAATTCAAAAGGCTTTTCATAAGTTTTTTGAGACTTTTCCCCTATTTCCTAAATGTCGATTCTAAGCAAGTAAAATAATTACAAAAAAAAAATATGTATAAATAAAATACAGGAAACAATATAGAACGATTAGTTAGTTTATCGTCAAAGGGAATTAAATAATTGCTAACGAATCAAATGGATTATAAAAGGAAATAAACTAAAAATGAATACGAAATAGGAATATCATCAAATGGAATTACAAGTCTACTTAGCCAGACTTTAAAGTTGTGTGTAAGTAGCAATTAGGAAAGTATTTGCATTTTCATTATTTATGTATTATCTGTATTGATATTTGTCTATAGTTTATGTACGAGGGCGGATATTTAAATTAAGATGTGCAGCTCGAAATGCGTTTGGGGGCAGTGCAAAATATCGACTTTTGAAAGTTTGAAATTTTCTTACAAAAAGTTTTACGATTGTTCTACTTCTACCAATTATACAAATTATTATCTCTTGTGATCTTATAGAGTCAATTATATCAGACTCTATAAGATCACAAGAGAGATTCTCTCTAAGACCAAACTGAAGTGTTGAGGAAAATGAGTCGGTTTTTGTGTAAAAAATTACTCGACTTGGTATCTTGGAAAAAGTTTGATTTCCCTGTAGTTTTTGCAGTCTTTAGAGTCCCCATTTTTTGTTATTTTGACTACACCATTTTCGAATGAAATTGAGAAATATTCAATTAAAATTGAGAAATTTTCAATTGGAATTGAGAATTTTTAATTGAAAATAAGAAATTTTCAATTGAAATTAAGAATTCTCATTTGAAATTGAGAAATTTTCAGTTGAAATTGTGGTTTTTCAATTAAAAATGAAAAATTTTCAATTAAAATTGAAAAAATGAGAAATTATCAATTGAAAATGAGAAATTTTCAATTGAAGAGATGGCCTAACCAACCATCGAAACCCGTCGAAGAATTTTGGTTTCTCCGCAAACATTTTTGGCTATTTATCAATAAATTGGGCTGTTACATTAATAAATAAATGTAACAGATTTAGGATCAAATGCGACTATTTGTTATTTTTTGATATTTCTCATTTTCAATTGAAAATTTCCCAATTTGAATTAAAAAATTAAACCTCATTTTCAATTGGACTTTTCTCAATTTCAATTGAAAAATTCTCAATTTAAATATAAAAATTCTCAATTTCAATTGAAAATTTCTTATTTTCAATTATGATTTTCCTAATTTCAATTTACAAATTCACATTTTCAATTGAAAAATTCTCAATTTCAATTGAAAATTTCTTATTTTCAATTATGATTTTCTCAATTTTAATTTACAAATTCTCATTTTCAATTGAAAAATTCTCAATTTCAATTGAAAATTTCTCAATTTCAATTAGGATTTTCTCAATTTCAATTGAAAATTTCTCAATTTCAATTGAAAAATCTAAATTCCAATTGAATATTTCTTAATTTCATTTAAAATTTCTCAATTTCAATTGAAAATTTCTTAATTCAGTTTGAAAATTTCTCAATTACAATTGAAAATGGTGTTGTAAATATTCGTTAAGGGAGGTTCTTAGAGCTTCCTTGTCCCATATTTTACGCCTAAATAAATCACAAGCATCTCTGCTGACTTAATCCGAATCGAACCTTACAAATAACTTAATAATGATCGCTACCAATCCTGGGCTCGAAAGTACATCAAGTAAAGATGATCGCCACATAAAATTTTTTCAAAATATGATCAATTTGGTTCTAAGTAACGCCGCTTTGTAATATTCAATATATTTCATGGTCAAATTTATGAGGGAAAACTACTGACAGCCATAATTTAATCAATTTGATTTTTAGAGGGGAAAATTCTGAGACGAAATACTGACACCCATAATTATCATTTTCCAGTTTCGTATAACGTGCGCGGGTTTGTCGCAAACTTTAAAATTTCCTTCGGATAGAATTATATATACATAATTCCCCGACAACATTCCAATTGGAACAAGGCGTACTTCTTTCAGACAATGAGCTGCATCCGATTCTATTTTTAGACTCATTTTAACTCCGGAGAAGTTTTACATAGCCTAATACTCAATAACCAGTGGCTAGCTGAGTTATGAGGTGAACCGCCGAATTTTTTTTAAGTAAGTTGGCCTGGGATCGAACTTGGGACCTCTGGTATGCTAGGCGGATAACTCAACTGCTATACCACGGTGGTTAGAATTGATTGTATTTATTAAAATATTCTCGCATAGCTTAGACAACTCCAAAATCCTTGTTCAGAATGATTATATTCAATTCTGCAATATTCAATATTTAATAAAGATATCGCCATTAAAATTTGGTTTAGTACCATAATAATATATCTCGTTAACTTTTAAACCGAATTAGGTAATTTTTTTTTTATAAAAGTACAATTTTTCGTATCAAATTTTTTTATCAAAAAAAAAAATCTTCTATAAAATTTTTCTCATCAAAACATTTTTAATATTTTTGTTATTTAAAAATTTCTATAAACTCCAAAAAAATTTTATATATTTTTTTTTTTTTTTTTTTGATTTAAAAATATTTTATAAATTTTTTTTTGTTAAAAAAATTTACTATAGAAATATCTTTTATCAAAAAAAGTTCTATAAAAGTTTTTTATCAACAAATTTCCAATAAAGTTGTTTTTATCAAATAATCTTCTGTTGAATTTTTTTGCAATTTTCAATAAATATTTTTTTATAAACCAATTTTTTTTTCTTCCTATTTTTTTTTATCAATTTTTTTTTTCTTTTATCAAAAAATTTTCTATAAATTTTTTCTATTAAAAATTTTTTATACAAAAATTTTCCATAAATTTTTTTTATCGAAAAAATTTCTATCAATTTTCTATAAATTTGTTTATCAAAAAATTTTATAAAAATTATTTTATTAAATTCTTTTTTATCAAAAAATTTTTTATAATTTTCTTTTTGATTTAAAAACTTTCTATAATTTTTTTTTTAATTTCTATAGAAATATTATTTGTTAAACAATAATTTCTTTAAAAATATTTTTTTTATCAATAATGCTCCATAAAACTTTTTTTATCAAAAAAATTTCCATAAATTTTTATGTTTAAAAAAAATTTTCTATTAAGAATTTTCTTTATCAACCAATTTTTTAAAAATATTTTAATCGAAACATTTTTTGTATAAAATTTTTTATCGAAAAATTGTTTATATTAAATTTTTTATGAATAAATTTTCTATATACATTTTTTTATGGAAACATTTTCTATAGAAACTTTTTTTTTGCCAACAAATTTTCTATATACATTGATTTTCCGAATGAATTTATTTGTAAAATTATTCTCAATAAATTTTTTTTATCAAAAAGTTTTTTTTATCAATTTTTTTTTTACCAATTTTTTTTTTTATCAAAAAATTTTTAATATAAAATTTTGTTTATAAAAATACTTTCGTTTTGAACAATTTTCTAAAGAAACTATATTTTTGTCCAAAAATTTTGTATTTAAATTTTCTTTCTAAATTCATTACCCTACTATCACTATATTATCCACTTCCCAGATCACGACCCACAAAATTAAGGCACAGTACTATATTTGTCAAAGTTTATGGGCCACTAGTTAGAAAAATAATTAATATTGGCTTTGGTCTAAATTTGAATATGGTCTAAAGACGAATTAAAAGTTTACACAAACAGTCCTACAAAATTCTAAAGTTTACCATATCGTCATATGAAATCGCCCTAAAACAGATGAGTATTTCCTACACAAAAAACCCTCCTCGTTTAAACAATAATAAACTAAACTACGAATAATAAAATAGAAAAGTTACTACATTTGATCACGTAATAAAATACGACTGACTATAAATAGAATTGGCTCTACAAATGTGATAATTTGTAAGGAATAAATTTTACATGAAAAACTTTACAGTTCACATAAACACGCAAATTTTTATGTATCTCAATGAATTCATCTAATAGATACAATATCTTTCGTTTTGTAGTTACATTTCCACTAACTACTCCCTTCGACTTATGGCTGTTTACATAAACTATTCTCATCTAAAATACACCCCTTGTCTTGTGGGTGTTGAACGTCATTTATCACAAAACCGGTTACATTCAATTATTGCTTTTTTTATTAGTTCTCTCACAAAACAATCTTGACGTTTGTTAAACCGGCAACATTTGAAGCAGTTTTGTTCACATGAACCTGTCAGTTTTAATAATTCAAACAGCCGCAATAACTACGTCGTCGCTTTTCTAGTAGATATTTACCTTTTTATATATATATATTTTTTTTTCGCAAAATTTTAAGAAATACGTTTTTACGCCTATAATTACTAAACTACATACAAAGTTTCTTTAAAAAAGTTGTAAAAATTACCCATCTTTGTGTAAATTGAAAAAATGGTTATTTATTTTAGAAAATTCCATCTATCAATTTTCCATTCGAATTAGGAATCAAAATTCGAATTAGGAATCAAAAAGTATGGGGGTGTATTATAATTTTTATTCGGTTTGTAATTTCCAAAATAATGGCTTAAAACCCAAATTTAGAGATATTCTTTATTCATTCTTCTACTCATGACCTTATTTTCTAGTTCCATCACAATGCAATACATAAGTAGGGTTCATCCTAGGGTTTGCAAAAAACCGTGAAAATGAAAAACCGCTGTTGGTTTTAAAACACCCAAAACCGGCCGGTTTCGGTACGGTTTTCGGTTTTTTAAATAAAACTATTTCAGTTTAAATTTGTAGGAAAATTTAGATAACTCCATTAAAACATATTATAATTTAATATTAAAATTCAGGAAAATAATTCAGGTTTTTTAAATATGAAGGATTTCTTAAATAAGTCTTGTTTCTTTTGGAGAAATTGCAGAGCCCCTTTAGCGTGAATAATATTTGCATCCGAGCGACAAATTGCTTCAATAGTAATTTTTACAAATAGCAACGATTTATGATGCTTTTTAACGCTTGTTTGAAAAATATTATAAGGAACTGACGAATTTTTGAAATACCGAACAGTTTTTCTTACAGCCTTTAGGTTCAAATGTATATGGGCAATCGGTTTTAAATGAGTCAAAGTTTCATCGTCGCCATCTTCAAAATTGATTTTCAGATACAAATTTGATATTGGCTGCTGCTCCATCTATAGTACATGCTACGATATTTGTATCAAGTGAAATATTAAACTCCATTAGCCTTTGTCTAATGGTTTCTTGCGTTTGCTTGAAATTACACGTTCCTAAAATACGGCCCAGGTTTTAAAATTTACCATGAGAATCGTGAATATTTACGTTCATATACCGTCTTCCCCATTCGTCCATTGTAAACACCTTTTGCTTGTTTCATTCTTCTACTTCATTAAATAGACAAATTACGTGCAAATTTATGATAAGCTAATGTTATTTCTGAATAATATCAACAAAAAATTATGAAAAATAAATAGCTAAAACCGCGATTTTTTCTACGGTTTTCGGTTTCGGTTTTGAGGCATAAAAAACCGAGGTTTCGGTTTCGGTTAAAACCGAACTGCAAACCCTAGTTCATCCCCTAATAAAAAAAATAAAGAATATTCTGTGATCGTCAAAATAAAGTAAACACCTAAATAAAATTTAAAAATTATAAATAATGATAACGTAATTTAGTACGGAGAAGTATTTTGAGACTTCTCTGTATAAAAAATTCGGCCACAATCGGTCCACATTTGAACAGGAGAGGAGCAACCAAGTAAAATTGTTAATTATAAAGGGTGGTAAAATTGTAAGGGCCGATGTTGAATGTGAACCACACCTAAACGCCAAGTTTTTTTTTTGAATTTTATTTGACATTCCTCTATTTCAGACTTACTCAATTTGAACCATGGAGAGATACACAATCCAACAACGTTATCCAGACTTATTATAAAAATTTGCGTTCAAATCAAAATGCATCGTCCAAATGTGCGTACAAATGCGGTCTGCAGAAGATGTGAGAACACCAGTGCATGCTCGTACAGCTCGTACTGCAGAAAATATTGCTGCTGTTCGCGATAGTGTGGCTGAAGAGCCGTCCACCTCAACTCGTCGTCGTGCCCAACAATTGCACCTCTCACGCTCGTCGTTGATGAACATTATGCATAAAGACTTGCATTTACACGCTTGCAAGGTGCAA
Source organism: Stomorhina lunata (assembly GCA_933228675.1). Taxonomy (NCBI): domain Eukaryota; kingdom Metazoa; phylum Arthropoda; class Insecta; order Diptera; family Rhiniidae; genus Stomorhina; species Stomorhina lunata. The sequence goes on from OW121744.1 coordinate 62,262,110, forward strand.
TTGGCTCAAGAACTAAAGCCTCTTGACCATTCCAAACGTCGTGAATGGGCAGAATGGTGGCAAGAAATGGCAACAGTGGCTGATCAATTTTCGAAGAAAATCATCTTCAGTGATGAGGCACATTTTCACCTCAGTGGATTCGTCAATAAACAGAATTGCCGCATTTGGGCGGCAATGAGAATCCAAGAGTGATTGTCGAAAAACCAATGCATCCACAAAGAGTTTATGGGCTGGCGGCATCATCGGGCCGTATTTTTCCCAAAATGAGGCCGGTCAGGCAGTTACTGTGAATGGTGTTCGCTATCGTGAGATAATATCGAACTTTTTATGGCCCGAATTGGAAGATATGGATGTGGACGATATGTGGTTTCAGCAGGACGGTGCCACTTGCCACACAGCTACCTAAACAATGGCTCTTTTGCGATACAAATTCAATGGTCATGTTATCTCAAGTAATGGCAATGTCAATTGGCCGCCAAGATCATGTGATTTGACACCGTTGGACTTTTTTCTTTGGGGTTATTTGAAAGAAAAGGTGTACGTCGATAAGCCAGCAACAACTTATGAGCTAAAGGATGAGATAATTCGGCACATTAACGGCATAGAACCCCATTATGCCTCAGGGTCATCGAAAATTTGGACCATCGGATGTAGGTGTGCCGCCGGGGTCGCGGCGCCCATTTGGCCGATATTTTGTTTCATACATAATTGAGTAATAAATACCAATATACCATAATAAAATAAAATCACAATAATTTCCTAAATAGTTTGTGTTTTATTCAAAATCAACATCGGCCCTTGAAATTTAACCACCCGATATCTGTGGCAATGTGGAAGAAAAGCTTAAATCGACATAAGAGAGAATTAAGTTAAAGCGTTTATTGCATTACAGGCGCTGTGATGTGTTTAGTCCGTTTTAAAAATTCGGGTTTTTGTTTACTTTTTAGCTTAAATTTTTTGAATCAATGCATTCATCAAAACAACTTATGTACACATATTTTTGTGTACATATTCAGATTTTTCTTTCATTATATAACGATTTTACTTAACTTCACTTAAGCTGTATAAATGTTGACCTTGAAAAAATAAAGTCATTATTTTCAAACCGCTTAAATATACTTAAGGTCCAGTTCAACTTTCAAAAAAGTGTTTAAGTAGATAAAACGTAAAATCTTCTAAGTTAAACAATATTTTTTTTTTAAATATTCATCATTCTTCTCTAACAAACATGTTACCAATATAAATTATCATAAATTATTCGCAGAAATCAAGCAGAAGAAAAATAACACAAAATTTATGATAACTTAAAACTTTTATCTTCGACTTAAGCTATTCTTCCATATTGCCACAGATATAAGTGATACTATTTATTTTAAGGGAATAGCAAATGTTAACAAACATTTTTAGATTAGATTCCCCTTGAATATTTCAAAAAACAGTAAAGAAATTTTCACCTGTACAAAACAGTTTTTGAAAGGAGTTAACCTTCAGCACCCGTAAATTTTTAACTACGAAACAAGAAAAAGTCATTGGGTGTCAGGTCTTTACGAAGAATGTGTCATCACTTCGATGTTTTGATTGCTCAAAAATTCACTTTTTGACGAAAAAATTATTCGTTTTAGGGTCTTTCGGTTTTTTTTTAGCCTTTCGATTTTTTATGAATTTTAAAAGATAAAATCTGTTAATATTTTAAATAGTATAGGTAATTGTATTCCATATAATCATTATTACAATCAAACGCAAGTAAGATTTATCAAGCATTTATTCAAATTATGAGCAAAAAATTATTTTTTTGAGAAATTTGACGATTTCGAACACAAGGTACGGCGAAACTGTTTGCGATATCGACCTCAATTTTTGTGAGTTTTATTGCCTTATTTATTTGTTTTAATACACCCATGAGGAAAATTCAAATTTGTAATTAGTTTTAAAAACAGCCTGAGAAAATTTACCTATTTTCGAATATAAAAAAAAAACTATGTTAATATTTTTATATTTTAACAAATTTTAACTATTTAACTGAGGCCCTATGCTCCACTGGGAGTCAAGGATAACAGAAGAAGAAGAAGAAGATTTAACTACTTACTAGTCTGGAAATGGTAAATCATGTCATACTTTGCTAGTTTTTATTTAAAGTATTTTTGTTTTGCCGATGTGGTAAGTTAGTCTTGGATCCTAGCATACCAGGGATCCCAAGTTCGATCCCCGGCCAGACCCACTTGAAAAAAAAATAATTAAAAAAAAAGGCGGTTCACCTAATAACTCAGCCACTAGTTATTGAGTTTTAGGCTATGTAAAACTTCTCTTACTAATGCATTTGCCATTCGAAGCCGGAGTTAAAACGTAGATCCCTTTCAATGAGTCTAAAAATAGAATCGGATGCAGCTGATTGTCTGACAGAAGTACCCCTTGTTCCAATTGGAATGTTGTCGGGGAATTATAAATATTTTGTTCTTTTTTGCAGTGCGTCCTTATGCGAGTCGTCAAGGACACAAATTTTAGGGAAGAAATCGAAATAACTCCAAAACTGTTTCGTGGATTTTAAATTTTTACGACTTCAAGGAAAGCTGCATTAGTTAGTTTTTAGATTCCTATATCTTTTCTTTTAAAAATTACCATTAAATGGATGAAATGTAGCGAAAACTGCAAATACCCTTATTTTTCCCCATACAAATAGGCTCAAATACTTTGGAACCGTTGCGCGGGCTTGTATTCCAAAAATAAATCAATAATATTTTGCACACTTCCGATTGACATAATTTTATTATTAGGAGGGCATACCAGCACTGGTCTTGAAGCAGTGCTCTTCGACGTTAGCTCGTCCATTAGCTAACCTTTTTATCACCTTATACCATGCCGGTGAGTTTCCTATGTGTTGGAAGGTTGCTAATGTAACGCCAATACCCAAAAAACGTGAGGCTAGCAACCCCGAAAATTACCGCCCAATAGCAATTTGTTTCGCGCTTTCCAAAGTGATGGAAAGTATGGTAAACTATCATCTAGTCAAATATTCGGAGTCTAATAATCTACTAAACGACCGGCAATATGGATTTCGTAGGGGCCGCTCTACTATTGATGTATTAGCCTTTTTATCAGAAAAATTGTGCCGTTCTATTCACCGTTTTGGCGAAAGTGAAGTTATAGCTCTTGATATTTCTAAGGCGTTTGATAGAGTGTGGCATGGAGCACTTCTATCAAAACTTATTGCTTTTGGGGTAGGTAACAATTTCTCTCGGTTTATATCGTGCTTTCTCAGAGATCGCACTAGATGGGATATCGTCTGACGAGTTCAAGATTAATTCGGGGGTACCACAAGGCTCCGTTCTTTCTCCTACTCTATTTCTTATTTTTCTAAATGACCTTCTGTGTCAAACTTCCAATCCTATCTACCCTTTTGCAGATGATAGCAACATCTGTCATTCGTATTCATTCAACTATAGGCCAAGCATATTGGATATCAATTCCAAGAGGCAAACCTGACTTTTCTACAATATCCAATTGGGGTCGTTCTAATAGGGTTTCAACGCTCGAAAGACCCAATGTTGTGTGTTAACACACAAACGTGTTATGAAAAATGTTGCATCATCTGTAATTATGGGTGATATAAATATTGAGGAATCAGAAACTCTTGATGTTCTAGGCATGAAAATTCAGTGTGATGTCCCTTGGACTATTCACGTTTTTCAAGTGTCGAAAGAAGCATTCAAGTGTCTCGGCTTTCTTAAGCGGTGTAAGACATACTTCACTCCAACTGATCGCCTCAATATCTATACCACTTATATCCGACCGAAAATGGAATACAACTCTCATGTATGGGTCGGTGCTTCAAAGTCAATTTTGGGGCTTCTCGACCGTGTACAAGAGAGGGCGAAGGCGCTTATCGGTGACAGTAGGGTAGCCAATTCTATTGCCTCATTTGAGCATCGTCGTAATGTGGGTTGCGTTTCACTATCCTATCGCTACTACAATGGCATGTGCTCAAACGAAATTAGGGATCTTGTTCCAGAAACCCGTACATTTCTTCGTAGCACACGCAATTCAACAAGGGCTCATCTCTTTGTAGTCGATTTTCCAGTGTATCGCACGACGCACTCGTTTTTTAGCCGTACAGCACGTATGTGGAATAAACTTCCTGCATCATTCTTCCCCTCTAATTATGATATCCAAAGGTTCAAATTGAATATCCACAAACACTACTCCCTCTATCCTCCTTCCCACAACCTTTTTTTCCTAGTTCCATCACAATGCACCTGCATATGTAGGGGTCATCCCCTGAGTGTTGGTCCAATACAAAAAAAAAAAAAAAATGTACAACTAAATTTAAAACAGAGAAGTTTTATGCAACTTTTGGTCAGTATGTCAAATTTTATAGGAATCGGTCCATATTTGACCATAGCTTTCATATAAAAAACGCCAGTTAAAAGCTATTTAATTTTAAACTATGACAGATAGGGCCATGCACCAAAAAACTTTATATAAATACCAGCCAGCATTTTGTGTCAACATTTGGCTATAGTTCTTATATACATATATAACATCACCTTTTTACATTCAGTTTATTAAGATTACACTTTTTTGTTTTGTTTACATCGACAGCGTGTTAATGCTGTAGGCTTATCTCCGATGGATAATGCTGTGGTAATTAATAACTAACAGAAATTAATAATTACAAAAATTGATGTTGTCGTGACTGGGGCTCGAAGCCAGGCTCAATGTGATATGTTATGCTTAGTAGCCTATATGCTTACCAACTAAGCCACAGCATATTTTTCAAAACTGAACAAAAGCTGTGGCTCCATCTATCGATTTTAAGCTTCATTCGTGTGATGGAATATATAGAAGTCAAACATATTATGGTGAAATTGACTGTAAATTCGTTTTACAATTTCAGTTTATCAATTACAAACAAGCATTACTTATTAAGTGATTGAGTAACTGTTTGATCACGACAAAATCTAAAACGTGATCACCAATCAGTCCCATAAAAACTAATTTATTTTTAATCTATGCAAATTAGAAAGATTTAGATATAAATCACATTTGACTTGTTTGTTTTTTGAATAACATTTAAAAATCACGTATTTTCTAGCCAGGAATGTCAAATGTTAATAGTCTAAATATTGAATATTTTTCCAGCTAAAACATGTTATATTTATACGCTTTATGATTACATTTAAACATTTTGCTTTTGTACTAATCGAATCATTTGATTTTATCTTTTAATTTTCGTTCTTAGATTTTCATTACTTTGGTCGACAATATGGCTACCACCAAAAACGTTGCAACTGTTAGACTGCAATGTGCGTCAATTGCATTGAAAACGAACGTCAAAAATATTCAAATCGAAATTAACCAAAAGATAAATGATGAGACCACCAGTGCAGAAAAGTGCATTGCAGCAAAATGAGGCAAATCGCTTGCAGCATCACCAACAGACACACAAGCATTTACAGCAACAAAAACAATTGCAACAGCACCAGCACCAACAACAACAACAAGGGGATATTATAGCAACAAACATAAGTGATCTAGAACAAACGGAAACAATAGTAGGCAAATCAAAATTAGAACAACGCGAATTATTGGTAGAAAATCATTTGAATAGCGCCTGTTTTGCTCAAGTACATCATCATCATCACCATCAGCTACAGCCAACAACAATAAGACAGCCACCACCACCCCCAGTTCCCATAACCTCGTCAGCCAGAACAATAGCACGTAAATCATTGCCAGCTTATTATAACGATTGTTATCAGGAACAACAACATCAACAACGACAGCAACAGCAACATTGCCTAAATGGTGATAGTATAAACCTTAGAAGAGATTCCTTAGCCAATGTAAAATTACTAGATCTCAGTACATCGCCTCCATCGCTTAACGAAACATTGTTTCGTAGTCAACAAACAAAAACTTCAGTTGAAGTGTTGCCCAATAACACTTCCTCCTGTTCCATCAACAACACAAACACAAACAATAGTCAACGACAGCAGCAGCAACAACAACAACGTTTCTCATTTGCCAGCCAATATTCATCACGTTCATCGTCTAGTGACGATAGCAGCAGTCTCAGCCTAACGGCCTGTGGTAGCTCATCAACAGGAACAGGAGCTGCCAATTCAAGTGGTACTTATAATTCATATAACAATACATTTGATGATGCAGCTGAAAATTTTATTATAAATTTTCCAGCCGATACTTCACCCCTAAGCTGCCCTCAGCCTCAATCGCTTATTGTTACAGCACACAGTGACTATTGTCTGCCATTATCCGAAACGGAACCGCTACTAACAAACATTGAGGGCACTGTGAATGATAAACAGCGCTCAATTTATCTAAACAAAAATAGCGCTTCGTTAATTTTTACACGCAAGGACTTAACATCCCATCCACAAACACAAAAGCCAACAGCAACAGCCACATATCAGCACCAGCAACAACATCAAAAACAACAACAATTCAAACTACAATCAAAAGTAAATAATAATTTTAATGGAACCCCAGTAGCTTCGCATTCCTCGAAATCGTTTCCAGGCCTAGCACCGACAACGGCAAATTTTGGCGGAGGCGCAACGAATGTAAGACGTCAGAATCATTCCACTTTACGTTCGTTTTCCGAAGAGAATTACAAACGTAAACCCACAAAGCATTTACCAGCAACATATCATCAGCAACATCGTCGTAGCTTACAACTTAATTACAATAATAATCTTGTGACTACAACAACTTGTGGCATCATTGCCAACAATAATCACTGTTGTGGCAACAGTAGTGGTGGCAGTGGCAACAGCAGTTCATCTAATTCTAATTCAGCTCTTTTGCATAAAACACATCACAACAATCAGAGCTTTCAGCAGAAACAACAACAACAACAGCCAGGTCATCAACACCCCAATTTAAATTCGAATTTTTCAACAGCAACTAACAACACGGCAGCTGCAACACGCAAACAATACGCGTACTCTTGGTACGCTCCCGTTTATAGTGCGCTTGAGGAGGAACTAGAACAAGATTCTAGGGTAAGTAGTAACATCTATTATTTATTTTACGAGGGTGATTTGATAAAGTGCTTTTATCAGCCTTATAGTCGACTTTAAACTCATATTATTTATAGTCCAGCTTGTTTTTAGATTGTTTTGGTATCGGTAATGACTTTTCTCGGTTTATATCGAGTTTTCTCAGAGATTTTCCACTCTATTTCTTATATGTCTAAATAACCTACTATTAGGGTGTTCATTTTACTCGACTTTTAATTGCTTGAGTAATCAAATAACTTGAAAATGGGATTTTTTAATTACTAGGAAAATCGATTAATCGTTAAAAATTACTCGAGTTAATCGAGTAAAAGATTCGTCTTAAAATTACTCGTATAAGATTTCTCTGTAAGCTTTTTATATATATATTTTTAATACAACATTTTTATACCCTTCACCACCATAGGTGAAAAGGGTATATTGGGTTTGTGCTGATGTTTGTAACGCATAGAAATATTGGTCTGTGACCTACCTTTTAGTATACCAATCGACTTAGAATCACTCCCTGAGCTTGTTATCACTCTACAGGTCGTAACATTAAAGATAATTTGATGAAATTCGGCACAGATTCATATTTTGGTCCAAGGACGATCCCTATACTTTTTGGGGGAAATCGGATTACTATTTAGGGTACCTGCCATAGGGATTCCTTCCCGGAATAGAGTTTTTGCTCCTTTACAGCCATAAATTTAGTTGTATTTTAATAATATTCCGAACAAATTTTGCTTATCACAACCTTAATCAGTGTTCCTAATTTTGTAGAAATTGGCCCATATTTGACCATACCTCCCATACAAGACACATTCTCAAAAGACGTTTATATACACATTAAAGCACAATAACGTTAATAACTCTAAAGATAAATGTATTTGATTACTTAAACTTTGCACAGATAAATACTTTGTAAATATACACCAATAAACAAAATTTGGTAACAATTGGTCCATAATTGACCCTAGCTCCCATATAAGGCCCTTAGCCGGAAATGATATAAATCTCGAAATTTTGAAAAAATAGCACATAATATATGTATGTTTGCCTTTAAGACTTAAGGAAAACTTGTTTAATTGTTGGTCCATATTTGACCTTAGTAGTGAAGGGTATTATATAGTCGGGCTTGACCGATTATAGCTTTTCTTGCTAGTTTTAATAAAATTATAGTGTTTTATTAACAAAAAAGTTTAACAATTTGCAATAAAAAACATAAAGCAAAAATATAGAAATTTATTTTTAATCAAGGCGAATTCATTACAGGTGGTGGTAAGAATACAACAAATACAACATGACAAAATGAAACCATATGTTGTTCTTGTAGTTTTGCTTACATTTTGTCAAATTTTTGTACCTAAAATTTCAAGGCGAATTCATCAGCTGGGCTCTTGATATCACTTTCATTATTACACTATGTTTTTAATACAAATTAACATTTGTAACACCTAGGGTTGCCAGACAGGCTGGATTCGACTGGATTGTCCAGCTTTTTTAGTGCTTGTCCAATGTCAAGCTTTAATTAAATTTGTCCAGCTGAAAGGTGAAGAATTTAAATTTTGTGAATATTTTTAAAGAAAACCAATTTTTATGAAAAAGAACGCAATAAAAACTTTTGCCAAGCTGTATTTTTTTCTTTTTCACTTAAGTGATTTGTGCGTTGATTAATTGATTGCTTGATCAAGTTTATTTTGTAATAAAATTATCCTTTATGAAATTTAGCCATTGTACTTATTTTACCTAAATGACCTATATCAAAAACCTGTTAAGGTCAAAGGCCGAGCATATTTTAGAATTCCATGCGCACAAATTCGTAGGTCAAGCCTTGAAAATTTTTCCTCTACTTGGCCTTTCTATCGAATTTTTGGACATATTCTTTTACGAGTTCATTCCAAAGATTTTTCGTAGAATCTTCTCTCAAAAACGCCAATAGCTTCCTCTGCCTGTGCAAGTGCCCATGATTCAATACCATAAATATATTATACGGGTAGTATAAGCATTTTGTAGAGCGTAGTTTAAGTTCTTACAGAGAAAGCTTTATTTTTTATCTGCCCGCTTATGCTAAAACAGCATCTGTTGGCAAGTATGATTGTACGTTTGATTTCGAAACTTATGTCGTTATTTATGTTGACGGCGGTAACAAGTAAACAAAATCTTTTACAACCTCGTAGCTATAGTTCTCAACAATCACATGTCGTCCAATTCTTGAGAATTGCCTGCTTGCAGAAACCAGCAGTTTCGTTTTGATTCATTGACAACTAGATCTATTTTATTAGATTCCTTTTCGATATTTGAAAACGCGACAGTCAAATTGCGCAATGTGTGTCCCATAATATCAATGTGTTGAAAATTGTTTTAGATGTATTAGCTGCAGCATCTCGAGCGATTTCAATTTTTCTCGACATCGCTGCGGTTATTTACGGTATTCGCAATTCGGTTTAATTATTAAAGTTATAAATGTCCAGCTAATTTTTGGGTTGTAAAGCTTTTCTTTTCTTTATGTCCAGCTTTTTCAGGATTTGTGTCTGGCAACCCTAGTAACACCCTAAATATTTTAAGTGAGTTTATTTACTTCCTTATATAGAAAGCAATCTTTAGATTTCATAAATCCTGAGTTTGATCTAATAGATTAGTAGGCTCTACGACTACCTTTTACCTATGTTTACAATGGGATCTTCAACTGGACTACAGTAGTATCTACGATTACATTGCGTCCTTTAACTGAACTATAGTACTGTTATTATAGGATTTACGATTACACAGTTATCTTCAACTAAACTATAGAAGTATCTACGAATACATCGGAGACTTCAACTGGACTATAGTAGGTTTTACGATTGCAATGGTACCTTCAACTAATCTATAACAGGAGCTACGATTACATTAGAACCTTTAAATAAACAATAGTAGAAATTACAATTACATTGGATACCACAAGAGGTCTATGGTAGACTAGGCTATTTATATCTGAAATTACATTGACTATATATAAACTATGGACTATATACATACAATGGACTATATACACACAATGGACTATATTACAAGTTGTAATTTACAAGTCACGATTACTGGTTAGAATTGACAATATTAAAATCCACGATTATTTCATAAATGGAAAATTAACTATATTAAAACCCTCGATTATTTCTTTAAATTAACTATAGTAGAACCATAAATTATTGCCTAAGATGGACCATAGAAGTGGTTTAAGTGGTCTTCATTTGAACCCTTGATTATTGCATAAAATGGAATATATCATTAGTAGCAGCAAATACTTTCAAGCCAAAGTTGGCTATTATTTGCGTGGCAGGGGAATAACAGCAATTTACATTAAACAAGAAAACTTTTTCTTAACTCGTAATAAAAAAAAAACACAAAGAAAAATGCATACTAAACTAACAAAACTAGCTCTCCATTTGGCCAACGTTTTTTTCACAAACTTAACAGTTTAGAAACGCTGAGACAAATTTTAGTCGTTTTATTAAAAAAAAAAAAAAAATACTTAAAAAATTATAAAATAATTTTACTCGAGTAACTCGATTACTCGTGGAAAATTACTCAAATAAATTTTTATTTGAAATTAGCCATTTTATTTTACTCGAGCGATTAATCGATTTGATTTTTCCGATTAATCGAGCAAACATAACTCGAGTAAACACCCTACCTACTATATCAAATTTTCAATACTATATACTCTTTTGCAGATGACGGCAATATTTGTCATTTGTATTCTTTTAATTGTAGGCCAAACATGTCCTATATAAGAAGCCTCAGGCAAAACATTAATGACAAAAACGTAATGTTGCTTTATCTAATAATGGATGGAAAATCTGAAACTCTTCATGTTCTAGGCATGAAAATACAGTGCGATGTCCGTTAGACCGAACACATTTTTCGAGTGTCAAAAGAAGCATTCATGTGTTTTGGCTTTTTAAATCGGAGCAATATATACTTTACTCTAGCTGATGTTCACATCCAAACACTTAACTTTTGTAAATTCCCTAATATTGGTTCAAGAACCAAAAGGGAATCAGAATCCGTAAGAAATTCTAAGATGATTGAGCGATGTCCGTCTGTCTGTTGAAACCACGATAACACCTAAACGAAAAGAGTTAGGTCACTGAAACTTAGCAAAAATATTCTTTATTTCTCGGAAAATTTTGCTATTGAAATTGAGCAAAATCGGTTTGCATTTGACCATAGCTTCCGTATAATCTCGCCTAGGCTAATCGCTTTTTTTCTAATAAATAACAAATTTTAACAGATATGATGATAAAATTTATCAATGAAAGCCAGTGTGCAAAATCGGTCACCATTTGACCACAGCTACTATATAAAAACATACGAAAACTCAAAAATACCAAAAAGAAAGGTCTGCCTATCCGTCAAATGAAAGCGCGATAGCTGCTTAAAGAAAAGAGCTAGAGTGATAAAATTTTACAAAAGTATTTTTGATATGTTGAAAAGGTTGTGTATTGAAAATGGCCGAAGGCGGTTGACATTTAGTTAGAGCTCCCATATAATCCCGCAACGGGAAACACATTAATGATGATAAATTAAATCTAATTGTGATTGCTATGACGTCTAAGTTCTTAAAGAAGTTTTATGCAACTTTTTGTCTGTATATAAACTTTAATGGGAATCGGTCCATATTTGATCATAGCTTTCATATAAAAACTACTCCTTGAAACCACTAAAATGCCACAAACGCCATTTAAAAGCTATTAAATTTTAAACTATGTCAGCTTTTGCATGGCCACCACAGGCACGTTTGCAGAAGTCTAGACGCTGAACTGAATTTTCGACGCTTTTCAAGCATAAATTGGCCAATAGTGCTGCAATTTCACATTCGATATTCGCACGAAGCTCATCAATCGTCGCTGGCTTTTTGACATAGACCATATACTTGACGTAGCTCCACAGGAAATAGTCTAACGGCTTTACATCGCACGACTGAGGTGGCTAATAGACTGGACCATTCCGTGGTTTTCAATAAATTATTTGTAACATTCGCTGTGCGGCTTGTGGCGCCGTTCTGTTGGAACCACATGTCCTCCAAGTCCATATCATCTAATTGGGTCCAAAAATATTCGGTTATCATTGAACGGTAGCGATACAGTAACGTAGCGGTCTTGAAAATCACAGAAGAAGTTGGGTCCAATGACGCCGTCGGCCCATAAACCGCATCTCACCGTAATTTATTCGGGATGCAATGATGACTCATGGATGACGAAGCCATTCAGCCAAAAATGAGCCTCATTCACGCTTTTAACTTTGAATTTCGAAAGAAAGAAGTAGCCCTTATATTTTGGCTTTTGTTAAAGATTTCGACTTGTGTTAAAGATAAATTTCATTTGTTCGAACAAAACCTGGTTTGCTGTAATGTTTTTACTATATTAGGGTTAGGTTAGGTAAGTGTGGCTGGAAATGAGATGAACTTAGACCATAAACCATATTGTGTTACCATTGAAGCGAGCAAAAAGCACGGGACTCGCTTCCCAATTAAATAATCCAGTTTGCTTTGAAAAGCTCTTAAAACGCACAATGCCCATGTTAGTCAGATTATCCAAGTCTGCAAAGAAATAAGATTCCACAGTAAGTTCTCAAGGGAACTTACTGTGGAATCAACAAAGCTGGGCAAGTTCAAGGCATAATGGACTTCTTTTCTCCTCATCACCACATCTTCTGCAAAAATCACTCGAAAGAAAGAACGGAGAATTGCGGTATTCTTATAATAATGTTGAATGCGTTTGATGATATCACAAAACTTGTAAAGTGCGATTTCTGATATAAATCGGAATAAATTGAGTAAATGAAGTAAATACTGATATCAAATGCCAAAACCCTGTATTAACTGATACTACAAGTTCCCCGTAGGCCTCTATGAAACCCTAACTGGAGGTTTGGCATCTCGAGTCTAACAAAATGAGAAGTAAAACTCAGGCAAATACCGCTTATATACTTGTATATATTGTATAAAGAGTGCTCTAAATAAAATTTGTAGTTGGATTTTCTTAAATAAAAAAAAAAACAAAATACGCAAATATAATGACATATTATACAAAATCATTTAGCATTAAAATGTTTACTTAGTACTCGGGTTTTGCAAAATTATCGACTTTTTTCGGAAACCCTCCCACTAAAGATTTTACAGTTGCTTCTGATACCTTTTTGGAGCATGTAAGCGCAGGTGGACGCTTAAAATCGGACATGTTCTTGGAAATCTTTCCTGTGTTCTTCAATTCCTTTTTTTACCAGAGCCCAATACCTTTCCACAGGCCGAAGTTCTGGACAGTTAGGTGGATTTGCCTCTCGTGGTACAAAAATGACATTATTCTTTGAGTCCACTCAAGTGCCTTTTTTCCATAATGGCATGATGCCAAATCGGGCCAAAAAAATGTAGTCACTCTGTGCTCTCTTAAAAAGGGTAGCAACCGTTTTTGTAGGCACTCCTTTATATAAATTTCTGTGTTTATTGTGCCAGATGCCACAAATACTTTACTTCTTTTGCCACAACTGCAAATAGCTTGCCACACGAGAAACTTCTTAGGGAATTTTGTTTGTTTTTTTGTGCGAAACTCTTGCCGAACATTGCCCCGTTTATCAGCAACATAAAAATCTTGACCAGGAAGTTGAGAAAAGTCTGCCAGTACGTATGTTTCATCATCCATCACACAACAGGTGTATTTTTTTTATAAAATCAGACTTCAATTTTTTCGCTCGTTTTTTTTGCTTCTAAGTTCTTTATAGCATTGCGATCTGGAACCTTTTGGACTTTGTATGTCTTCAGTCCAGCATAAGCTTTGACTCTATGTGCAAAATTCTTAGAACATTTCACCGTACGAGCTGCTTTTCTTAAAGAAGTGTTAGGCGCTCTTCGAAAGAGTCGCTCGACTTCTTTTGCCTTACCAATATCTGTAGGACCTCTTTTCCTCCCTGATCCAGGTTTTCTTTCAATGCTCAGGTTTTCCTTGTACCGTCTGATGGCATTAGAAACCGTTCGAGGGTCAACCTTCAAATTTTTAGCTATTTTTTTAAAAGTTCATGAACTTTTTTTTCGCAGTCCATTTTGATTGAAATAACTATTGAAAATTAATAATTTCTAAAATAATAGTATCTGACATATCTATAGAAACTAACTTGATCCAAAAATAAATTATTTCTTGCACTATGGATAAATTTTGTCTAAAATGGTAAATGCATATTTTTTTAGAACACTCTTTATACGAATTTGTTAACTATCTTTCGAATGAGGATTGTAGAATGGTTAAATTTGTATAACTGTGAAATTGCGCCATCTGTTGTTGTAAGCTTGACACATTATTTAAGCCTTTTGTTCTACAGTCAATTTTAGTTCCTTGCATCGACAAAGTATTAATGCTGTAGAGCTTACCTCCGAAGGGGAATGCTATGGTAATTAATCATTTCAAGGAAAATTAATAATTACAGAAATTGATGTCCACGTGACTAGGGCTCCAACCCAGGCACAATTTGATAATTTATGCTTAGTTGTCGACGTGCTAATCAGCAAAGCCACAACTTGCTACTAGATTCCAGAAATTTAGCATTTTGATGTTTAAGCGATTGAGAATTCACACACTTTCACTTGCCAATCGTCTAATTCCTTGACCTTCTCCATGTTCTAACAGGTTCAACAACACGACGGCGCTTGTCAAACAATGTTGATTTCTGTCTTTGAAGTGTGTGGCCTATTCACCGCCATTAGCGCATACCTCTATAGAATAGGGATTTAGTTTGTCCCGCTAAGCATATCTTCATTTATAGGATTTGCCGTAAGTATTTGTTTGAAAAGTTTTGCAGGCGTATGCTAACGGCATTTGTGCATTTTCAAGTTTATTGTATACCAAACTTCCCAGAAAATTGAAGGTGTCTACACATTCAATAAGCTCGATATCCACATTGATATGGGTCATAGCCTCCAGGCATATTCTTTGTCTTGGAAATATTGAGTTCCAGTCCAGCTGCCCGAGATTTAACAGTGACAGCGTTAGTATTTTTTTAAGGTGTCCTGATCTATAGCTCTCAAGACAGATGTATAATTCTTACCTTAAAAGTTGGCATCAAGTTTGTTTCATGTATGTCTTCTTAAGTAAAGGACAGAAAAAACCATGAAATAATAATAACAAGGAAGTTTCATTCTCTCTTTTCAAAATTATTTTGAAGCATATTGGGTTTTTGAAGTTTCATATTTGAAAACAATTGAAAGAAAAATGTTGCCACATTAAGAAAAGGGGTACGCAATACATTGGGATTAGTTATTAAAAATGTGCAATTTTGAAGTTAAGCATATAATGAAGACATTCAATATTAAAGAAATATAGTTGGAACAAATTGTATGATTATTTATTGAAGGTTTTTCGTAAATATTCGTAAGTTTTTTATGCATAAATTTACATAAATTTTGTCATCACAAAATATTAGAAAAGTGGGATTGTCGGCAAAAGTATGGTAGCACAAACTTTTACTATCCTAACAAACGTCAGAAAGTTATCATGGCGACAAAAAGAGAGAATGGAACAACCTTCAGAATTATTAAGTCATGGAAAAAACTATAAAATGTATTCCGTTATCTCAGTAAGGCCACTATGACTAATATGACTGAAGTATAATTGAACTCATCACCTTTAATCACACATTTTTGATTATTTTATTTCATTTAAACTTCTCTTAATGCCCCACTGTTCTACTCAGCTCTGTAATTCAAAATGTTTTTTAAATTTGTCAAAATATATTTCAAGCAAATACTAATATTTAAAAATTTTATATATTACTTTAAGGATTCCTCGCCGATTCACAATCTGGCCAATACAAAGAAACAGCACATCAACCAACATCAATATCATCAATCCCAAAATCTTAATTCATCGCTAGCACCAACAACCGATAACGAAACCGAAGCACTTCTCGAAACCCGCCATAATATTAACATTCAATCGCATCTATCGGCTAATAGTCTTAAACGAGAATCGATATCGAAACAACTACATCCCACAAAGTTATCGCTACAGCATACACGTAACTCGTCGAGCAAGGGAAATCATCAGGCGGCCAAGGGTGGAGGAGACGTTGCAGCTAACGAAGGATTTGCAAATTATGAGTTGGAGGGCCCTCAGTCAGGCTCTTTGGGGCTTGCTGGGGGCCCACAACCCAGACGTATACGTTTTGGTAATTTTCTCAAATCTTTGGTGGGTCTACGACCATCTGTGTCAAATCGTCATGGTAGTATTGGCGAAAATAGTGTCACATCCAACACTAATGGTTCAGAAGATGGCGAAGGCCCACCATCGTTTGCTATACCATCTTCACCGGAAATTACAATTACGCGTACGCCCTCCGAACAGAATATGGTTGTCATACGAGATCCCATGGGCTACGGCGACTACAACGCCTACAGTAGTAGGGAGAAGTTAGCAAATTACCATCGAGAAAGTGTGGTAAAGTCCGGCAGTACATCATCTCTAAATGTCATGCAACAAAAACTCTGGAATATTGTGCGTAGAGATGGAAGTGCTTTGAGTTTGCATCAAGAGAAATCACAGTCTATTGTTCATTATACGGGTCTTAGAAAATGTGAAACAGTCTTAGCACTAACAAGACAAACAACGTCTCCTTGTTCGCCCACAATGGGTGCAGGAGCTGCCAAGTCGAACTCAAGAAATCATTTAAGTGAAAGTCATGCCACTCGCCTGTCATATACCGGCAGCGGTATATTTAGTGCCAGTGGTGTGGAGCAAATACGTCCATTAAATCGACTGAGGAATAGTATTTCCAGTGTAAATAACACTTGCTCAAGATGTTCCAGTCTCTTGTCGTTGGCTGCCTCGCATTCGAGGTTTTCATTGAATAATTCGGCAAATCCGTTGGCTCATACATCCCAACAGCATCTACGCAATTCTAGTAATGTAAGCAGTAGTAATATAAGTAGTACATTTAGTCGCAGTCGTGATGAATCTAACGAGACTGGTCTTCATTTCGCCGCCAAGCGTAATAGTCGAACATCAGCCTTGGGATCACAACGAAATTCCACCTCCGGTGCCAACAGCACAGTCAGCAGTAGAACACCATCAATGACCTCACCCACTACAACCACCGCAACTACCGCTTCCACAATAAAGCTTACCACAACGCCACCCACCGATAACTCTTTATCCGTACCTCCAGTCGCCCTTTCCATTACATCAACTGTACCGGCCCCACTACTACGAGAGAGTATGAGTTTTCCCGCTGAATCATTATCTACTCCGCTAACGGTCACTTCCTTGCTGAAGGTTGCCCATAAAAATGAGGCATCAAATTTCAAAGAACACCTTCATAATGATGATGACGATGATGGTCATCATCATAACATGGATGTGATTGATGGTGTCCATAAAATTAATAGCAAACCCAGCAATTCAAGCTCCTCATCCTCCACCTCCTCCACCAACACACTTTTACCGATTTCACAGGCAAACGTGACTTTATCGACAAATCCAATGGTACCAGTTGCCACAACCACATTTACATCAGAACCAGCTGCATCATCAGAATCTATAATGGCAAAAACAACAACTACAACAATAATGCAACATTGCAATTCAGCCAACAATTCCCTCTCACCCACAAGCATTAATGCAGACTCCATAACATCAACTCCGGCACGTCCATTCGAAATGTTCACGTGCAAGTTGTGTCTTATCGATGTCGAGAAAGCCAGCGATTCAACTACATTACACCAGTGCGGCTGTCAGTTTTGCACAGAGGTAAGTTACATATTACTTTTTATATTTTTTTATAATTTTTTTGTTACACTTTTTCATTGTTTGATTCGCTATCTTTTCCACTTCCACTCTACTGTTTCCTTGTTGTTTTTTTCTTCTTGCCACTTGGATGTGCTCCATTGAATAACTTACTCTATGGAGTGTGAATTGAACACAAGGATTTATGTGGAAAAAAATCATGTTTTTTGTATTATTTCGGGTAGTTTTGTGGGAGTATAAATTCTATTTATATTCTATGGAAATATCGAGTAGATACATAACATAACATATTATGCATTTCGAATAGATCTTCTATGTATATATTTCTTTTGGACAAATTCAAATTGAATTCACCGAATACATAAGTTTATAGTTTTCGGTTGTGTAAATAGTTTTGATGTCACAAAGGAGTTTATTGTAAAGGATATTATTCTCTTTAGGTGTTTATATTCAATTTCCAAATATAGATAATATCTATGTCAGTTATTGTTGAAGTTTTTTCTTAAATTTTAAATATTTTATGGAATATATTTGAATGTTCAAATTTTTATATAAGATGTTTAATTTTATCTCTGTAAATGCTCAGAGTAATTAGCATTTCAAATTAGCATTTCAAATTAGATGATTAACGAATTTTGAAACTCATCATCTCCAATTTTATCAAATTTCGTAGATACATTTTCCTAGCCCATACAATTTTTAAAGTTCAACAAATGATTCTTAATTAAAAGAACATGAAACTGCAGGACAATGGCCAAAATATGATCTTAGTTTTATAAAATTCTGATAAAACAATAGTATTAAAAGATTTAGGTATATAAAATGGGTAAACTTTGGACAGCCATAAAATCTAAACCAAAGTAAAACAAGTAAGAAAGTGCTATAGTCGGTCAAGCCCGACCATACAATACCCTTCACCACTAAGGTCAAAGGTTTTATTTTTCCTGTATAAAGACAAAGATTTGCTAAATTTTGCCATCATACAAACATTTTTTCAAAACTTATATATTTAAGCTGCTTCCGACATTTGGACTAATATGAGAGCTAGGGTCAAATGTGGACCGATTATCTCGAAATTTGGCAAATTGATTACAGTTATTATAAAAATTATGTATGCGAAAAATAAACTTAAAATTCCCATTAGCTTCAGATCTACGAGCGTTTTAGTAATTTTTGTCTTATTTAGTGCGTTTTTAAAGAAAAGTTTGTATGGGAGCTATGGTCAAATATGGACCGATTTTAACGAAATTTGGTACAGTGATTTTAGTTTATATAAGCAATATTTGATTTAAATTTTATGAAAAAATATTGATATTTGTGGTCAATATATCAATTCCGGGAAGTGGGACCTATGGGAGGTACCATAAATAATGGACCAATTTTAACCAATTTCAATAGCCATGGTCCTATTATCAAAAAAATCAGTGCCAAATTTCATCAAATTATCTTTAGAATTGCGACCTGTAGTTTGATTACAAGGTTTACATGGGGGTCCAGCCAGCCGTCCATCGCTAAATCGACTCAGAAAGTGATTCTAAGCCTATTGGTATACTAATCAGCACAAACTTATAATACCCTTTCCACCTATAGTGGTGAAGGGTATAATTAACTCTAAAAATTTTATCAGCTAGAGGAATGTTGTTGTTGTTGTTGTAACTGCGATATTATTGGTAAGATCGCAGAAGTGGCAGTCCTTGGTCGGAATCCTAAGATTTCCGAGTCGTTCCGGTACGAAGAACCGACTGCCGTGGGAACGAGCTAGAGGAATGTATGTATATTAGGGTGAAAATTTTTTGTATGAATGAAAATGTTTTTTTCGAATTATATAACTTTTCAACGGAATATTGTAACACTAGATGTAAAAGTTTAGTTCTGAAAATTTGAGCCAAATCGGACAAGGTTCTATGGGCTCGCATCGGGTCCAAAATTTAAGAGCCCATTTGTATGGTGAAAAATGGGTAATTTTTTTATTTTTGAAAAATTTCAACCAAAAATAAACAACTTTTACAAGAAAAAATAATGGAATATTAAAGAAAACTAACACAGCTTTATTTCAGTTAGTCAAAAACAGAAATCCATGGAGTAGTTTCGGATATATTCCATTTTTCTCCTGAAAATTCATGTAATTAAAAATACGCCTAAGGATATGCACCAAAAATTTTATGAATTTTTAGTAGAAAAATAGAATATATCCAAAACTACTTAATGGATTTTTGTTTTTGACTATTTTAAACAAAACTGTGTTAGTTTTCATTAATATTCCATTTTTTTTTTTTTTTAAATTGTTTATTTTTGGCTGAAATTTCTCAAAAATAACCCATTTTTCACAATACAAATGGGCTCAAAAACTTTGGACCCGATGCGCGCGCTTGAAACTTTGTCCGAATTGGCTCAGAACTAAACTTTTAGACCTAGTGTCATATCTCGATGAAAAACAATTTTTCCTGTCACCCTAATGTATATAGAAATATTTATCAAAATTTTTGATTTGACCATAGCGTAATTATAACAAGTGCAACTCTTCAGCTGTTTTTCAAAATTTGTTTAAGTTTTCTAATGTCAAATTATTGTTGTTATTCTGAATTGTCGAATTGTTGTTTTAAATTTTGGCATTAAAAAACTTATTATCCAACAACAAAATCTATGTTGTTTTTGGCTTGTTGTATTTGTTGTAGCCATGCGTTAACCTGTATATATGAGCCTTGGATTTGACTCATACGTATTTGTTTTTTATACCAATGTTTATCAAAGTCTCTCTGATTCTCTCTGATTTTGTATTTTCCTACCCCTAGGGTTAGCAAAATTTAAAATCAGAGAGTCTTTACCCAACATTGTTTTATACCCACTATCAAAAAGAATGGGGGTATATTGAGATTGTCATTCCGTTTGTAATTTCCTTAATATTGGCTCAAAAAACAAAAGGGATATATATTCTGAAACCTTATGAAATTCTAAGACGATTGATTGAGCGATGTCCGTCTGTCTGTCCGCTTGTTGAAAACACAATAACGCCTAAACGAAAGGAGCCATAACCTCGACTAGGCTAATCGCTTGGCAGCATATAAATTGGTAAAGCATCGAAATCGGTTCACATTCAGCCATAGCTCCTATGCAAAACACTTACGGAAACACCCTAAATTCCATCTAAAATTCACTTAAATGCCAATAATAATGATAAACTATAATAGGCACGACCACTAAATTTAGCATAAGGAAGTCTTTTGTCAATGCCAGCCAGTGTGCAAAATTTTGTCACAATCGATCACCATTTGACCATAGCTCCCATATAAAAAACTAACAGAAACACAAAATACCAAAAATAAAGAGGGATTCTATCCGTATGCTATCGCACTTTCATTTGACGGATGTATGTATGTACGTTCATTTCATAGAAGTTGTGTACTGAAAATGGGCGGCGAAATCGGTTCACAATTAGTTAGAGCTCCCATACAACCCCGCACCGGGAATCACATTTATGCTGATAAATTGAATACAATTGAAATAGCTATGACGACTGAATTTTATATAAAAAAGTTTTATGCAACTATTGGTCCAGTGTATCAAATTTTATGGGAATCGGTTCATATTCGACCATAGCTTTCATATAAATTATGAACTATGACAGCCACTAAAGCATAAATTAGCTTTTTATAAATACCAGCCAGAGTATACAATTTTGTGACAATCGGTCAACATTTGGCTATAGTTCTTATACATATATAACATCTCCTTTTTATATCTACAATCAAAAGGATTTGGAGGTACATTCAGTATATTAAGATTGCACCTACAAAATTAATCTTAAGTCCAGACTTTACATAAGGTAGATGCATTAAGAACTCCTAACAAATTATATGGACCTGAAGTATTACTATCAACATGTTTTAGATTTGCTTCGCAGTGCTTCTTCCGAACTGTCTATTTACTAATGTGAATATACATAGCTTGTTCATTAAAACGTTGTAAGTACGTTTATGCTAAAAAAATTAAGATACTGTGGCTTAGTTGGTCTATGAAAAGCAATGTACTAACACCAAATTTCTTACTTTGAACCCTGTATTATCAACATCTTTTATTCCTCTGTCTTCTTTTCCACTCCCTGTGGAGCATAGGGTCTCAACCATCTTTTTATATTGAATTCTGTTGCGAGATGTTAGGCATACATCATTCTATGTATAGTTCGCTGCTTGCGACACCGCATTAATTGACCTTTTCCTACACCAACACGATGTCTGCTTCCCTGTGGATTTGAACGAAACGCTTGTAGAGCAATGTTGGTATTTAGCCTTTGAAGTGTGTGGCCTATCTACCGTCATTTTCGTTGGCATATCTCTATAGAAGAATTGACGCGACAAACCAAGTTTAGTAGATCGTCATTTCTTTTGCATCATATATTAAGGATTTGCCGCAATCATTTGTTTGCAACGGTTTATAGGCGCTTATCGATGGCATTTATGCGTTTCCAAGTTTTACAGCCGTAATACAGGATGGACTTGACATTCGAGTTATATATTCGTTACTAAGTTCTTGTTGATATTTTTCGAGATTTCCAAATAGCGCCGACGAGAATATTGAATCGCGTATTAATTAGGCAAAATCTGCATTCTGCCGAATGCAGATTTTGCCTTAAAGATACCAAACAACCATCCAATAACCTCATTATTAACATTGATGTGTGGCGACGGTTTACGCCATAGCCTCCAGCCATAATATTTGTCTTGGAAATATTGATTTCCAGCCCATCTGCCCAAAATTCAACAGTGATGGCGTTAGTGTTTTCTTAAAGGCGATTTGAGCTTTGACTTAGCAAACATACGTGATCAGCGTATTCCAAGTCCTCGAGTTGTTTAAGGGTTGTCCATTGGATACCACGTCTACCATTCAGTGCTTTGCGTATTATATTGTCGATGACAAGGATAAAAAGTATAGATGACAAGATACATTCTTGTCTTACTCTAGTAGTAACATCGAACGGATTAGATAATTTACCTTTAAAATCCACTTACATTACCCGAATTAAGTTCAGAATTTTTGTTGGCATGTTACGATTTTCTAAAATTCTTCATAGATAGCTCCTATTGACACCGTTGAAGGCCTTCATAAAGTCGATAAGCGCTAGGTAAATGGGGGTGCGGAATTCATTACATTGTTCTAGTACTATTCTTACTGTGTTGATTAGGTCAACACAAGATCGTTTCTCACTGAGCCCAAACTGATTTTCGCGGATTGTAGCGGAAACTGCATCGGTTATTTTACTCAAAATTACTCGACTGAGTATTTTGCTCGGTATTAGTAGTAATTGCAGTCACTTTTTTTGGTATTTTCATTCCTTCATTCTAGGAGGAATGCATTTTTATACTTTCATTTCAGGAGGAATGAATTTTCATACCTTCATTTCAGGAAGTTGGCAGAGCTGCTTCCTCCCATATTTGATGCACAAATAGGTGCCGATCCTTCAACATCATATAAAAGCTGTGATATTGTCACTTCCTGAGGACTTGTTTCGCTTAAGGTTTTAATGGTGTTCTTTACTTCTTGTATTGTTGGTGGATTGTCTGAAACGCCATTGAATATACTGTCATGGTTGGTTTCATTATGTACTTCTGTCAGTGGTTCTAATCCAATAGGATTGTTCAATGTTGACTTGAAGTGTTCCATCCAGCGTATTAATTGTTTATCCGGATTTCAGAGAAGTATAAAGCTAATATTAAAGATGGGACTGCTGGTGTAGGTAGGTTTGACACACAACGCCCTTTATATATTGTATGAGGTCTTTACATCGCCTTTACTTGCACCTTATTCAGCTTGACTCGCTTGTTCATCTATCCACATTCTCTTGCCCCTCCTTGCAGACCTTTTTATTCTGTTGAATAGGTCACGGTGTATTGTAGGGAGCCCTACGCACATCTCCGTTTTCATTTAAAATTGTATTTTTTTAAAGTTTTACGTTGTTCAGCCAGGTCCCATGTTGCTTGGGTGAGCCAAATTTTCCTTTTATGAACTTTGAATCCTAACGTTTGTTGACCAACCTCATTGTACGTTTGAGTGACATACCTTGAAATTTTGTTAATACTAGCATCGTTGTTGTTTAAAACATCCTCTTTATACTCTCAAATTAGATTTTAAATTAACAAAAGCGTAAAATCCGCAAAGAATCTGCTTACGAAATGTATCAAACCATCTAATAGCACTTTCCCTGTTCTATTGAATTTCGTTATTCGCTTAAAATATTTAAGAAACTCTCGAATTCAATGTCGTTATCCATTTGTTGTGGTCATGTTGGAATTCGCTATATTTTGTTATCGTAGTTGACTTCAATTATTTACCACTTCACTCTGTATGTGTTTCAACATGCATACCTTACAAATAGTATATTAGGGCGCCTCTCAATTTTGAGAAGTTATGGTGTATAATAAGGGAAAGTTCTTTTTTCACTTTTGTCTTTTAATGACTTTAAATAGTAAAATTTTATGACTAAGATGCGTCAATCGAAAGCAAGTATATCGTATAGCCATGATACATATATCGCCTGTCAGGATCTTTTACTCACATGTCTTTTAAAGTAACACGGTCGAACTTTTGAATCATTTCCTTACACTATTTGACGCGAGTTATTTTTTGAGCGATTGTTTAATGATGGAGTATCAAAATAAAATTGTTTTACAAAATCGGTTATACTAAAGTAAAACTAGTGTGCAAGGATGACTCTGTCTCATAATTTGTTACTTGACCATCTTGCATTAACAGTTCTATAATCGATTTTCGACCTCCTTCACGACATTTGTCAGCGACGTAACAACGAACATGTTAAAATTCAATATATAAGCGATATACTGTGAATTTTGATAGTGCTTTATCGCCACACAAAAACTAAGTTAATAGACACATTCTCGTTAAGATAACACTGCTCTGCAGCCAAATCCTCCTTTTAATAAAACTATGTGGACTACATAGATTTTGATGCGCTAAACTCAGATCCGTTGTCGGTTTTTTTTCCATCAGATCTGGATTTTTTTTATGGGCGTGGCAAATTTTTCCCCTTAAATTAGTCAGGTACGGAGACCTATTTCGTCCTAACTCGAGAACGACTCATCCGATTTTCAAAATTAACTTAAGGATGCATAACAAAATTGCATTTATTTTAGTCTAATTTAATTTTTCTGTATCTCTTATCGTTTTGGAGTTATTTAGAAATTAATGGAGAAAATTTTTTTTTTTTCGTGCAAAATTCGTATTTTTTTTCAGGTTAAAAATGTAATTAAAAAAAAGATAAAGTAAAATTTTAAACATTTTTCTAAGAGCTACATATCTTAAGAATAAAATAAGCTATAAACCATAAAAGTCGGTTTAAAAATGTGAATTTTATTACCAATTTTTATAAAAAATACCGTTGTATTTTAGCTTCATTACCTAATGAAATCTTATGGTCATATGTAAGGTTGGTTGCATTGCAATATTGGGTATCTGCGGTAAATTGGTAATAAAATTCACATTTTTAAACCCATTTTTATGGTTTTTAGCTTATTTTATTCTTAAGATATGTAGCTCTTAGAAAAATGTTTAAAATGTTAAAATTTTACTTTATCTTTTTTTTAATTACATTTTTAACCTGAAAAAAATTACGAAATTCGCACGAAAAAAAAATTTTTTCTTCGTTAATTTCTAAATAACTCCAAAACGATTTAAAATAATTGCAATTTTGTTATGCATCTTCAAGTGTTTTAATCTTGAAAATCGGATGAGTCGTTCTCGAGTTAGGACGAAATAGGTCTCCGTACCTGACTAATTTAAGGGGAACAATTTGCCACGCCCATAAAAAGAAATCCAGATCTGATGGAAAAAAACCGACAACGGATCTGAGTTTAGCGCATCAAGATCCATATAGTCCGCATAGTTTTATTAAAAGGAAAGACAAAAAATGAATTTTTGCAGAGCAGTGTAATCAATATCACACAATGAGATAGTGGAAAAAATAATGGAAATAAGTGCGCAACTTTTAAACCATTGGCCCGATTTTAAAATAGTTTTAGATGCATACAGCAGAAGTGTTTGGGGATCTTAAGATTAGAACCTGAAAAGTCTAGCTGTTACTGGAGCGGCGAAATCGGCCTCAAAATTAGGTCACCTCAGACTTATAAATCACTTAAAACGATATATTATTGCCATTTTCTAATCGATTTGAAGAATCTTACTATATAACAAATTTTTAGGTCATAATACATAAAAAACATTGCGACGTGCATATCTTATCTCCTACAGTGTTAAAGATAATCGGCTTTAAAAATAAAATTTTAAATTGTTGTCGCATACTGCACGATTTTTTACTAATATCTGATCTATATATAACCCTACTCTGACGTAAATATATGCCCTACTTTGGAGGCCGATTGTGCCGCCCCAGTAAAAGCTAGGCTTTCCAGGTTCACAACAAGTTTCGAAAATAATTGTCCAAATGACCTCCACCCTCGGTGGCACATGTACGACATACACGGGTTTGCAACAAAAAAAAAGTGGTAATAAATCTGTATCTTCTAAACTATAAGTCTGATTACATCAGTATGTATGAGAGAATTGTTAAACTTTAAACATTTTAGCATTACGGTTACCCTGTGTTTACACCAGCTGAATTATTGGACGTCAAAGTAGACCACCTCAGAAGTAAAAAAGCTTTTAGACCGTTTACATTTTGAAATGAGCTTGAAGAAACGAAGAAAAAACATGTTTGCTTTGCTATAATATTTTTTATGGGTTTTAAGTTATTTCATTTCAAATATAAAATAAAAATAGTTTTCTCTTCGCTTTTGTTAGTTTTTGATTAATTGTACATTCGATATTAAAACCATAATTAAAAAAAAAAAAACAAGTAAGAAAGGGCTATAGTCAGTCAAGCCCGACCATAGGTTTACCCTTCACCACTAAATATAGCAAATATATAAAGACAAATGTTTGCTAAATTTTGCCATCATACAAACATTTTCTATAAACTTATATATTTAAGCTGTTTCCGTCATATGGACTTATATGAGAGCTAGGGTCAAATGTGCACCGAAATTTGGCACAATTGATTACAGTCTTTACAAGAATTATGTGTGCAAAAAATGTACTCAAAATTCTCATTATCTTCAGAGTTATGAGCGTTTTAGAGATTTTTGTCTCATTTAGTGCGTTTTAAGAGAAGAGTTTGTATGGGAGCTATGCTCAAATATGGACCGATTTCAACGAAATTTGGTACAGTGATTTTGGTTTACGTAAGCAGTATTTGTTTTAAATTGCATTAAAAAATATTCATATTTGTGGCCAAAATATCAATTCCGGGAAGTGGGACCTATGGGAGGTATCATAAATAATAGACCGATTTTGAATTTGACCGACTATCAAAAAAATGAACTGTGCCAAATTTCATCAAATTATCTCTGGAACTGCGACCTGTACTTTGATTACATCGTATACATGGGGGTCCAGCCAGCCAGACGGACGGACAGACATCGATAAATCGACTCAGAAAGTGATTCTAAGCCTATTGGTATACTAAAAGGTCTAAGACAAATATTTCTATGCGTTACATACATCAGCACAAACTTACAATACCCTTTCCACCTATGGTGCTGAAGGGTATAAAAACTGACATATGGCTAACAGTTCAGGAAACAAAATAGTGAAAAACGTTTTTAAACATCTTGAACCGTTTAATGTTAAGAAATTTTCAAAGTCAAATATTTTTCTTTAATCGAAAAAGAGCATTTTTTTCTCAAAAAGATGGTATCAATTTTTTATTTTTTACGAAGAAAATTTCTATTAAAAATTAATGTTTTCTTATGTACTCGTAGAAAATGGGGTTCTAGGATGATTTTTAACTAAATTTTAAGTCGAGACAGCATGCACTCTATGTACAGCATTGACTGAAATTTGTCTAATCTTAAAGAAAATTTTTGTGTTTTCAAACATATAACAAAAAAGTCAAGCCGATTTTGCAACTTTCTGAAATTCAGTTATATAATTCCATATATTATCTTTAGATTTCAAAAATAAAAAGTAACCCGAATTCATAAACGAATCCAGAAAATCGAATTTTATAAAAAATGGCAAATTTGTATATATCAAAATTTTAATTGCAAAAATAGGTCAATTGCGTTTCTTTTTTTTAATTTCTTAAATTGTTTTACATAAACAATAAAATAAACTTTATTACTGAAAAAAAATGAGTACCGTGTACAGTTTTACAGAATTTTCAAAAATGATTGTGTAAAAAATACACTTTTTAAAATTAAGGGCTATCCTAATACACTTTGTACAAATAAATGTATTTGCTCCATTATACTCTTGATTGCTGGTGTATTAGAAAATCGTCTGACATGAACGTGTCTTGTTTGCAAAAACAAGAAAAAAAGACAAATAACAACAATTAGTTTTGAGAATTGTCAGCATTTATCATCATTTTATTGTATCTTTTCTATGTATTGAGTTTGTTTTTTTGGAAAAAAGGGTCCTTTTCTTTTGGATGTGTCTGTCTATTGTTATTCTTGATATCCCAGCTAGCAATTTTGTGATTGTTGACGATAATATCAGCAAAATGAGTCTTTTGGGATTCGTATAGATGATCAAAAACTGATTAATCAGCTTGGTGATCTAAAAAAGTTTCCAAAAAAGCTCCTTAAAACGCTTAGAAAACGACTAGTCTACAAAAGCACAAAAAATTCTTGCAGAATGTGTGCAGTCAAAATCTTATCATGCAGACGATCCTAATGCGACTGTTTTTTATGTTATTTTAATCAGTTTGGTGGTCAAAAAAGACCACAAAAAGACTCAGAAAATACCTTGAAAGCGACTTTTTAAAAACAGAATGTGTGCAATCAGTTTGGTGATCAAAACAGAAAACAAAAAGACTCATAGACGCTTAGCAAGCGACTAGTTAAAAATCGCACAAAAAATCTTATAAAATGTGCGTAATATAACTATTTTTAGGTGATAAAGAAATGCCACAAAAAAACTCGTATCTCATTATGGGTGATATGGCTTACTTGGTTAACACGTCGACTACTAAGCATAATATATCATATTCATGAATATGAATTTTTTTATAGAAAAATGTTAAAAATAAACTTGTCTCTAAAAAATTTTCAATATAAAATTTTTTCTTTAAAAAAATTTAATATGCAATTTTTTCTATAGGAAAATTTTCAATATGAAATTTTTGCTATAGAAAAATTTTTAATATGAAATTTATTCTAAAGAAAAATTTTCAATATGAAATTTTTTTCCAGAAAAATTTTTAATATGAAATTTTTTCTATAAAAAAATGTTCAATATAAAATTTTTTAAATAGAAAAATTTTCAATTTGAATTTTTTTTCTACAGAAATTTTCGATATTAAATTTTTTTTTAGAAAAATATTTATATTGAATTTTTTTATAGAAAAATTTCAAAATAAATTTTTTCTAAAGAGAAGTTTTCAATATAAAATATTTTCTAAAGAAAAATTTTCAATACACAATTTTGGTAAAGAAAATTTTTCAATATGAAATTTTTTCTATAGAAAATTTTTCAATATGAAATGTTTTTCTATTGAAAAATGTTCAATATGAAATTTTTTTTATAGAAAAATGTTTAGTATAAAATTTTTTCTATAGAAAAATTTTTAATATGAAAAATTTCAATATGAAATTTTTTCTATGGAAAAACTTCAATATGAAATTTTTTCTATAGAAAAATATCAATATGAAATTTTTTCTATAGAAAAATTTTAATATGAAATTTTTTCTATAGAAATTTTTTCTATAGAAAAATTTCAATATGAAATTTTTTCTATAGAAAAATTTCAATATGAAATTTTTTCTATAGAAAAATTTCAATATGAAATTTTTTCTATAGAAAAATTTCAATATGAAATTTTTTCTATAGAAAAATTTCAATATGAAATTTTTTTCTATAGAAAAATTTCAATATGAATTTTTTTCTATAGAAAAATTTCAATATTAAATTTTTTCTACAGAAAAATTTCAATATGAAATTTTTTCTATAGAAAAATTTCAATATGAAATTTTTTCTATAGAAAAATTTCAATATGAAATTTTTTCTATAGACAAATTTCAATATGAAATTTTTTCTATAGAAAAGTCTTCCTATCGTCAACTTTTCTCTAGAAAAGTCTTCCTATCGTCAACTTTTCTCTAGAAAAGTCTTCCTATCGTCAACTTTTCTCTAGAAAAGTATTCCTATAGTCAACTTTTCTCTAGAAAAGTCTTCCTTTAGTCAACTTTTCTCTAGAAAAATCTGCCTATCGTCAACTTTTCTATAGAAAAGTCTTAATAAAGTCAACTTTTCTATTGAAATGTCTTCCTTTGGTCAACTTTTCTACAGCAATGTCGTCTTTTTTGTTCAACTTTTCTAAACAAATGTCTTACTTTGGTCAACTTTTCTATAGAAATGTCTTCCTTTGGTCAACTTTTCTATAGAAATGTCTTCCTTTGGTCAACTTTTCTATAGAAATGTCTTCCTTTTGGTCAACTTTTCTATAGAAATGTTTTCCCTTGGTCAACTTTTCTATAGAAATGTCTTACTTTAGTCAACTTTTCTATAGTAGTCTTCCTATTGTCAACTTTTCTACAGAAATGTCTTCCTTTGGTCAACTTTTCTATAGAAATGTCTTCCTTTGGACAACTTTTATATAGAAATGTCTTCCTTTGGTCAACTTTTCTAAAGAAATGTCTTCCTTTGGTCAACTTTTCTAAAGAAATGTCTTCCTTTGGTCAACTTTTCTATAGAAATGTTTTATTTTGGTCAACTTTTCTATAGAAATGTTTTCCTTTGGTCAACTTTTTTATAGAAATGTCTGCCTTTGGTCAACTTTTTTATAGACATGTCTTCCTTTGGTCAACTTTTCTATAGAAATGTCTTCCCTTATTCAACTTTTCTATACAAATGTCTTACTTTGGTCAACTTTTCTATAGAAATGTCTTCCTTTAGTCAACTTTTCTATGGAAATATCTTCCTAACGTCAACTTTTCTAAAGAAATGTCTTCTTTTGGTCAACTTTTCTATAGAAATGTCTTCCTTTGGTCAATTTTTTTTATAGAAATGTCTTCCTTTGTTCAACTTTTCTATAGAAATGACTTCCTTTGTTCAACTTTTCCATAGAAATGTCTTATTTTGGTCAACTTTTCTATATAAGTATCTTCCTTTGGTCAATTTTTCTATAGAAATGTCTTCTTTTGGTCAACTTTTCTATAGAAATGTTTTCCTTTGGTCAACTTTTCTATAGAAATGTCTTCCTTTGAGTCAACTTTTCTATAGAAATGTTTTCCTTTGGTTAACTTTTCTATAGAAATGTCTTACTTTGGTCAACTTGTCTATAGAAATGTTTTCCTTTGGTTAACTTTTCTATAGAAATGTCTTCCTTTGGTCAATTTTTCTATAGAAATGTCTTACTTTGGTCAATTTTTCTATAGAAATGTCCTCCTATGTACGATCATCGGTCTCGGCAACATTAATTTCCGTTATTATAAACGCAACTTCACTGTTCTAAAAATAGATAAATCTAAGAAATCTAGCAAAATGTGTGGAGTCATATTCTAATCAGCAAAACGAGTCATTAAAGACTCTTTTGAAGAGTCGCACGAAGGGTACCATTTTTGGCTCATAAGTGATGTCATTAATGATTATTTCAATCGTGCAGTGAAGTCAAAAAAGACTCATATATGATTAAAATTTTCCAAAAATGCTAACTGGGATTGCAGCAGCACAAGCACACACACACGACCATTGAAGAAATTAACTCAACTATCAAGTTTATTTAGAAAGCTCTTGTAAATTGACAGAAATTCATATCAAGGAGTATTTAGAGAAATAACTAGAATATCTTTATTAATTGGTCGTTAAAAGAGGAGCGTGTGTGAGAAAAAAATCTCGTTATCAAAATTTCAGCTTAAATGTTGAGGAAGAGGGAACCAGTTCTATGCCTTTCTGGGGTGGGCTTATTGTAAGCGCCTTTGTTGATAGTTTATAAAGAAAAATTTAAGAGGAAAAATAAAAAATAGTGATAAAGTTGCTAAAAACCCTCAATTCTAAGTTATTCAAATTTTGAAAATGTTGCTCTTTTTCACACCTGTTTAAAACCGAAGTACCTACAATCAGTTACTGTAAATATGATAAATATGATTATCAATAAATTGTTTTAAAATTTTCTCTAAGCATTTATCAAATTGTTTTTTTTTTTTTTTTATTTCAAATTTTGTTTCAAAACTTAATAGCCACAATCCACTTCATTTAATCTTCTTAAAATTTATGATCCATTATGTTGTTATTGCAAAATTTTCTTTAAATTTAATTTTATTTTACTTTAAAAATATATAAATTTCAATTTTGGTCTTTGTCTCGTTACAATATTTTTCCATTTTAGTCCTTTGAACATCATCAACATCATCATCATTGTCCTCGTCATCATCTGTGTCAGAAGGAAATTAAAATAAAGAAACTTTCAAATGTATAAATTTAATTATTTTTTTACATGATGATAAAAACAATTATAAAAATGAAAAGTCCTATTTATTGAAATTAAAAAATAGATATTAAAATGTTATATAAATCGTACATATGTAGCCGCCTTTGTAAGTAGGATCATATTTTTCTTAAACCTCTTAAACTTTTAAATTTTGTATATAAATTTTTAATAGTTTAGAGACTTAATAGACAATTGCAAAAGACAACAAGATTTTAGAAACAAATCATAAAGTTCTAAATTCAATGAAAACCGAATATATGTGACCCTACACAACATTTTTTCTCAGAAAATTAAAAAGTAAAATCTTTGCAACAAAACTCTTTCAAAGCAGCGCCGAATTTTCAGAGCGTCACACAGTAGTCACACAGAGCGTCACACAGTAGTTTGAAATAAAAAAGTGGTAATAAAACTATAACTTCTAAACTGTAAGTCTATTTGCATCAGTATGTATGGAAGAATTGTTAAGGAGGACCCAAGCTTTCTGAATTTTGGATCAATGGTTTTTTGGAATAATGGTGTTTTGACAGGGTAAATTATTAGGCATCAAATTACTTCTAAAGTGTAAAATAGCTTTTGGGCCGTGTAGCTCTTTCAATTAATGCCCAATATGATTGATTTTTTACACTTTGGAATGAGCTTGGAGAAACAAAGAAAAAACAAGCTTACTACACTACAATAACTTTTATGGGGTTTAAGTTATTTCATTTCAAAAATAAATAAACCTAATTTTTATCTTCGACTTTTTAGGTTTTTGGCTCATTGTGCATTCTAAATAAAGCCAATAATTTTTTAAAAACAAGTAAGAAATTGCTATAGTCGGTCAAGCCCGACCATACGATACCCTTCACCATTAAGGTCAAAAGTGTTATTTTTCCCGTATAAAGACAAATATTTGCTAAATTTTGCCATCATACAAACATTTTCTCAAAACTTATATATTTAAGCTGATTCCGTCATTTGGACTTATATGAGAGCTAGGTCCAAATGTACAGGTACAGTTGTTACAAAAATTATGTGTGCAAGAAATTAACTTAAAATTCCCATTATCTTCAGATTTACGAGCGTTTTAGTGATTTTTGTCTCATTTTGTGCATTTTTATACCCTTCACCACCATAGGTGGAAAGTTTGTGCTGATGTTTGTAACGCATAGAAATATTTGTCTTAGACCACCTTTTAGTATACCAATAGACTTAGAATCACTTTCTGAGTCGATTTAGCGATGTCCGTCCGTCCGTCTGGCTGGCTGGACCCCCATGTAAACCTTGTAATCACACTACAGGTCGCAATTCTAAAGATAATTTGATGAAACTTGGCACAGATAATTTTTTTGATAATGGGACCATGGCCATTGAAATTGGTCAAAATCAGTCCATTATTTATGGTACCTCCCATAGGTCCCACTTCCCGGAATTGCTATATTGGCCACAAATATTAATATTTTTTCATGAAATTTAAAACAGATACTGCTTATGTAAACCTAAATCACTGTACCAAATTTCGTTGAAATCGGTCCACATTTGACCATAGCTCCCATACAAACTCTTCTTCAAAAACGCACTAAATGAGACAAAAAATCACTAAAACGCTCGTAAATCTAAAGATAATAAAAATTTTGAGTTTATTTTTTTGCATACATAATTTTTGTAACAACTATAATCAATTTGCCAAATTTCGAGATAATCGGTCCACATTTGACCCTAGCTCTCATATAAGTCCAAATGACGGAAACAGGTTGAATATATACGTTTTGAGAAAATGTTTGTATGATGGCAAAATTTAGCAAATATTTGTCTTTATACAGGAAAAATAACACCTTTGACCTTAGTGGTGAAGGGTATCGTATGGTCGGCTTGACCGACTATAGCGCTTTCTTACTTGTTAAAGAAAAGTTTGTACGGGAGCTATGGTCAAATGTGAGCTATGGTCAATTTGGACCAAAATTTGGTACAGTGATTTAGGTTTACATAAGCAGTATTTCATTTAAATTTCGTGAAAAAATATTGATATTTGTGGCCAATATATCAATTCCGGGAAATGGGACCTATGGGAGGTACCATATATAATGGACCGATTTTGACGAATTTCAATAGCCATGGTCCCATTATCAAAGAAAATGATCTGTGCCAAATTTCATCAAATTATCTTTAGAATTGCGACCTGTAGTTTGATTACAAGATTTACACGGGGGTCCAGCCAGCCAGCCAGATGGACGGACGGACGGACATCGCTAAATCGACTCAGAAAGTGATTCTAAACCTATTGGTATACTAAAAGGTGGATCTAAGACAAATATTTCCATGCGTTACATACATCAGCACAAACTTATAATACCCCTTTCCACCTATGGTGGTGAAGGGTATAAATATTGACATTCGGAAGTGGAATGAATTCCGCACTTTGCTTCTATTGAAAAAGTAAAACGAAAAAATTTTTCAGAATGAAACCACTTTCTATTTTCAAAGTGGAATTGAATTCATATGTTTTTAGTTGTTTATTCAATATTTGAACAATTTCCTCAATTAATCAGTGTTTTTTGTTAAAACAAAGATAGAGTTGAAAATTTCAATTGCAAAAATCTTATTTTGTACTGATTTTGGACATTTAAAATTTTTCGGAATCTATAGAACCTAAAACCATTTCGATCGGAATTCAACTACGGAATGGTTTAAATTCCGAACGGAATTCGTGACATGCCTGATAGCCAACAGTTTAGGAAATAAAACTGTGAAATCCGTTTTTAAACATTTTGAATCGTTTTGTGTTGAGAAATTTCCAAAGTCAAATATATTTCGCTGATCGAGAGAATTTTGTAGCGAGTTTCGACAAAGTTCTCAAAAGTAATTGTTTTATACAAAGATTAAGTTATTTTATAAAAATAGATTTTAGCCCTATACAACAATTTTTTTTTTTTTTTTGTCAAGTTTTAATCCCCATATCAAATTACATTTTTTTAAATAAAAATTTAATCTTTGTATGTAAGAATTACTTTTACGCATTTTTATTGATATTTGCTTTTAAATTCATAAAATTTCATAATTTTGTATAAATATTTAAAAAAAAAATAAAATTTGACCCTTGACCCCGGAGATTAAAGGTTTAATTTCATCTACTGCAAAAACAAATTTTAAGAGAAAATTACTTTAAATTTTATAAAACACAAAAAGTTGTACCTACTGTTTTTTTTAAGTTGCACTGCAATGTAAAAAAATTGGGTGTTGCCCTAATCGGGAAAATGTGACATAAAATTTTAATATTATTCATCAATGTAAATTTTAAATAGATATGACGTGCTTTTACATTGTAAAAGCACTTCATATCTATTTTTAGAACAGCTTGTGCGTATATTCTCCAATTTCGTAGGCCAAGCTTTAAAAGATTTTCCTCAGCTTGGTCTTATCATGGAATTTTCGGAGGTTCTCTTTTACGATCGGATCATTTTCGAATACTTTTCTTGCTGGAGTATGGAGAAATTTCCCAGCCAACGCAGCCTATGCTCATACGGTTTATAGTTCATTCGATGTCGATATTCATTGTTGATGCAGACTGGTCCAAAGATTTTTCGTAGTACCTTTCTCTCAAAACTCAAAGAATAGCTTCGTCTGCCTGTGAAAGTCCCACGATTCAGCACCATATAATAACATGGATATGTTTGCGGAATTGATATACGGATAAAACCGGGTTTTCAGACCCGTATACACTTATCACCCTATAATATTGACAAATACCAACCGATTTCAATTTTGTTTGTCAGATATTGAAAAATTTTCAAATGAGCATTTATAGGGATTTCTTTTTCAGGCTATTTTCGAATTTTATTGTCATTTTAAGGGTATATGTATACCATCTGTTTATTTTTAATTTCTTTTCCATGCGAGTACATTCAAAAACTTTTACAAGTACACATTTAAATAATTTTTTATCTTTCTCATCTCATTCTTAATTCACAAGCTCTCGTGTATTTTCTGTCCAAAATAAACTTTAACTGAATGTTAATTTCGTGCATTTTATTTCTTAATACTTCTTACATTTTTCTTCTTAATTTTTCCTTAATGAATTTTGACGATGACATGGTATTCGCATAAATGTCGCAACTTTTTTCATTTAAATCACATGGAGCAATATTAATTAGTGGCTTTAATTCTCCAAAACCCCATCCAATCCAACCCACTAGTGCAGCAGCAACTGCTATTGGCTGAAAAATGAAACTCATGAAAATGCACAAGGAATTAAGAAGGGATAATAAAAATTGTGATTGTATGTAATCAGTAATAATGGGTGTTTTTTTAGAGGTATAGAACTTCGAATTGAAATAAAACACAAGAAAATCGTTTTAATGTCCATCAATTTGGCTTTATTGGAAGGATAATTTTATGCCATTAATGTTTAAATATGATTTCGGGCATGTGGCCGCCGCGGCTGGCTCGAATAAAGCCAATTCTACAGGTCCAATTTTCAACTACTTTTTCGAGCATATGGGGCCGTATGTTGGCAATAACGCCACGAATGTTGGCTTCCAAGTCCCCTAACGTTTCTGGTTTGTTGGCGTAGACGAGCGACTTCACATATCCCCAAAGAAAATAATCCAGTGGTGTCAAATCGCACGATCTTGGTGGCCAATTGACAGGTCCATTCCGCGAAATTATGCGCTCATCGAATGTTTCCTTCAATAAATCAATTGTGACGTGCGCTGTGTGGCATGT
Source organism: Stomorhina lunata (assembly GCA_933228675.1). Taxonomy (NCBI): domain Eukaryota; kingdom Metazoa; phylum Arthropoda; class Insecta; order Diptera; family Rhiniidae; genus Stomorhina; species Stomorhina lunata. The sequence continues at coordinate 62,299,093 of OW121744.1, forward strand.
AGCGCCGTCTTGTTGGAACCACAACTCATCCACATTCATGCCATCCAATTGGGGAACAAAATAGTCGGTTATCATGGCTCTATACCGGTCTTCATTTATGGTAACTGACTCTCCAGCATTATTTCGGAAGAAGTATGGCCCAATGACTCCACCAGCCCATAGAGCACACCAAACAGTGAGTTTTTGTGGATGTAATGGCGTCTCGAGGATCTCATGTGGATTCTCTTCACTCCAAATGCGGCAATTTTGCTTGTTGACGTAGCCATTCAACCAAAAATGAGCCTCATCACTGAACAAAATTTTGCGATGAAAATCAGCATCGAGATCAATCTCATTTTCGGCCCATACACCAAAATCACGACGCATTGCATGGTCTCGCGGCTTTAATTCTTGCACAAGCTGGATCTTGTAATGTCGCAAGCCAAGATCTTTGCGCAAAATCTTCCATAAAGTTGATGGACAAAGCTCCAATTGCTGTGCACGGTGGCGAATCGATTCATTCGGGTCCTCTTCAACACTTTGCTCTACAGCGGCAATTGTTTCTTCGGTGCGCACTGTTCGACGTCGCTGCGGATGCGTATTATCACATGGAGTAAACGTAGTGCGAAAACGATCCATGGTTAACCGAATTAATTGCTCTGATGGACGATTATATCGACCATAAAATGGACGGAGCTTGCGGTAAACTTCGCGAACTGAACCATTATTTTCGAAATAAATTTGCACGATTTGCAAGCGTTGTTCTTTTGTCAACCTGTTCATGATGAAATGGCAAACCAAACTAAATATTAATCACTTGACAGCTGACAAAATGGCCGCCAGTTAAAAAAGTGATGCCAACTTAAAGTTCTATACCTCAATAAAAAACACCCGATATGTAGTTCAGATGTTCTGAAAATGAAAAAATACTTGTAAATACTTTTTATCGGTCATATATAGTAGATACGATAAGTTTGGCTAGGGTTTCAAAAAACCGTGAAAATGAGAAACCGCGGTTTCGGTTTTAAAACACCCAAAACCTGCCGGTTTCGGTTCGGTTTTCGGTTTTTTAAATAAAACTATTTCAATTTAAATTTGTAGGAAAATTAAGATAACTCCATTAAAACATATTATAATTTAATACTAAAATTCAGGAAAATAATTCAGCTTTTTTAAAAATGAGGGATTTCTTAAATAAGTCTTGTTTATTTTGGAGAAACTGCAGAGCCCCTTTAGCGTGAATAATTTTTGCATCCGAGCGACAAATTGCTTCAATAGTAATTTTTACAAATAGCAAATATTTTCAAGAATTTATAATTTCAAAGTCGATAGTATGAAGCAAATCTAAGGTCGACAGCATTTCTAAACTTTCATGAATACTTTGTTTTAGAAGCAGAAATCTAAGAGTAAACTTAATTCACGATTATTATGCTTTTTAACGCTTGTTTGTAAAATATTATAACGAGCTGACGAATTTTTTAAATACTGAACAGTTTTTCTTAAAGCCTCTAGGTTCAAATGTATATGGGCAATCGGTTTTAAATGAGTCAAAATTTCATCGACGCCGTCTTCAAAATTGATTTTCAGATACAAATTTGATATTGGCTGCTGCTCCATCTATAGTACATGCAACGATGTTTGTATTAAGTGAAATATCAAACTCCATTAGCCTTTGCCTAATGGTTCCATGCGTTTGCTTGAAATTACACGTTCCTAAAATACGGCCCAGGTTATAAAATTGACCATGAGAATCGTGAATATTTATGTTCACATACCGTCTTCCCCTTACACCTATCCATTCGCTCATTGTAAACACCTTTTGCTTGTTTCATTCTTCTGCTTCATTAAATATACAAATTACGTGCAAATTTGTGATAAGCTAATGTTATTTCTGAATAATACCAACAAAAAATTTTGAAAAATAAATAGCTAAAACCGCGGTTTTTTCTACGGTTTTCGGTTTCGGTTTTGAGGCATAAAAAACCGAGGTTTCGGTTTCGGTTAAAACCGAACTGCAAACCCTAAGTTTGGCCAAGCGTTTTTTGAAATCTGGCTTTAGTTCACTTTCCTTGAAAAGCATTTATTTTTCTATTATTTCACCAGTATAAGAGCTTTTGAACTACCGGGTGGGTAATGCAGCAAAAGTTTTATCTTTCATTGGCTTTTCTTATGCATTTTCTTCTGTTCGTGAAGATAATTTAATATAAAGACGACTGTGTCCATGTAATAGTTTGGCATGTTTGCTTGTATTACATGTAAGAATGTGTTTGTGTATACAATTATCCTTACAATTCAGGTCAGTAAGTCATTACAAAAGTTTCTTGTTTAAGATTTCCAAGTATTTATGTTTTTATACTCGTATGTATGAAAGTATAATGAATCTTGTACATTTATATAACTAACTAACTATGCGTAAGTATCTTTAGGGTAATAACAAAAATTTCAAGAATTTAAAAAATATAAAGTATGTGACTCTTAATTAACTCAAAACTTTAGGCTATTTACATGGGGAAAAAGATACAAAACCAATTATATTTTTTTTAAAACATCTAGCGGTTACCAACAAACAGATAAATTACTCTAAGCGAAAATAAATTAAGGATGGTTAAAGCCCACTGTATTTTAAGGTACTGTACCAGTGTGTTTTGAGCTCCCAAAGATAAAGCTTTGAAATATCTTTATTAGAAATTTGTTTACAAATTTATTTAAAGTTAGATTTATTTGTTAAAAAGATCGATTACTTTTATAATGTTGTTAAAATCGGCTCATAAATTATCGAAATATTTAAGAAAGTTAAAAATGATTTATTCAATTTCTGTATAAAGGGTGGGCAAATTTGAGGTTTGGAAGTTATTGGCTTTAAAACACTAATTTTCGACTTTTTGGCAAACTGAAAAATTGAAAAATGTAGAATTTGCTTATCAGGCTGTTAAAACAAACAAACGGTCGTTCAAACTCAAAAACGTCGCACAGTGGTTTACGGACACTTTTTTTTGGAAATAATTCTGTAACTTTTGAACGACTGGAGATAGTTGAATAAAATTTGGCACGGTGGTAATCAAGGAGCATTCGAGTTGATTTTCAAAAACACTGATCCATGATGGGTCGGGAGAGTGAGTGTCCTTGAGAAGATCTACAAAAAATAGGTTATCTCCTTTGGCTTTCGGGATATTTGAGTAAAAACAATTTTTGCCTTGATTTTGTTTTACCTATCTTTTTATGCATTTTTTTCTGATCTAGTGGACGCATCTGAGGACCAAAAATTTTTTAAGAATATTCATTAAATTTGTAATAAAATTCTGAATAATTTTTGTGCAAGTCGGTTACAGATATCTTCTTTCGTTTAAAAGTTAAAAATATTCAAAATTGAAACTTAAGAAAAATTTCGCTTTTTTTGAGTTTTTCTCTAAAAGATAGCTATATTTTTTCACTAATAAAAAAATATTTTCTTAATAAACATAAAAAGATTTTTAAAGTTTTTAAAAGAAAGCATAATAAGAATGCGTATAAAATAAATTTCTTGACAATTGAGTTTTTGGTCCTGGCACATGCCCACTCCAAAAAAAAATGCCAATTTGTAAAAAAAAACAAGTAAGAAAGCGCTATAGTCGGTCAAGCCCGACCATACGATACCATTCACCACTAAGGTCAAAGGTGTTATTTTTCCTGTATAAAGACAAATATTTGCTAAATTTTGCCATCATACAAACATTTTCTCAAAACTTATATATTTAAGCTGTTTCCATCATTTGAGAGTTAGGGTCAAATGTGGACCGATTATCTCGAAATTTAGCAAATTGATTACAGTTGTTACAAAAATTATGTACGCAAAAAATACACTCAAAATTTTCAATATCTTTGGATTTACGAGCGTTTTAGTGATTTTTTGTCTCATTTAGTGCATTTTTAAAGAAGAGTTTGTATGGGAGCTATGGTCAAATGTGGACCGAAATTTGGTACAGTGATTTAGGTTTACATAAGAATTATATGTTTTAAATTTCATGAAAAAATATTAATATTTGTGGCCAATATGTCAATTCCGGGAAATGGGACCTATGGGAGGTACCATAAATAATGGACCGATTTTGACCAATTTCAATAGCCATGGTCCCATTATCAAAAAAATGATCTGTACCAAAATTCATCAAATTGTCTTTAGAATTACGACCTGTAGTTTGATTACAAGGACTACGTGGGGGTCCAGCCAGCCAGCCAGACGGACGGACGGACGGACATCGCTAAATCGACTCAGAAAGTGATTCTAAGCCTATTGGTATACTAAAAGGTGGGTCTAAGACAAATATTTCTATGCGTTACATACATCAGCACAAACTTATAATACCCTTTCCACCTATTGTGGTGAAGGGTATAAATATAGTTTATAAAAATTCTCAAAAGGCAAAGCAACGATTTGAAAAAAATTATAATATTCATATTCTCTAACATATCTGTTATTGATTAGAAAAGTTTTTTCTGAAACGCGCTGCAAATAGAGTCAATGTTGCCATTTTTGTAAAAAAAAACTCATTTTTTGAAAACCTTTTTCCCGAGTTGGGAATTGGGGAATTTTTTAGTTATAATTGGGAATTTTTTTTAGTCTTTTGCGTTTAGATCTTATTGGTCTACATAACTACAAAATTTCATTGTGATTATTTCTACAGAATATCAAAAATTTAAATTATTTTCCTTAAAAAAGTAGTAAAATAATATTTTTTGTTTTTTTGTTTGATACAAAGTGTAAAAAGATTAAAGCACTTTTTTACTTGGTGTTAATCTCCTGGTCTTTCCCGAATCAATGAAACCAAACGCGTATATCAAGCTTTAATATATAGTTTTGAAAAGCTCTGAAAACTTTGCCTCCCATAGCATTTTTATGCTGAATATTGGAGTATTGAAGAGTAATGTGTGCATATAAAGTTAATAGTACACAGTGGTATTAACTCTGCAATTTTTAAACTACTGGATGGATTTTGACAAAATTTCGAACGTCAATAGGCTTTTAGATCAATGTTTAAGAACGTATCTGTCGGTAGCACATATCTCCAGTCGTTCAAAAGTTGCAGAATTATTTCTAAAAAAAAGTCCGTAAACCACTGTGCGTCGATATTATTAACAATTTCGCTCTACCTGAGATTTAAAATCGTCGAATCTCGCAAAAATGACAATTGTTAGTCATAATTGTAGATCCTTGCTAAATTTTGCTTGTGTTCAATTTTAATAAAAGTAATAATTTTTATTATTGCTAAATCTAAAATGTTTTTTTGGTATTGAAAATGCTTAACCCTTTCTTTACCGGGGTCAAAAGCCAAAATCATGTTATTTTGAAAATGGAGTAGCGAATTTCAACAAAAATTTTAGTTTTTTTTTGTATAAAACAAAATATATGTATATTAACCCTAAACAGACTCCAAAATATGTAGGTCTTTTTAGTCCACATGTCTGTTAAGGGTTAAAATATTTATTTATTTTCTTTTGCTATAAAAAGCTTAATCCTGGTAAAAATTAATTACATTCTTTTATACATTTTAGTTGAAATTTGCTATACAATTTATAAAATTCTGTGTTTTTGCTACAAAAAATTAAGCATCCAAATTTCCACATTTCACCTTGAAAAAGGAAAGGATTTAACTTTTCCAATATTAAAGAAACATTTCTGTATATATTTTTCATAGTACATCGATCGTCTCAGAATCACTCGGCCCTCAGATCTTTCTTTGACGTCGTTCTTCTGCGTATGAAATATAATAATAAACCTCAGTACATACGACGAATTTCGTCGTACGCAACTATTGTGGGCACTTTCATATCTGTGGCTTGGTGCTAAAAGGGCCAATGTCAAAAAAACTAGTTTTAAGAAAATTTGATTTAAAGTTTTTATTTTCCATATAAATTCATAGTAACATTGCCCACAAAAAGCCTTATAAATCTGTTCTGAGTTAAGTCAGAGATTAGCTGTTAGAGCCAAATAAAAGTTAGTAAGGAAGGAATTTTAATGCTATGATCAGGTCAAAACAGCAAAAATTGACATTGGCCCTTTTAGCACCAAGCCACTGATATAAACCCATAGATTCTAATTTTAATGACGAATTTTGGTTCCTAAAAATTTGTTGTTCGTAATGTTATGTTCTTTTAATTAAATTTAATCATGTAAAGGGTTTTTCAATAAGAGCGCTACTAAAGTTTTTTAAATAAAACGAAAATTGTTTTGGATATCAATGAAATTCTTTATTCGTAAAAGAGCACGTTTGATGCCGTTATATATGGAACTCGATTTCTTTTGCATGCCCACAAGGGACACGCTTGCAGAAGTCCAGACGCTGAACCCAATTTTCGATGGTTTTCTAGCATAAATTGCCCGACACTACTGCTATTTCCCGTTCGATATTCGTACGAAGTTTATCCCTGGCTTGTTGGCATAGACCATAGACTTAACGTAGCCCCACAGGAAATACTCTTACGGCGTCATATCACACGATCGAGGCGGCCAATCGACTGGAACATTTCGTGAGATAACACGTTCTCCAAACTTGATTTTTAATAAATTGATTGTGATATTCGCTGTGTGGCTTGTGGCACCGTCCTGTTGGAACCACATGTCCTCCAAGTCCATATCATTAATTGGGGCCAACAATATTCGTTATCATTGAACGTTAACGATTCCCATTCGCTGTAACATGCCGATCTTGATCATCACGGAAGAAGTACGGCCCAATGACGCCGCCGGCCCATAAAACGTACCAAACCGCAATTTTTTCGGGATGCAATGATGACTCATGTAGTACGTGTAGATTGCTGCCTGACGCATATTGTGTTTATTGACGAAGCCAATCAGACGAAGCCAATGAGCCTCATCGCTGAAGATGATTCGCGCTTAACGTTCAGGCCTGACTTAGGTAGTAAATTTTAATAATTTTGACTCGTTGGCACGTATATCTTTCCATCATAAAATGGGAAACCTTACTGAAGAGAAATGTCAAAAAAGCAGCAAGAAATATGGCTTCGTCTGCTGTCCCTGTCGCTGTACTTTTGTAGCGTTCCTGTTGAAAAGACCGATATTAGACAACAGGCTATGTCAATGTCCTTCACTCGAGGATATCTCAAATATCATATCTTCAATATTCTTCATTCTTCTCCCAAATATGGATAATAATGTTGACAACAAAATATAAAAATTAAAAGTGAGCCCATGGGAAATGGCGAGATAAAATACTTATTATAAAAAAAAAGTAAGAAAGTGCTATAGTCGGTCAAGCCCGACCATACGATACCCTTCACTACTAAGGTCGAAGGTGTTCTTTTTTCTGTACGAAGAAAAATATTTGCTAAATTTTGCAAACATTTTCTAAAAACTTAACCCCTTAATTCATATTCAAAAAATAAAGCTATAACAAACTTTATAATTTAAATTTTCCATACAAAATTCGTATTTTAAGGTTTTGATAGTTTTATAATTTGTTTATGAATTAGGGGGTATATATTTAAGATATTACCGTCATTTGAACTTATATGAGAGCTAGGGTCAAATGTGGACCGATTATCTCGAAATTTGGCGAATTGATTACAGTTGCTACAAGAATTATGTCTGCAAAAAAAACTTAAAATTCTCATTATATTCATTATCTTTACGAGCGTTTTAGTGATTTTTATCCTATTTAGTGCGTTTTGACAGAAGAGTTTGTATGGGAGCTATAGTCAAATGTGGACCGATTTCAACAAAATTTGCTACAGTGATTTTAGTTTATATAAGCAGTGTTTGTTTTAAATTTTATGAAAAACTATTGATATTTGTGGCCAATATATCAATTTCGGGAAGTGGGACCTATGGGAGGTACCATAAATAATGGACCGATTTTGACGAATTTCAATAGCCACTATCAAAAAATGGTTTGTGCCAAATTTCATCAAATGATCTTTAGCCGTCCAGACGGACGGACTGACATCGCTAAATCGACTCAGAAAGTGATTCTAAGCCTATTGGTATACTAAAAGATGGATCTAAGACAAATGTTTCTATGCGTTAAATACATCAGCACAAGCTTATAATACCCTTTCCACCTATGGTGGTGAAGGGTTTAAAAATATATCAACATTTTTGACTTAGATTTTATCATATGAGTATTCTTTTAAATAATCCCTAAAAATATGCTACCTTAATTTCAAACTCTTATAAATCTAAATTCCTACACATAAATAAATATGTATGTACTTTTACATGGTATTACCAAAGATCTTATTACATATTTATTTGTAAATCGTTTAAGGTTTTATTCGATGAAGTGTAAGAATTTATGGTTTAAGGTTATATTTTATTCATTATACGTTGAATTCTAAAGTACGAAACAATTTTGCAATGCTTTGGTATAAGTAATAAATTCTTAAATACACAATTGAATATTTTAATCCAATATTTATAAATTTTAGTTTTAATAGCCAAAACTATTCATTTTAAGACATTCAGTTAAATCTACAAAAAGGCATTAGATTACATAATTGGTAAATTTTATGATAACATCATAATTTGATGCTAATTTGAATTCAAATACATATATTGTATTTTAAAGTCTTATGGGCCTGGAACTATTAAATTTTATGAACACCCTCATTTTACACATAAACATCATTCCGTGGGCTCTAGGTCCTGAAACAACTCGCAAATTTATAATTATTTTCAAAGTTTCAAATGCCAAATTTAATCTTCCGTCTTAAGAATACCAAAATAAACTCATAAATGAATTTTTTAAATTCCTTAAGAAATATTTGACAACAAATATTTAAAGTTTTCATTCAAACAATTTTTTTATGAGTCCTTTGAGCGCTGTTCCGTAAATGTTTTTTGGTTGTTTTTCTTTTTCTTTCTTTCTTTCTTTCTTTCATATTCTTCATATTTTTAATGTTTATAATATTCTACAAAATATTTTTTAAATGAAAAACAAAAAAAATGTAAAACAGGAAAGAACTTTAAAATTTCCATTAGGTTTTCTCAGTTGTATTTCACTCGAGTGCCTCTCAAAGTCACACTTTAATGTTTATGATATTTTCTAATTTTTTTTTCTTAGTCGTTGTATTTTGAAGGCATTTTGATGTCTCGGTGTGAGTATTTTTTTTTTTTTATTTGCTAATATTTTATTACCACGACCAGCAAACAATTGGGCATAGATTTATATAGCCAATTGTGGATCTGCCACTATTCAGCGAAATCTGACAAGAATTCGCTTTAACCCTCTGCGACTGTCGTGTAGGCCAGCTGACACCAACAATGTAAACTGTTTGCACATAAAATGCATAGCATGCAAATAAATTACATATAACTGGAATATTGCTTTGAATTAAATAAAAATCTATTTATAAATAACTAGCTGATTTTACCCGGCGTTGCCCGGGTTGGTAGTTGAAGTTATTAACTTATTACTGTGTTAACACTTTCTTTAAGAATTAACAATACAACATTTTTAATTAATTTTTTAATTGAATCCTTTATTAATATATTTGCATATATATTTAATTGACTTTTGTCAATAGCAGTACTCCTCATTAATGTGTGCTTCAAACGATTTCGAAAGCAAATGGATCCATAAATATTACACAACATACAGACAAACAGATGCGAACAATTTTTTATATTTGTAGATTATCGAAAAACTATCAAACAATCGCCAAATAATCATCAAACAGTCGTCAGTCAATCGTGAAACAACTATCGAACAATCATTAAAAACCATTATACAGTCGTCAGTTAATCACCAAACAACCATTAATCAATCGTTAAAAAATAATCAAACTACTGTCATAAAATCGCTAGTTAGTCTTGAAACAATTATCAAACAATCATTAAAAATCTTCAAACAGTCATCAGTCAATCAATCAATCAATCAATCATCAAACAATCGTCAAACAACCATCAAATAGTCATGAAAAATCTTCAAACAATCATCAGTCAAACTATTATCAAACACCAATATTCGAGCATCCGTTTTCCTATTTTAGATAAATCAAAAAAAGAGGTCGTAAAAGTGGGCATGGTAAATTTTTCTTAATGTAGAATCGTAACTTGTCTTCATTGGTCCAGCCGTTCTCAAGATATACAATTTTAAAGAAAAGGTGAATTTTATCCTCATTTTCCAATTCCCAGGTTCTCGTTGGTCCATTTTCGAAAAATTCAAAAAAGCGAAAAACTATCCTTTAGTATGAAAATATCCTCATTTAAAACTTTAATTAATTGGGTTAAATCGTTTTCATCTTATCATCCATATTTGTCATTTTTAATATTTGACTTATATGGGAGCGTGACCCCTCCCATATAAGTCAAATATTAAAAACATGAGATTAAAAAAAAAACCAAGCCTATTTCACCCACCGGTCACACACATACAATCAAAATTTTTGAAAAATCGATCATCCATATTTGTCATTTTTAATAGTTGACTTATATGGGAGGGGTCAGCCCATTTGAGATTTCAAAAAAAAAACGCAGCCTATTTTGCTCACCGGTAACTCCTTATATACTGTAAAAATTAATCAAAAATCGGTCGGCTCGGTCATCCATATTTGCCATTTTTAATATTTTACTTATATGGGAGGTGGGCGTGGCCCCTTTCACACTGTCAAAATTTCAGAAAAAATCGGTCCGCTAGTTTCGGAGATCATTTCCAACAAACAACATACAAACAGACACGAACATTTTTTTATAGATATAGAAGATAGATCTAAACGGATCTTGGAAAATATAAGCCATGGAAATGATGTCTGGTAGTCTTCTAAGCTGTTAGAATTGTAAAAACAACATCACGTCAGTCACGGAGGGTTAAACGTGTAAAATGTGATTTTAGGTATTTAAACTCAATCTTTTGCGCTTCTTCTCCAAGTTTCGAGATGTCCTCCTTCAACTGTTATTCCCATCTCGATCTTCTGCTACTTTTCTCAAATTTTTTGGCTTTAGTTTCTCCTCTAACTCTATCTTATATGTACACTATCTTTTAAGTGTGAAAACACCGTGAGATAACGAGGAAATTGAAGTTCAGAAAGGCCCAGGAATCACAAAAAAAAAACTGAAGTATTAACAGACCTCGAGGAAATTGGAGTTCTTAAAGACCCAGAGAAAAAACTGAAGTATGGAAAGACCGACAAATGATGAGAATGTTTAGGTATGGAAATATGCAGGAATTACGAGGAAATTGAAGCTCAGAAAGACACAATAATAACGAGAACGTTTAAAAAGACCCACAAATGATGAGGATGTTTAGGTATGGAGAGATCTAGGAATCACTAAGAAATTAAAGTAGAGAAAGACACATAAATAACGAAAAAGTATAAAAAATGTACAAATTATGAAGAAGTTAGGATATGGAAGGATCCGAAAATCACGTGGAAGTTGAAAATGAGAAAGACTCCGGAATCAGGAAAAAACTGAAGTAGTGAAAGACCGAGAAATGAAGAGGAAGTTCAGATATAGAGATCCCAAAGAATCACGATTTAAGTACAGAAATACCCTAAGAAAATTGAAGTACACAAAGAACCACAAATGATGAGGAAGTTTAGGTAGGGAGAGACCCAGGAATCACAAGAAAATTGAAGTATAGAAACCCAGGAATAACGAGGAAGCATAAAAAGACCCACAAATGATGAGGAAGTTTAGGTATTGAGAGATCCAAAAATCACGAGGAAAGACTCAGAAATCACGAAGAAACTGAAGTACTGAAAGGCCGAGAAATGAAGAGGAAGCTTAGAAACGGAGACTCCCGAAATCACGATATAAATATAGAAAAATTCTAAAATCACGAGAATTACTAGGAAGTATAAAAAATGCACAAATTATGAGGAAGTTAGGGTATGAAAAGATCCAGGAATCACGATGAAATTGAATTTCAGAAAGACTTCGGAATCACGACAAAACTAAAGTAGTGAAAGACCGAGAAATGAATAGGAAGTTCAGATAGAAAGAAAGAATCATGATTTTAGTATATAAAGGCCTTAAAAATACGAGAAAAGGACTCACAAATGATGAGGAAGTTAAGGTATAGAGAGATCGAGAAAGAACGAGGAAATTTAAGTTCAGAAAGACTCATAAATAACGAAGAAACTGAAGTAGTGAAAGGACGAGAGATGAAGAGGAAGTTTAGATACAGATCCTAAACACAAGAAAAGTGCAGTATAGAAAGACCCACAAATGATGGGGAAGTTAATGTATGGAGAGATCCAGGAAGTACGAGAAAAATGGAAGTTCAAAAAGGCCAAGAATCTCCTAAAAAATTTAAATATAGGCATTTGTTTCCAAGTTTCGAAACCGTAAAACATGATGAACTAATGAAATTATGTCATGGGAAGAAGACTAATATTTCTATTTGTCTCTTCCATATGAAGGAGGCAAACTCCTTTCTTGTCTACGGGACATAGTTCCAATCATTGGATATGAGCTCTCTTAGGCAGCTCAGCTTGTATTCTTTGTTGTTTGTGTTGTAACTATGATATTATAAATATTGCAGAAGTGGCAGTCCTTGGTCGAAATCCTAAGATTTCCGAATCGTTCCGGTACGAAGAACCGACTGCCGTGGAAACGCTGGTATTAACTCTCCTACTGCTTTGTTATTTGTTTGACGGGTTAGAACAGTTTTGACCTCATTGTAGCTAGCCATTTCAATTTTGTTTGAGTCATAAGCCTTTTCATAGACCGGGTCATCTGCGGTTGAATCTGGATCCGGATACTAACAGTTGAAAAAAATGATCTCTTCAGATCCTCAGCACATTTTAAAGATCAGTCACCAGGTTGCCGTCTTTGCAGGAGGATGTTCCCGCAACAAAGCCTTTAGTTTGATATTTTGCACTTCGATAAAATTTATGGCCTTCATTCATTCATGCATTCATTCATTCTTTTTCCTTAGTAATGTACCTTTCTCCTCTTCTCCCGATAACTCTATTTTGTACCACGCATTGCTACTGAATGCAGGGTTGCCCTATATGCCACATTCTTGGCACAACTAGCACTAACAAAAATCACATGGTACCTGGTCGTACCACAGACGAGTTTTGCGATTTTTTCTATTGAGGTGGAGATGTTTTGGCATCAAATTGGGTCAAGAAGTGCTTTCTTCAATAACTTGGTTACTCGAGTAAGTATAACGATGCCGTTTGTGGTGACTATTACTTTTCAAAGTCCAGCTTCCAAATTGTATCAGACTGTACATTCCTAGCTACATTTAGGGTTGCATAACCTTTTCTCTCACCACGTAATGATTCGAATCCATGATACCTCCTCGGATCGACAAGAAGAATGCCTCCTGTATCTCACAATATGACCAGTTTGATTTTTAGTTGATTGGCTTAGTGACTACCACGCGGACTTATGTATGCTAAGAAATTTTCGATTTCTAATTTTGCATTCAAAACTCCTAGGACATTTTTAATATCATGGTTGTCACAGCAGTTATCTGCTATGTCTAGTCGCTCGTAGAATCCATATGCCTTTCTTCATGAAGTACCCGAAAGAATGTTCCGATTTGGCCCACAGTATCCAAACACCAAAGAAAATGTTTTTGTCAAAAAAAAAAAGTCCCAATTTGATGATTGCGAACCACCGTGGTATAGAAGGTTAGCATACCAGAGTTCGCAAGTTCGATCCCCGGCCAGACTCACTTAAAGATAATAAATTTTCAAAAAAAGACGACGGTTCACCTCATAACTCATCTAGCCACTGGTTATTGAGTATTAGGCTATGTAAAACTTCTCTAACTAAAGCATTTGCCAGAGTTAAAACGTAGGTCCATTTCAATGAGTCTAAAAATAGAATCGGATGCAGCTCATTGTCTGAGAGAAGTACCCCTTGTTCCAATTGAAAAAACAAATTTCATTACAATCGGTTCACATTTTATCTTTATAATATCGTATAGCATATATTTAGGCTTAAAGGGCTAAAATGCAAAGCAAAGATCACACCCATTTACAAATGTTAACTGGGCTTTAATGTCTTCCGTTCTAAAATGTATAACTGTGTTAGTGAGTGTCGTGCCGTGTCGAGTAGTGTTTCTTACAGTCGTTCGTTCCCCTTGTGACATTAGCAGAAACTGTGGCATCAGTTGTTGCGACACTCATACGTTTCATGTTCTTTAAATTACACTTTGGTGTAAATATACAAAAGGAACTCCCTCATTCACACACACACCCACAAAAATAAAACACACAAACGTAAGAACGAACTTTTATCCTGCTACTGCCATTGATAAAGAAATTCCTTAACAGTTATTATTCATGATGTTGTTGTTGTGATGTGTTATTTTGGCTAAAAACTTTTCGGGCGGAGGGATAAATTCGCATTTTAATGCGTTTCTTTAAGTAAATCTTTTGCTAGAGGACTCGTGCTATTGGGTATTTTAAGAAAACATAAGATTTTACATTATGACACTTTGGCATGTGAGGGGGAGCGTTTTATATTTTTTATTATTTAAAAATCTGTAGCTCTTTAATAAAACGAGACTGGAGTTTTTTTTTTAAAGCTTGAGGGAGGAAATTAATGGGGGTGGGCGAGGTGACATTTAAGTTCGCTAATAATAAAGTCATTTTTTTTTGTAAGTAAGGCCAATAGAGATTTTATTTATAATTTATAATAGAACTGGGATATTAAAATAGGTAATAAAATTCTCCTTTCAAATCCCCTTTAAGTATAAAGCGTTTTCTTTGTTTTTGGCTCTAAAATGTTTTGTCAAAGAAGTCATTTTATATTGGATCATAAATTATTAGGTAAAAATACTTTAAGATTCAAAGAGTGGACTATAGTTGATTACGTGTGGACTATATCAGGGCTCATATTAATTATTCTTAAGTTCGTGTAGACTTGACTATAGTCTCTGTGGACTATGCTAAATTTTGTCTGTGTGGGCTATACTATAATCTATGTGGATAATATTATAGCCTGTGTGAACTATGCTACAGTTTGTAATCAATATACGATCTATATATCAATACGATCAATCGTTAAGACTGTACACCAATTTTTAATATATTTAAGTCCATGTGGAGTGCAAACGCCAACTTAACTATATTCCGTGAGGTATAAAAAATAATCCATGTGGACTTTTTACTAATCCGTGTAGAGTCTGTTAAAGTCTGACTACACTACCCTACGCTATTGTTCGAGTGGTCCATACATACTTTGGTCTGAGTGAATAGTCTGGGTGGACTATTCTATAGACCAGGGGTGTACTACACTATTATCGGTGTGGAATATGCTGTAGTCCACGTGGACTGTACTATCTATTCTATATACATTTAGTCTATAAATTATACTTTAATTTGGATTATAGTCTGGACTATATTTTTTTTATATTGAAAATCAATGATTTTTAATCTTCCTAGGGTCAAAGGTCAAAATATGGAGGTTTTTATACCCTTCACCACCATAGGTGGAAAGGGTATTATAAGTTTGTGCTGATGTATGTAACTCATGGAAATATTTGTCTTAGAGCCACCCTTAAGTATACCAGTAGACTTAGAATCACTTCCTGGGTCGATTTAGCGATTCCCGTCCGTCTGGCTGGACGGCCATGTAAACCATGTAATCAAACTGCAGGTCGCAATTCTAAAGACAATTTGATGAAATTTGGCACAGATAATTTTTTTTTTGATAGCAGGACCATGGCTTTTGAAATTCGCCAAAATCGATCCATTACTTATGATACCTAATATAGGTCTCACTTCCCGGAATTGATATTTTGGCCACAAATATTAATATTTTTTCATGAAATTTAAAACAGATACTGCTTATGTAAACCAAAAGCAATATACCAAATTTCGCTGAAATCGGTCCACATTTGACCATAGCTCCCATACAAACTCTTCTTTAAAAACCCACTAAATGAGACAAAAATCACTAAAACGCTCATAAATGTGAAGATAATGAGAATTTTAAGTTCATTTTTTGCATACATAATTTCTGTAAATTTTCCAAATTTCGAAATAATCGGCCCACATTTGACCCTAGCTCTAATATAAGTTTTGAGAAAATCTTTGTATGATTGCAAAATTTAGCAATTATTTGTCTTTATACAGGAAAACTCCTTTGACCTATTTTTTGTATTAAAAAACAATATTTTTTTTACAAAAGCTCCTTCCTCAGGTCAAGGGTCATTTTTTTTATTTTTTCATACGAAAATTGCGTATTTTTTTAAGAATTCATTTTAAAATTGTAATAAAAATTCATAAAAGTAAATTTTTAAAACCAAGATTAAGTTATTTGTAGAAAAATATATGTTTTAACCCTTAACAGGCATGTGGACTTAAATGACCCATTTTTGTTTTTTTTTTTGCTTAATTTGACCAGAAATAATTACGTGAATGCGTTTTTATCAATGTCCGCTAAAAAAAATTCACAATATTTTGTAGTTTTTTTTTAAATAAATTGACAAAAAATGTGTGGGTTATTTTAGACCCCATGTCTATTTAGGGTTAAAATATAAATTTTTTTTAAACCTTGAGCACTAAAACGCTCGTAAACCTGAAGATAATGAGGATAACGAGAATATTGAGTTTATTTTTTTGCATACATAATTTTTTTGAAAACTGTAATCAACTTGCCAAATTTCAAGTCCACATTTGACCCTAGCTCTCTTATAAGTTTTGAGTAAATGTTTGTATGATGGCAAAATTTAGCAATTATTTGTCTTTATACAGGAAAAGAACATCTTTGACCTTTTTTTGTATTAAAAAAACAATGTTTTTTTTACAAAAGCTCCTTCCTCAGGTCAAGGGTCATTTTTTTATTTTTTCATACGAAAATTGCGGAATTTTTTAAGAATTCATTTAAAAAAAAACCAAGATTAAGTTATTTGTAGAAAAAGATATGTTTTAACCCTTAACAGGCATGTGGACTTAAATGACCCATTTTTGTTTTTTTTTTTTCTTAATTTGACCAGAAATAACTACGTGAATGCGTTTTTATCAATGTCCGCTAAAAAAAATCCACAATATTTTGTAGTTTTTTTTAAATAAATTAACAAAAAATGTGTGGGTCATTTTAGATCCCATGTCTATTTAGGGTTAAAATATAAAATTTTTTAAACCTTAATCTTGTAAAATATAATTACTCAAATAAATTTTTGTCAGAATTTGCTAATAATTTCTTAATTCTATTAAATATTAAAAAAAAAACTTTGAAACAAAAATTTCAATTTTGACTTTTTTTCCAATATCGAAAAAAACATTTCAGCATAGATTTTCCATAGATTGAGAAATAGTATTCGTTATTATTTATACTAAAATTGGACACAAATCAAATTTACCAAGCCCCTACTCAAGTTATGACCAAAAAATTTGAATGTTCGCGAAATTCGACAATTTCAAATCGCAGCTACGGCGAAACAGTTCGAGATGTTCACCTCAACCTTTTTGAGTTTTTTTTTTTTTCTTATATGTTTTTTTTTTTTTTTTCTTATATGCTGAAGAAATTCTTAATTTGCAATATTTGTTTAACAAAATTTTCAAAAAACTAAAAAAATGACCTTGGAAAAAACTGAAATTTTACAATATAAAAAATTTTAGAACCTATAAAACCTAAAATCATTTCGATGGGGTTTTGACTACGGAATGGTTTCAATTCCGAACGGAATTTGTGACATGCCTGAATGTCTTACTTTGTAATTTCTTAATACTAAAGTAAAATTTTCTGCTGCATATCCTTCGGCTCCAAAACTATTAAGTGTATTTTTGGTTTTTGTGGTTTAAATTTCACTAAAAAGAAAAAAAAGTGACATTAGGGTCAATGGCCTTATGCTAATTGTCTCAAAAATTCGGAACCGTTGCGAGGGCTTGTGAACCAATAATATTTTGCATGCTTCCGATTGACATAATTTGCCCATATAATTTTAATATTAGAAGTCAATCAGAGACAAAGGTACAAAAACGACCCACCCTAATATAAAAATTTTAAGCTAAACAAAATTCTAACAATCTGAAAACTAATCCAACAAACTACAAAAAAAACATCGTATACCTTTTGCACGTGACTTGCATTTGACCAGGAGTATTTAACGAAATTTTATGCATTCCATTTGCAAGTGCATTCATCCTCTGCTGGACACGTTTGTTCTTAAAAATTATTAAATATTCACAGTTGACACTTTAGGTGGATATTTTTGTTCTATGGACTCAAAAAAAATTTCAACACACAAAAAAATTCAAAACTGCAATAATTCTTATGCAGATTTCTAAACTAATAAAACAAGTGAACAGTAGGAAAAGTGCCGGCGGAAAAAAAGCTGAAAAGCGCTTTGCAGCCAAACAAAGTTTCCATTAAAAACAGAATTTATAAAAGGTACAAATTTGCATTTTTGTTTTACCTTGAATCAGCTCAAAGCAATTGAAAATTGATTTTCACAGCGAGAAAATTGGTTTAGTTTTTTAAAGGATTGAATAAATTGAGGTGTTTTACAGTATATGAACTTGTACTTGTACACGTACTTATGCAATATTCGATATAAGGCTTAGAATATTTAATACAGCGCTATATCAGTATGTACTATATGATTTCAATGCTATTTGGTAAGATTCCAAAAATAAAATTTATAGTCGTTAATTTGCAATTTACTTAGCTAATTAAACTCATGAATAAAGTGTTGTTTTGGTAATGAGTGTCTTTAACCCACAACGACTGACGTGAAGTCCTCTAGTGGACACCTACAAAGTCAAATGTTTGTGCAGAAATTGCATATCATGGTAATAAATAACATATAACATGTCTACATAAAACTACACAATATATTCTTTTTATTTAAACAGAACCGCTTAAAGTTGCTTAAGGTCCAGTTCAACGCAAATTTCAGTTTCGAAAAAGAGCTTAAGTAGGAAAAACGTAAAACCTTTTAATTTAAAAATATTTTTTTTTAAATATTCATCCTTCTACTCTAATAAACATGTTACCAATATATTAATTCATAAATTATTAAAAAAAAAATCAAGCAAAAGAAAAATTACACAAAATTTTTTACTTAAGCTATTCTTCCATATTGCCACAGATATATAAGAATTATATATAAGAATTACAGCCAAATATTGACCGATTGTAAAAAAATTTTACACACTGGCTATTATTTATATTAAGCTTATTCTTTCAGTTATTTCTTTCTTTAGTGGACACAGTAGTCATAGTTTCTAATATAATAGCTTTTAACTGGCCTTTGCTATATTTTTTTTTGTTTTGTTTCCGGGAGTGTTTTTTATATGAAAGCTATAGTTAAATATGGACCGATTCCTATAAAATTTGACATACTGACCAACAGTTGCATAAAACTTCCCTATTCTAAATTTAGTCGTCATAGCTACTACAATTAATTTCAATATATCAACATTAATATGTTTCCCGGGGCGAGGTTATATGAGACCTCTAACTAAATGTGAACCGATTTCGTTCATTTTCAATCCACAACTTTGTCAAGATATCAATATCGTTATTTTTTTAAATTTTGTCCCTCTAGCTCTTTTCGTTAAGGCGCTATAGCGCTTTTATCAGACTGACAGAAACCCCTTTTCTTTTTGTATTTTTGTGTTTCCGTAAGTTTTTTATGGGAGCTATAGTCAAATGGAGGCCGATTGTGGCAAAATTTTGCACACTGCCTTGCATTGACATAAGACTTACTTGTGCTAAATGTAGTGGCCAACAGGGACCGAAAATAACTGTTATTTTTGAATTTTTTATTAAAAAAAGCAACCGCAAGAATAACTTTTATTTTTGCTCGAAAAAATAAAAGCCAAAAAATAACTTTTAGTCATACTCGAAATAATAAAAGTCAAAAATAACTGTTATTTTTGCTCGAAAAAATAAAAGTTAAAAATAACTTATTTTTGCTTGAAAAAATAAAAGTCAAAAATAAATCTTATTTTTTATCGAAAAAATAAAAGTTAAAAAATAACTTTTATTTCTGCTTGAAAAAATAAAAGTCAAAAAATAATTTATATTTTCTGACTTTTACGATAAAAGTTATAACAGTTACGGTCCCTGGTGGCCAAAGCTATTACAGTTTATCATTTATTGGCATTTAAGTGTATTTTATGTGAAATTTAGGCTGTTTCCGTAAATTTTTTGTATGGCAGCTATGGTTAAATGTGAACCGATTTCGATGAAATTGTATATGCTGCCTAGAACTTATGTAAAATGTATATATGCCAAATTTTATCATCATAGCTGTTATAATTTGTCATTTATTAGCAAATAAACGATTAGCCTAGACGAAGATATACGGGAGCTATGGTCAAATGTGAACCGATTTTGCCCGATTTCAATACCAAAATTGTTCAAGATATGAAGAATATTTATGCTAAATTTCAGTGACCTATATCTTTTCGTTAAGTTTTTATCATGGCAACAACATACGGACAGACGGATGGACAAACGAACATCGCTCAATCGTCTTAGAACTTCATAAGGATTCAGAATATATATCACTTTTAGTTTTTGAGCCAATATTAAAGAAATAAAAAACGGAATGACAATCTCAATATACCACCCATTCTTTTTGATGGTGGGTATAAAAATGACTAAGTATAAACCATTTCGAAAGTGCCTGATAGTCTACCATCACGCCAGTCGCAGGGGGTTAATAAAACATTTTAAAGCATTTATTTATATTTCTTAAATAAAATTAACAAATCAGCCTTAAAAAATTGTTGCACAGTGTCGTATTGCCGATAATGTTTGATGTTGACAAAATATAAAATATAAATTTCATAAATTAAACTATTAAGGCCTTTGCCCGTATCTGCCGTCACCGGGATTACTCAGGTGTACCCCAACAGGGCAGTGCAAGAACTAAGACGACATTTTGTGGACTCCCCGTCACCACAACTTTTGCAAAAGTCATTCCTGGCAAGACAAAAGTGGTACATATTAATAGTGTCAGTAATCTGTACGATGTGAACCGCAGTAGTATATCAGGTTAGTCATCCGCCTAGCATACCGGAGGTCCCAAGTACGATCCCTGGCCAAACCCACTTAAAAAAATAAATTAAAAAAAAGGCGGTTCACCTCATTACTCAGCTAGCCACTGGTTATTGAGTAGGTCCCTTTCAATGAGTCTAATAGTAAAATCGGATGCAGCTCATTGTCTGAGTGAAGTACTCCGTGTGGACTATTCTATAGTTGGTGTGGTCTATACTTTAGTCCGTGTAGACTATACTTATGTCTATGTGGACTATACTATGCCAGTGTAGACTAAACTACAGTTTGGGTGAACTATATTTTAAATCGTGTGGATACCACTTTAATCGTGTTGACTATGTTATATTCCATGTAAAATGTAGTATCTATTATATAGTCTATGTAAACTATACTATAATCTGGCCTAAAGTAGTTCTCTATTTAGCTGAAAAGGTAATCTAAGTTTGTGCTGATGTATGTTACGCATAGAAATGGTTGTTTAAGTATACCAATAGGCTTAGAATCACTTTCTGAGTCGATTTAGCGACGTCAGTCCGTCCGTCTGGCTGGACTGCGGGCTGGCTAGACCCGCATGTGAACCATGTAATCAAAGTACAGATCGCAATTCTAAAGATAATTTGATGAAATTTGGCACAGATATTGATAGTGGGAACATGGCTATTAAAATTCGTCAAAGTCGGTCCATTATTTATGGTACCTCCCAAAGGTCCCACTTCCCGGTGTTGATATTTTGGCCTCAAATATCAATATTTTTTCATGAAATTTTAAACAAATACTGCTTATGTAAACCAAAATCACTGTACCAAATTTCTTTGAAATCGGTCCACATTTGACCATAGCTCCCATACAAACTCTTCTATCATATCTAAATGAGACAAATATTACTAAAACGCTCGTAAAGCTGATGATAATGACAATTTCAAGTTATGCATAGTTTTTGCAAAAACTGTAATCAATTTTCTAAATTTCAAGATAATCGGTCGGCATTTGACCCAGTCCTTATATAATTCGAAATGACAAAAACAGTTTAAATATATAAGTTTAGAGAAAATGTTTGTATAATAACAAAATTTAGCAAATATTTGTTTTTATGCACGAAAAAGAACACCTTTGGCCTTAGTGGTGAAGGGTATCGTATGGTCGGGCTTGACCAACTATAGCACTTTCTTACTTGTTTTTGTTTTATAAATTGAACACAAGTAAAATTTATCACTCTTGTCCCAACCAATCTGTTACCTCCCTAGTAAGCAAAATTTCAGTTTAAAAAAGCTTTAAAGCTAGCCTTCATGCAAACCATCTTAGACAAAAGTTTCAGAGTAGCTGTATTATCATATAGTGCAAGCAGTTCTGGCTAGGGTTGCCAGTCAGGCTGGATTCGACTGGATTGTCCAGCTTTTTTAGTGCTTGTCCAGTGTCAAGCTAAAATTAATTTTATCCCGCTAAAAATTAGTTTTGTGAAAAAGAACGCAAATAATTAATTGATTAATCGATTTCTTGATCAGTTCATTTTGTATTAAAATTACCCTCCATCAATTCTCCCCATTGTACTTACTTTACTTAAATGGCCTATATCAAAAACCTGTTATGTGAGCATATTCTCCAATTCGTAGGTCAAGTTTTGAAAGATTTTCCTCTACTTGGCCTTTCCATCGAATTTTTGGACGTCCTCTTTTACGAGTTCATTCGGGATCGTTTTTGAACACTTTTGTTGCTGGAATACTTTCATACATTCGCATATCATGTCCCTGCCAACGCAGCCGATGCTTTTTGATGCGTTTTACTATGTCAATGTCAATGTATAACTCATACAGCTCATTGTTCATTCAATGTCGATATTCATTGTTGGTGTAAAATGTTCCAAAGATTCTTCGTAGAATCTTCCTTTCAAAAACAGCAAGAATAGCTATCTCTGCCTGTCCAAGTGCCCATGATAGCAATGTGCGTCCCATGATATCAATGTCATCGACAAACGCTAGTAGCATGTGTTTTCTATTGAAAATTGTTTCAGATCTCGGACGATATCGCTGCGGTTAATTACGGTATTCGAAATTCGGATTATCAAAAATATAAAGACTCATCGAAGCAAATTATTTAAGCAAATTTTTTATTATAAATGTCCAGCTAATTTTTGGGTTGTCAAGCTTTTTTTTTTCTTATGTCCAGCTTTTTCAGGTTTTGTGTCTGGCAACCCTAGTTCTGGCACAATGTTTAAATCTAAAGTCCGGAATACTTCGGCACTGACAGTCTAAGACTGTTTATAATCATTTCGGCACATTTCGGTGCAAAGAACTAAACGCGAACTCCTCGAAGCCTACAAAATTATTCTGTTGAAAGGCAAGTGTCGAAGTCGTATCTTCAACTACGAAAGTTTCGTACTAGATTAAAGAAATTGTTTTAATGTTTTCTTTAATCAAGTACTGAACTGTCGTAGTCGAAAACACGACAACGGCAATACGAGACTGAATATACAGTATTTTGTCAAGAGCACAATTTTTTGAGACCCACAGTATAGCATTATCGGTCCTGTGTACAACAACTGAACAATTGTAGGTCGCAGTTCCCATCCTTGCCAAACTGCCCTATTGCTTGAAATTCAGCTTCTTGTCCAAAAAAATACATCAAAATAACGACGGAATAATAAACGCTTGGAATAATAAACATTATTAGATACTAAAAACACTGATCAGGTACGATTATTTGTTTTTATGTCCTTCCATTATATCCTTTGATATAAAAAGCTAATATTATTTTGCCAATAATCTAGTTTCCTGTACAAAAAGTGAAAAAATCGTTAAAAATAAATCGTTAAAAAGACACGTACTTAGTCAAACCACGAATATTTATTTAAACACTTGTGTTTCCTACTTTTGTAATTTTTATCTCATTTCCATTTTATACCACAAAATTTGTATATCCGCTTTGTAAAGGAAACAAAACAAACACACACACACACATACACTCTCAGACAGAGAAAAACTCACACAGATGCTCAGACAGTCACTAATACACATAGAAAAATAACGCGAAAAAGGGAGAATAATGGAAAAGAAAACGGAAATTTATTTAATGGAGCGTTCTAATTGAAAAATGTGTTGCTAAATAAAAGAATGAAAGAATGAATGATTCGTTAGGTGACGACTTAATTTGTTGGTCTTGTTTTATTTTCCCTTTTTAGTTACTTTGTGTTACTTTAAAATGCTTTCTCTTGCTTTTATTTTGTTATTAAGGAATTTTGTTGTTTGTTTTAACATTATGGATCTAATAAGGCATTTACATTACCCCGAAATCTAGTATTTACGAGATTTTGTTCAAAATCTAGTTGATTTTGACTAGATTTCCCATACAAAAATAAATCTAGTTATTAAGTAGATTTTGGCAAAATCTACTTAAAATCTAGTAGTACTTAATGATGCAACCATGTTTTTCTTCCAAAAAGTACTAAAAAATACCACGCTGTGTAAATCAAAATGACATATCAATTGAAAATAAATAAAAAAAAAATAAAAAAGTGCCGAAAAATAATTAAATATATTAATTAAACTAAATTTGAATAAAAAATGGGAAAAAATAAATGAGGAAGAAAAATAAATTAAAAACAAACATAATTTGAAAATATATTTTTCCACTTTATATCAGTCAATTATTTCTCTTGTAAAAATACAATCTAGCTAACATCAAAAAATGTAGTCTAAACGATCTGGATTTTGATTGAGATTTGAAATCAAATCTACTAGATTTTAGGCTAGTGTAAATTCCCTATAAGCTCAATTGATTAAAATTGTAAAAAAATTCTTCTAATACGCTTTGAGATATAAAATGATATTTTGAATTCTCTTTATTAAGTTATGGAAGTATTTTTGCAATATTTAATTACAATTATTTCATAAGCTTAACAAAATAATATCAATTCACAAAATGTAACTTTTTGCGTTACATTCGATTACCACTATATCGTGCCCTTATATTTAAATAATCGTAAACGACATTTTGTTAAATATCTCTTAACCCAGCAAGAACAGTGTCAAACGTTTGAAATATGATGACTTTTACATTTGATATCAAACGTTTGTTTCAAACTTTTTTCAAACCTGAACAGATGTTTGAGATTCACATTTATTTTCAAATGAGGGTTCATTTGAGAATAAACGTTTGATAAAATACTAGTTTCTCAAATTGAGAATGAAGGTTATTCTCAAATCATGATCAAACCCTAAGATGATTTGAGAATAATTTGAAAAATGGTGTTATATGAATTTGATATCAAACCTTATTTCAAATTTTTTTCAAACATTAAAAAAATAATTTATATTAAATAAAATTAATGTTTAAGATATTTTAATTTATCTTATATTTAAATAATCGTAAACGACATTTTGTTAAATATCTCTTAACCCAGCAAGAACAGTGTCAAACGTTTGAAATATGATGACTTTTACATTTGATATCAAACGTTTGTTTCAAACTTTTTTCAAACCTGAACAGATGTTTGAGATTCACATTTATTTTCAAATGAGGGTTCATTTGAGAATAAACGTTTGATAAAATACTAGTTTCTCAAATTGAGAATGAAGGTTATTTTCAAATCATGATCAAACCCTAAGATGATTTGAGAATAATTTGAAAAATGGTGTTATATGAATTTGATATCAAACCTTATTTCAAATTTTTTTCAAACATTAAAAAAATAATTTATATTAAATAAAATTAATGTTTAAGATATTTTAATGAAATGGTATTGCATTTCAAAGAAATTCGTTATTTCTTTCAGATTTTTTTAAATTGATCCATATTTGACCATAAAACCTTGCTTAAAAAATTTCAAGATTAAAAATTCAATAATATTCATTTGCATAAGTAAACTTTCTTTGTTTCTTAAAAAGAATTCAAATATGATGCACCGTTTTCAAAATCAAAATAAACAAACTCAAAAATACAACGCCATTTTATTTTTGTTCCACATGTAAATGATATCCACATTTGAAAAACCTTTGAGAATGAGGTTTGATAATGATTTGAGAATAAAGGCATTTCTCAATTTGAGAATAAAGTCCCCTTTTTGTTGAGAACGCTTTTATTCTTAAATCAGTATCAAATCAGTATCAAACGTTTGACCTTTGAAAAAAGATTTATTTACAAATCATCCTCAATTTGAGAATAAACCTTTTTTCTTACTGGGAAACTATTAGAGATAGCGTAGTAGTGTAAGCATATTTTTCTTTCTTTCTTAAGTAGTTTTCGATTTTTTTTTTTTTAATTGGTCTTAAAGCCCAACTACCGATTGACCGATTTCTGTATATTGCGCCATAATCCGCACAGTAGTTTAAAAGTTATTGAAGTAAAACTAAAAAACTTCGCATACAATACTTTGCACCATAACTTCTAAACAATTTGGAAAACATTTAATTAGTTTGTCGAAAGTAGCAAACTAACAAAGAACAAAAATGTTATGCACTGAAACATTACCCGTTTTTATTTAATAAAGATTTTTTTGTCGCTTACGATCATTTTAATCTAAGGGCTCTATATTTTTTATTCGTTTTGGTGCCCTAATATTTTTTATAAACATTAGAATGTCCCAGAAAACTGAAAGTCGTTGTACCAAAAGCCGTACCCCCAAATTTGTAACATTTGACCCCAATT
The DNA here is from genome assembly GCA_933228675.1 of Stomorhina lunata. NCBI lineage: Eukaryota > Metazoa > Arthropoda > Insecta > Diptera > Rhiniidae > Stomorhina > Stomorhina lunata. The sequence goes on from OW121744.1 coordinate 62,325,626, forward strand.
ATCTAAATACAAAGTTTCATTTAGATCAGATATCGGGAAAGTGTGCCGACTTGACGCCAAAGTTTGGACATCCCAGTTATATGCGAAAACTCCCCTGAGTTTTCTTAGATTTTTTTAGATTTTTTCAAAATGTTTCAAAATGAGCTTTCCCACGAGATATAAGACATTAATATCCGTTAAAAGGTTTCCTAATTATTATGGGTTTCCCAAAATATTTTATGTCATTGAAGACGCTCCTGAACATATGGAATACAAACATTTATTAGTTTTAATAAATTTTAAAAAGTTTTCAAAACTGTTTGTTTGGTTTTTCCAATACTTTGTTAAACGAATTCGAAAAAAAAAATTTTAAAAAAAGTTCCAGAGTTTTAGTAAAAACACCCTGCAGATTAGTAAAAAAAACGGCTTAGACTTTAAGTCGCAGGTACGGCGACAGTCAATTTTCGAAAAATTTCTTGTAATAAGTAAATTTTCGAATAATTTCTTTAAAATTTCCTAAAAAAAATATTTATTTTTAAATTTCCTATTAAAAGTAAATTTTTGAAAAATTTCCTATAAAAAGTAAATTTTTGAAAAATTTCCTATAAAAAGTAAATTTTTGAAAAATTTCCTATAAAAAGTAAATTTTTGAAAAATTTCCTATAAAAAGTAAATTTTTGAAAAATTTCCTATAAAAAGTAAATTTTTGAAAAATTTCCTATAAAAAGTAAATTTTTGAAAAATTTCCTATAAAAAGTAAATTTTTGAAAAATTTCCTATAAAAAGTAAATTTTTGAAAAATTTCCTATAAAAAGTAAATTTTTGAAAAATTTCCTATAAAAAGTAAATTTTTGAAAAATTTCCTATAAAAAGTAAATTTTTGAAAATTTTCCTATAAAAAGTAAATTTTTGAAAAATTTCCTATAAAAAGTAAATTTTTGAAAAATTTCCTATAAAAAGTAAATTTTTGAAAAATTTCCTATAAAAAGTAAATTTTTGAAAAATTTCCTATAAAAAGTAAATTTTTGAAAAATTTCCTATAAAAAGTAAATTTTTGAAAAATTTCCTATAAAAAGTAAATTTTTGAAAAATTTCCTATAAAAAGTAAATTTTTGAAAAATTTCCTATAAAAAGTAAATTTTTAAAAAATTTCCTATAAAAAGTAAATTTTTGAAAAATTTCCTATAAAAAGTAAATTTTTGAAAAATTTCCCATAAAAAGTAAATTTTTGAAAAATTTCCTATAAAAAGTAAATTTTTGAAAAATTTCCTATAAAAAGTAAATTTTTGAAAAATTTCCTATAAAAAGTAAATTTTTGAAAAATTTCCTATAAAAAGTAAATTTTTGAAAAATTTCCTATAAAAAGTAAATTTTTGAAAAATTTCCTATTAAAAGTAAATTTTTGAAAAATTTCCTATAAAAAGTAAATTTTTGAAAAATTTCCTATAAAAAGTAAATTTTTGAAAAATTTCCTATAAAAAGTAAATTTTTGAAAAATTTCCTATAAAAAGTAAGTTTTTGAAAAATTTCCTATAAAAAGTCAATTTTTGAAAAATTTCTTAAAAAAGTAAATTTTCCCCAGGTTATTTGAGAGTTAATTTCTAAAAGAATATGACAGAAAGATGCTTTTTTCAGTTTCAAACTAGAACCATTTTGAGCCTATGGGTACGCAAGGGTTAATATTTATAAAAATGTAATTAAATGATTTTTTAAATTTTTATTGTGCCTTTTTTGAAAAAATTTAATATTTTAAAATTTTATTTTTGGTAATAATAGGGTTAATGACATTCGATTTCAACCAAAGTTTTTACCCATCGAACCAATAATAATTATAGTTCGGCTTATAAAAACTGCTAATATGAAACAATTCACGTGATTTTTTTTATAACTTTGGTGAAAAATTGGGTTTTTTCCAAACCCTTTGACTTTAAGTCGCAGGTACGGCTAATCCGTTAGAGATATCGATTTAAGTCTTTCTTTGTACTTATCTGCATCTGTATTCTTACTAACACTCTGGAATTCTGGAATTCGTTTAACAAAATATTGAAAAAACCGAAAAAGTAGTTTTGAAAAGTGTATGAAAAAATTTTTTTTGTTCTATGCAAAAGTGACTTATTGTTAGCCGATTACAACAAAAATAGGTAATTAAATATTCGGAGGTCGCAAAAAAGTAAAACCAGTCAAACTTTTTAAAATTTATTAAAAATAGTGATTTTTTTTTATTGCATATGTTTAGGAGCGTCTTTAAGGACGTAAAATATTTTGGGAAACCCTTAATAATTATTAAACCTTTCAACCGATATTAATGTCTTATATCTCGGTGGAAAGCTCATTTTGTTATCTGTAGCGTGCCGTTAAAAATATATTTAAAATATATTTAAAGTAGAAATATTTTCAAAAAATCTGAAGAAAGCCCTCAGTTTTCCATATAACTGGGATGTCCAAACTTTGGCGTCAAATCGGCACCCTTTCCCGATGTCTGATCTGAATGAAACTTTGTATTTGGATTAGTGGGGTCAAATGTACGATCGTCGAGTAGCTATGGTAATTTTTTGTCGTTTTCGATATTTTATGAATTTTTAAAAATTTTTTTTTTTCGTTTTTGCACAAAAAATATATTTTTTTAAATTGTGATATGAATAACTCCAAAACCATAAATCACCCAAAAGGCTTATGTTTGCTCGACCTAAGGGCAATTTGTTCTTAATCCACTGACGTGCTTTGCAATTAAATTGAATTTATCGTTTTCAAGATATGGTAAACTAACTAAGGCAACCTCTTCCAATATTTTAAATAAAAAAAATGTTTAATTTGTCAAAAAAAAATGCATGAAAAAAAATGAAAAAAAATAATTTAACTAGATCGAAGTTTATACTTAGCTTATATCTTAGTCTTTATCTTAGGTCTTTATCTTAGTCTATGTCTTAGACTATATCGTAGTCTATGACTTAATCTATGTATTAGTCTATGTATTAGTCTATGTATTATTTTATGTCAATGTTTTGGTGTATGGCCTAGTCAATGTGTTGGTCTATGTCTTACTCTATGTTTTAGTCTTATCTTAGTCTATTTCTTTGCCTACATTTCAATCTTTGTATTATTTTTTCTGAATAAATATCTTAATATACATATATCGATATAGCTTTTTCCCTTAATTTTGAACTTTGAGTTATATTTGTTTTGATTTATATTTAAACATTTACAGGTATTTTGTACAAAAAACCCATTTATCATATTAACATTTTTTAAAGAACTTTGTTTTCTCCCTATTTGTCAAATCAATAAATTAACATTATTAAACAATAACATTTTAAAAATAAATCTTTTTTGGCACAAAATATTATTTATGGTATTGTAAAAAAAATATGATCTTGTGCCAAGAAATATTCTCTATTAAGTAAAACATTTAACAACTTTTTCAAATGAATAAAACCCAATAAATATCGCAGAAACACACCCTCATCCACAAAAAAAAACTTATTCGAACTTTGAATCCTTTGTTTCTGTTAAACAAAAGCTGTGATATTTATGCTCGTAATTCCCAAAAGAATCAGCACCTATTACTCCCTACAAGGCTACTACATATCCCATTTGGGGCAGAAGTTGCCAAAAAAACTTACCGAAAATATACACAAAAGCCAAACAGCCACAATATTCTATCGCATCAATGATTTTTGAAAGAATAAAGGAATCATGTTCATTCGGATCATGAATGAATATTTTTTTACATTGTAGGTACATACAGACAACGATATTATGACACACATTCGAAATTACTAACAAATACATTTACAAAATCATTTGGAAGAGAACCATTTAACGATGCACAGTGGTTGATTTTGAAAATATAATGGAAAAATCTTTGAACTTATGTCTTAGTCTATGTCTTAGTCTATGTCTTAGTCTATGTCTTAGTCTATGTCTTAGTCTATGTTTTAGTCTATGTCTTAGTCTATGTCTTAGTCTATGTCTTAGTCTATGTCTTAGTCTATGTCTTAGTCTATGTCTTAGTCTATGTCTTAGTCTATGTCTTAGTCTATGTCTTAGTCTATGTCTTAGTCTATGTCTTAGTCTATGTCTTAGTCTATGTCTTAGTCTATGTCTTAGTCTATGTCTTAGTCTATGTCTTAGTCTATGTCTTAGTCTATGTCTTAGTCTATGTCTTAGTCTATGTCTTAGTCTATGTCTTAGTCTATGTCTTAGTCTATGTCTTAGTCTATGTCTTAGTCTATGTCTTAGTCTATGTCTTAGTCTATGTCTTAGTCTATGTCTTAGTCTATGTCTTAGTCTATGTCTTAGTCTATGTCTTAGTCTATGTCTTAGTCTATGTCTTAGTCTATGTCTTAGTCTATGTCTTAGTCTATGTCTTAGTCTATGATTTAGTCTATGTCTTAGTCTATGTCTTAGTCTATGTCTTAGTCTATGTCTTAGTCTATGTCTTAGTCTATGTCTTAGTCTATGTCTTAGTCTATGTCTTAGTCTATGTCTTAGTCTATATCTTAGTCTATGTCTTAGTCTATGTCTTAGTCTATGTCTTAGTCTATGTCTTAGTCTATGTCTTAGTCTATGTCTTAGTCTATATCTTAGTCTATATCTTAGTCTATGTCTTAGTCTATGTCTTAGTCTATATCTTAGTCTATGTCTTAGTCTATGTCTTAGTCTATGTCTTAGTCTATGTCTTAGTCTATGTCTTAGTCTATGTCTTAGTCTATGTCTTAGTCTATGTCTTAGTCTATGTCTTAGTCTATGTCTTAGTCTATGTCTTAGTCTATGTCTTAGTCTATGTCTTAGTCTATGTCTTAGTCTATGTCTTAGTCTATGTCTTAGTCTATGTCTTAGTCTATGTCTTAGTTCATGTCTTGGTCTATGTCTTAGTCTATGTCTTAGTCTATGTCTTAGTCTATGTCTTAGTCTATGTCTTAGTCTATGTCTTAGTCTATGTCTTAGTCTATGTCTTAGTCTATGTCTTAGTCTATGTCTTAGTTCATGTCTTAGTCTATGTCTTAGTCAATGTCTTAGTCTATGTCTTAGTCCATGTCTTAGTCTATGTTTTAGTCTATGTCTTAGTCTATGTCTTAGTCTATGTCTTAGTCTATGTCTTAGTCTATGTCTTAGTCTATGTCTTAGTCTATGTCTTAGTCTATGTCTTAGTCTATGTCTTAGTCTATGTCTTAGTCTATGTCTTAGTCTATGTTTTAGTCTATGTCTTAGTCTATGTCTTAGTCTATGTCTTAGTCTATGTCTTAGTCTATGTCTTAGTCTATGTTTTAGTCTATGTCTTAGTCTATGTCTTAGTCTATGTCTTAGTCTATGTCTTAGTCTATGTCTTAGTCTATGTCTTAGTTCATGTCTTAGTCTATGTCTTAGTCAATGTCTTAGTCTATGTCTTAGTCCATGTCTTAGTCCATGTCTTAGTCTAAGTCTATGTCTTAGTCTATATCTTAGACTATGTCTAATTTTATGTCTTAGTCTAGGTTTAAATATATTTTTAAGTTTATGTCATAGTCTTTATTTTAACCAATATTTGATCATAGTCGATGTCTTTGCCTGTTCCACTTTTTTGCTTTGTCCCCACTGTAGCGTTCTTGGGCTAGTATGAACACCGCAATTATTTCATTGTAAATCGCCTTAATCATTGTATACATATACATGGATTTACACAGCTTCGCATACTTTCCATACACATTTGCAAAGATGTCGAACTTTATGAAAAACTAATAGTTATTATGGTTAAATGCTAAAAATCTTAGCAATTTCTTTTAATACTTTCAATCGTTCGGAACAACTAGCTTAGAGCTTATTTACTGCTAAATCTAGGAATTAACTTACAAATAGAAATTCAAGTTCGGAGAAAATATTTGGATATTGATTCATACATGTAATAATGTATGATAGTACTAAGCAAAATAAAATCTACTTGTTCATATGTATATGAACATATATACATATGTATGTATATCAAGTGGTCACTTCCGTTTGCCAAAGTCGTCCATTACTGAAAAATACCGAATATTTTAGGGAACAATGTAAAGAACTAATACAAAGGCAAACATACTAAATCGTTTACATGGTAAAACTGAATATAAATACTTGTATACATATGAGGTTTGTATAAATTGCTCACTATACATACATATATTTGAATATATACACAAACATACATTCATATAAATGTATGTCCTACATACAATAACAAATGCCTTTTAGTGCAGAGGAAAGAAGGTCATCAGTATCTCCTCTGTTCATGTGTCTTTTTTCTTTAATATTCGAAAACGTTTTCTGGGATTTGTTTTAATGCCAAGTTGGGTGTGACGTTTTTACTGCCCTTGGGAATAGTCGGAAAAAGTGAGCAGCAAAAGTCTTGTGTGGAGGAGACCAAAGTTATTATATGCAATTTGGGTTTTTAGTTTTTGCTAATAATTGCTGTTAAACGACTATTAAAAAGAGCAAAAGTGGAAAAGGGGAGATTCATTATCGCAAGTTATATCCTTTTACTACAAAATTAATCTAATGACTGGCTTTGGTTTCTGTAAATGAACTATTTTTATATGTATTTGTAAATTTGTGATATGTTTTTATGTATGTTTATTATTTTAACAGTTTAATACCCAAAAAGAGGGCTTGCTTGTAATGTAAAGATAAACTTATTATTTATTCAGAAATTCTTACATCAACTCTATCAAAAGATTCTATGATTCAGTTATTATGCATTAAACACATGGACAACAGCAGGCTACACGAACACCGACTACAAAAGTCGTTGGCTGCAATCGTCGCCTCGTAGTCAGCTACTTAATTATTTTGGGGACGGCAGCTACATTTAAGATGGCAGCTACATTTCGAAACACCTGTTTATGAGTGGTGCCAATATCGCGTTTATAAGATGGACAAAATAACATTTTAAATTTTGATAAAAACGACATAAATTCATTTTATTAATTAACCTCCGAAATCAACGGTTTTCATGTACCTGATAGTATGTCTATATCAAAAAAAATTTATAGAAAGATTTTGGCGTGATCTCTAATAGTTTAAGAGTTATGGGCTTTTTAAATTTCAAGAATAAAACGGTATAACTTTAGAAGTTTATATCCGATATTAACTTTTTTGGTATCAAACAAAAGCCACTGAAAATATCTTTTATATTCTTATATATTCTATATAATATTCTTTATAATGGATTAAGAGCTAATATACTATAAACTTATTTCTGCAACCGACTTTTTTTTATAAAAATTCGTATGTCTTAAAACAATATAGATATAAGTATGCTCTTTTATATAATGAATTTTATAAAGGACATACTGGGCTTTTATATAACACGAACTACGTAGCTTTAGCACACGTAGCGTGTGAGTTGGACAGTTTAAAAAATAACTTTTTAAAATTTTACTTCCATTGAGTTAGAGTTATATAAATATAAATTTGTACATAATATTTTATTAGATATTATTATATATCTTCATTAAATATATGAATATTTTATAAGTATATAAATTGTTTACATAAATTCTCCCCATTGTATTTGTGGTAAATAAATTCAAGTGGTTTAAATCGCTCATTTATTTCAATATTATATGGTGTTGACAGCACTAAATCTTTTATTGTCGCCAACAAAAATAAAAAATAGTTTAATTTTGACTACAGCTACAACGGTGGTCGGTAGTCGTGTAGCCGTGTCGACTCTAAAAAATTTATTTCTATTTGAATGCATGTATTCTAATTTTGACAGGTTGTAGCCCGTAGCCTGCTGTTGTCTATGTGTTTAATGCATTAATTTGACTAAAAATTAGGTTATGAATTTTCTTATATTTGAAAATAATTTAAGCTTAAGAAAATATGTATATGGGCAAATCCGAAAAACATTAAGCCAAGGACAAAATTTTAAAACTGTCAAAATCGCGTATTTCTGTTTACGAAAAAATTTACCATATATTGATCCTTTAGAATATATAATGGTACAATTTTTGATTGCTCTCTTCGTGAATGGTAGGGTTTTATTTGCACCCATCTCGAATTTTTATACATTTTGTAAAATAATGGGTTTTTTAAAAGTTCATAAAAATCGCAAAAACATCCATTTAGGTATCAAGTTTCAGTTGAGGCTCAAAGTCTGCTTAATTTTATACATTAAGGGATATAAATAGGGTTTAACTAATCATGGTCCGTTTTTTCGTTTTTATCTGCTTCTAATTCCAATGAATAGCTATCTTACAACTGTAAGCAAATATCAGAATCAGAACTATAATTGCAGCTGGAGGCTTCCTAAGATGTTGAAGGTCATAACAGTTTTGGTGGTAATTTAGGCAATACCTATAACATTATATATAAACTAGAAATATATGGGTCAGAGCTATCCACAGCTCTGTGATACATACAAATATGTTGTACACTCTTGACTCCTTTCGAGCGTGACCAGTTTTAACGTTTGCAATGGTATTTTTCCACCATCCCACTTTGCGATGAAGTTAATTGCGTTACCACTGAAGACAGCAGAAATCATATTACTGGCACCCCCTGTTCTACCATACGGATAACTCAAAAATGTTCTTAAGTTGACCAATATTCACATCAGTTAGATCCCGAAGGTCTCCAGAGAAATACGTCACTTGTCACAATTAACATTTTTACTTCGACTATTCCACTAAAAATTTCAATAGTTTTTAGAATCATTGGTAGTGGATTAATAGACAGTTAGAAAACGCCAAAAATACATGGACTTAATTTAAAAATTAATACGGAAACCCAAAAAATAAAGGTTTTTGTGAATTATCAGCAAAATAAACTTGAGTTTTGCCCGAGACTTTTTCCACAATCAAATATTCATGCCATGAAACCTAAGTATTTGATGGAATCAACGAGACTTTTTGTTAACTCAATCAAATCCTTTTTGCTGCAAAAATGATATATTCTGATCAAATTTCATCTCATTCAAAATATGTTTTTTTCACATTTTATATGAGATCGTAACAATGTGCGACACCTTTACACTTTTTATTTGTATTCACTTGTCACAAAGTATTAATTTCGCATTTGAACATTTGTGATTTTTTTAATTTCTCTTTTTTAGCGCATTTGAAATGGGTTCTGGGCTCTGTTATAAATGTCACTGGTATCTATTTTTCTATTTTTGTTTTTTTTTTTTTGTTTTCCTGTTGCACGTTTTATGTCAAGTGGTGATTTGTGAATTCTGTTAATCGCTCTTAATAACATGACTGAATACATGCAGCCGATTGATGGACGGATAATGACTAAAGTGTCATTGAATGAACTTTAGTTTTTGTTTGTTCTCTTTAGATTTTTATTTCAATTCTATTTTCATTTTTGTTTTTACTCTCATTGAAAATATTTAACATAATCCCACTAATGACTTCCCGCTATTATTGAAAACATGGCCAATAGCCTGAAATTGGTTTGTTAACATTTGATAAGTGGACTTATATTGTAATTGTGATGGAAATTGCTGTTAACAGGTGAACTCTAACTTAAGTGGCATTTACTAGTTATCGTTGGCAATGGAGAGATATCAGAATAATATTTGTATTAGCCTTTTTACATATATATATGGACAAAAATCAAATAGTTTTAATTTTCAGAAATAAAAAAATTCAAAAAATTTTTTGATCGTACACTAATTTTTTTTTGGGTTCTATTATTTGACAAAATGTGAGTCTTAATGAAATTCTGCTGCCTTCACTTATGGACAAATTTAATTTAAAAGAATTTTTTATTTAAATACAAGTTTTAATAGGTGCATATCTTTCTAAGATATAAAATTCTTATTTGGTCCATAAAATCGTTAATCCTTATAATATTTTGGTGCGCTTCAAATCTAAGGTAAAACTTTATTAAAGAATATCAATTTTGAGCTAAATTCGCGATGTGCTTCATTGAAATGTTATTATATAAAACTTTCGCGTTCTCAGTTAATAAAAAGATTTTTGCAAAACTTTTGATGCAAATCGGTTATAAATGACATCGCTTTCATGCGTTATGTGATTTTGTCTCAGTTTGCATTCTAAAACCATTTAAACCAATATGCACTTTTTTGCACGATTTTCAAAATCTTCATAAAATTTTAGCAAACAATGATTTTTTGGTGCGCTTTTGTTTTTAGGTGATAAATGGCAAAAAACGCGGTAGTTTGGAAACTTTCATTCATATTCTCCTCATTTACACCTGCCGTATATTATACCTATATAGAGCACATTAACGAGATATATCTCAAATAATGCGAAATTGAAAGATCTACAAATCTTTGTCTATTTATTTAAATTTCTTTGAGGCGGCCAAAAAATATGAGGAAAAAATTAAAAAGTGGCAAAAACGAGCTTCAAATTTTGGCGGCCATTAAGTAGTATTAGAAGTGACAAAATTAAAATTTAGAGAGAAGTGAATTTATCCCCTAAGTGTTGTGTCTATTTCGTAGAACAATGACTTGGGTTTAAATATTAAAACAAATGCAGGAGAAGACGAAATATGAAGAAAAACTTGAATGCTTTAATCGATTTTTTAACGTTTTTTTTTAATTTGCATGCCAATTACGCTTAGAAGCGCAAATTTGCGCAACTAAGATATCGTTCAGTATACAGAAGATTTTGCGAGTTCAAGATCTTTAATTAGATTTTCCGAACTCCTAAGGGTACAAAAATTATTCGAGTTGAAAGTCGGTTTCAAAGGAATAAAAACTGTTTGATTTTTGCCCATATTTTTCTTTCAATTGTGTTTGTAAAAGGATCATCAACGTTTTGTTTGAATTGAATAAGTGGAAAAAGAGCATTTAAATCTCTAGTTCAAAAACATATTATAAACTAAATTATAATCCATGGGATAATAAAAATAACAGACTTATTGGTCAAAAGCCCCTTAAGTATATTGCACAGTGGCGCAAATAAGGTTTTTTTGCTATTAACTCTGCAGTTACTAAACTACTGGACAGATTTGGAACATCAGTAGAAGAGGAGTTAGGCTTTAAGAACAATGTTTAAGGATTCATCTGTCTATAACACAAAGTTGGAGCAAAGTTGCCCACCTCGGGTATGTAAAACCTTTGGGTGTGTATAACTTTCGCCAATTTAGTCCGATCTTAAAAATTTCTACATTTTCGAAAAATTCTTAGAAAACTTAAGAAAAACATGCTTACTGTACTACATTATCACTTATTGTTTAAAAGATATTTAATTTTTAGTTTGTGTACCGAAAAAAGCTTGAAAAATTAAATTTAAAAAATAAAGTATTTTTTTTTTTTTTTATTTATAAAGTATTTTTTCTGTATTTTTGAAAAAAAATTTCAAAAGATTAGGTCAGGCATGCGTGTAAATTATATTTTGAATAATTTTGGACATGCACCCTACAAACAACGGTGGTCGAAAATCAGCTATTTTTGGACAAAACTTAAGTGTTTTGTGTCTGTAAAAAAATTGATTATGGATTTCAAAACTTTTTTTAATTAAACTATATTAAGTGTTATGTTCGTAGGGTCTGTGCAAAAATCTGATATGGCCCGGCCAATAATAGGGTCGCACTCCCCGTTTTTTCTAAAAAAAAAAAAAACTCGAATTTTCGAAAAGCGTACTCTTCGTCATTCAAATATGGGCAAATCCGAAAAACATTACACCAAGGACAAAATTTTAAAACTTTCAAAATCGCGTATTTGTGCTTATGGAAAAATTTACCATATATTGATCCTTTAGAACATATAAAAGATACAATTTTCGATTGTCTCTTCGTGAATGGTAGGTCTTTATTTGCACCCATCTCGAATTTTTATACATTTTTTAAAATAATATTTTTTTTAAAAGTTAATAAAAATCTCAAAAGCATCCATTTAGGTACTAAGTATCATTAGGGGCTCAAAATCTGCTGAATTTTACACAATTAGATGTAAAAAACCCCATCAAAAACAATTGGAGTGATATAAATAACGTCAAGTAAAAAAGGGCTCACAGTGTGTAGCGTCCGTCACAAAAATGAAGGTTTTTTTAATTTGACTGGTGCAGTTTTTCTTTTTTCTCCAATTGAACATGGTTCGTAAAGAGAACTTATAGTATGCTTCACATTAGGCTAAAAATATATAGATGTTTATATAGCATTTAACAGAATAATATGTATAGAAAATTGTGTAGCGTCCGTCACAGTATATATTTTTTACAAAATTATATTTATTAAATACAAAATTTAAGAACACATGTCTTAAATTTAAGATATTAGGTACTAAAAAAAATATACAGTGGGGCAAATTTAATGCTTATGAAATTTGTTTTTTATACCCTTCACCAATAGGTGAAAGGGTATTATAAGTTTGTGATTCCGTTTGTAATTTTTTTATTAGTGATCGTAGACCCCATAAAAATGTCTGTCTGTTGAAATCAAGTTTCTGAAGCCCCTGGAGGATGGACTTACATAAATTATATATCAGATTTTAGGAAATTCTCCCGCAATGAACGCTATTAAATTTCATTAAAATCGGTTTATAAACACCGAAAATATCGAAAAAATACCAAAAATTAGACGAAAATTTGAAAATTTTTGATTGAAACACACTTTTAAATAACAAGAGAAAAAAGATACTCCTGGTGTACATGTGATAATACGTTATATATCAGATTGTAGGAAATATTTTCCCAAAGCACTCTGTAAAATTTTATCAAAATCGGTCCATAAACAACTGAGATATCGCCAAAACACTGAATTTGATGTATCGCAAATTGCCCAAAGTACACATTAGAGAATGTTTGTTGAAAAAATTAAATGCAGAAATAGGAAAAACTATCCTCCTTTAGTACGGACCTACATAAATTTTATATCAGATTTTAGGAAATTCCCCCACCAAGCACGTTATTAAATTTTATCAAAAGCGGTCTATAAACAATTGAGATATCGCCATAACACTACATTTGATGTACAGCAAATTGCCCAAAGTACGTGTCTAAGAAATTTTGTTTACATTTTGTAAGTATTGTTTCAGCGATATCTCAGGTGTTTATGGACCGATTGTGATGAAATTTGACATCGTTCTTTATGGGAGGATTTTCTAAAATCTGATATATATACTCCACAAATCTGATTATGAATACCATTCAAATTGTACCGATCAACTCAGAATCGGCACAAGAATCGATTTCGCGACCTCCGTCTGTCTGTTTGTTTGCCCGTCCTTCCGTCTATTTGTTTATCCGTCCGTCTACATGTCCGTCCGTCTACCTGTCTGTCCTTTTTTCTGTTGTAGTCAAGTTTTTGGAGCTCCTGTTTTGTCGATATCTCAGATGTTTATTTTGATGAAGTTTAATAGCGTCCTTCGCAGGGGATTATCTAAATCCTGATGCATTCTGTAATTTGTGGTAGATATAATTTAGCGTTTAAGCGATGGTGTTTTGATCGACAATGTTGAAATTCAGGGTGGGACAATTCAGGAGCTCCACAAATCTGGTTTTAGCAGACAGACACACTGCATTTATCTTAATTTTGTGTCTTCCTAGGAAGTACAAAAATGCAGCTAAGTGCATGATATTCGTTCAAAACCTACATATGTATGTATATATCTCACATATAAACGAAAATTTAAATTTTTTAATTGCAATTGGGAGAAATCCGTTCACGTTTGACAATTGGTCCTGTTAAACTTCGCCTAAGGCAATCTCCTAGTAGCTAATAAATGACAAATTATAATAGATACGATAATGACATTTAGTATAAAGACATTGTACAATATCGTTATTCAGGGCGATAGCTCCTAAAATAAACTTTCTGAGGGACAACATTTGACAAAAGTATTTCTGATCTCTTGAAAAGTTCAGTATTGAAAATGGGCGAGCTCGGTTCACATTTAGTGAAATCTCCCATATAACCCTGACCGGGAATCACTTTAATGCTGATAAATTAAATCACATTATAATTGCACAAAGAACTAGAGCAAAACTTTCCACACATCCATCGGACAGATCGAAAGAACTATACATCCCAAATATTATTGATGAAGTGTTCATTTTAATTAATTAACTAACTTCAAATTAATAAGTAAACTTTTCCGACAAAGCTGATAACCATCCATTCAAAAGCTATATATTTCACGTATGTATCTAAAACTAAGAGTGTATACCCTATAATTTTAAGGCTTGTATACATTGACAATCATTGTTAAAGCTTTGACCTAAATCAGTCCGCTAAATTCAGAGTTTTACATAACTAATCAAGAACTTTTACTAGTTGGATAATTCGTACGAATTAAAGTGCATAACCCTCACTGGGCACAGCGTTTTTGGGTTGCATGTCAGAATACTTAAACTTCATCAAATCGATGTGCTATTGCAAATCTAAGGGCATCTACATTTTGAAGCATCTTTTCTGCATGGTTTATCTGGTCTATCGAACTTTATTAAATGTTCGTAAAATATGTGTCTATTTTATTTCGAAGCTACTGGCTGGCTTAAATATGCATTCTCTACTTGTAGTCTAGTAATCATTATCTTTCACAAAGGGACCACTTTAGAACCCAAGTGAAGCTTCCCTAGACATCAGCCACCTGCCCAACCTAACCTTTGGGTGCATAACTATTCTAGATGATGACGCCACCGAAAAGGTTTTCGTTTTCCGACTCTTAATTTTAAAGACTCTTTGCATATAATACTAGTATAACCAAATATTGCTACGAATTCTGAATTTCTAATATATTGGTTTACATTAAGTACTTTTGGAACACCATTGGTGAAGGGTATCCAAGATTCGGCAAAGCCGAATATACCACTCTTACTTGTTAAAATAAGATGTAAAAAGTATAAAACTTTATATAAATATATGTATGTAGCCCTTGTGTGGAATATTAAATTGTGCACAAAAATCGCATTTTAACCGCGAACATGAAAAGGAAGGAGATGAAATTCGGAGACAAATAAAACCATTATTTTCACTGATAAACAAGTCCCTAAAAAAATATGAAATATGTAGTTTTTCCTAATAAAAAACATTCAAGTAAAAACTGTATCGTCCGTCACGTAGCGTCCGCAACAGTTCATTTATGGATTTTTTGTGAAACTGGAAACTTTAAAATATTTTATAAAAGCTGTTTTTTAGTCCTTTGATTTTCCTCTATCTTTAATGTATGTACAATTTTTTTATTACTATGACCGATTTGATTAAAATTACAGAAACACGTGTTGGAAAAAAAAACACTTCTTTTTGTAGCGTCCGTCACAGCACTTTAAAAGCGAATATCTTTTTTCTACAAACTAAGTCGATGGGCTAATATTCTCTGAAATCTGTGTAAAGATATCTAGTGTAGAACGACAAAGGGATACATTTAAATTCAACAAAATCCGAACAAATTTATCGTCCGTCACGCATGATTTGCCCATATGTTAATTACATTTTCAAAAACACGTTCTGAAATTTATATTTCTGAATTTCTAATATATTGGTTTATATTGTGTTCAAAAATGGTCATAATAACTTGTTCAGTTTTAGAGATTTTTGGGAAAAAATTACAAAGTAATGTTAAAAAATTACATAAATTTACTGCAAAAAGTGTACTTTTCTGTATAAATGTTCATTAAAATTTTAAAACTCGTTCTGTAATCAATATTTTTAAATTTTTTATATATTGGTCTATACTGTGTCCAAAACTCATCCGAATATCTTATTTAGTTTTAGAGATTTTGGCAAAAAATTACAAAGTAATATTCAAAAATTATTTATTATTATAAATTAATTGTTGTTGCACTTTTTTGACAAAAGTTTTAAACCAATTTCATAATTGTAAAAAAATTTTAACCTCACTTAAAAGTATATAAAATTACCTTTCCTTTGATGTATAACATGTCTATATTATCTTATTTTGCTAGAATAATATGTTTTGTCTAAAAGCCCCAATTTCTTAATGTCCGGTATACTTATGGTTTAATGAATATGAATGGCAAATATTATAGTCATCTGGAAGTTTGAGGGTCATAAATGAATGTAAGAAATATAAAAATAGAAAGATTGGGTTCTCATCCAATACAACTCTTACAGTGTCACCCATGAGGAAGCACGATATAAATCAAAAGAAGTGATACCAAAGCAAACGCCTTATAAATATCTAAAGATACAACTTTAGTTTCGGTAAAACGGCGAGTAACCATTTTCCTATAGGAACTGAATGAATACATTTTCCTATAGGAACGGAATGAGTACATTCTCCAACAACAGCGCTCCTATCATTCGCTGAAGTACAAGCTATATCTTGCTTTAGGAGCTTTCAAGTGTCTAGAGGTATACCAACATATTCTAAATCATCTGGCATTTGTATGATTGAATGTCCCTGTGGCCCAGGAACCACAAAAGATATATGTATATTTAGCCATCTCGCCAGGTTAAATTAAGGAAGACAGAATCCGCCGTGGTATAGCAGGTTAGCATACCAGAGGTCCCAAGTTCAATCCCCGGCCAAACTAACTTGAAAAAAAAATGAACTTTCAAAAAAGCGGCGGTTCGCCTCATAACTCAACTAGCCACTGGTTATTGAGTATTAGGCTATGTAAAACTTCTCTAACTAATGCATTACGGCTAATTCGGAGTCGGCGTTAAAACGTAGGTCCCTTTCCATGAGTCTAAAAAACGAATCGGATGCAGCTCATTGTCTGAGAGAAGTACCTCTTGTTCCAAATTGGAATGTTGTCGGGAAATTATATATATATATATATATACATGTATATATATATATATATATATATATATATATATATATATATATATATATATATATATATATATATATATATATATTAGGGCGTCTCGAAAAAATAAAGTTCGCCGTACACCATCGAATATAAAGCAATGCTAGGAGGTAGTTTCGAAAAAAAATTTTTTAATTTTTTCGTTGCACATTGGGGTCGCCAAAATACATTTTTCCTTATATCTTCGGCATTTACAGTCGGATCTCGAAGTGTGATATATCGATTTTTTTGTCTCGAGGAGGCCAACATTTTTCTTTAATAGTCATTATTCTCAGGTATCCGGTTCTAGTATTTATCTATCAGACCCCTGTTCCTACTACCCTAATGTACCACCCTAATATCAGAAAATTAAAGCTCTTAAAAAATCGTTAAACTTTTACTAAGGAAGTTTTTCGATTTTTCAAACCAATCTATTACAAACAAGGAATTTCTTATTTTGCCGCACATAGGGATCGCCAAAATACATTTTTCGTTATATCTGCATTAAGAATGGCTGTCACTGGTGAGCAACGCATGGGTCACATTTTTTCAGAACTTGAGAGCCCTCAAAAATACAGCAAACTTGAGTCTTTTCAAAACATAATTGATTAAAAGATTTAAAATTTTTATAATTCTTGTTGTATGAGTTAAAATATCTTGGGTAGGTACTATGTAGAAGAATGTATTTAAGTTCAATGATTAATATCGCACATTGGCCTTCGTTAGACAAAAACATCGATATATTATACTTTAAGATCCGACAGTAAATGGCGAAGATATAACGAAAAATGTATTTTGGCGATCCCTATGTGCGGCAAAATAAGAAATTCCTTGTTTGTAATAGATCGGTTTGAAAAATGGAAAAATTTCCTTAGTAAAAGTTTAACGATTTTTTAAGAGCTTTAATTTTCTGATATTAGGGTGGTACATTAGGGTGGTAGGAACAGGGATCTGATAGATAAATACTAGAACCGGATACCTGAGAATAATGACTATTAAAGAAAAATGTTGGCCTCCTCGAGACAAAAACATCGATATATCACACTTCGAGATCCGACTGTAAATGCCGAAGATATAACGAAAAATGTATTTTGGCGACCCCAATGTGCGGCAAAATAAGAAATTCCTTGTTTGTAATAGATCGGTTTGAAAAATGGAAAAATTTCCTTAGTAAAAGTTTAACGATTTTTTAAGAGCTTTAATTTTCTGATATTAGGGTGGTACATTAGGGTGGTAGGAACAGGGATCTGATAGATAAATACTAGAACCGGATAACTGAGAATAATGACTATTAAAGAAAAATGTTGGCCTCCTCGAGACAAAAACATCGATATATCACACTTCGAGATCCGACTGTAAATGCCGAAGATATAACGAAAAATGTATTTTGGCGACCCCAATGTGCAACGAAAAAAATTAAAAAAAAATTTTTCGAAACTACCTCATAGCAATGCTTTATATTCGGTGGTGTACGGCGAACTTTATTTTTTCTCCATATAAGTCGAGACGCTCTAATATATATATATATATATATATATATATATACATAGAACCCAGTAACTTAATGGCAATCAGACTATCAGATAATATATTTCATTTCTTGTTTATGAGGACATTACATCTCAGCCCATTTGCTATCTGAGGCAGGACTACAGTTTCATCTTTATTACTAAAGTTTTCTATAGAATTTTTAAGACCTTTTTAGTGTGGCCTCGTGTTCTCATAACAAAAATTAAAGCAAATGAAATAATAATAAAATATTACTTTTTCATGCAGTTACGAAGTATTTGCCTGTGTTTAATTGTTTAGTGGGTGTGGCATCCCACATGAATATTCTTTATTGTTCACTTTTATTTACATACATGTATGTTCTTTCTCTTAACACATACTCATGTATACAAATACTAATGGAAAACAATAAGAGGAACAGCTAAAGAACGCATTAAAATGTAGTCTACAGTGGGGAGCGAATATTTAAAAAAAAAAAAAACTATTATATATTTTTCGTATCGCCTAAATTGCTGGATATTTACAACTACGGGATGCAACCATCTTAAAAATTCAGATATTTTTTATAACAAATCTTACTTAAACTGTCCTCCTTTGTAATTAACACCAAAATACATTTTTTATTTCCGTTTTAAATTGCTCCTCACTGTATGCAACACTAAATAAATACATCAAGATTTACATGAATGCAAGTGCATTTCTCCCTAAGTACGAGTGAGTACATTCCGCAAATGTGTAAGTACATATTTATTTGGTGCAAACTTGTACATATGCTTCTTCTTATTAGTGTTATAATTCACATAATCTTTTATGTTTTCTTCGTTCTTTGTTGTGTTTAACCTTCTTAGGAAAAGTAACTTTGTGCATTCGTATTAATATTTTCTTTAATAAAATGTTGAATATATGAAATTTTCTTCTATGTGTTTAAAATTTAAACACATAGAAGAAAATTTCATTTTTTAAACTTTAAATATACAAACTTGAGCAAAGTTTTTGCCGAGATATTTATGCCCTAAAACACATTTTTTCTTGCGACCACCTAAAAATTAACTTTAGATAATTTTCTTAAATGTTATAGTATAAAAGTGAAAGAGGTTTAAGAGATACTTAGCAGATTAAACGAATACTGTTGTTTTTCATCTTTATAGCTTGAATTAACGCAGCTCGACAGAAAAATTTATATATATTTACGCCATATAATCTAATCTTTAGACATTTTTCTGTCGAACTGTTTAATATCGATTCATTAATTTTCAATTCTTATATTACAAAGCTTTTTAGATTTTGCTTTTTTTAAAGTACCATTTTTTAAGATTTATTTCAGCAAACCCATTAAATATTGATTAAATTATTCTTTAATATTTGACTTTATATCTTATCTAAGACATGCAATCAATCTACATAATTATTTGTTGTTTTTTCTTTGCAGGTATGTTCCCTTTTCCTAATTTAATCGTATGTAAGTACTTAGTACTAGATAAGATAATATTAAAAATTTGTTCCCTCTACTCTAATTTAAACAAATTTAAATTACTTTTATAAAATTTAAACAAAAATTTGGTACTTAAGTTCAAAGAACCAGAAATAAATATGTAGTTATGTAGGGTTATTCTGGTAGTCTGCTAGACTTATGTACACTATAAAGTAAGCCCACAGTAATTACACGCCGTCGATGTAAAAGAAATAAAATTGGCTGTAGAAGAAAAAGCTTAAAAATCCGTCTAAATTGCAACAAATGGCGAAACTTCGCTTTTCTTTAAATTATCATGAATAATATGGCAACATCCTTTCATCTTTCTCCTATCCCCTTTCCAAAGAAAATAACCCAGTTCGTATTGTTGTTGTTGTAACAGCAATATTTTCTTTAAAAATATGTAAAATATGTCAATAATGTTCCCCGTAATCTAGGGACTCTAAGTCTAGTTCCTCTTAAAGCTCTAAACACTTAGACGTCAGCAGACTTCATAACTTCACGGCTTCACATGCTATCAACTTTAAATGCTGTTCTGAAGTCAGCTTCATAAATATTTTGAAGGCAGCAACAACATTATAAACATGATAATGAACAGCTGAGTATTTTAGCAATACAAATTTTAGAGATGCCACATGTATATTTTATAATGAATCAAATTAAAGTTATTATTCAAAAACGTAATAATATCACGAAAAACTAAAAAAGACAAATAAATTCATTTCCTTTACTTCAATTTTGTAATGTTCGTTTATGCTAAATATTAAAAAAAAAATGTTTGTTCTTATTGTTTTTAATTTATATACATAGTGGCAATACTTTATCTGTTTGTTGCTGCCTGTCAAAATAGAAATTAGCCTAAGTTGGCAGCAAATGCTGTTGTGCAGTCGTGCTGCTGCGCTGTCGTCAAAAAAATTGTTTTCATTTAAACACATGGATATTATTTTTGACATATTGCTGTTTGGTGTCTGCTGTTGTCTATGTGTTTAGAGCATAATGCGCCTCTTGAAAATGATGAGTCCTTAAGGAATCTTTAGTTAGGAGGGTCAGAATTGCTGTGCATTGAAAGAGGTTTTGGATAGGATTGTTTCTGAACAAGTACGAATTAATATCCTGATCTAAATTGTGCCAGTAATACCCAAGTAGTTCTTGGCAGACTTCTCTATTCCTCTACAATAGGTAAAGGACGACCACTAAGTACAACATTCATTCGATAACTTGTTATCGCCGATGTTACCATGTTCTTATTAAAGTCTTCCTGTGCTGCTTTGTATGAGGTAATATGGTGGGCTGTCTGAAATCACTCTCATAGCAAAGAATGTCCTTTCTGAAATGCCTCGGAGAGAGGATCCAACTTCGTTAGATCGTGGTTTGAATGACCCCAACGATAACATTAAAGATGGAGCTGCCTTGTTATCATTTGGCTATATACCTTAAGTGATAAGACCTTCGTCTCCTCATGTAAATGGCTTTCTGAGGACATTTTTAAGCAGCCGCATTTTGACATCTCTGGAGCTTTTTCACTTCGTTTCGTTTATACTTGAAGACCACAGTATAATTGACACCAACCAATTGCTTTGTCTTCTTCTCAAGTGCAGCCGGTTAGCGAATTGATGACCTTTTTCCTAGTTACACTCCCAATATATTGGGCTGGTTTTCATTGGTATTTTTACATCGTCAACTAACACATTCAGTTCCAGCGATACTTCCTTCACCATAAGATAAAGAGCATTGCCAATGATTTGGCTGGAGCTAGCTGCAGATTCCTAGCAGTGAAAAAGTGTTTTACGTCCCACAAATATGAATTGATTTTATAGCAAAGCTCGTCATTATTATTGCCCCTTGTCATGATTCTGCATTCATTGAGGTATGTCATTAACTTCACGCCTTCGGGAAGTGCCAGGAGTTCAGAGAGGTAAAAGCTAAAGAAGTTCGGGAAGAAACTCTACGCTATGCAACTCCTTATAAAACTCTACGTGGTTTTGAATACTTGGGTTTTCACGACATCCGGATCTCAAGTCAGAACTACTCAGAGCTTCTACAGCTTCGGCCAAGGCTCAGCAGTGTTTTCTCGTAACGGACGCAAGTAAGAATATATATATATATATATATATATATATATATATATATATATATATATATATATGTATATATATATATATATATCGATATATCGATTTGATAGTGTTTCACATCATTCTAGAATAAATACATCCTCAGAAAGATATCAACTTATCATTTGCTAATCATTAACATTCTTATTATATCTTAGCTTATCTGCTACTTCCTTAGTTCCAGAATTTCGACCTGAAAAACATCGTAGTGATTCAGTAACATTCGTGCGATATTTAGCTGTAGGTCTTCAAAGTACACCCGTAGTCTAACTGATAATTTAGTCTAGAGCAGTAAGGGGCAAACAATTTATTTGCAATCGCTAGTTATAGGAAAAAATGCTGCCAAAACACATACACCACATAAAAATACTTTTGCGCTCCATATTTTTTACAAACTCTCCCAACGAATCCAATTATTCGCTATTGGAGCCAGAACACACAGCAAAGTAAATTTGCATATGTGTTAGTACCCTCCACTGGTCGAGAGCCATCAGTGTAGAAGTCAATATGCCGTTTTTCAGGATTTCCATGTTACTTCTTGTCAAATATTGGAATCGCCAGAGCATAGTATACAGGAATCATTTTAAAGATTACTCTATGACCATAATCATTGTTCCACCATTGAGATAACACTCTTAATCTACTTGCCGTAGAAGCAGCAGTTTCTATGTCTATTATGTACTGCGGTAGCAAATGCTGAATTAGACCCATGGGGTGGTACGAAGTGTGCCCATAATGCACAGACTTTTCGTTCGTTTTACCTTTTCAAGTGACTTCTAGTACGTGGACTTCTGAAAAGATTTCCACGAGACGAAAAAAATACATAACAAGAACGATGTGTTCTTAAATCTGTATACAACAGTGCTAGGTTTTAATTCCAATTGCCCTTTTGCACATTTATAGTGCAACTGTGGCCTTTTTTGTCCTGTCTATGATCTTAAACTTTAAATTCAGTTGTTTGTCCAGTAAATTCAGGTAATCGACACAGTCCTCCAAAGGAATTTCTGTATCATCCAAGGAGATAGCTTCTACTGTTGTATTTTGGTATCTCTTTTTGAACAGAACTAACTCAGCCTTATTTGGATTTAACGCAAAACCTTTACCATCCTCCCATTTTCCATACCGAGAAAGGCTCTTTAAAGGATGTCTCTAATTGTACTTAAAAGCTAGCCCTGACTGCTGTAGCATATGCTACAACATTTATACCAATCTCGTTTTATGGATACCAAAATATTGTTTGGAGCGAGGTTCTATAGAAAGTGAAATATAAGATCACCTTGTGAAGTTCCCCTACCAACTCTTCTCTTCTTCTGTTATCATTGACTTCCAGTGGAGTATAGGGCCTTAACCATCCTTTTATATCAGACTCTGTTTCGAGATGTTAAGCTTACGTCATTCCAAGAATAGCTTGATGCTTGCAACTTCACATCAATTTACCTTTTCCACGTTCTAGCAGGTGCACCAACACGATGGCCTTATTATTGTGGATTCCAATGAAACGGTTGTCGAACAATGTTGGTATTTGGCCTTCGAAGTGTGTGGCCTATCCATCGCCATTTCCGTTGACATACTTCCATAGAAGCAGGGATTGGATTTGTCGCGTGAAGATCTTAATTTTTTATGCGGTTCGGCGATCTTATATTAAGGACTTGCCTTAAGCATTTGTTTGCAAAGGTTAACAGGTGCTTATCGATGGAATTTGTGCGTTTCCAAGTTTCGCAGCCGTAATACAGGATGGACTTGACATTCGACCAAGTAACGAATTAGTTGTTGTTGTTGATATTTGCCGAGACTTCCAAATAGCTCGGAGAATGCCGAATGCAGATTTTGCCTTGGTAATACGTTGGCGCCACCTTTTTTAGATACCAAACTTCCTAGATAATTAGCATCCTAGATAATGCACATCCAAAAACCTCATTATCCACATTGATGTGTGTTAACGGGTTTGCGCCATAGCCTCCAGGCATAATCTTTGTCTTGGAGATATTGATCTCCAGCCAAGATGTTCGAGATTCAACAGTATTTTTTTTGAAGGTGGCCTGATCTTGGCTTATAAGACATACACCATCAGCATATTCCAAGTCCTCAAGTTTTAAAGGGTGTCCATTAGAGACCGCGTCTACCATTCAAAGCCGCATTGTAAAAGGATAAAAAGTATAGGCATCCTTGCCTTACTCCAGCAGTAACGTCGAACGGATTTGACAATTTCTAAATTTCTTCATAGATAGCATCTGTTAACGCTGCCAAAAGCCTTCATAAAGTCGTTAAACGCTAGGTAAATGGGGGTGTGGAATTCATTACATTGCTCTAATACTTTTTTGATAAGATCAATACTTTTTTGATAAGATCAACACATGAACCTTAACCCAAACTGATTTTCGCGAAATGTAGAGGCTACTTCGTTGGATATTTGATTCAAAATTACTCAACTTAGTGTTTCCCTCGAAATTTGAAGAAGCGTTATACCCCTATAGTTATTGGTGCTCGGCCCGTAGGGGCTAATTTGCCTATCATGGTTTTAGAGTAACCCCTTTTTTTGTATTTTGACTAGTATACCTACAATCCAGGAGGTTGGCAGAGTTTCTTCTTCCCATACTTTACGTACAGTCTCACTGATCCTTTATTTATTTATATTTACTTTATTTATTTATATTTACTTTATTTATTGGTGAATTGTCTGAAATACCAATTAATATACTACCGACTCAATACCATTTTATTCTGACGCCGCTAATAAGAAGATCGCACAAAAACTTCCTAATGCTAACATCCATACCACGATAAGTTAGAGAACTTGCTATCGCATCTAGAAAATCCACCATATTATACACTTTTAGGGCGGCTGAACCTTTAATGAATTCCGTCAAGTCGTTACCGGTATAAAAATCATTTTCAAGGGATGGCTATGATTTTCTTTTATAAGAAATTCTACATATAAAAGTGTTAATTTAACATTAGTTTTTTATCTTAACAAAACCACACCATAATGTCTCACCACTACATGAATGAAATACTCAGTTGCAGGCGTTTTTTTTTTACCACCCACCCATATTTACTCATTGTTATTTTGTAGTGTGAGTGTGTCAATATGAAAAACTTGCAAAATGTATTAACCCTTTTAGACCCATACACATTTTGGAGTTACATATATAATTTTTAAGTACCTGGTAGACCGAGCCTTGCTCGGAGCTTTATGATAAGCATTTTGAGGAAAATTTTAAAGTTTTTATATATTTTATATTATAAAGTGCTAAAATAAATTTAGAGGAAAGACATTGTAGAAATATTCAGTTAATTTTGAGTTATTTGATTTATTTTGTCCGACCAACACATAGTTTGCATAGTTTACAGTTTAACTCATTTTGAATAATTTTGGAAATTATTCATATCAACAGAAACCTCTGTCGACTCATGCGCAACAACTTTGCTAAAGATTATAGTCTGATCAAATGCACAGTTTACGATTTAATTCATTTTGAGTAGTTTTCTGTGGCGCCACCTGTCGGACTTTGCTTATTACAATTCATAAAACTTCTTCGGCTTATCTGTAACAACTTTGCTGAAGATTATAGCATGATTAAATGTACAGCATACGATTAAATTGACTTTGAGTAAATTTCAGTAGCGCCACCTGTCGAAATTTCTTCATACCAACTAAGAAACCTTCGTCGGCTCATGTGCAACAACTTTGCTAAAGATTGTAGCATGATTAAATGTACAGATTACAATTAAATTGACTTTGAGTAAGTTTCTGTAGCGCCACCTGTCGGAAATTATTCATACCAACTAAAAAGCCTTCGTCGGCTCATGCGCTACAACTTTGCTAAAGATCATAGCATGATCAAATGTACAGTTTACGATTTAATTAATTTTTAGTAATTTTCAGTGGCGCCATCTGTCGGAAATTAGTCTTATCAACTTTAAAACCTTCGCCAGCTTATCCGCAACATCTTCGCTAAAGAGCATAACACAATCAAATTCACAGTTTACTATTCTATAAAGAACATACATACAGACAAACATTCATTTGTTTAAAATAATACTAATTTTTCCCCCTTTTTATTCCCTAATTTCTAAAAGTTCCATATGTATATTTAGTACTTTTTTGGTGCCAATTGAATTGGGTACATTTTTTTAAAACGCATTTAACATAATGTATAATGTTCCTATTCATATTACTTTGGAGATGTTAAGTTATCATTTTATCCCTTTTTTACCCATTTTGGCACCAAAATCAAAAAAGTACCAAATACGTATTTCATGTTTTTTTTTACATCTATTGATTGCAGTACCAAGTTTCTTTCTATATTCTTTAGTTTAAAATATAAGAGTGGGTTAAAAAGGTGCCAAAAAAACTATTTTCACCCTTTTTTACCCCCTATCGGACATAGTTTCAAAAAAGTACCAAACACCTGTCCGCTTATTTTCAAAGCTGTTTAAAACGTAATTTTAATTTTGTTTCTATACCTATTACTTTAGGAGACATAGCGTTTTCGATTTTTTCCCCTTTTTACCCGTTTTTACCCTCTTAGAGGTAAAAGTTACAAAAGTCCCTTCTTCTTCGATATATACATCAAAAAAGATACCCACTGTCCAAATTTTATCAAAATCGTTAGAGCCGTTTTCGAGATAGCCATTCTATATATATATATATATATATATATATATATATATATATACAATTATTGCTCGTTTAAGAATATAAGATGTAAAGTACAAACTTATTTAAATATTTTAGTAATTTATATTTGCAGCTTTTCCAACTTACAACACCAATGTCCCATTGTTCGTGTTAGGGTTAAGTTTTTATGTTTGACTGAGCAAACATATAAAGTATGTGCGATTGTTTGCAATAGTTTACTTATGTTCATGTTGATGTTAATGTTCATGTAACAATATTTGAATTAATGTGAATTTAAATGCAGCTCTAAATGAATGCGAAATAGTTTTTCACACGCATTCATTCAGTTGGTGTCTTATTTGTGGTTTTCAGAGTTTCTCTTTATTGTTTTTTAATTCACATGTTGATGTGTCAAATACGTTTAAGTAATAAGCCACATGCATATATTCATTTGTTGCAAGACATGTTGGTTATGGAAATACAGTCAAGTGCAATAAATTAGGGTCGCTTGAAGTTTAACTTATAGTGAAGGGTGTTAATTTAATCCTATAATGGTAAACTTCGCTTTTTTTTAAAAAGCATGTATTCAAAAACAAAAAAAATTTAAGCCTTTTTGAATATGTCATTATATGTAATATGTTCAAAAAATTACTTTTATTGATAAACTTCGCCTCAAAGGCGACTTAAATATATATTATTCAGAAACGCAGCGGAATTAAACCAATAATTTTAGTGTCTAAGCTCATACAATACTAAACGCTAAGAAAGAAGTAAGTCCCAGTTTACATTGTATAATCTTTATCGCTGCGATTTTTGTCGTTCTTTCTTTAAAATTGCATTTGCGTTTAAATTGTACGATTTTTGTCGCCGATATTTTTTATTGACGTATGCATAGGTACATAATTTTTGACATTTTATTTTTTAAGTATAAAAAAAAACAATACATTTGTGCTCAAACAAGTATTTTTCGTGTAAAAGAAATTGTTTTTCGAAATGGATATTGATAAATACCAATTAATAAGTATATTTTTAAATTTTAAATTTAATTCAGTTGAAAATAAAGCCACTCACAACGTGAGCACTCATGAATAAGAAAATAAAACAAGTGTCAAAATATACTTGCAGCTAACTTCACGATTAAAATTACGAATTGGAGAATAAACGAATTGCAAGAGTACATGCATATGTGTGCTACTTTTAGTTTCTCTCTTCCCCTAGTATTTTTACTCCCCCTATTTTCCCACAAACTAAGAATTGCAACGACAAAAGTTGTACAATGTAAACTGGGACTAAGCGGTCGGATGAAATAAAATTGAAAAACCTTTGGGTGTGTATAACTTTCGCCAATTTAGTCCGATCCAAAAGATTTTTAAATTTTTAAAAACTTTTTAAAAAACTTAAGAAAAACATGCTTACTGTATTACTTTAT
Source organism: Stomorhina lunata (assembly GCA_933228675.1). Taxonomy (NCBI): domain Eukaryota; kingdom Metazoa; phylum Arthropoda; class Insecta; order Diptera; family Rhiniidae; genus Stomorhina; species Stomorhina lunata. The sequence goes on from OW121744.1 coordinate 62,353,437, forward strand.
CTCAGTAAGTTTCAGAGATATTTGGCTCCAAACATTTCTTTTGGGTTTTTTGGCATGACTTCTGGTCTTTTTACTTATAAGTCATTTGTGATAAGGCGGAAATTTTTTTATAAAATAATGTTATATTGCTGATAAATTTGTTAATCAACTAGAAGAAAAAACATAATAATGTAAACTTTATAACAAAGAAAAATTCTTGAAAGTTTTTGTACCCAAAAAGCCTGAAAATAACATTTTTTTTTTCAAAAAAAGTAAGTCTAATTTACAAGTCTTGAATTTGTATGAGAAAAAACTGACAGAATTAAAATTGATACAAACCTGACGAAAATTTTGAAAATTTGTATGAAATTTAAGGAAAATAAAATGAAAACTGTCGAAGAAAATGTTTGTGTGCGAACGTGAATGCGGGTTCAAAAGAAATTTAAAGAAAAACTTATCAAGTAAACCTGATTCGTGTGAAACGGGACTTACGTTATTTTTTTGATATTTTTGAAAAATTTGGTCTTTTGAATATTTTCTAAAAGATTAGACTTTAGGGATGCGTGTAGACTATATTTTGAACACAAATCAGCAATTTTTGGAAAAAAAATGAGGTTTTTGTAACTGTAAAAAAAGACTGTACAAAAATCTGATAGGGCCCAGCCATAATTAAGGTCACACGGCCCGTTTTTCTAAAAAAAAACTCATTAAGCGTAATCTTCCGTATTCAAAAATGTTAATAAAAATTTCAGAACTCGTTCTCAAATTTATATTTCTGAATTTCTAAGATTTTGGTTTATACTGTGTCCAAAAATGGTCATAATAGCTTGTTCAGTTTTAGAGATTTTTGGTCGCAAGTTCGAACACCAGCCAGACCTTCTGATAGGGCCCAGCCATAATTAAGGTCACACGGCCCGTTTTTCTAAAAAAAAAAACTCATTAAGCGTAATCTTCCGTATTCAAAAATGTTAATAAAAATTTCAGAACTCGTTCTCAAATTTATATTTCTGAATTTCTAAGATTTTGGTTTATACTGTGTCCAAAAATGGTCATAATAGCTTTTTCAGTTTTAGAGATTTTTGGTCGCAAGTTCGAACACCAGCCAGACCTTCTAGAGCAAAAATAAATTTTCATAAAAAGCTTGCCACTGGTTGTTGAGTATTTGGCTATGTAAAACTTCTCTAACTAATGCATTTGCCGTTCGGAGCCGTCGTTAAAATGTAGGTCCTTTTCAATGAGTCTAAAAATATAATCGGATGCAGCTTATTGCTTGGGAGAAGCACCCCTGGTTCCAATTGGAATGTTGTGGGGGAATTATACATATGTTAAAAATTTACGTAAATTTATTGCAAAAAGTGTGCTTTTCTGTATTCAAAAATGTTATTAAAATTTCAAAAATCGTTTTGAATTTCTGAATTAATAATATATAAGTCTATACTGCTTCCAAATATCATCCTAGTACCTTGTTTAGTTTTAGAGATTTTGCAAAAATATACAAAGTGATATTCAAAAATTATGTAAATTATGTAGTGTTGTTGCTCTTTTTTGACAAAAGTCTTAAACTAATTTCTTAATTGTAAAAAATGTTTAACCTCACTTGAAAGTATAATAAAAAGTATTGATGTATAACTTGTCTACCTTATCTACCTTTTGGCAACTTTGCTCCACTGTAGAGCCCACTGTGCTACAAATAGATGCGTTGTTTTAAATGCCTAACTCCTCTTCTACCGATGTTCTAAATTTTGTCAAAATCCGTCCAGTAGTTTAGAAACTGTCGATTAAAATATAAAAAAAAATATATTTTATCTGTTTCTTTTTCAAACTAACTTAAATCAAAATGCTCACTTGAAATGCTATACCTCACATATTAATAGTCCCACATTTTACATTTATCTTTTAAAAATGTGGGCTAACTAAAAATTGTGTAGATTTAATACTAGTAGCAAAATCTTTGTGTCATAAACGAACTTTCCTATCGTTTTCTTAAATATGGCTTAAATATTAAAAGCGCTTTGTGCACGACCCTTTATAATACTTGGACATATACATATGTATGTGCCTTAAATAATTTAAAATCCAATTTGAATTTCTATACCTTTTAATTGTATTGACATTATTGTTTTGCCATATTAATTATGTTCAAGCCGCCTTAAGTTGCAAATTATACCTGAAAGGTCAAAACAAATTCGCGAAAATTTTACTGAAATGAGAAATCCATAGAGTGTAGAATTTCTAATGTGTACAAGAGACTTATATCAATCTTTAGTTAATTTGTTTAATACATAATTTCAAAATGTTGGTTTTAATAATGATAATTGAATTCTTATATGGGCAAATTCGAAAAATATTAAGCCAAGGACAAAATTTTAAAACTGTAAAAATCGCGTATTTCTGTTTATGGAAAAATGTACCATATATTGATCCTTTAGAATATATAATGGATACAATTTTTGATTGCTCTCTTCGTGAATGGTAGAGTTTTATTTACACTCATCTCGAATTTTTATACATTTTGTAAAATAATAGGTTTTTTTAAAGTTCATAAAAATCGCAAAAACATCTATTTAGGTATCAAGTTTCAGTTGGGGCTCAAAGTCTGCTTAATTTTATACATTAAGATGTAAAAGACCCCATCAAAAGTAATTGGAGTAATATAAATAACGTGAAGTTAAATAGGGCTCACAGTGTGTAGCGTCCGTCACAGAAATAAAGGTTTTTTTAGTTTGGCTAGTGTAATTTTTCTTTTTTCTCCAATTGAACTTGGTTCGTAAAGAGAAGCTAATTATACTTTACATTAGGCTAAAAATATACAGATGTTTATATAGCATTTTACAGAATAATATGTAAAGGAAAGTGTGTAGCGTCCGTCACAGTATATATTTTTTACAAAATGATATTTATTAAATAACCCGCTATAATGCGTATATCAAGCAAAAAACTAAAATTTTGTGAAAATGAGCGAATTCACTAAATTGTGAATAAATTCGAAAAAAATCAATCGATTTTTATGGTCTATATCTCATTTTGTTGCTATTATATGTCGCTATGCGATAAAATAATAAATCTGGAAGTTTTTTGCCGTTTTCGATTTTTCATGATTTTTTTAAAAACGAAAATTTTCGCCATTTTTACGTACAAAATATATTTTTTTCTTAAGTTTTTTATTATAACTGCGATACTATTGATCCGATTGAAACGCAATATATAGACGAATTAAAGGCTATGTAAATCTTAATTTTTCTGATTTTATTTTATTAATATCGGAATAGTATTTTTTGAGTTATCATTAATTATTTGAAGAAACGTCTAAAAAAAATTGCAATTTTAAAAAAAAATTAAAAAAAAAAATCTTGCCATAGAATTTAAAAATTTTACCATTTTTGTACAAAGGTAGTCATGATACATCAAAATTGTATTGTGGTTTTAAGAGCACGTGAAATTTTTTTTATTTTGTTGTGCTGTGTAATTGAATTCTAATATGGGCAAATCCGAAAAATATTAAACTAAGGACAAAATTTTAAAACTATCAAAATCACGTATTTCTGTTTATGGAAAAATGTACCATATATTGATCGTTTAGAATATATAATGGATACAATTTTTGATTGCTCTCTTCGTGAATGGTAGGGTTTTATTTACACTCATCTCGAATTTGTATACATTTTGTAAAATAATAGGTTTTTTAAAAGTTCATAAAAATCGCAAAAACATCTATTTAGGTATCAAGTTTCAGTTGGGGCTCAAAGTCTGCTTAATTTTATACATTAAGATGTAAAAGACCCCATCAAAAGTAATTGGAGTAATATAAATAACGTGAAGTTAAATAGGGCTCACAGTGTGTAGCGTCCGTCACAGAAATAAAGGTTTTTTTAGTTTGGCTAGTGTAATTTTTCTTTTTTCTCCAATTGAACTTGGTTCGTAAAGAGAAGCTAATTATACTTTACATTAGGCTAAAAATATACAGATGTTTATATAGCATTTTACAGAATAATATGTAAAGGAAAGTGTGTAGCGTCCGTCACAGTATATATTTTTTACAAAATGATATTTATTAAATAACCCGCTATAATGCGTATATTCACTAAATTGTGAATAAATTCGAAAAAAATCAATCGATTTTTATGGTCGATATCTCATTTTGTTGCTATTATATGTCGCTATGCGATAAAATAATAAATCTGGAAGTTTTTTGCCGTTTTCGATTTTTCATGATTTTTTTAAAAACGAAAATTTTCGCCATTTTTATGTAAAAAATATATTTTTTTCTTAAGTTTTTTATTATAACTGCGATACTATTGATCCGATTGAAACGCAATATATAGACGAATTAAAGGCTATGTAAATCTTAATTTTTCTGATTTTATTTTATTAATATCGGACTAGTATTTTTTGAGTTATCATTAATTATTTGAAGAAACGTCTAAAAAAAATTGCAATTTAAAAAAAAAATTAAAAAAAAAAATCTTGCCATAGAATTTAAAAATTTTACCATTTTTGTACAAAGGTAGTCATGATACATCAAAATTGTATAGTGGTTTTAAGAGCACGTGAAATTTTTTTTATTTTGTTGTGCTGTGTAATTGAATTCTAATATGGGCAAATCCGAAAAATATTAAACTAAGGACAAAATTTTAAAACTATCAAAATCACGTATTTCTGTTTATGGAAAAATGTACCATATATTGATCGTTTAGAATATATAATGGATACAATTTTTGATTGCTCTCTTCGTGAATGGTAGGGTTTTACTTACACCCATCTATTTTACATTTTGTAAAATAATAGGTTTTTTAAAAGTTCATAAAAATCGCAAAAACATCTATTTAGGCATAAAGTTTCAGTAGGGGCTCAAAGTCTTCTTAATTTTATACATTAAGATGTAAAAGACCCCATCAAAAGTAATTGGAGTAATATAAATAACGTGAAGTTAAATAGGGCTCACAGTGTGTAGCGTCCGTCACAGAAATAAAGTTTTTTTTTTAGTTTGACTAGTGTAATTTTTCTTTTTTCTCCAATTGAACTTGGTTCGTAAAGAGAAGCTATAGTATACTTTACATTAGGCTAAAAATATACAGATGTTTATATAGCATTTTACAGAATAATATGTAAAGGAAAGTGTGTAGCGTCCGTCACAGTATATATTTTTTACAAAACGATATTTATTAAATACAATACTTACGAACAAATCTCTGTCTTATTCATAAAGCAATAACACTCCCTATATCCACAGATCAAATTTAAGATATTAGGCGTTAAAAAATATACAGTGGGGCAAAATTTATGTTTTTGAAATTAGATTTTTTTTTTTGTATTTTTGGGATACTCTAACAGCTAACCGCAGCATTCTTATGACGAAAAATAAGATGTAAAAACTGTAAAACTTTAAATAAATATATGTATGTAGCCGTTTTGTTCAATATTAAATTGTGCCCAAAAATCGCATTTTAACCGCGAATATGAAAAGGAAGGAGATGAAATTCGGGAACAAATAAAACCATTGTTTTCACTTATCCTTAAAAAAATATGAAATATGAATTTTTTCCTAAAAAAAAAAAACATTCAAGTAAAAACTGTATCGTCCGTCACGTAGCGTCCGCAACAGGTTATTTATGGATTTTTGGTGAAACTGGAAACTTTAAAATATTTTATAAAGGCTGTTTTGTAATCCTCTGTAATTCCTCTATCTTTAATGTATTTACAATTTTTGTATTACTAGGACCGATTTGATGAAAATTACAGAAACATGTGTTGAAAAAAAAGTCACTTCCATTTTTTGTAGCGTCCGTCACAGCACTTTAAAAGCGAATATCTATTTCCTCCAAAAGAAGTATGTAAATTAACAAATGCCATTCGATAGCATAATCGATGGGCTAATATTATCTGAAATCTGTGCGAAGATATCTTGTGCAGAACGGCAATGGGATATATTTAAGTACAACAAAATTCGTACAAATGTATCGACCGTCACGCAGGATTTGCCCATATGTTCATGAACATTTATCTTGAAACTCTTGCGGCTACTTGAATTTAATATGTGGAATTACAATAAGACACAGAGTTTTGTAAATCATCAGCCACAATTTAAAGCCATAAATGGGAAAAACTCTGAAATGTTTAGCTCAAACAGGAGAAATGACAGCCAGATTGCCTAGATCTTTACAAATATAGGCCAGGATTAAGTAACCTTAGGAGAAGATTCTAGGATATACTTTTTTTACTCTGGGTCTTCAAAAGGTTTAATTTTAACGGAATTAAAACGCCCTTATACATACACTCACATCGACCGCAAGCCCATATAATTAATCTGGCATCTGCATTCTACAGTTCTTGCAACATTTTATGTTTTGCGTGATATTTTAATGCTTTATTTGTCGACATTTAAAGTTTAAATTTAAAACTGATGGCAAATTTGAAACTCCCACATAAACCCATAACAATGATATCATATAATGTTATAAATTTATTGCATACATTCCGGATGTTGGCATTTTAATACTGAACTTAAATTGAAAAGGAAATTTTTGTGTTGCAAAAATCATTTTATTTCCAACTATGGGGTGTATAAAAAACAGTTGGAATAAGAAAGACATGGATGGCGTTACTAGTGTTACATATGTATGTCTGATTTTAGTCAGCCTTAACCCACTAAAGCTACGCAGATTAAGTTGGCAGTTGTCGGACTCGCTCTCTTAAGACCATTATATTGAATAATAAAATCAAATGTGATCTTTAAAAAAAATGTTTTTCTATGTTAGCCTTTAACTTTACAGTCCCACTGTTACATTAGTAAAAATATTTACATCTTTGAAAAATTCCCCATAAATTTTATTAAGAAAGATCATCCGATTAGTTGGGATTTCTACATTTATTTCCACTCTCCCCAATATGCGACTATACTAAAACTTCTTTTTTATGTAGTTTTTTTAGGGAAATCAAACAAATTAAGAACTTTTACTTAAAATATTCTCCAAAAAAGTTTGAAACATGAACAACAGCAACTGAAAATTACTTGCAACAAAATTTATGAAAGACATAAAGAAGTTTTGAATTCTATCAGAAGTAGGAAATTTTATTTTCTTTCCGACCAGTGTTGCCACCAACCATATGTTAAATTACACATGTATCATACCAAAATTACACATGAAATTAGGAATTACACATCTTTTTTTTTTGGTAAAGTACTTACTTGGCCTATATTTGCAACCTGTTTCGATCGACCAAGTTTTTAAAGACTTTCCTCTACATGGCCTTTTCATCAATCTTTCGGACGTCCCCTTCTACCATATGGGAGAACTCGCGGCACATGATAGCTCGTTACATTAACGAGTGTTAAGGTAGTTCCCTGGCAGCAGCAGCAAATACTGCAAAATTAAAATATTGCGAAAATTTTTTTTTAAGTGGGAAACAATCTGTCTTGAAAGGTATTCTTTAAATCAGAAACCTTTATCCAATAATGTTCTGGCTCCAAATCGCTGTGAAGCCCAAAATTTCAAAATCCACAATTGTATAAATATCGTCACTAAAATTAAATGTTTTTTTTTTTAATTTGACGAATTGCCTAGATATAACACTCTCGGCTATCTTGAAGCATATTTTTTTCCAATAAGTATTGGGATTTTAAGACATCCATTTTTATGAATGTAGTTACATTAAAAAGTTTGCATTATATTAATTATTTCGATTTTGAAAGGGACGTACAAGCACTCAAAACGACAAAAATTTAAATTACACATGCAGCCAGTTACACATCGTCTACACATGAAAATAAAAATTACACATGATATGTGTAATTACACCTAAAGTGGCAACACTTTTTCCGACTAGCTCACATTCCCACAATAATACATTCATACTCGTACATATCGCGTTATAAAATGCAAACCGGCCAATGTGGCGCTCAACACATTTTTATACCCTTCACCACCATAGGTGGAAAGGGTATTATAACTTTGTGCTGATGTATGTAACCCATAGAAATATGTCTCTTACCCCCACCTTTTAGTATACCAATAGGCTTAGGATCACTTTCTGAGTCGACTTAAATTCAAATTAAAAAATTTTTGAACAATTTCCTATCAAAGTACGACATTTTTAAAAAATATCATATAAAAATAAGAAATTTTTAAAAATTTTCTATAAATTTTTTTTTTTAATTTCCTCAAAACAATTAAGAAATTTTTTAAAAATTTCCTGTAAAAATATAAAATTTTTGAAAAATTTCCTATAAAAAAAGAAATTTTTGAAAAATTTCCTATAAAAATAAAAAATTTTTGAAAAATTTCCTATAAAAATAAGCAATTTTTAAAGCAAATCCATATAAAAATAAGAAATTTTATAAAAAGAATAAACTTTTGAAAAATTTTCTGTAAAAACAAGACATTTTTCAAAAAATTTCTATTAAAATAGGAAATTTTGAAAAATTTTCTATAAAAACAGGAAATTTTTTCCTATAAAAATAGGAAATTTCTGAAAAATTTCCTATAAAAATAGGAAATTTTGTTAAAAATTTTCTATAAAAATAGGAAATTTTTTTAAAAAAGTCTTATAAAAATAGGAACTTTTTGAAAAATTTCCTATAAAAATATGAAATTTTTGAAAAATTTCCTATAAAAATATGAAATTTTTGAAAAATTTCCTATACAAATATGAAATTTTTGAAAAATTTCCTATAAAAATATGAAATTTTTGAAAAATTTCTTATAAAAATATGAAATTTTTGAAAAATTTCCTATAAAAATATGAAATTTTGTTAAAAATTTCCTATAAAATTAGGAAATTTTTGAAAATTTTCCTATAAAAATAGGATATTTTTGAAAAATTTCCTATAAAAATAGGAAATTTTTGAAAAATTTCCTATAAAAATAGGAAATTTTTGAAAAATTTCCTATAAAAATAGGAAATTTTTGAAAAATTTCCTATAAAAATAGGAAATTTTTGAAAAATTTCCTATAAAAATAGGAAATTTTTGAAAAATTTCCTATAAAAATAGGAAATTTTTGAAAAATTTCCTATAAAAATAGGAAATTTTTGAAAAATTTCCTATAAAAATAGGAAATTTTTGAAAAATTTCCTATAAAAATAGGAAATTTTTGAAAAATTTCCTATAAAAATAGGAAATTTTTGAAAAATTTCCTATAAAAATAGGAAATTTTTGAAAAATTTCCTATAAAAATAGGAAATTTTTGAAAAATTTCCTATAAAAATAGGAAATTTTTGAAAAATTTCCTATAAAAATAGGAAATTTTTGAAAAATTTCCTATAAAAATAGGAAATTTTTGAAAAATTTCCTATAAAAATAGGAAATTTTTGAAAAATTTCCTATAAAAATAGGAAATTTTTGAAAAATTTCCTATAAAAATAGGAAATTTTTGAAAAATTTCCTATAAAAATAGGAAATTTTTGAAAAATTTCCTATAAAAATAGGAAATTTTTGAAAAATTTCCTATAAAAATAGGAAATTTTTGAAAAATTTCCTATAAAAATAGGAAATTTTTGAAAAATTTCCTATAAAAATAGGAAATTTTTGAAAAATTTCCTATAAAAATAGGAAATTTTTGAAAAATTTCCTATAAAAATAGGAAATTTTTGAAAAATTTCCTATAAAAATAGGAAATTTTTGAAAAATTTCCTATAAAAATAGGAAATTTTTGAAAAATTTCCTATAAAAATAGGAAATTTTTGAAAAATTTCCTATAAAAATAGGAAATTTTTGAAAAATTTCCTATAAAAATAGGAAATTTTTGAAAAATTTCCTATAAAAATAGGAAATTTTTGAAAAATTTCCTATAAAAATAGGAAATTTTTGAAAAATTTCCTATAAAAATAGGAAATTTTTGAAAAATTTCCTATAAAAATAGGAAATTTTTGAAAAATTTCCTATAAAAATAGGAAATTTTTGAAAAATTTCCTATAAAAATAGGAAATTTTTGAAAAATTTCCTATAAAAATAGGAAATTTTTGAAAAATTTCCTATAAAAATAGGAAATTTTTGAAAAATTTCCTATAAAAATAGGAAATTTTTGAAAAATTTCCTATAAAAATAGGAAATTTTTGAAAAATTTCCTATAAAAATAGGAAATTTTTGAAAAATTTCCTATAAAAATAGGAAATTTTTGAAAAATTTCCTATAAAAATAGGAAATTTTTGAAAAATTTCCTATAAAAATAGGAAATTTTTGAAAAATTTCCTATAAAAATAGGAAATTTTTGAAAAATTTCCTATAAAAATAGGAAATTTTTGAATTTTTGAAAAATTTCCTATAAAAATAGGAAATTTTTGAATTTTTGAAAAATTTCCTATAAAAATAGGAAATTTTTGAATTTTTGAAAAATTTCCTATAAAAATAGGAAATTTTTGAATTTTTGAAAAATTTCCTATAAAAATAGGAAATTTTTGAATTTTTGAAAAATTTCCTATAAAAATAGGAAATTTTTGAATTTTTGAAAAATTTCCTATAAAAATAGGAAATTTTTGAATTTTTGAAAAATTTCCTATAAAAATAGGAAATTTTTGAATTTTTGAAAAATTTCCTATAAAAATAGGAAATTTTTGAATTTTTGAAAAATTTCCTATAAAAATAGGAAATTTTTGAAAAATTTCCTATAAAAATAGGAAATTTTTGAAAAATTTCCTATAAAAATAGGAAATTTTTGAAAAATTTCCTATAAAAATAGGAAATTTTTGAAAAATTTCCTATAAAAATAGGAAATTTTTGAATTTTTGAAAAATTTCCTATAAAAATAGGAAATTTTTGAAAAATTTCCTATAAAAATAGGAAATTTTTGAAAAATTTCCTATAAAAATAGGAAATTTTTGAAAAATTTCCTATAAAAATAGGAAATTTTTGAAAAATTTTCTATAAAAATAGGAAATTTTTGAAAAATTTCCTATAAAAATAGGAAATTTTTGAAAAATTTCCTATAAAAATAGGAAATTTTTGAAAAATTTCCTATAAAAATAGGAAATTTTTGAAAAATTTCCTATAAAAATAGGAAATTTTTGAAAAATTTCCTATAAAAATAGGAAATTTTTGAAAAATTTCCTATAAAAATAGGAAATTTTTGAAAAATTTCCTATAAAAATAGGAAATTTTTGAAAAATTTCCTATAAAAATAGGAAATTTTTGAAAAATTTCCTATAAAAATTGGAAATTTTTGAAAAATGAAATGAAATGAAATGAAATAGGAAATTTTTGAAAAATCTCCTATAAAAATAGAATATTTTTGAAAATTTCCCTATAAAAATAGGAAATTTTTGAATTTCTTACTTTTTTAGTAACTTTTTGGAACATCATGATTGTAATAATTTAAAATATTTTATATAGCTGAGAATTTTAATTTATCAGAGAAATAAAATTGGATAAAGTATTTGCAGAACTGTTTCTTATGTTAAAAAAAAATAAATATTTTCTTTGATATTTCATAAGAACCAATAAAATAAATTTCAGTACAAAACGTCATTCCAAATGAAAACTCATTGAAGAGAAAAAATTAACACGTTTGTAAATACATTTTTGTGAATTCATCATTAATTTTGTTACGCCCTTTGGATTTAATAAAAAATTACTTAAGATATTTTGATTAGCACTTTTTTGTCATTGTATAAAATCAGTCCCCTATGTGCTAATTACCCGTGAAGGTGACTCTCTCACATATCAAAAAAACTTCCTCCAACCAAGTTTAAGTTCCACTAATTAAACTTTTAACACTTTTTTCGCAAACAAACAATTCCTAACCTCTTAAGACGGTTGGGTTTTAAATTAAAATAATCACACTCTTAGTTTAGGCTGATTATTTTCTTTTTTTTTTTTCAAAATCTTTCTTGACATTTCCCTAGTGGCACTTGGCTTGTTTTTGATGTTTTTTAGCTTAAAAGTATGAAAATATGTATGTATTTTTTTTCTTTTTTGAGCAAAGTACATTAAGATTAAGTAACTTTTTTAATTCCGTCTTTCGAGAAACTTTTTATTAAAATTGTTGTAATATATAAGACATATCGCTTATTTGTGGCAAAAGGATCATAATACAAAATTCCTTGATTTTAATAAAAAAAAATAAATTTTTGAAAAATTTTCTAAAAAAAAGAAACTTTTGAAAATTTTCCTATAAAAATAAGAAAATTTTTAAAAATTTCCTATCAAAATAAGAAATTGCCTATTAAAATATGAAATTTTTGAAAAATTTCGTATTAAAATAGGATATTTTTGAAAAATTTCCTATAAAAATAAAAAGTTTTTAAAAATTCCCTATAAAAATATGAAATTTTCTACACAAATCAGAAATTTTTTAAAAACTTCTTATTTTTATAGGAAATTTCTTATTTTTATATAAAATTTTTTTAAAATTTCTTATTTTGATAGGATTTTTTTTCTATTTATACGAAATTTTTCAAAACATTTCTATTTATATACGAAATTTTTTAAAAATTTCCTATTTTTATAGGAAATTTTCTAATATTTTTTATTAAAAACTTTTCAATATTATTTTTATAGGAAATTTTTTTAAAAATTTCTTATTTTTATAGGAAATTTTTCAAAAATTGGTTATTTTTATATGAAATTTTTCAAAAATTAGTTATTTTTATAGGAAATTTTTAAAAGTTTTTTATTTTTATAGGAACTTTTTATAAAAAGGTCTTATTTTTATAGGAAATTTTTCAAACATTTCTTATTTTAATAGGTAATTTTTTAAAATTTCTTATTTTTATAGGAAATTTTTAAAAAAATTCTTATTTTTATAGGAAAATTTTCAAAAATTTCTTATTTTTATAGAAAAATTTTCAAACATTTCTTATTTTTATAGGAAATTTTCAAAAATTTCTTATTTTTATAGGAAATTCTTCAAAAATTTCTTATTTTTATAGGAAATTTTTCAAAAATTTCTTATTTTGATAGGAAATTTTTCAAAAATTTCTTATTTTTATAGGAAATTTTTCAAAAATTTCTTATTTTTATAGGAAATTTTTCAAAAATTTCTTATTTTTATAGGACATTTTTCAAAAATTTCTTATTTTTATAGGAAATTTTTCAAAAATTTCTTATTTTTATAGGAAATTTTTTAAAAATTTCTTATTTTTATAGGAAAGTTTTCAAAAATTTCTTATTTTTATAGGAAATTTTTCAAAAATTTCTTATTTTTATAGGAAATTTTTCAAAAATTTCTTATTTTTATAGGAAATTTTTCAAAAATTTCTTATTTTTATAGGAAATTTTTCAAAAATTTCTTATTTTTATAGGAAATTTTTCAAAAATTTCTTATTTTTATAGGAAATTTTTCAAAAATTTCTTATTTTTATAGGAAATTTTTCAAAAATTTCTTATTTTCATATGAAATTTTTCAAAAATTTCTTATTTTTATATGAAATTTTTCAAAAATTTCTTATTTTTATAGGAAATTTTTCAAAAATTTCCTATTTTTATAGGAAATTTTTCAAAAATATCTTATTTTTATAGGAAATTTTTCAAAAATTTCTTATTTTTATAGGAAATTTTTCAAAAATTTCTTATTTTTATAGGAAATTTTTCAAAAATTTCTTATTTTTATAGGAAATTTTTCAAAAAATTTCTTATTTTTATAGGAAATTTTTCAAAAATTTCTTATTTTTATAGGAAATTTTTCAAAACTTTCTTATTTTTATAGGAAATTTTTCAAAACTTTCTTATTTTTATAGGAAATTTTTTTTAAAATTTCTTATTTTTACAGGAAATTTTTCAAAAATTTCTTATTTTTATAGGAAATTTTTCAAAAATTTCTTATTTTTATAGGAAATTTTTCAAAAATTTCTTATTTTTATAGGAAATTTTTCAAAAATTTCCTTTTTTTATAGGAAATTTTTCAAAAATTTCTTATTTTTATAGGAAATTTTTCAAAAATTTCTTATTTTTCTTTCTTTCTTTCTTATTTTCTTGTTTTTTTGTAGGAAATTTTTAAAAAATTTCTCATTTTTATAGGAAATTTTTCAAAAATTTCTTATTTTTATAGGAAATTTTTCAAAAATTTCTTATTTTTATAGGAAATTTTTCAAAAATATCTTATTTTTATAGGAAATTTTTCAAAAAAAAATTTTTCAAAAATTTCTTATTTTTATAGGAAATTTTTGAAAGATTTATATTATAGGAAATTTTTCAGAAAATTATTATAGGAAATTTTTCAGAAAATTATTATAGGAAATTTTTCAAAAATTTTCAAGTTTTATAGGAAATTTTTCATTTTTTTAAAAATGTCCTATTTTTTGAATTTTTGAAAAATTTCCTTTACAAAAAGGATTTTTTTTTAATTTCCTACCAAAATAGGAAATTTTTAAAAAATTTCATATAAAAATAAAAAGCTTTTTAAAAGTTCCCTATAAATATATGAAATTTTTTTGAAAAATTTCCTATTTCTGTAGGAAATTTTTCAACAACTTCATATTTTTATAGCAAGTTTTTTAATCATTTCTTATTTTTATAGGAAATTTTGCTAAATTTTTTTATTTTGATAGGAAATTTCGTTTTAAAATTTCTTATTTTTAGAGGAATTTTTTAAAGATGCCTTTTTAAAAAAATCCTTTATTTATACGAAATTCTTCAAGACTTTTCTATTGTTATACGAAATTTTTTAAAAATTTCCTATTTTTATAAGAAAATTTTTTAAAAAATTCCTATTTTTATAGGTAGATTTTATTTTTTTTTTTATTTTTAAAGGAATTTTTTCAAAAATTTATTATTTTAGGAAATTTTTCAAAATTTATTAAAGGAAATTTTGAAAAAAATTCCTATTTTTTATAGAAAATTTTTCAATATCCTATTTTGGTAGGAAATTTTTCCAAAATTTTTTATTTTTATTGGAAATTTTTCAAAAATGTATTATAGGAAATTTTTCAAAAATTTCTTTTTTTGAATTTTTAAAAAATTTCCTATTTATGAATTTTTGAAAAATTTCCTATAAAAATAGAAATTTTTTGAAAAATTTCCTATAAAAATCCGAAATTTTTGAAAAATTTTCTATAAAACTCGGAAATTTTTTCCTATTAAAATTGCAAATTTTTCAAAAATTTCCTAAAAAAATTTAAAATTTTTGAAAAATTTCCTTTAAAATTAAGAAAGATTTTAAAAAAAATTTCCTCTAAAATTAGGAAATTTTTGAAAAATTTCCCATAATAATAAGAAATTTTTGTGGCATAGGGTGATACTGAGACCGTAGAACTCTTAATATGTAAGAATATTTTTTATACCTAAATATCTTTAATAATCTAAATTTACTAGTTTTATGGATGTTATTAGAAAATCGAAAATTATTTTGTCAGTTCACTTTGTCTGACTAATAACTTTACAAAAAGTTTTTATTTAAAATTGTATTTAATAATTCTTTAAAAAATACAAATAAATAAAATAAATGAATATTCTTACTTTTTAAAATTAAAATATTTTCTACCTTGAACGAAAATCCTTTTAAGTTAAACAACAAAAATCAACATAATAAAAACATAATCAAAAAAATAAAATAAAAAACTTAAAAATTTTTACAAATTAGAAAAAAAAACTGCTCTACAAATATCCTGGACTCAAGGCAAAAAATCGTTTTTTTTTTTTTTGTGCTATAAATAGCAAAAGTAACATCTTAATACTGTTCACATTTTTCATTACATTCATATTTTTTTAAAAATATCCCTAACAACAACATTAACAACATCGCCAACAACAAGTACTAGAAAGTACAATTTTACGCGTTCTTATCCTTTTGACTTTTATTACATTTAACGAGCGCCCGCTTGTTCCGTTCTAAGTTTTTGTTCTTCTCCAACGTGGCAAAAAGTGAGACAAGTAAAAAAGATTGCAACATTTCTATTCCTTTGGCGTGTTTCCTTCGCTGGTTGGTTGGTTGGTTCGTTGGTTTGTTAGTTTCCTATGGTTTCCTAAGCAGATTTCTTTCTGTGCCATCCTTCCTTCCTCCTTTTGCTTTTGCTATTTTTCCCCCTCTCTTCGTTTTTCTTTATTTTTTCCATCATATTTCTCCTTGGCAATTTGTTTGCAACATATTAGATTTCCTCATTGCAATTTGCACCTTCTGCTCAAAATAAACAAGAAAAATGTTGTATTTTTAAAGGATTTTTATTATTTTACTTATTTCTGTTTTTATTACAATCTTCTTTTTTGTAAATTGGAGTAAAGGACGTGGAAAGTAGTGAAGGCGTTTGGTATTACGATTACGTTTAAAGCAAATATAAAGACTATAAACGAAAAAAAACTGAGCTTAATCAGATAAGTGGAGATTGTGCAAATGACCTGTTTAAAATTTTTTAAAATACCTGATTTTTAACTTTGACTGTCAATAACTTCATTAATACTTTAGTTTTCAAGGTATAGCGTTATTTAAAAAATGGAGGAGGTTGCAATAATTATTCGCGTAACTCGAAAACTGTTTACTTTCTTGAACCAAGTAATAAAAACCGAAATTCGGCAACAAAATTATTTTTTAGAAACACTAGTTATTTTTTTAATCCGAGCAGTCATTTTGGAAAAAAAAAAACAAAATCAAACAAAATTTTTTTTTTTTTTTAATCAAAAAAATTTATTTTTAAAACTAGGATTATAAAAATAACACTGCTCTGCAGCCAAATCCTCCTTTTAATAAAACTATGTGGACTACATGGATTTTGATGCGCTAAACTCAGATCCGTTGTCGGTTTTTTTCCATCAGATCTAGATTTTTTTTTATGGGCGTGGCAAATTTTTTCCCTTAAATTAGTCAAGTACGGAGACCATTTCGTCCTAACTCGAGAACGACTCATCCGATTTTCAAAATTAAAACACTTGAAGATGCATAACAAAATTACATTTATTTAGTATAATATAATTTTTCTGTATCTCTTATCGCTTTGGAGTTATTTAGAAATTAATTGAGACAAAATTTTTTCGTGCGAAATTCGTAATTTTTTTCATGTTTTTTTAAATTAAAAAAGATAAAGTAAAATTTTAACATTTTTAACATTTTTCTAATAGCTACATATCTTAAGAATAAAATAAGCTATAAACCATATATATTCATTACCTATTGAAACCTTATGGTCATATGTAAGGTTGGTTGCATTGCAATATTGGGTACCTGCGGTAAATTGGTAATAAAATTTGAAAATCGGATGAGTCGTTCTCGAGTTAGGACGAAATAGGTCTCCGTACCTGACCAATTTAAGGGGAACAATTTGCCACGCCCATAAAAAAATCCAGATCTCATGGAGAAAACCCGAAAACGGATTTGAGTTTAGCGCATCAAGATCCATATAGTCCGCATAGTTTTATTAAAAGGAAAGACAAAAAATGTATTTTTGAAGAGCAGTGTAATTAGTGTTCCTGAAATATAATTTTGTTGCCGAATTTCGGTTTTTTTTTACTTGGTTCAAGAGAGTAAACAGTTTTCGAGTTACGCGAATAATTATTGCGCAAGCTCCTCAATTTTTTAAATAACGCTATATCTTGAAAACTACAGTATTAATGAAGTTAATGACAATGAAAGTAAAAAATTAGGTATTTTTAAAATTTTAAGCGGGTCATGGGCACAATCTCCACTTATCCGATAAAGCTCATATAAAAAATTTTGTTTGATTTTGTTTTGTTTTATTTCCAAAACGACTGGCTTATAAAAATAATTAGTATTTCTGAAAGATAATTTTATTGCCGAATTTTGATTTTTTTACTTAGTTCAAGAAAACAAACAGTTTTCGAGTTACGCGTATATTTATTGCGCAACCTCCTCCATTTTTTAAATAACTCTATATCTCGAAAACTAGAGCTAACAAAATAACATTGAATGCAGTATATCCACTAGGTCCCCACTTTGTCGGTAAAAAAAAGTTGTCAAAATCGAGCACAGTGTATTTTATTACACAAGTCTACAAATTACGGTCAACTTTTGGATCAGAGTAGATGAGAACAAATTTTGACGTTATTTGAGGCGCTGAATTCAAATCGGGGTTTCTTTTTTCAAAATTGGTTCTAGTTTGTGAGTTCTCGTGCTCTCATGTTGGCAGCACTGCATTATCATAATGACAGTCAGCTGTTGGCATCGCTGGAAACATAATTTAAACTGACAGTAGACGACAAAAACTTTACAAAATGTTTAAAGCCCAATAAAACAGAAACATGTTGTTCACAACTTTCTCTTTAACCGCAAATCCCCGGATTTCAAGCAGATAATGGATAGTTTGTTGAAAAATTATTGCAAGATTGGAGCTCAAATGTTTCTCAAAACGAATTATTTGCGTTCCCATTTTGAATTTTTTCCTGAAAACTTGGGTGATACAAGCGACGAGCAAGCAGAGCAACTACACTAAGATTTGGCGAAAATCGAAAAACGATCCCAAGGATTTTGGGTCGAGGGTATGATGAGCTAATTCTGTTGACCTTAAACGGTAAAACAGATCCCAAACAGTACAAACGACTCAATTCACCTGCTCTTCATTTCTAATTTAAAACTTTTTAATAAATAAAATTTAGATTGATTGTCAAAAATTGTAAAAATTCCGTTTATTTAATATCTCGAAAACTAGAAAGCTTTTTAATATAAAAAGCTTTCAACTAAAAACATTCCATATTGAAAGCTTTCCGGAAAAAAAGATTTTCTGTATAAAACTTTCGATGTCGAAAGATTTCATATAAACAATTTTTGATATTGAAAGGTTTTCTACAGAAAACTTTCGATATCAAAAAATTTCTTAAAAATATAAAACTTTTGTTGTCAAAATAAAACCTTTTATATCAACATATTTCCTAATAAACCTTTTATATCAACATATTTGCTAAAGGTTACTTTTAATATCTAAAGCTTTCTATTAAAAATATTCCATGTCAAGAGCTTTCCAATTTAAACAACAACAACATGTAAGGATTTCTTATATAAATCTTTCGAGCTTTCCTGTATAAAAATGGCAATATCTATAGATTTCCTATACAAATCTTTCGATTTCGAAATGCTAAACTTTCGATATGGAAAGATTTTCTATAGAAAATTTTTGATTTCCTTTCATAAAACTTTGAATATCGAAAGATTTCATATAGAAAACATTCCAAGTCAAACTTTAAATATCGAAAGCTTTCCTATAGAAAACTTAATACCGAAAGATCTCTTGTAGAAAGCATTCGCTATTGAAAGCTTTCCTATAAAAAACATTCGATATGTAAAGCTTTGCTTAATATCACATATATGCTGTGAAATAAAAATTCAAAAAGCCCTATCTCAATTTTGGTTTTTATATGTTTCAAATTTAATAAAAAAAAGTTTTCAGAACCAAATTCGTTCTTTATTTAAATATAACTGTGCATTTAAATAAGCGTAAATTGTAGTCAATTACTGTTTTAAATCAGTTTTTACCTTTTCATGTTAAGTTTTAAATATGCGAGTTAGGACCCTTCTGCATAAGACCAACGATATAAACTATAGACATTTTAAAATTCTTTTAAAACTGTTTGTTCTTAGCATTTAAATCATAAAAACTCATTCGTCTACATGCTTTATATAAGCGATTACGGGAAGTGAACAAAGTTAAGCTGTCAAAAACAAGCTTTTGTGATAAATGTTGCCGGCTTTTAGGTGTTTAAATTATCTGCACGAATATCATGGATTTTTTCAAGGTTTACTCTACATGAACAATATTTGTGAGCTAAGTATCAGAAACAAAATATTTATGTTAATTTATTTTCTTTCTCAACGGAAACAATTGAACGTGCTAAGATTTAGGAATCATATCAGATGTAAGCTAAGGTTGTAAGGGAGGAGACTAGTCCCATGTTCAAAGTAGAGATGACTTCTTGCGTGCACGCAGGGAATGTACGATCATGAATCATATTTAAGTTTTATCTATTTAAAATTCTTAAACGTTTGTAAATCGTAGTTCCCATAAAATAAATTTTCACTTCGCATTTAGCACCTTCATTTGTTACATTATCACATTTCAAATGTAAACTAAGTAAAATTCAAAATAAATAAAAACAAGCAAGAAAGTGCTATAGTCGGTCAAGCCCGACCATAAGATACCCTTCACAACTAAGGTTAAAGGTGTTCTTTTTCCTGTATAAAGACAAATATTCGCTAAATTTTGCTATCATACAAACATTTTCCCACAACTCATAAATTTAAGCTGTTTCAGTATTTGGACTTATATGAGAGAAAGGGTCAAATTTGGACCGATTATTTCAAAATTTGGTAAATTGATTACAGGTTTTACAGAAATTATGTACGCAAAAAACTCAAAATTCTCATGATCTTCAGATTTATAAGCGTTTTTAGAGGTTTTTGTATCATTTAGATCGTTTTGACAGAAGCGTTTATATGGGCGCTATGGTCAAATGTGAACCGATTTCAACGAAATTCGGTACAGTGATTTTAGTTTACATAAGCAGTATTTGTTTTAAATTTCATGAAACAATATAAGTATTTGTGGCCAAAATATCAATTCCGGGAAGTGGGACCTATGGGAGATACCATAAATAATGGACCGATTTCCACGAATTTCAATAGCCAAAATGATCTGTGCCAAATTTCATCAAAATATATTTAGAATTGCGACCTGTACTTTGAATACATGGTTTACATGGGGGTCCAGCCAGCCGTCCAGACGGACGGACGGACTGACATCGCTAAATCGACTTAGAAAATGATTCTGAGCCTATTGGTAAACTAAAAGGTGGGTCTAAGACAAATATTTCTATGCGTTACATACATCAGCACAAACTTATAATACCCTTTCCACCTATGGCGGTGAAGGGTATAATTATTCTGAATATAGCGCGTGAAGTCACACAGATACAAAAGATTATTGTTGATTACGATTGTTAATAATTCATTAACATATAGTCTCTATTTTATTGAGTAATTTTATTGCAAATATTCTGTTTTAATACGCAAAATCTATGTACAAAATACAAACGAAAATAATATTGGATCAAAATATGATGACTGTATACCACGTACACTGCGGCTCATAAAATAAGGTTCAATGCTTGTTTGATTTAAAACTGACAAGTTAAGCATATCGACGTCCTATATTCAATACCCATTTATTAAGCGAAAGTAAAAAGTTTTTATCTACAGAATTAATTTTGCTACATTAACCCTCTGCGACTGACGTTATAGTCTAGCAGACACAAACAATGTCTAAGTTTTGTTCAGAAATTAAGGCTATTTAAAACTTAAACAAAGTTGTGACCAAATGATTCTGATACCTGATCGACAGTTAAAAGTCAAGTATATGATTATCTATTTGATCATCATTGTCCACTAAGGTGAACAATTATTATACCCTTCACCACCATAGGTGGAAAGGGTAATATAAGTTTGTGCTGATTTCTGTAACGCATAGAAATATTTATCTTAGACCCACCTTTTAGCATACCAATAAGCTTAGAATAACTTTCTGAGACGATTTAGCGATATCCGTCCGTCTGGCTGGACCCCCATGTAAACCATGTAATTAAACTACAGGTCGCAATTCTAAAGATTATTTGATGAAATTTGTAACAGATCAGAAACAGAAACAGCTTAAATAAATATTGTCCGATTTGGAACAAATTTTCAGAACCTTTAGACCAAGTGTCGCCACTCCTCAACTTTCAAAAAAATTTCTTTCCCCATATAAATAGATTGTCACTCTAACGTACATACAACCAAAATAATATAAATTCTGCTAACATTCCCTGCAAATTAAATTAATCTGTTGATTTTTTTTTTCTATCTCTTCAGGTAAATATTTTTAAATATATTCAAATTACTTTTCCACTTCAACTATTTGTGTAAGTTATTTAAGTTTTTTTTTTTTATTCTTTATCTCTATTTTTTTATTATTTTTCAAATAAATAGATACAATATTTAGTATTCAAAAATGCATGATAAAATGTACAAATAAACACCTAAAATATTAAATTGTCGTTCACACAAAATAAGGCTACACTTTAAAAAATTTTGATAACGAAATTTTTTTCTGTTGAAAAAATTTTGATATCAAAATTTTTTCCTATAGAAAAAATTTTGATATCGAAATCTTTTTCTATAGAAAAAATTTTTATATCGAAAAAAATTTTGATATCGAAATTTTTTTCTATAGAAAAAATTTTGATATCGAATTTTTTTTCTATAGAAAAAATTTTGATATCGAAATTTTTTTCTATAGAAAAAATTTTGATATCGAAATTTTTTTCTATAGAAAAAATTTTGTTATCAAAAATTTTTCTATAGAACTAAATTTTTTTCTGCATAAAAAATTTTGATATCGAAAAATTTTTAATAACAAAAATTTTTCTATAGAAAAAAATTTCATTATCAAAATTTTTTCTATAGAAAAAAATTTCGATATCAAAATTTGTTCTATAGAAAAAAATTTCGATATCAAAATTTGTTCTATAGAAAAAAATTTCGATATCAAAATTTGTTCTATAGAAAAAAATTTTGATATCGAAAAAATTTAAAAATTTTTAATATCGAAAATTTTTTAATAGCAAAAATTTTTCTATAGAAAAATTCTAATATCGAAATTTTTTTCTATAGAAAAAATTTTCGATATCAAAATTTTTCCTATAGAAAAAAATTTCGATATCAAAATTTTTTCTATAGAAAAAAATTTCGATATCAAAATTTTTTCTATAGAAAAAAATTTTGATATCAAAATTTTTTCTATAGAAAAAAATTTCGATGTCAAAATTTTTTTTATAGAAAAAAATTTCGATATCAAAATTGTTTCTATAGGAAAAAATTTCGATATCAAAATTTTTTCTATAGAAAAAAATTTCAATATCAAAATTTTTTCTATAGAAAAAAATTTCGATATTAAAAATTTTTCTATAAAAAAATTTTTGTTATTAAAAAATTTTCGATATTAAAAATTTTTAAATTTTTTCGATATTAAAAATTTTTCTATAGAAAAATTTTCGATATTAAAAATTTTTCTATAGAAAAAATTTTGTTATCGAAATTTTATCTATAGAAAAAAATTTGTTATCGAAATTTGTTCCATAGAAAAAATTTTGTTATCGAAATTTTTTCTATAGAAAAAATTTTGCTATCGAAAATTTTTCTATAGAAAAAATTTTGTTATCAAAAATTTTTCGATATTAAAAATTTTTAAATTTTTCGATATTAAAAATTTTTCTATAGAAAAATTTTCGATATCGACATATTTTTCTATGGAAAAAATTTTGTTATCGAAATTTTTTCTATAGAAAAAATTTTGTTATCGAAATTTTTTCTATAGAAAAAATTTTGTTATCGAAATTTGTTCTATAGAAAAAATTTTGTTATCGAAATTTGTTCTATAGAAAAAATTTTGTTATCGAAATTTGTTCTATAGAAAAAATTTTGTTATCGAAAATTTTTCTATAGAAAAAATTTTGTTATCGAAAATTTTTCTATAGAAAAATTTTGTTATCGAAAATTTTTCTATAGAAAAAATTTTGTTATCAAAAATTTTTCTATAGAAAAATTTTGTTATCGAAAATTTTTCTATGGAAAAAATTTTGTTATCGAAAACTTTTCTATAGAAAAAATTTTGTTATCGAAAATTTTTCTATAGAAAAATTTTTGCTATCGAAATTTTGTGTATAGAAAAAATTTTGCTATCGAAATTTTTTCCATAGAAAAAATTTTGTTCGAAAAATTTTCTATAGAAAAAATTTTGTTATCGAAAATTTTTCTATAGAAAAAATTTTGTTATCGAAAATTTTTCCATAGAAAAAATTTTGTTATCGAATATTTTTCTATAGAAAAAAATTTGCTATCGAAAATTTTTCTATATAAAAAATTTTGCTATCGAAAATTTTTCTTTAGAAAAAATTTTGCTATCGAAAATTTTTCTATTGAAAAAATTTTGTTATCGAATATTTTTCTATAGAAAAAATTTTGTTATCGAAAAATATTATTCAAAACTGTTTCTATAGAAAAATATACGGTATCAATTTTCTTCCATGTAATCGTAAATGTGAAACCCATATATTAAATCTTGATTGCGTCTGAATTTTGTGTGAATAATTTTCTGTCTCACCAGTTGCAAATAAATTCACTGTCACTACAAAAATATTCTATTTGAATATCTATTTATTTAGTACTTTACAAGTATTTTGCATTTACAAATTGTAACGTTCATTTTTACTTCAGTAATTTATGACAATTTATATGCAGTTTTCTGAATTTACTAAATATATTATTTTTTTCTAATCTGCTCTTCCAACAAATTTTTCGTTATTTTTTCGTTCTTTGCCAAACAACAAATCCAATTACCGGGATACATTTTGTAGTTGTTACTTTAGTTATTTATTATTATGAACTTTGTGATTTTGTAATTTTGATGATGACGATGGTGAGGATTTGTGTTCATTTATTAGTTGGTCCAGGATTCAGATTCCAGTGAGCGTTGTTAGTCCTGCTCACTTTAAACAAATGTAAAGTAATTGTACTTATGAATGTATTTGGTTTAGTGTTCCTCTACAAACGCTTTTAAATTGAATAAAATTTCAAGTCTAGACCGGAACTTTTTCCCAAAACGGAAATGGAAAAATGTGATAATAACTAAAGTATGTATATATTGAATGACTGACTGGTTTTGTTTTAAGTGAAATGAACTGAAATAATATTTGTTACTTACAAATAATGAATTGCAATAAAATCGTTATTGAATGATTATTGTCCACGGATTTTGGTTTCCATAAAGTTGTTTGTTTTTTTTTTACTTTTTCCTATAAGTTTGATATGAAAGTAGAATGACGACTGTTTATATCCTTCACCAGCATAGGCATATTGGGCTTGTGCGGATGTTTGTAACGCATAGAAATATTGCTGTGAGACCCATGAGGCCCTTTAAGTATACCGATCGACTCAGAATCACTGCCTGGCTGGGCCAATATCCATGTAAGCTTGTTATCAAAGTACAGATCGTAACTTCAAAGTTAATTTATTGGAATTTGGTACTTTGGATGATTTCTATACTTTTTGGATAAACAGGATTGCTATATAGGGTACCTCCCATAGGTATGCCCTCCGGGAATAAAGTTTTTATCCCTTTATAGCTACGAATTTAATTGTATTTTAATATTATTTTGCGTTAATATTGCTTATGGTAACCTAAATTAGTGTACCTAATTTTGTAGGAATCGGTCCATATTTTACCATACCTCCCATACAAGACACATTCTCAAAAGTCTTGTAAATATCCAGAAAAAAAAACAAAAACGTTTGTAAACCTAAAGATAATTGCATAGATAAATATAACCGAAATTTGATAACAATCGTTCAACAATTGACTCTAACTCCCATATAAGGTCCTCAGCCGGAAATGACATAAAACTCTCAATTTTTTATACCCTTCACCACCATTGGTGGAAAGGGTATTATTAGTTTGTGCTGATGTATGTAACGCATAGAAATATTTGTCTTACCCCCACCTTTTAGTATACCAATAGGCTTAGAACCACTTTCTGAATCGATTTAGCGATGTCCATCCGTCTGGCTGGACGGCTGGCTGGACCCCCATGTAAACCTTGTAATCAAACTACAGGTCGCAATTATAAAGATAATTTGATGAAATTTGGCACAGATCATTTTTTGATAATGGGACCATGGCTATTGAAATTCGTCAAAATCGGTCCATTCTTTATGATACCTCCCATAGGTCCCGCTTCCCGGAATTGATATATTGGTCAAAAATATAAATATTCATGAAATTTAAAACAAATACTGTTATGAAAACTAAAATCACTGTTGAAATCGGTCCACATTTGACCATATTTTATATTTTGCTCCCATACAAACCCTTCTTTAAAAACTCACTAAATAAGACAACAATCACTAAAACGCTCGTAAATCTAAAGATAACTGTAATCAATTTGCCAAATTTCGAGATAATCGATCCACATTTGACCCTAGCTCTCATATAAGTCCAAATGGCGGAAACAGCTTAAATATATAAGTTTTGAGAAAATGTTTGTATGATGGCAAAATTTAGCAAATATTTGTCTTTATACAGGAAAAAGAAGACCTTTGACCTTAGTGGTGAAGGGTATCGTATGGTCGGGCTTGACCGACTATAGCATCTCTTACTTGTTTAAATATCACATATGTCTCTAAGACTTAAGGAAAACTTGTTAAATTGTTGGCCCATATTTAAACTTAGTAGCGAAGGGTATCATATAGTTGGATTTGACCGGCTAAAGCTATTCATACTTGTTTAAAATTAGAATAAGGCTATTTTAGATTATTTATAAAAGTTACAAACCGACTATAGCACCTCTTACTTTATGTTTAAATATCACATATGTCTCTAAGACTTAAGGAAAACTTGTTAAATTGTTGGTCCATATTTAAACTTAGTAGTGAAGGGTATCATATAGATTTAGAATAAGGCTATTTTAGATTATTTATAAAAGTAACAAAATTATAAAAATCTATTAAAAATTAAGCGTCTATTAAAAAAAAGCAGCGTCTGTTCAACATGTTAGTTGCGGCTGCAAGCGGTATGTCTCGGATTGAGCGGCTCGCTTTTCAAACGTGGCTCGTGTCTTTGGACTCATCACCGATCCTATGAAATTTGTATTGGACATAGAAAACGTATTTGCCAATTTTTTTAAAAAAGCATATTTTAAGAATAACTTTATTTTTCAAATTTATTTTGACCTTTCTCTTCCTTAACAAAGTTTTCGTACATGTAGAGAATATATAAAGATAAGCTCAAACGTGGATATAGAAAACAGTGTACCCATTCTGACGAGTGTTTTTTTTTTTCAAATGTCTTTTTATTTATTGAATCTTTCTTTTTCAGAAATTTACAATATGTATTAAAATCTAAACCTACACATAATAAAATTTTATAATTGCCAGTGCAATAACAAATATGAATTTTTTAAATATTAAATATTCAGATCGAACGTTCTCATCCTTCTTAAGTGTCTGTGACCCTCTGGTGTTAGCAATGCCCTTGCAAGGGGATTAGGATGTCCATCAGCCAGTTTTGTTGAATACTTGAGAATGTAGTTCTTTATTTCTTCGCGTACTGTAGGTATCATTAAATCTTTATGAATGTTGCTGTTTCTGATGTACCAGGGAGCACCAGTTATTATTCTTAAGAGTTTTGACTGTCTTCTCTGTAATTTTTCAACATTAGATGAAGATGCTGTACCCCACAACTGGATGTCGTAAACCCAAATTGGTTTTATAACGGCCTTGCACAAGAGGAGTTTGTATTCTAGGTCTAGGGAAACCGTGGACTTATTAACCAATAAATTTGGTTAGTCTTTAGTTTAATTTGCACGATTTTTGATTCTATATGATGGGTCCAAGTCAAACGACGATCTAGGTGAACACCAAGGTACTTAATTTTTGTCTCTTCAGGAATATGGACATTGTTGATATTAACTGGTAGACAATTTTCTCTTCTTAACGTAAATGTAATGTGAACACATTTTGTGGGATTCACTTTAATTTTCCATTTGTTCAACCATTTCTCTAAGTCATAAATATGTGATTGCAGACGTTCAGATGCTATAACAGGATCTTTGTGAGCACTTATGAAGGCTGTATCATCTGCAAATGTAGACGTGCGAGTAAACGAACTTGTTGGCATATTAGAAGTATATAATAGATAAAGGAGAGGTCCTAATATACTGCCCTGTGGTACACCAGCACAGATCTTTTTACGTGACGAGAAGACGTCTTTCGATTTGATTCGGAGAAGCTATTTGTAATATAGTTATATAACAATTTGTGAACATTAACAGGGAGTAATGTTACAATTTTGTGAATTAGACCAGTTTGACATACTTTATCAAAAGCTTGGGAAATGTCTATAAATAACGCCGAGCAATACTGCTTGTTCTCAAAACTTTTTTGTATAAGAGACGTAATGCGGTCAACTTGCTCAATGGTGCCATGTTTTCTTCTAAAGCCAAACTGGTGGTTAGGGATGCTATCGTTTGTATTTAGATGGTTTAATAAATATTCCAAAAGTAATTTTTCAAACAGTTTAGATAAAATTGATAATAAGCTTATACGACGATAAGATGCTACCTGGCTCACATCTTTTCCTGGCTTAGGTATCATTATAATTTCGGATAACTTCCAGATTTTTGGATAGTAACCCATACGTAGTATGGAATTAAAAATTATTAGAATGAATCTTAGAGCCGAATTTGGTAAGAAACCAATCATTGTGGTTGTAATTTTATCATTTCCAGGAGATTTCCCTGGCTTAAGGCATTTAATTGCAGTTTTCACTGCAGAAAGACGAAGTCTTAATGGATTGGAAACCATTTCATCAATATTGAGTGTAGCAATGACGAAACTTGTATTATGTGGAGTAAAGACGTCTTCTAAGTGATTAGCAAATGCCTCAACTTTTTCAGTTGTATTTGTAGCCATTGGCCATTTTGGAGGCGAATTGGCGCTTCATATGCAATTGGACATTACATGCCTTTTACAGCCTTCCATAAACTGTAGTTATTTTCCTTTTTAGGGCCTAAGGAATGTAAATAGTTCCTGAGGTGTGACTCTTTTTTGTTTTTTCAATGCAAAACGCAATTTTCTTTGACACTGATGGAGTTGCCTTTTTAGGCTAGGCGAACGAGATTCCTGCCACTGATGTCTTAATTTTCTTTTTTCTCCAAGGAGAGATTCGACATCACTAAAGCATCCTTTATTATTTTTCTTATTAACACTATTTAAGTAATTTTTTGGCGTGGATACTATGACTCCATAATTTTATATATCTGTAAAAATATTGATGGCAGATTCAACTTCACTTTTAAGGGAAATATTCTGTGGCAAATGAGAACTCACATACATTTTATATTTCAACCAATTCGTTTTCTTGTTTGGAAAACAAGAATTTTGCCTTTCAGTAATAACTGGAGTGTTCCACAAGTTTAAGATTGTTAGAGAATGATCTGACGATAGTTCGAGTGAAGGATTCACAGTTATAGAATTACGTTTTAGTCCTTTTGTAACGGCAAAATCAATAAGGTTAGGAATTTTGTTTATATCCGATGGCCAATATGTTGGCTGACCGCTAGATATTGAATCTAGTTTATATAAGATAATTGTTTGGAATAATTGTCTTCCGCCTGGTGTTGTAAGTCTAGACCCCAAAAGGTGTATTTGGCGCTATAGTCACCTGAAGCTATGAATTTTGGACCTAAGGTAAAATGTGTTTCTGATATTTACAAGACGTCTATTTCTTGTGAATAAAGAAATTGTTAGACTTCGTTTTTATGTTGGCTAAGGCCGTTTGCATTCCAGAAACGAGCGGGAATGTGAAACATTTTTTAATCATTTCAATTTTGAGTAAACTTTTTTCAAAAAATAACAAAATAGTCGGGATGTAAATATTATTCAAAAAGAAGTGTATTTGCATTTGATCCCAAATCTGTTACATTTATTTATTAATGTAACAGACCAATTTATTGATAAAAAGCCAAAAAATGCTAGCGGAGAAACCAAATTCCTCGACGCGTTTCGATGGTTGGTTAAGCCATCTCTTCAGGAGGATTATCCCCAATTTAGACAGATCGAAAACCTCGTAAATAAAACATTTCTGAAAGAAAAATAAATTTTGCAAATCTCTGTGTTCATCAATTTAAATATAAATTTTAACTACTAGTTAATTTATCATTTAAACTTTTTATAGTTTAAATGATTTGTTGCAAAATTAAAAAATAATTTATTTGCTGTTAATTAAATTAAAAATTATTTAAAAATAAATAATTGCATTTCCATGTCCACAAGCAATAACCGCTTAAATCGATTTAAGAATAACTTAAATTAAATGCAATTTACAATTATTTAAAGAGATTTTAATTTATCAGAATACATATGTATTAAGTCGTAGTTCTGACAAAAGCTTAGTTAAATTGTGTAAGGTCGTACGTCAAATGCAATCAAAATGGTCCCTTACCTATTCTCATGTGTTACATTTTACAATGTACGTATGTATATATGTAATACATGTGTACACTTATTTAATCCTCTTAAAGCTGAATGTTTACAAATAAGTATTTACTTTAAACACGTAGCAATAATAATTATGACAATACAATAAATTATTTATTAACAAATTAACTGTTTTATTTATGACACAAATTTGTCACCCATTATACACAATATTTCCAAAGAAAAGTGAAAATTTGACACAATATAAATGTTTACTAACATTTTATGTACATACATACATACATATGTATGTATATACTTATGTATTTAAGTACATACATACATAATTTTCATTTACCGTAATTATATACACTTACATACATAGATTAAACAAGCTTACATACATAGATTAAACAAGCGATATAGTCGGTCAAGCCGACCATCCGATACCCTTCACCACTAAGGTCAAAGGTGTTATTTTTCTTGTATAAAGACAAATATTTGCTAAATTTTGCTATCATACAAACATTTTCTCAAAACGTATATATTCAACCTGTTTCCGTCATTTGAGAGCTAGGGTCAAATGTGGACCGATTATCTCGAAATTTGGCAAATTGATTACAGTTGTAACAAAAATTATGTATGCAAAAAATAAACTCAAAATTTTAATAATCTTTAGATTTACGAGTGTTTTAGTGATTTTTTGTCTCATTTAGTGCGTTTTTGAAGAAGAGTTTGTATGGGAGCTATGGTCAAATGTGGACCGATTTCAACGAAATTTGGTACAGTGATTTAAGTTTACATAAGCAGTATCTGTTTTAAATTTCATGAAAAAATATTGATATTTGTGGCCAATATAGCAATTCCGGGAAGTGGGACCTATGGGAGGTACCATAAATAATGGACCGATTTTGACCAATTTCAATAGCCATGGTCCCATTATCAAAAAAATTATCTGTGCCAAATTTCATCAAATTATCTTTAGAATTGCGACCTGTAGTTTGATTACAAGGTTTACATGGGGGTCCAGCCAGCCAGACGGACGGACGGACGGACGGACATCGCTAAATCGACTCAGAAAGTGATTCTAAGTCTATTGGTATACTAAAAGGTGGGTCTAAGACAAATATTTCTATGCGTTACAAACATCAGCACAAACTTATAATACCCTTTCCACCTATGGTGGTGAAGGGTATAAATACATTAGGGCAACGCTCGATAATAATACTATCAATTTAAAGATAACTTTAGTCGATTTTAAGACACTTTTTTGATGAGTTGTATTATAGAACCTTCCCTGTTTTGTATACAAATGTAATATACTGAAATTTTAGTCGGTAAACAGCAAAAATCTCAATTACGGAAAGACAGTTCATGGGCGAAGGTCCCTTACTTACTTTACTTAAATGGCCTATAGTTACAACCTGTGTTGGTCAAAGGGCGAGCATATTTTAGAATTCCATGCACCTCTATCTTGTGCGCATATTCTCCAATTTCGTAGACCAAGTTTTGTAAGATTTTCTTCTACTTAGTCTTTCCATCGAAGTTTTGGACGCCTTCTTCTACGAGTTCCCTCAGAATCATTATCGAACACTTTTCTTGCCGGAGTATTTTCATCCATTCACACAACATATCCTAGCCAACGCATCCGCTATTGCTTAATGCGTTTCACTATGTCTATGTCAGCGTATAACTTATACAGCTCATGGTTTATTCAATATCGATACTCATTGTTGACGCAGACTGGTCAAAGAATCTTCGTAGAATTTTCCTCTCAAACACCCCAAGGATAGCTTCATCTGTTTGTGCAAGTTCCCATGAATCAGCACCATACAATAATACAGGTAGTATAAGCGTTTTTTTTTTATAGCGTAATTTTAGTTCTTACGTAGAGGACTTAGTTGTTTGCTTAGTCCAAAACACCATCGATTGGCAAGTATGATTCTACGTTTGATTTCGAAGCATATATCGTTGTTGATTTTACAACATCGAAGCTAAAGTTCCCAACGGACACATCTGATCCAATTCTAGCGGTCTGTCTGCCTGTAGAAACTATCAGTTTTGTTTTTGATTCATTGACAGCTAGACCCATTTTGTTTGATTCCTTCTCGATACTGGAAAAGACGACAGTTACCTCGCGCAATGCTCGTCCCAGAATATCAATATCATCGGCAAGCGCGAGTAGCATATGTTTTCTATTGAAAATTGTACCAGTTGTATTAACGGCTGCATCTCGCAAGATTTTCTCTAACACAATATTAAAGAGGTCACAAGATAGACTGTCACCTTGCCTAAATCCCCGTTTAGTTATGAAAGATTCTGATAGGTTCTTACCTATCTTAACAGATGATATTGTATTAGTTAGTGTCATCCTGCATAACTTTATTAGCTTCGTAGGGATGCCGAACTAAGACATTGCTTCAAATGCCTTCTTCCGCATCGGGCTGTCAAAAGCTGCTTTGTACTCAACAAAGAGATGTTAAGTATCTATTTGTTTCTCTCGGGTCTTCCCCAGGATTTGACGTAGAGTAAAGATCTGGTCAGTGGTTGATATGCCTGGTCTAAATCCACATTGGTACGTCCTAATTATTTCGTTAGTTTATCTTCTTTTTTGTGCACTGGGCAAAGGACACTGAGATTCCAATCGTCCGGCATGCGTTTAAGTTTTTTCACGTCATACTTCCTTTGCGCTTCTGCTTGTACGCTCGTCGACACACTTAGACCTGTCCTCACCTTAGCTACAACAAGGTAATAATCGAAGTCCATGTTAGCTCCTCGCATGGAACGCACATCCAACACACTTGATGAGTGTTTTCCATCAACTAAAATATGGTCTATTTGATTTTTCGTTAGTTGATCAGAAGACGCCCATGTAGCTTTGTTGATATTAAGGGGTGGAAATCTGGTGCTGCTCACGACCATATTGCGAGCCGCCACAAAGGAGATTAATTTTATACCATTGTCAGTGGTTATGCTGTGCAGACTAAATTTACCAAGAGTAGGCTCAAAACAACTTTCATGCCCTAACTTTGCATTAAAATCACCCAGTATTATTTTAACATCAAGTTGTTCAGAAAAGGCTTCCTTAATATCATCATCTTTCTCTTCTGTTGGAGCGCGAGCACAAATGAAACTCCGATGGAAGTAATTAGCTTTGACGCGCATTGTCGGTAGCCTTTCGTTTACTGGGGTAAACCTGGAAACAAGATTCCGCATTCTTTTGTTAACCATAAAACCGCAACCAAATTCGTGCCTACTATCATGACAGCTATACTATGGGTCGCCTTTTGGTGTTTGACGACGCCGTGGCCATTCCTGGACAGCAGTCACATCACATTTATATTCATCGAGTACATCCATCAACTGGATCAAAGCACCTCCTCTGTAGAAATTTCGGATGTTCTAGGTGTTGTTTCTTAAATCATGGTTCTTTTTTCGTTTGCCATAGTCATCAAAATTTTTCACTTTTTATAGTATGTTTTTTCCAGGAGTGGGTTACTAGCCCGACGTCCTTGACCCATGTTTTTATCGTTCTTATGGTAGAACGCGCGGCACTTGTTTGCTCTCTACTTTAACGGCTGTTAACGTAGCTAACCAGATGATACCACGAGAAGGTAAGTGTCCACTGTTGAGATGAAGGATGGACTAAGATTAGCCTGGGTTTACCAAGTTAAACCGTTCAGAACCGTTGCTTGGTATCCAACATCCCCTACATCATCCAAAGGTACCACTTTCGAAAATAACTGCGCCGAATTTCGTAACCTTCACTTTGATAAACATACATATGCTTACGTTGACAGATCCATCACTTACTGGATCTAAATAGATCGGTATCTCAGACCAATTTTTCTATGTGTAGGTATACATATTATTCTACCATTTTATAAAAGCAAATTATTGTCTTTTAACTCTGGTCTAATATAAAAATACGTATACATATTATATCTACATTAGGGTTATAACTTTTTGCAATTTTTGCGAATATCATATTCTTCATCGCATTACCACATAGACAATGAAAAAATATTAAGAAATGGTCTGTTACTTTTTCGCGATCGTTAAAAAAGTTTAAGCACCATTTTTCCGCAATTTTTCTCCTAAGCATATCAAATTTCCATTTAATAAAAAAAATTGAAATTTTTTCTTATAATTGCATAAATATAACAAGATCTTTCCACGTATAAGAAGAACGGCGCAAAAAAATCTCGATATTATGGAAATTAAAAAAAAATTGAGGACCTTTAGAAATTTCATTTGGTGTGGAACTTTTTTTGGTCAAAATAGTCCAAAAGAATATTTTTACTAGTACTAAATTGCCCATCGCATGATTTTATGAAGAAACTTTGTGTGAAAAAAGTTATAGCCCTAATCTACATACTATAATATAATTTATTCGGTCATATATTAAATATGTAATACAAATTTATACATATATATAGTATGTATTATAAGTATATACATATAAAATCTACACATTTGTAACAGGAAATCCTTGTTGCTAATTCTCAAAATACAAATGATATACAATACATTAATAATAATGTCATTACAGAAATATTTCTGAAATGATTTATAAATGACAAGGTAGTATACATATACGAGGGCAGGTCAATAACTGCGTAACTTTTTGAATAAGTGACGACAACATTCCAATTGGAACAAGTGGTACTTCTCACAGACAATGAGTTACATCCGATTCTATTTTTTAGACTCATTGAAAGTGCATGTATGCATGTATTTGTGAGAAGATAGAATTTAAAAAGAAATGTCAAAAGAACACATGCATATTCCAATCTCTTCTTTCTTTTTGTCTTTTGAACCTCTCTTCAATCTTAGACGCTGAATAGATAAGACATAATTTATAAATCGTCTGTAAAGACCATTTTTGTAAAATAAAGTTTATTGTTTCTTGAAGTTTAAATAACTAAAAACTATTAATTCTAATTACAATATAATTGTAATTAGTACATGGTGTCAGAAGTAGTAGAAAATTGTGCAAAACTAATTTTTGCCGATTTTTACTTGCGCTGATTTTCAAAATGGCGGATGAAGGGCAAAGCCGTACGCCACGTTCTTTGGACTGTGCGAACATTGCCACTGAGTGGCCAAAATGGAAGCAGAATTTCATGGTTTGGATGATTGCCACTGGAAAGATGGATAAGCCGGAGAAAAATAAAATTGCAACCTTCATATGGCTGATTGGTGAGCAAGGAGCCGTAATATATAATACTCTATTCCCGAATGATGGCACACAGGATTCAATGCTTGGGGAAAAGCGCCTTGCAGCAGATAAAGTTGTACAGCGATCGCTCAATGAAGTATTAACAAAATTTGATGACTATTGTTTACCACAAAAGAATGTTGCGATGGAGTCATTTAAATTCAACACCATCTTACAAAAAGAAAAGCAGTCAATCAACGAATTTGAGACCGAGTTGCGGAAGCAGTTGCCTTTTTGTGAATTTAAATGCTCTTGTGGTGTCTCATATGAAAACCGAATGCTGCGTGACCGAATTATTATTGGTGTCCACGATAAAAAGCTACAATTAAAATTGCTGGATGGCAGAGACGACACATTGACAAAGGTCCTTGAAACGTGCAAAGTGTATGAAGCCGCTAATGTTAATAAATCTATTTTGGAATCAAAGGCATCAGCAATCGCAAGTATTTCAACGGAAGAAAACAAGCAGCCAGCGGAAATTGATACCATCAAACGTTTTTGCTTCAATTGTGGATATTCATGGACTCCAAAACATGCTAGCGAATGTAAAGCGAAGGGTGTAAAGTGCCGCATTTGTTCTAAAATGGGACATTATGCCCGAATGTGCCGTCAAAAAGGAAGAATGCAGTTTCAGCAGAAGAAGAATAACAGTGATGACAATAACGGTAATGGTTGATGCAACCAGCAAGGAATTGGCAGCAGAATTGGTAGTATTGCTTGGAGTGACATTCAAGGTAGGTCAAAAGATAATTTTGAGAGAAAGAGGAATATGCTAAGTAATGGACATTATTTTAGAATAAATGTTGTAGAAGTTAATCGGGTGAAATGGATGAAAGAATATCGTGTGGGTGAAGAAATTATAGAATTCAAAATAGATACTGGAGCTGACGTGAATTGTATCCCTTTAAGTTTTGTAAAAAGATTAGATGTGAATATTAATAATAAACGGAGTGAATTTCCTGTTTTCGATTACAGTAACAATAGAGTTAAAATATTTGGCACTGTGAGATTAAAGTGCATTGATGTAAAGTCAAATTCTGGAAAAGAGGTATTATTTCTGGTAGTTGATGATAACCTTGAACCGATACTTGGATTAGATAGTTGTATTGAATTCGGATTAGTTAAACGGATGGATATTGACAAAATTGCATTGCCTGATGTTACTGATTCGTTCATTAAAGAGTATAGCGATGTGTTTCGAGGATTTGGTAAGTTTCCGGGAGAATACAGAATTTATTTGAAAGAGGACTCAAAACCAGTGCTTCACTATAAGAAACGAATACCTCATACATTAATGGATAGATTAAAAAAAGAACTAGATATAATGGTGGAAGATGGTATAATCTCGTTGGTAAACTACCCGACTGACTGGGTCAATAACTTGCAACTCGTTGAAAAGACAAACGGTAGGTTACGTATTTGTCTAGATCCCAGGCCTCTAAATGAATGTATTAAACGAGAGCATTTTCTAATACCCACAATTGAGGATCTGACTTCAGGGTTGGCTAACGCTAAGTTTTTTACAGTAATTGATCTCACCAGCGGGTTTTGGCATATGTCATTAGAAAGGTCATCATCAGAATTAACGACTTTTATGACGCCGTTTGGAAGATACAGATTTAACCGTCTGCCTTTCGGTCTTAACTGTGCGCCGGAGATGTTCCAAAGAACGATGGTACAAATTTTTGGTGACATTCCCGGTGTTTATATCTATTTTGATGATATTCTAGTCGGTGCACCGACTATTGCGGAACATGATAAAATTTTGAAGTTGGTAATGCAACGTGCTAGGGAGAATAACGTAAAATTCAATGCCGAAAAAGTTCAATATCGACAGGAATCTGTTAAATTTATGGGACATACTGTATCATATAATCAGATTAAAGCGGGTAAAAAATATTGTGAAGCTATTCTTGGTATGAATAGACCTGTGGATAAGGCTGGAGTTATGAGGTTTCTCGGGTTAGTAAAATATTTAGCACGATTTATACCTAATTTATCAAAGTTAACGGCAGGATTGCGCAATTTAACTAGGCTTGACGTTGATTTCAAATGGGGTGAAGATCACGAAAAGGAATTTAGGAGTTTATTGAATACTGTTTTAGCAATTTATGATCCCAACTTACCTGTGATAATTCAGACTGATGCTTCTAAAGATGGATTGGGCTGTGTTTTGATACAAGAAGGACACCCGATCTGTTTTGCATCGAGAACGTTAACAAAAAGCGAGCAAAAGTGGGCTCAGATTGAAAAAGAGCTTTTAGCTATTGTATTTGCGTGCCAGCGTTTTCATTTTTTTGTATATGGTCGTGAATTTATTGTTGAGAGTGACCATAAACCGTTAGAAACCCTTATGAAACGGGATATTGATGATGTTACAATGCGTCTTCAACGTATGTTTATGTCATTACTAAAATATCCACAATTGACCGTCATTTATAAGCCGGGAAAAGAAATGTTAGTTGCCGACTGTTTATCTAGGGCACAACTTCCTGATGAGGAAGAACTAGAGGGCGTGTCAGGTATAATTCATAAGGTAAAGGAATTAGTTTGTTTATCTGATGAGAATTTTCAGTATTACCGGAATGTTTTGAATGAGGATGAGCAATATAGCCGAATTTGTAATTACATAGAGAAAGGGTGGCCAAGTTTCCACCAGTTGAATGATCTTAGTCAACATTTTTATAAAATCAAATCGGAACTTCACGTTGAGGATGGATTGTTATTGTTCAATCAAAAATTAGTTATACCACCAAGTTTGCAAGAAAAATTAATTAAGTGGTTACACGGGGCACATCTTGGTATTGAGAAGACGTTGGCAAGAGCTAGGGAATTGTATTATTGGCCCGGAATGAGTGGTAGAATTAAAGAGGTTGTCCAATCTTGTACCATTTGTGAAAAATTCAGGCGAAACAATCAAAAAGAGCCACTGTTGCAAGATGAAATACCAAGGTATCCGTTTCATATAGTAGGAGTTGATTTATTTGAATATGCTGGCCGGGATTTTGTTGCACTATTTGATGCGTATTCTAACTATTTAACAGCAATACGGTTAAACAACAAAACATCGAAACACATTATTGAAGCAATGAATCAGATATTTTTTAAACTTGGTTTTCCAACTATAATCAGGTGTGACAATTCTCCATTTGGATCAAGAGATTTTGACCGTTATGCATCCGAATTCAATATAAAATTTAAATTCTCGAGTCCACGATATCCACAGAGCAATGGTTTAGCTGAAAAGGGTGTAGCTATTGCAAAGAATATATTAAAGCGGTGCTATGAGGCAGATGATCTGGCCTCATATCAATACCGAATTTTAGAATATAATACGACTCCTGTTGCAATTATGCAGATGTCGCCATCTGTATTGTTCTTTGGAAGACTTATTAAGACTAAACTACCAGTATCGAGTTCAATGTTGGTCAGAAATAATTTAACAGAAGACTCGGTTCAAGAAAAAATTGAGAGGAAAAAGTGGAAGCAAAAGTACTACTTTGATCGAAATGCCAAATCATTACCGATATTAGATGTAGGTAACCTAGTTGTTTTTAAGAAAGGGGGAAAAGAGTGGCATCATGGTGTGATAGAAAAACATGTTAACAATCGGTCATACATTATCAGGGATAACTTTGATAATTTGTATAGACGTAACAGGAGATTTATTTCTCAATCTAGGAACGTTGATTTTAACGCCAGTGATTTGCTATTTGAGGATGACATTGGAAGAAAGGATCCATCTGAGAGTAACACAATGGCATCACCTTATATCAATTGTGGTCAAATGAATGGGTATGATAGTAGGGGGAATAATTCGACCGGAGGTAGCGTCGTACTAGGACAGAATGCAGAGGTCAATGTAAGTCAGTCTGATACAGTTGTAGGTAACACTGAATCTAATACTGAAGTTGAAAGTGAAACTCTAGCTGGGGAAGTTAGGACAAGAAGTGGGCGTGTGGTGCGACGTCCAAGGAGATATTGTGATTAAAAAAAAAAAAAAAAAAAAAAAGCGTGCAATAAGTATGCATGTATTTGTGAGAAGATAGAATTTAAAAAGAAATGTCAAAAGAACACATGCATATTCCAATCTCTTCTTTCTTTTTGTCTTTTGAACCTCTCTTCAATCTTAGACGCTGAATAGATAAGACATAATTTATAAATCGTCTGTAAAGAACATTTTTGTAAAATAAAGTTTATTGTTTCTTGAAGTTTAAATAACTAAAAACTATTAATTCTAATTACAATATAATTGTAATTAGTACAGAAAGGGACCTACTTCTTAACCCCGGCTCCGAACGGCAAATGCATTAGTAAGAGAAGTTTTACATAGCCTAATACTCCATAACCAGTAGCTAGCTGAGTTATGTGGTGAACCGCCGCTTTTTTGAAAATTTATTTTTTCAAGTTAGTCTGGCCGGGGATTGAACTTGGGATCTCTGGTATGCTAGGCGGATGACTAACCTGTAAGTTATTTTATTTTAACTCAATTCAACTTTTTTTTAAATTTTTCTATACCTTTGATTTTGTCGTCAAATCTCTTTTAAAGTTATCAAAATTTTAATTTTGTATTTCGTTACTTATCAACTCAGTAGATACGAAGGTTTATTCTTAAATTTTTAAAAATTTGCTAATGATTTGAAAAATGTTTGAGATAATTTTCTCAACAAAAAGGGAATTTATTCATAAATTGAGAAAGGCTTTTTAAAACCATATGTAAACCTAATTATACACTGCCTGTCACTTGAATAAGGAAACACATTATTTTAACTTTAATTAAGTATGTATATCTCCTAAACTAAAGTTCAGAAAAAATAATTTTTTGCACAACCAACTTTCAAGGTGTTGACTTTAGTTTCCTGAAAAAATACAAAATATACATATTTATTTAAAGATATTTCTGTGGTACTAAGGCTCTTAATAACTTAAAGAAAAAATTCTGATTTTGAAGTCTCATCTCAAATTTCAGTCCAAATAGCCAAAATATTAATGGAGAAAAGGCAATTTTGTACAATTATTTAAGTAGCGTAGAAAGATATGGAAAAAAGCATAAAAGGGCCGAAGAAAATTACAAAAACTCCAAAAAAAAGGCGAAAAATTCTTAGAATGGCATCAAATTGTACTATGTCGGTATCAAAAATTCTTGAAAAAATTGGAGTCAGTTTAAGAACAGTGCGCACCGTATTTTTAAGTCGTTTGGGCACAGATACCGTCGTTAGGGCGGAATAATGGTATGTGGTGTTATTTTATATTATGGTACTATAGAATTGGTAAGGGAACAAACAAAATATTTTTGAACAGAATTTTCCAACAAGTAAGAGCATTATATTCGGCTGTGTCGAATCTTCAAATTCAAATTGTGTAATGTTTAGAAACCAGCGTTACCGCTGACAAATTTAAAAAAGTCGCAGAAAAAGTCGCTTTTTACAAAAAAAGTCGCACAAAAAGTCACTTTCAATAAAAAAAAGTCGCACACTTTTTAATAACATTTTTTTTTTTTAACAATGAACAAAAGACTATAAAACAATTCATACTTGAAAAGATATTATATATAGGCAAAAATCAAACAGTTTTAATTCCTATAAAACCGACTTTCCACTCGAAGGTCTTCGGAAAATCTAATTACAGATTTGAACTCCTAAGTCTACAGGTATATTGAACGCAAAATCTTAGTAGCGCAATTTTGCACTTCTTAGCGTAATTGGCATGCAAATTTCAAAAACGTAAAAAAAATCGAATGAAGCATTTACGTTTTTTTCATATTTCGTCTTCTTTTTTCGTTTCATTTGGACCCAGTCGTTATTTTATGAAAAAGACACCATACTTGGGGGATGAATTCATTGCCCCCTAAATTTTAATTTTGTCACTCAAATACTACTTAATGGCTGCCAAAATTGAATCACGTTTTCGCCACTTTTTTCGCATATTTTTCGGCCCCCTCAATGAATTCCTAAAAAATGGATAAGGATTGGTAGATCTTTCAGTTGTGCATCGTTTGATATATATCTAATTTATGTGCTCCATGTTGATATAACATACGACAAATATGTATAAAAATTCCAAACAAACTGAGTTTTTGCCATTTATTTATTGTATGAAGATTTTGAAAATCGTGCAAAATATTAAATATTGCTTTTAATGGTTTTCGATAGCAAACTGAGACCAAAGTGATGGCATTTATACTTAAGTTACAATAATTTTTGGGAATTTTAGTTGAGATATTAAATATGGGCTAAAAATAAAAATTTTAAATAATTTTCTAAAAAGGTGTCAAAAGTCGCACAAAACTCGAAAAAGTAGCAAAAAAGGGCCATGGAAGAAAAGTCGCAGGTTGCGTCGCAGGCCACCTAAAAAGTCGCAAATTGCGACTTTAGTCGCATAACGGTAACGCTGTTAGAAACATATGTCACATATCTTCGAGGATGCAGCAAATTCAAAATGTGGACCAAATTAAAAAAAAAAAATTGTTACGCTAGTTGGTATTGTTGGTAAAATCTTTAGACTGAAATCAGTTGCAGTAGCTTTTTTACATTTAAAAGTATAATGCTTATATATGCAAATTGAGCGATTGAGGCCCTATGCTCCACTGGGAGTCAAGGATAACAGAATGCAAAATATAGTGCCCATAACTGTCACAGTTTGTAATTCAATAGCTTTTAACTTGCTGTTGTGCCATTTTAGTGGTTTCCGGGAATAATTTTTATATGAAAGCTATGGTCAAATATGAACCGATTCCCATAAAATTTGATTTACTGACCAATAGTTGCATAGAACTTCTCTGTTTTAAATTAAGTTATCATATCTATTACTTCTGTCATCCTTGACTCCTAGTGGAGCATAGGTCCTCAACCAACCTTTTATATCGAACTCTATTGCGAGATGTTAGGCATACGTCATTCCATGAATAGTTTGCTGCTTACAACTCCGAATCTTTAGACCTTCTCAACGTTCTAGCAGTTGCACCAACACCACGGCCGCTACCCTGTGGATTCCAACGAAGCGCTTGTCGAGCAATGTTGGTATTTGGCCTTCTAATCGTGTGGCCTATCCACTGCCATTTCATTTGGCATACCTCTTTTGTTTGTCGCGTTTAGTAGATCGTTATTTCTTATGCGATTCTGTCACCATATATTAAGAATTTGTCGGGAGCATTTGTTTGCAAAGGTTTGTAGGCGCTTATCAATGGCATTTGTGCGTTTCCAAGCTTCGCAACCGTAATACAAGTTGGACTTGACATTCGAGTTGTATATTCGTAACTTAGTTATTGTTGATATTTGCCGAGATTTCCAAAGCTCGAAGAATGCCGAATGCAGATTTTGCCCTATTAATACGACATTCGATATAATAATTAAAGGTAACTACAAATCCAACATTGATGTGTGTCGACGGATTTGCGCCAGCTGCCCGAGATTCGATAGTGATAGCGTTAGTGTTATCTTGAAGGTGACCTGAGCTTTGGCTTAGAAGACAGACGTCATAAGCGTATTACAAGTCCTCAAGTTGTTTGAAGGGTGTCCATTGGATACCGTGTCTAACATTCAGAGCCGAACGGATTATACAATTTACCTTTGTGTAGGGCCCGACATTTAAAATCTACGTACATTGCCCGAATTAAGTTCAGAATTTTCGATAGCATGTTACGATTTTCTAAAATTCTCCATAGGTAAATTGGGGTGCGGAATTCATTAAATTCTAGTACTATTCTTACTGTGTTGATAAGGTCAACTCAAGATCGGTTCTCTCTGAACCCAAATTGATTTTCGCGGAGTGTAGCGGAAACTGCATCGGATATTCTGCTCAAAATTACCCGACTTAGTATTTTGCTATTAATTGGAAGAAGAGTTATACCACTGTAGCCCCCTTTTTTGGTACTTTGACTAGTATACCTTAATTTCAGGAAGTTGGCAGAGATTCTTCTTTCCATATTTTACGCACAAATGGTGACACAACATCAGATATTGTCATTGGACTTAATTTATCAGCATCAATGTGTATTTTAGGGAG
Organism: Stomorhina lunata; assembly: GCA_933228675.1. Classification (NCBI taxonomy): domain Eukaryota; kingdom Metazoa; phylum Arthropoda; class Insecta; order Diptera; family Rhiniidae; genus Stomorhina; species Stomorhina lunata. Next base: position 62,396,511 of record OW121744.1, read on the forward strand.
TTATGGCTGAATGTAAACCGATCTCGAATCTAAAATTGTATATGCCGTCCAATGCTTGTGTAATACTTCTATATAACAAATTTTATAATAGCTGTTATAATTTGTTATTAGCAAATAAGCGATTAGCCTAGGCGAGGTTATACGGGAGCTATTAACAAATGTGAACCGATTTTGCCCAATTTCAATCCCAGAAATGCCTTCAACAGACAGACGGACATCGCTCAATCGTCTTAGAATTTCATACTGATTCTTACACGCATGTCACAAATTCCGTTTAGAATTGAAACCATCCCGCAGTTGAATTCCGATCGGAACGGTTTTAGATTCTATAGATTTCAAAAAATTTGAAATGCTCAGAAACAGTACAAAAAACAATTTTTTCAATTGAAATCATTAACTTGTATCATTTTCAATAATATCAGAAATTTCTCAAATAATGATTAAACAAAGAAAGACATACAATTCCAATTCCACTTCTAGAACAGAAAGTGGTTATGCGTTTCATTCCGAAAAAAAAATGTCGTTTCACTTTTTGTATAGAAGCAAAATACGGAATTCATTCCACTTCCGAACGGAATTGAGTTTTTTGACATGGCTGGTAATATCCTTTTTTATATGTCCCTTTTGGTTTTGAGAAAACATTAAGGAAATTACAAACGGAAAGACAACCTCAATATACCCCCATTCTTTTTGATGGTGGGTAAAAAATAGTTTTACTCCTAATCTAAATAAATGCAAAATCCGTTCTATGAACGAAATTGAATCCTAAAAGTAGAAAAATGTGTATTTACAGTAAAATACAAATAATAAAAATTGGTATTTTAAATTAGAAATGTTATATTTTAGAATAAACATTTTGAACTAATGAAATCTTCACAATTTGAACTTGGAAATATTTATGTTCCTTAGTACAAAAAACAAAAGATAATTATTTGCTTAATAAACATTAAATTCACGGGATTTAACATATTTCTTTTTTACATTATTTAAAATAAAAGAGATTTCCAAGATAAATTCAAATCACGTGATTCCAGATAAATAATTATGTTCATAAATACCAACAACCACAATAGACTTCCACTTAATAGTTAAACACATCAACAATTCTTTTCTGGCCTCACCCAAACCCCCAATTAAAAACAACAATTTTATTTACAATACCTAAGGTTAATGCTTTTTTTCATAAATTTTCATCTTTTTTAATAATACATACATAATTATTAATATATAGTTGTTTTAAAACATTTTTCTACATTATTTATACTTAAGATTTGATTTTGCACAAAAGAAATAAAACACTTTTTGTTTTGTTTAAAACTTAATAAGCGAGAAAAACAAAGAAACAGAAATAAATTAAAAAAATAAAAGAAAAAACATTAAGTGGAATAATTGGCATCATCTACTCCTTAAGAGAAAAATCCAAAAGGAATTGTCACAATAATGACAGCGATGCCTGGACAATATTTTCAATTTAACAATTTAAATTTAATATTAAGTAAATGATAAAGGGAAAGAAAAGGTCTTTTTTATCTTTGTAACAAAGTTTAACAGTGACTGTTGTTGCATTTTAATGTTAATGTTAAATAAACAATTTTGAAATACTGAGGAGAAAGTGTTTCAAAAACAAACGAACGAAATAATTAAAAACAAATTAAAACATTAAAACTAATCTTCCAAGTTTCTGAAGGCCTGTTGCAAATCTTCGTGTAATTGTTCAAAATCGGCCTTGATCTTGGCTTCACCATCCTTAACGGGATCCTAGAGATAAGAAAAAATAATAATTAACAATTAGATTTTCAGAAAATATTAAATCAAACATACCTTGAATTTCATGGAAGATAATTGGTACATAATATTGCCCATAGCCTCACGGATTACATTCCAGGTGATTTTGTTTTCGGATTGAGCGGTGGATTCTACGGAGTGACGAGCCAAGTCATAGAACGCAATAATGTTCTTCAACATACCCACACTCTTGTAGAAGGGGCAGAATCTGTCATATGATGAGTAGGAATTTTGTTGCAAGAAATCATCCTTAAGCAATTTAGCGACTTCCAAGGTGATTTTGTCAGTTTCAGCCAATGAAGCCTTACCGACCAATTGTACAATTTCGGATAAATCTTCTTCTTCTTGCAAGATTTCCTTGACTTTGGTACGCAATGGCACGAATTCGGGGAAGTTCTTGTCATAGAAATCATCCAAAGCACGCATATATTTCGAGTAGGAAATCAACCAATTGATGGAGGGGAAATGTTTACGTTGAGCCAATTTCTTGTCCAAACCCCAGAACACTTGTACAATACCCAAAGTGGCGGAAGTAACGGGATCAGAGAAATCACCACCAGGAGGTGATACAGCACCGACAATGGAAACGGAACCCTCACGTTCGGGGTTACCCAAACACTTGACACGACCAGCACGTTCGTAGAAGGAGGCCAAACGGGCACCCAAGTAGGCTGGGTAACCGGAATCGGCAGGCATTTCAGCCAAACGACCAGAAATTTCACGAAGAGCTTCAGCCCAACGAGAGGTAGAATCAGCCATCATAGATACGTTGTAACCCATATCACGGAAGTATTCAGACAAGGTAATACCAGTATAAATGGAGGCTTCACGAGCAGCGACAGGCATGTTAGAGGTATTGGCTACCAAAGCGGTACGTTTCATGATGGATTCAGTAACACCATCGATTTCAACAGACAATTCGGGGAAATCTCTCAATACTTCAGACATTTCATTACCACGTTCACCACAACCGACATAGATAATAACATCAGAGTTGGAGTATTTGGACAAGGCCTAAATACACAAAATTTAAATAAATTTGGAATTAAAATAATTTTGAAGCTAAAGAAAACTTACTTGTGAGATGACAGTTTTGCCACAACCGAAAGCACCGGGCACAGCAGTGGTACCACCTTGTACGCAGGGGAACAATGAATCTAAGACACGTTGACCAGTCAACAAAGGATGGTTGGCGGGCAATTTTTCAGTTACGGGACGGGGTTGACGTACTGGCCACACTTGTAACATAGTGTGTTTGGTGATTTCACCATCGAATTCGGTTTCCAAAACAACATCTTCGACATTGTAGTTACCAGCAGGGGCAATATAACGCACGGTACCCTTAGCACGGGGACCAACAATCATTTTGTGCTTAACTAAGGTGTTTTCATGGACAAGACCATACAAATCACCTCCGGTAATGTGAGAGCCAACTTTAACGTTCAAGGGATTGAATTCCCAAGAGGCGGTACGAGACAAACAGGGTACATTGACACCCTTAGGAATGTAAATGGAGTTGGTTAATTCGTTGATGTCTTTCAAGGGACGTTGGATACCGTCAAAAATACTACCCATAATACCGGGACCCAATTCTACAGACAAGGGTTTGCCAGTACGTAAGACGGGATCGCCAACGGTTACGCCAGAGGTTTCTTCGTATACTTGAATTGTGGCCATGTCACCTTCCAAACGGATAATTTCACCCACCAACTCATAGTAGCCAACACGCACCAACTCGTACATAGCCGAGCCAGCCATACATTCGGCAGTGACGACTATTTAAAAAAAATCATGATCATTTAAGATAGAAAGGGGAGGAATAAGGAGGAAATGCATTAAAATAGAAACAATCAACAGATTTATTAAGTCAATCTTACTCACCAGGACCTGAAACAGCAAATACACGACCGTATTTGGATTCTTCCTCAACTTCGTCGAATCTCTTCAAGTTGGACATTTTGTTCTATTTTATTTCTTACTTTTTATGGATTAATGGAATGCTTAAACTGAAAGTATCATAAATTTATTAATTTCAGTTTTTAAAATTTACTTAATTTAAGCAAAAACACAGCAAAAGAAATGGAAAAATACAAAATTATCTTTCGGAATATTTTTTCACTGACTCGAGTTGTCAGCTGACTTCTTTTCAGTTGGGTCACTTGATAAATCGCACATTCATTGAAACTTTTTTGTTTCGTCGTTTCTTTTTTAATTCCAACTTTCCAGTTTACTTAATTATTTTTTCAACATCGTTTCGTTCACTTCCATTATTTTACTTTACAAATTCTTTCCATTTCTTTTTGCTTTTGCAAATGCTTAACGATTATTTAATATTATTTATCTACTGTATTTTTTTCTTAAAAAGAAAAAACAAAAATTATTTCTTTTAAATTTGTTAATCATTACCAACAGGTTTCTATCTCTGCCACAACGAACTACGACGATCAACGAAATAATGACATTTACTACGTACTTACTTGACTGCAATAACTTGATAAAAGCTTTTACTTCACGTGACATTTGGAAGTTCAAAGCGACTTCCAATATTTACTGGAAATCTGTTGTGATTACTTTTCGTTATATTTTAGGTGTTGCCATTCACAGTGCTACCAGATATTGATATTTACTTATTGTTGATCTGGTACAATCGAGTTGTTTGTTCAAGTGTAAATGAGTTAATAAAACAAAAAGTAATTAAACAAATCAGTATAGAAATTTTGGAAAATACATTGTTTTGAAACTTGTTCTTTCTTAAGTAAATATTACTCTCAATATTAAAATCAATAATTTCTATATTCTAAATACTCTAAACTAATACTGAAAAATCTAACTTCTTGCAATTTTTTTGGAATTTTTGAAAACAGTTTTAAATCTGTTCACATAATCTTCATTCATATTAAATAGTCCCAGAAAAAACGATTTGAAATAAGAATACTTTTATATTTGATATCAAGCGTGTCTTTCAAGTAATAGTCCAATGTAGTACGATGTTTGAAATTTGGATTTTTTACAAATGTTCATTTAAAAAAATAAAGTTTTAAATTGATAATAAAATAATAATTAAGAAATTCAAAATAATTTTAAAACAGTTTGTTCTCAATTTGATATAAAACGTTATTCTCAAATTATTTTTAACCAAAAAACATTTTATTTATTATATACATATGTATATAGATAAGTCCGCCATTGTTGCTAGACGTTATGATGATTCACATAGATTAGAATTGTCTTAGGGTTGAAACCTGTTTCCACAATTGTTATTAAAAATCTGGCTTTTACTTTTTTGGTAAAACAAACTCTTTTTAGAAGTTTGAAGACTCACCTAGAAAAATAGACATTTGAAACTTAAATTTTTTAATTTTTATCCGAAATATTATTATTTCTAATTTTTACACACCATTTCTAAAAAAAAATTTGTAAAAAATACTTAATATTTATAAAAATAAATACTGTTTAGCATTTTAGTTAAAATTAATATATTTTTAATATTCTTATTTAGCTATGGAAAATTAAAAAAATCTGGTGTTGGCCTCATACATATTCCAACTTTGAAAAATAACTTGCACCCAAATGTAAATATATATATTTGACAAAAAATAATAAAATTCTTTTCAATTAAAAATTTAAATTTATTTATTTATAAATGTTCCACATGTAGATCATATCAACATTTGGAAATCATTTAACAATGAGGTTTGATAATGAGAATATAGGGTGTTTTTTTTTTTTTGGAAACGCTATAACTTTAAAACGTTTTTAAATCAGTATCAAATTATCCTCAATTTGAAAATAAAGATTTGGGTTGTAATAAATTGAATAAACTGAGTCTTCTATTGGTATTTTAAATATTTTCAAAGTTTTCAATAGTATTTTAAGCCGAAAACTACCCTGCAGTAAATGCCGTCAGAGAAACAATACTGTTTTGCTATTGACAATGTCTCCAGTACTACTTGCCTATTTTGCCCCATCCAATGTTATCTACTATTGACATTTAACATTTAGAGTTCCTACGAAATCTACCAGTAGACATTACCACTATTTACTGAGTATTGACTTTGTAGTTCTTTTGGTCCAAATGGAGACATTGGAATCAAATCGGGGCCTATTGATATACATATTTGTTGACACATTCGTTGACAATATCACCAGATATATACTAGAATAGTTGTCTCTATATATTCACTATTTCAGTACTGAACCAAAATTGGGGACATTTGAATTGATGTTACACAAAGTGTTGACATGGAGACACATGATCCCAGTTTTACTACAGGGTATTAACAAGTTACCGAACTTAATGTGAAATAATTAAAAAAAAAATAATAACAATATGGACAAATTGTAGCATAAAACTTATTCGTATTAATTTTCACTGTCATTCATTTCATTGGCTTGGTGCTAAAAGGACTAATGTCAATTTATTGCTGTTTTGAGTTTTTCATTGAATTAGATTATCATCTTTTCCCTTTTTTATGGCTCCAACAGCTAATCTCTAACTTAACTAAGAACAGATTTATAAGGGATTTTTTGGGCAATGTTACTATAAATTAATATGGAAAATAAAAACTATAAATGAAATTTTCTCAAAACTACTTTTTTTGACATTGGCCCTTTTAGCACCAAGCCACAGATTTTATAGTTTGAAATTTATTAGCATTTAACAGATATCGGTCAATTTCAATGCCAAATAATGAGAAAAAATGTTGCCTTTTGTTTAGGCAATATCAACAGACAGACTGACATTACTTAACTGTTCTAGAATTTCATAAGGATCTATTAAATGTATGTATATGATATTAATATAACACAAAATCGGATGGTTATATTGAGCTAATAAGAAAAACCGAAATTTGAGAACAACATTATCTTTGAGTCATCCTCACCTTCTTTTAATCCGCTTAGTCGTTTTCCTGGAATCACACCAAAAAATTTTTGTTTTAAAAAATTTTATTTTTTAAAACAAAATTTAATTTTTTTTCATATTATCATGTAGGTAGATATGCTTTGAATAAAGCAATGCTGAAATCGATCAAGAATAGTTTTTTTTTCGAATAAATTGTGCAATATTTCTGTATATTTTTATTAAAATATTAAACAAAAAAATATTAGCTGAATTGAAATAGATACTTAAACAAATTGGCTAATAATTTTGGCGAATTTTTGTTTTTAATACTTGTAATAAAGATATTTAAGTAAAGTTTGAATCGATTTGTTTTGAGTATATTTTAAGTTGAATATATTTTTCAATTAAAGAAAAAAGTTTTGTCATTATTATATTATTATAAATTTTATGTGATAAAATGTATTTTTTAGGTCATTTAGACATAAAACATTTTTTCCACCATGATATTTTATAATTAGTCCCGTTTCACACGAATCAGGTTTACTTGATCAGTTTTTCATCACATTTTCTTCTTACATTTTTTCCTTAAAATTCATACAAATTTTCAAAATTTTCGTAAACTTGATAGTACGGTCAGGTTTGTATCAATTTTAATTCTGTCAGTTTTTTCTCATACAAATTCGAGACTTGATAAGCCAAACCTGAATAATGTAAAAGTAGACTTAGTGTATACATATACCACCACTACATTTATTGATATCTCTCATATCAATGTAATTTTTAAAATTTTTTGTTTTCTATTGAACTTTTTATAGAAATGCCCATATTCAAAAAACAATCATAAAATTTTTGTGAAAATATAATATGGCAACCCAAAATTATTAAACATGATTTAAAAGCTTTTTTACACTGAAAGATATATCCATGTAAAATAAGTCTCTTATTTATAAACAAGCTTATACAATTCATGCAAGTTTTTGATAATTTTATGAATCGTTGAAGAATTAGGGGGTAGTAAATCTTTTAAAATATCGAAAAACTGGGTAAAAACAATAGGTTCTTTTGAAATTTTTAAAAATTTGTCGTAATTTGCATTTTTTCTAAACATGAATAAGTCTTTAGAAGACATAATATTAGAATGATCTAAGAATAACAACATACATTTATATTTGAAGATACAATATTCGTTAATTTTAAAAATAAAATTGCTGCAAAGTGTGAAATAGAAATATAAATTTATTTTAAAATAACTAAAAATTTAATTTCTTATTTATTTGGCTTTGAACAAGTTAACTTAACTTCAAAGAAAAACAATGCATCCAGCAAAAGGAAGCAACCGGAAATTATTTTTCCAGTAAAACTACATTTTTTTCAGTTACTTTAATAATAAAAACTAAACTTGTTTTTTTGTTGTTTTCCTACGAAATCTATTATAAAAAAATCTTATATTTTATTTACAGTGCATGAAGGCCTATGTGGAATTTGAAATATCGGAAGGTGCCTATGAGATCTCATGTCCCGATGCCCAATGTCCAGAGCAAGGCGCAATAACATTGCCAGAAATAGCTAATCTAACAACAAACAATTTAATGAAAAAACATCACAGATATCGGCTTAATAGAGGTAAGTAAAAATAATATACCTATATTCCTTTAAGCTGGGTTTGCGCGAAACGAAAAGAAAAATTTTCATTTGTTACAAAAAAAAAATGTTAAATTTAGATCGCATATGTACGAAGGTTGCCTTTTTATATTTCGAGATTGGGTAAAACCTGTGCTGCCATCTAGCATTTTTCACAGTACATTCTTCACCATTTTGCAATAACTAAAACGTGGTACATCTTAGAAATCAAAATGCCAAATCGAATTTTTTTTAAGACAATTCTGGCATTGGCGTTCTGTCAACACATCTTCATGCACATTTGTCAATTTCTTTCAGGCCTAAACAGCGTTATTACAAAATTAACATCTTCTTCTGTCCTTGACTCCCAGTGGAGCATAAGCTAGCAACTTTGCATCAATTTACCTTCTCCACGTTCAAGCAGGTGCACCAATACAACGGCCGCTTCCCTGTGGATTCCAACGAAGCCCTTGTAGAGCAATGTTGGTATTTGGCCTTCAAATTGTGTGGACTTTCCACCGCCATTTCCGTTGATATACCTCTATAGACGCAGGGATTTAGTAGATCTTCTTTTCTTATGCGATTCGGCCACCATATATTAAAGATTTACCTCAAGCATTTATTTGCAAAGGTTTGTAAGATCTTATCGATGGCAATTGTGTGTTTCCAAGTTTCGCAGCCGTAATACAAGATGGACTTAACGTTAGAGTTATATATTCGTAACTTAGTTGTTGTTGATATTTGCCGAGATTTCCAAATAGTTCAGAGAATGCCAAATGCAGATTTTGCCTGATTAATACGCGATTTAATATTCTCGACGGCGCCACCTTTTGTAGATGTGTGTCAATGGGTTTGAGCAATAGCCTCCAGACATAGTCTTTGTTTTAGAAATATTGATTTCCATAAAAAGTATAAGTGACAAGATACATTCTTGTCTTACTCCAGTAGTAACTTCGAACGGATTATACACTTTACCTTTAAGTTTATTTCATTTAAAATCCACGTACATTGCCCGCATAAAGTTCAGAATTTCCTTTGGCGTGTTACGATTTTCTAAAATTTTTCATAGATAGTTCCTATTGACACTGTAGAAGGCCTTCATAAAGTCGATAAACGCTGGGTAAATGGAGGCGCGGAATTCATTACATTGCTCTAGTACTATTCTTACTATGTTGATAAGATCAACACAAGATCGATTCTCTCTAAACCCAAGCTGATTTTCGCGGAGTGTAGAGGAAACTACATCGGATATTCTGTTCAAAATTACTCGACTTAGTATTTTGCTCAGTTTTGGAAGAAGTGCAATCCTTGGTATATTTTTGGTATTTTGACTAGTATACCTTCTTTCCAGGAGGTCGGCAGAACTTCTTCATCCCATATTTTAGTCACAAATGGGTGCCACAGTCTCGCCGATCCTTCAACATCACATAAGAGTATCTCCTCTGAGATAGTGTCATTGCCCGGGGCTTTTAATGGCGTTCTTCACTTCTTATATTGTTGGTGGATTGTCTGAAATTCCATTGAATATACTGTCATGGTTGGTTTTATTTTGCACTTTCGTCAGTGGTTCTAATTCAATTGGATTGTTTAGTGATGACTTGAAGTGTTCCATCCAGCGTTTTAATTCTTTATCCGGGTATGAGAGAAGTGTACCGCCACTACTCAAGTTGGGAATGTTGGTGTAGGCTGGTTTGTCACATAACTCCCTTTATATATTGTATAAGGTCTTCATGTCGCCTTTACTTGCAGCTGATTCAGCTTGGCTCGCTTGCTCATCTATCCACATTCTCTTGTCCCTTCCAGACCTTTTTATTCTGTTGGATAGGTCACGGTATGTTGTCAAGATCTCCATTTTCATTTAAAATTGTATTTTTTTTTTTTTTAATTTTACGTTGTTCAAAATTTTCCTTTTATGATCTTTGAATCCTAACGTTCGTTGACCAACTCCATTTTACGTTTAAGTGATACACCTTGAAACTTTGTTAATAATCAAAAAATTACCATCAAGTTAAACTATTTTTTATGTGTTATGGTCACCAAAGTACAAAAACACCCGAAACTTAGAATTGAAAAATAAAGAGGCTTTCCTAGATACTATGATCCCAAGGCTTATGTGACTTTTAGCAAAATTGAGCAACCCGTTAAATAGATATGATGAAATAATGGACCATAACGAATCAAAAGACCATAGCGAACAAAAAAATATAGTGGTAATCAATAGCAACGCAAAAAGTAGTATTTGGTAGTGTTTTGCGACTCAAGTGCGAAGTCAGCTTCCAAAAAAAGTTGTCGGAAAAAATGAAATTACTTTCGAAATAGCCCAATTAATAAATTTTCCTTCTTCTGTATGAAAATATCTACATCTTAATGTTAATAGGCAATGACCAGTTCATAAAAACTAATATTTGTTTTTTTTTGTTCCTAATCTTCTTTCTAATAGAAATTGAGTTGGATAAAACACGTACCTGGTGTCCTCGTGCTGGTTGCGAAACTGTTTGTCTTATTGGTTCATCATTTTCACAATCTGATGTTGCTCCTTCTACATCGGCCTCCTCGGCCACCTCCACTGTAACACCAATTGTAAATCCAACTGCGACAACAACAACAACAGCAGCAGCAATAACAACACCCAACGGCACAAATGCCCTTACAACGCTGTGTGGCGTTCAATGTCCATCCTGTAAGGATGAATTTTGTTCTGCTTGCAAGAAGACGGTAAGTAAGAGAAAATATTAAATAAAAACCAGGATATCAAGGGGAATACGAAAAAATTAAGTGAAGATTACATTAAACTTTAAAATAAATATTGTTATTGTAACAAGAAAACAAAGATGACAAAAAATAAATTAAATAAAAAACTTATGTATCTTTCCGTAGTGGCATCCAAATATAACTTGCGAAGAGCATAGTCGTCGTTTGGCGGCAGATGGTCAAGACGATATTGGCATACCGTTCGATAACGACCTCATCAAATGCTGTCCCATGTGTGCGGTGCCTATCGAAAAGGATGAGGGCTGTGCGCAAATGATGTGTAAACGTTGCAAGCACGTTTTCTGCTGGTACTGTCTGGCCAGTTTGGATGTAAGTAAACTTATATAAGACTGTCTCTCAAAACAAAGAGTTGTTCTTGGATGGGTATTAAATATTCTTTACTTCTAAAATTAATAAATATACTTAAAGTTTTAAATAAACCGGTTAACCGAAACCGGAAACGGGATGAAAAAACGATGGAGTCAAGTAAATAATAACACTGTGCAAGTTGAAAAAACCGATAAAAGGGAGACCTAGTGGATAAAGATAATTCGAGTACGCTAAATTTAATGGTGCTGGTTATCTCTAGTTTTCGAGATAAATCGTTGTAAATATGTGAGCAATAACTCGATAATTCGCGTAACTCGAAAACTGTTTATTTTCTTGAACTAGGTAAAAAACGAAATTCGGCAAAAAACTTATATATCAGGAACACTAATTATTTTTTAAAAAATATCTTTTTTTTCGGATTAAAAAAAGTGTTCCTGAAAGTTAATTTTATTGCCAAATTTAGATTTTTTACTTAATTTAAGAAAATAAACAATTTTTCGAGTTACGCGAATATTTATTGCGCAACCTCATTCATTATACCATGGCTATTGAAATTCGTCAAAATCGGTCCATTATTTTTGGTACCGCCCATAGATCCCACTTCCCGGAATTGATATATTGGCCACAAATATCAATATTTTTTCATGAAATTTAAAACAAATACTACGTATGAAAACTAAAATCACGGTACCAAATTTCGTTGAAATCGGTCCACATTTGACCATATTTCCCATACAAACTTATGTGTCAAAACGCACTAAATGGGACAAAAATCACTAAAACGTTCTTAAACCTGAAGATAATTTTAAGTTTATTTTTTGCAAACATAATTTTTGTAACAACTGTAATCAATTTGCCAAATTTCGAGATAATCGGTCCACATTTAACCCTAGCTTTCATATAAGTCCAAATGACGGAAACAGCTTAAATAGATAAGTTTTCATAAAATGTTTGTATGATGCCAAAATTTTGCAAATATTTGTCTTTATTACAGGAAAAAAACACCTTTGACCTTAATGGTGAACAGACTATAGCACTTTCTCACTTGTTTTTTTTTTATAACGCTATATCTCGAAAACTAGAGCTAACCTAAAAAAAACGCTTAGCACTATTAAATTCAGCATACTCGATTTATCTTTACCCACTAGGTATCCATTTTGTAGGTAAAAAAAGTTGTGAAATTCGAAAACAGTGTAATTATCTACATATTCACATATTAGAAAAATTCTTAAATATCTATCAAAACTTTTCATCCAAGATCCACTTTTGAATTTGAGAGACGGTCTTCATGTACATTCTTTTCATAATTAAAGTATGTATTTATTTTATTCTTGGAATTTTAACTCACAGGATGACTTTCTGCTGCGCCATTATGATAAGGGACCATGTAAAAATAAACTTGGACATTCCCGTGCATCGGTGGTATGGCATCGAGCTCAAGTGATAGGCATTTTTGCTGGTTTTGGTATTTTATTGTTGGTGGCCTCGCCTTTACTTTTGCTAGCAGCTCCTTGTATTATATGTTGTAAATGTCGTAGTTGCAGTGGTTCGAAAATTGATGAAGGCGATGCTGAAATGGATGAAGCCACTGCTTTGCAAAGGTAATTTCTGCATTATAAATTTTTCTTATTTATCTTTAAAAACAGGAGCATGATTCTATTCAAATTGAAATTATTAAGATTTCGGTGAAAATTATATTGCATACTTTTAAGTGGTTTTAGTTAAATTGATTAAAATTATGACACACTAAAAAAGTCAGCCAAACGAAGTGTTTTAAGTATAGAATTAATGAATTAATGATTGTCTATAAAAATTCTGAGTACAAAAAAAGCGGGGGTATACAAATATTTAATTTTGTGTCGAATGAACATACAGCATTTGATACAGATTGGGCAGTTTTAAGACGAACCGCAAGCGGCACAAAGTTAGGAAACTCTTTGCAAGAAAATAAATTGGTATATTTTGAGTTTTTGGCAAATTTCAGATACCTAATTTATTTTCTAAAGAAGAGGTAATGGAGTATAAGATTAACATGATACAGGTTGGGAAAATTTGAGTTTATAAAGTTAATTGGCAGACAAATTATGAAATGTAAAGAACTGAGTTGTTACCCTTTGACATTTATGTATGTAGTTAAAAGTTGAAACATTTTAAACCATTAAGTGGATCTTAACATAATTAAGTCTCCTGGGCCGGATGGCATACAAGCTCTGGTCTTAAAGGAGTGCTCTTTGAGATTAGCTTGTTCATTAGCCAACCTTTTTAGCACCTTATACCATGCCGGTGAATTTCATGTGTTGCAAAGTTGCTTATGCAACGCCAATCCCAAAAAAAAGTGAGGCTAGCAAAACCGAAAATTACCGCCCAATAGCAATTTGTCCAGCGCTTTCCAAAGTGAAGAAAAGTATGGTAAACTTAAACTTTATCAAAATAATGATGCTATCTATTCACCGTTTTGGCGAAAGTAAAATTATAGCTCTCGATATTTAAAAAGCTATCGATAAAGCACTTACATATATCAAAACTCACTGCTTTTGGTGTAGCTAACAATTTCTCTTAGTTTATGTAGAGCTTTGTTGTTATAGATGAGATATCGTCCGACAAGTTGAAAATTAATTCGGGGGTACCGAAGGCTCTGTTCTTTCTCCTAGTCTATTTCTTATTTTTCTAAATAACCTTCTATGTCAAACTTCCAATCCTATCTATGTTAAAGATCAATGCTAAGAGGCAAATAATGAATGATACGCTAAATTCCGACCTATCTACAATATCCAATTGGGGTCGTTTAAATAGTTTCGACGCTCAAAAGACCAAATTTTATGTGTTAACACAGAAACGCGTTATGGACCATATTGCTTCATCTGTAATTATGGATGGTATAAATATCGAGTAATCAGAAACTCTTGATGCTCTAGGCATGAAATCCGTTGGACTAAACACGTTTTTAAAGTGTTTAAAAGCGGTCTTACACCGCTTTTTAAAGCTGTGTTAGACATTATTCACACCAACTGATCTCCTTAATATCTATCTGGAGGAAAATGTTATACAACTCTCATATATGGGCCGGTGCTTCAAAGTATATTTTGGAGCTTCTCGACCATGTACAAGAGAGAGCGATGGTGCATATCGGTGGACAGTAGGTAGCCAACTCTATTGACTCATTGGAGCATCGTCGTAATGTGGGTTGCGTTTCACTGTTCTATCGCTACTGCAATGGCAATTGCTCAAACATTTATTTATAGCACACGCAATTTAACAAGGGCTCATCCTTTGTTATCGATTTTCCAATGGATCGTACGACGCACTATAGAGAAAACTCATTTGTTAGCCGCGTAGCTAGAATGTGAAATAAACTTCCTGCATCAGTCTTCCCCTCTAATTATGATATAAAAAGGTTCAAATCGAATATCCACAAACACTACTCCCTCTATCCCCCTTTCCACAACCTTTTTCCTAGTTCCATCATAATACATATGTAGGGGTCATCCCCTAAGTGTTCAAAAAAACTCATCAATCACAGAATTTTTGTGGCTATAATTGGCTAATGTTAACATCAGGAACCTTTAGTTTCACATAAGCCACATAGCCCATTATTCAATTTGATGATGTTAATTGGCCATCTCGCTCTTGCGATTTTAACGCCTCTGGATTATTTCCAATGGATCGATTCGAAAGAACAGGTTTTCGTTAACAAATCACAAACAGTCGACGCTCTGAAAGATTAAATTCTGTGCTGCATTGACAAACGGACGTCTGTCAACGTGCTAGAGGTGGACATTGCCCAAAGTCATGTTCCATTATTAATTTCCATATTTCTACCTTGCATTGGTATCAGTAAAACTGAATTTGTCAAAAAATTAAATTTACTTCCGATATTCAAATTTGCCTACCCTTTATAAAGAATTTTTAATATCTGAATTTTTTTTCCTTAAAAGAAGACAAAACGGCTGTTTTAGAGTTCATTTCTAAAAAAAGGCTTATTCCACCTTTGATCCCCGGTCACGGCAACATTAATTTCTGTAACTACAAATTTCTATACAAGTTACACTGTGCTCGATTTTGACAACTTTTTGTACCGACAAATGGGAGATCTAGTGGGTAAAGATAAATCGAGTATCCCGAATTCAATGGTTCTAACCGTTTTTTAGGTTAGCTGTAGTTTTTGAGATATAGTGTTATAAAAAATGACAGGTTGCAGGTTCCCAGTAAAAAATAGAATCATCCAAAGAGTAATCTTGGAGCGCTCCTTAGCGAGTAATGGATTACTCCATAAAACTCCGAATCTCATAGGATTTTTAACATAGCATGTCCGCAGACAAGAGTACTCCTTTTAAGCTCCATATGGAGCTTAAAAATGACGACAGAGGGAGTAAACGTTTTTGTCTCCTAAAAGAGCATAATGGGAGTAATCGTGTTTGTCAATTCAATTTTCAATCAATTTCAATTTCTTTTTTAACAAATCGTCTTAAATGACGCTTAGAAACCAAATTTTGACAAATTTTCAACAATTTGTAATAATTTGAAATAACTCGTCCTTCACTTTTTAAAACTAAAATAAAACTAAAAATGTCAAAGAAAAAAATCCCTCGTTGATCCATTTGGAGTATTAAGTGAGGCATAAGCAACAAAACAAAAAATAAAAGTTTCGATAGTTCGCTTATTACTCTAAATGGATGAACAAGTCATTACTCCTTTGTTGCTCGATTATGGATTAATCCATATATTATTTACTGGGTTGCGCAATAAATATTCGCGTAACTCGAAAACTGTTTATTTTCTTGAACTAAGTAAAAAAATCGAAAATAGGGAAAATAGTCAAACATTTCCAATCAATATATACAAAGGCCAGAATAAGAATAACAATAACATTTTATCTTTCCAAATTAAAAGGGATACAAAAAAAATTTAAAATACATTCAGTTTAGAGTTTTTTTTTCGCAAAATCTCGAGAATATTCTCCTAGATTTCTCGGAAACTTCTTTAAGTAGCGCGGCCCGTGTGTTTTATCTTCATTACAAATTTCCCCGAAATCTTTTAAAATTTGATTTGAATACTGGCATCAGCACAATGGAAATTATTTTATTTGTTTTTTTATTTTTTATTTTTTTTAATATATTGAAGAAGGTCTAATACTTAAATTTTTTTATTTCTTTACTTTAAGCCTCAACTAAAAATAAATACGACTGCAGTTAAAATATAAAAATTTCTATTAAATAAGTATTTAAAACATTTGTACGTAATTGAAATGCGTTTCTTTTTTTTTAGTTTTCTTAAAATTTTGCAAAGAAATACCTAAATGTATTGCCTGTAAATTTATGTAGTTGAACATAAGAACAATAAAATTGGATTTTATGTAAAAAAAAAAATAATAATATAAAAATAAACTTAAATTAACTGAACAAATTAAAAAGAAATTACTCTAACTATAAAATATAAATAAAAGAGTAATAATATATAGTTATACATACATATAATATGTAGGATATTATTATCAAATTAAATGATTTATTATAAACTATCTATAATAACTAATAGAAAACTATATACGAGGTTGGGTCATTAAGTTTTCTTCTCGAAACGTGAAGTAGTTCTGCTACAATACATCACAAAATTCAACTGTTATTCGTTACACAAAATTCAACTAATTATAAAAACGATCGAAGTTTTAGATTTCTTTAGATTGGTTTATATTTCAAGACAGTTTTTTATAAAATTTGCCATTCTTGAAAAGGGTGATTGATCCATTGATTTTATTATATCTTTGAAACGGGTTGTTCGATTTTGTGGAAAGTCACAGAATAGAATAGCAAATACAATTTTATTTAAATCTCATTAAAACCATTGTTATATACTTAACGGATTTGGAGTTATTTTACTTCAAAGTAAAAACCCTACTATTTTTATTTTATGATCATAAAACTGTGAATATTCTAAAGAAAATAAGCCTTATTTCCTGAAAATCTATACATGTATTTTCAGGTAATAAGGCTTATTTTCCGTCAATAAAGTGAAAACTTCCAATTTTGATATCAATTACATAATTTAACACTATGCGACTGACGTGATATTATTCTCACAATTCTAATGTAATGGTAAACTACCAGACACCATTTTTATGGTTTATATCTAACAAGATCAAAATAAAACTCTTTTAATTTATATACATGTATGTGACCCGGCCTATGAAAAGGGGAAAGGTGGTTTATGACTCAAAAAGAAAATTTCGTAAAATTAGCTAATTTTTCGAAATTTTTAGCTAATTTTTCGAAATTTTGTTTTTTAGTCATAAGCCACCTTTTCCCTTTTCATAGACCGGAGCACATATATGTATATATTTTTTTAATTTAGGACCAGCACTCATGGGGATGATCCCTACTTATGCACCCTCTATCCTCCTTCCCACAACCAATTTTCCTAGTTCCATCACAATGCATATGTAGGGGTCATCCCCTGAGTGTTGGTCCAATACAAAAAAAATGGCGGGAAACGAATTCGTATGTCTAATTCGTTTTCTTCTGCACTGCTGAAGAAAAAATTTTCTCTGTAGTACGTTGTTCTGACAGATAGACGTGTATTACTTAAAATTCAAGTTTCGGGAACGTGTTCCCATATTTCATTAGAGCCTATTCCAAAGTAGTAATGATAGAACAGTGTGACACAACTTGACTTTGTTGGTGTCTGCTAGACAACACGTCAGTCGTAGTGGGTTAAAGATAATTTAATGACGAAATGTTTTTTACAATGAGGACAAACCCTTTTGAAACAGAACGAAATAGTCCAATATTTTGGAGTGCCTTCGAAACACTTTTCTTCTCGGAATATAAATTTATGTAACTAAAACCATAAAAATTGCTTTTATCCACATGAAAATAAGATAAATAAAAGCCTGAATCACTATTCGAAATTTTATTGAAATTAAGCAATATCTCATTATAGCTACCATATAAGTCTATGTTAAAAATGCTCAATGCTCATAAATCGGAATTAAATGTTTTATGCTAAAGTGCTTATGAAGACATTATTGTATATCGATTACTTGCTTAAGTGGCCTATATTTAGAACCTGTTAAGGTCAAATGCCGAGCTTATTTAAGAATTTCATGCGCTTCAGTCTTGTGCGCATATTTTCAAACTTCGTAGGACAAACTTTGAAAGATTTTTCTTATGAAGACATTAATGTATATCGATTACTCACTTAAGTGGCCTGTATTTACAACCTGTTAAGGTCAAAGGCCGAGCTTATTTTAGAATTTCATGCGCTTCGGTCTTGTGCGCATATTTTCCAATTTCTTAGGACAAACTTTGAAAGATTTTCCTCTACATGGCTTTTCCATCGAAGTCTTCTTTTACGAGTTCCCTCAGGATCATTTTCGAAAACTTTTCTTGACGTAGTATTTGTAATGCTTTTACTATTTCCCATTTAATTAGATTTCTTTTCGATACTTGAAAAGGCAACAGTTATCTCCCATGATATCAATGTCATCGGCAAACGCGAGAACCATGTGTTTTATGTTGAAAATTGTTCCAGTTAAATAAACTGCAGCATCTCGGACGATTTTCTCTAACGCAATATTGAAGAGAATCTCCGTTTAGATATGAAGAACTCCAATAGGCACCTATTTTAACTGTTGGGATTGCTTAATATAAAAAAAGGTCTAACTCGATTTTTTGTTAATTTACAGGAGAAAGAAAAAAGTTAATAAAGTTAGTAAAATTTTAGATACAACAAAAATGTTAATACAATTTTTAATAAAAAAAAACACATATTACACTATGACACATTTTGAGAAGGATGGACTGGGCCTTTTGAAAGTTGCAAATGTCTGTGTAGGTGTCAAATTTAAAATTTTCGAAAACGTTCTGAACCACACCATCTCCGATTTCTGTGAAATTTTGTATATACATTCTCCTAGCTCATACAATTTTTATGGTTCTTTAAAATTTAAAATTTCCCTTTAGTTAAGATTTTATGGCGGTTCAAAGTGCACATTTTTCATGATTTTCTGATACAAATATCAGATTTTAATGAAACTAGGCTAATATTTCAGCGTATGTCCTGTGGTCTTACATTCTTTTAATTGAAAAATTACATCACATATTCGAGAACAAGGGAGATCAATTACATCCTTGATTCAAGGATATCTCAAAAAGCATATCTTCCATTTTCTTTATCCTTCTTTAAAATATGAATTATAGTGTTGACATCAAAATATAAGATTCAAAAAAGTAGGCCCATGGTGGGATCGGGAAATAATAGACTTTTTGTAAAACTACTCATACAAATTTTATATATATATATATATATATATTTTTAATGAATAGTTCTAAATTTAAAGCAAAAAAATTTCAAACGATTCATGAAAAATTTCAAAATTTGTACTAAAATAATATGACTTTACAAAAAGCCTATTATTTTGCGATCCCTCCATGGGCCCACTTTTTTAAATTTTTATTTTGATGTCAACACATTTAAGAGAAGGATAAAGAAAATGGAACTGTATTTATATAACTTAATTTCACATATCATACATGGAAAAAATGCTACTTTCAAATGGCAATAACTCTAAAGTTCCACCTGCTAGGTCCAAACGTTTTGGGGGTTTGAATACACTGGTCTAGCACTTACTTTTCTAGTGGGAACTTCCTGACCCCAAAATCGTATTTCATATTTTTCATATAAAATTTTTTTGTTGTATCTAAAATTTTATGGTTTTCATTAAGTTTTTTCCCTCTCTTGTAAAAAAACAAAAATTTAAGTTGGGCCTTTTTTGTTTGTATTAAGCCATCGATATGCGAAGCAGTCGGTCTACATATCACCCTGCCTTCCGCATTAAACCGCTTTTGAAAATTCCTTAAATGTAAATTTGAAGTATTAAATAAATTTTATTATTTTTATTGATTTAGAAAAGCTAAGAAGAAAGTTTTGTAAATATTTAAAAAAAAAGTCTTGCATTTAAGGGTTAATACAGGATGTGGGGTCAAATGTGGAACGATTATTTCGAAATTTCAGATACATTTTATATTAGTGTTTTTATAAAATGTACCTCTTCAAAACTTTAGCATAAAATGTATATTTTCTTTGGATTTGTGATCACATTGGTACTTTTCCTGCCACTGAAGTAAAATTTGAAGGTAGTCTTTGTTCGGTAGCTATAATAAGATATGTGTTAATTCAAAAAAAAAAAAATTAGTTGCTAAATGAAGCAGCTTGTTCAAATTTAGATATGAGTCAACTAAAAGAAGCAATTTTAAAATCCGCAATTCAGAAGCATGAATTTTGAAAATTTAATGACTTATTGACCTACCCTCTATACATAAATATTAAGTTATTAAATACAATTTAAACATAAACTTGTCTGTCTGTATAATATTTAAATACTTATATAATTAGTTAGAGAAGTTATAAAGTTATTTAATGAATTAATTAATTAATTAGTTAGTTAGTCAGTCTGTTAGTTATTAATAAATACATCATGCAAATGATATTGTTTTATTTGTTTTTTTTTTCTCTCTCTCTTTAATCTATTAATAATATTCCGAATTATTCGAGTAATTAATAATTAATTATAATTTATTAAAATAAGTGCACGTATAATGTTAACTAAAACAAAAAATTGTGATATTTACAGTGATTCGTTTTAAATAATTATTTGAATTATTTAAATCGATAGCTTTACACAAACAAATTAAAAAAAAAAACAACAAAATGTTTTATTGCTTTTGACTTAAATTTATAGACATAAAAATACATTAGAAACTACATAAATACATATTATTATTATTATTACTATTGTTTTTTTTTTAGTTTTGAATTAATCATATTAATTAAATGCAATTTAATTGTTCTTTTTATTATATTATTTTACTTACATGTTTATTTACATAAAACATAAATAATGAAATATAAATGCTTTTATTTAATTTACTTTTAAAAAACAAATGCTTAATAAATCAATACAACTGTTAAGTTCTATATTTTTTTATTTATTTTATACTTAATATTAATGGTATTCACAAAATAAAGTACTTCCCCCTTTAAGTGAGCATAAGAGCAATGCAGAGTTGCCATATACTATTGGTACATATCTTACCATTTCAGAAAAAAATCTTATTTTTAGAAGAAAAATCTTCCATCAATCAAAAACTTATTACCAAATTCATCAAAAACTTATTACCAAATTCATTTTTGAGGTATTCACTAGGAATCAATCCCTTCCTGTCATATTTTCATAATAATGTTAAAAAATTCAAAAGCAAACGATCGATTTTCAAATTCTGGCTTGAATATGACATAGTACATTTTTTAATCCAATTTCTTAACCTTGAACCAATTGAGACCCCCAAAATCTGAAAGCTTATGATGGTAGAAGAAAAACCCTAACTGGGGTTTAAATTAGTCTAAATCTCGTAAACTATTCGAAACATTGAATTGCATTTTCATAACTTTTTTATGTTTCATATTCTTTTTGAAAAAAATGATTCATGAAAAAATCAGAGACCGGAGATCGTTTTATTTTTTAAATCCATCAAGTATAAATATCTTTGCCGATGAAAATTTATTTTCATTTCGATCGAAAAATAAAAAAAGAGGGATTTATATTTGAAATATAAATATCCCTCATGATGAAAATTTTAAATATCTATAACGATAAATATCCGATTATTGATTGTTTTATTTTTGAACTTCTGTTTTGACTTTGAAAGAATAAAATGTTTATGAAATTTCAAAATCTTTCACAATGAATGTATGAATTGTTTTCAATTTATTGCAATGTTTTAGGACATCGAAGTTAAAGATAATAGTTCTAATGGGAACTATTGGTGGTTTCTTTGATTCGCGTCGCTATTTCTAAAAAAATTAACTTTTAAACGTTTTAAACGCATTTGGACAACGACCATTTGTTGCTCAAACCTATTTCAATATAAAATTTGCAACAATAATTTAATTTATTCCTTTTTAAACGTCCTAAAGATGCTTTATGCCCGGACAAATACACAAATAAAATTGATTTTTTTTCTATCAAAATTTATTTTCATCGGATGAAAAAAGATGAAAATTATTTTGAACTGTACGGATAAATATCCCAAACGATTTTTTTATATTTTATTTTCATCGGATTGAAAAAAGAAACAAAATTTTTGAACAAATAAAAATCTTGAGGGATTTTTAATATTTTTTTAAACTTCAATGATTGTTTTTTTATGGATTTAAACATGAAAATATTGTTTTAAAAGTATTAATATCCGGTCTCTGGAAAAAATCAAGAAATCAATTCTTAAAAGAGAATTGAAAGAATTTTATGGCTCAAAATTCACAAAAAAGATTTCTGGAGATCTTTTAAATTGAATATAGCAGAAAGTGTATTTAATAAAAACAATGAACCGCCGTGGTATAGCAGGTTAGTCACCCGCCTAGCATACCAGGGGGGTTACTGCGTATCTCGATTCGAAAATAAAACTGTTCGAATTTGTATGCTTAAAGCATCGTGTTTCGAAAATTATTTCTTTCGAATCGAAATACGCAGTAACCCCCCAGAGGCCCAAGTTCGATCCCTGGCCAGACTCACTTGAAAAAATAAATTTTCAAAAAAGCGGCGGTTCACCTCATAACTCAGCTAGCCACTGGTTATTGAGTATTAGGCTATGTAAAACTTCTCTAACTAATGCGTTTACCGTTCGGAGCCGGCGTTAAAACGTAGGTCCCTTTCAATGAGTCTAAAAATAGAATCGGATGCAGCTCATTGTCTGAGAGAAGTACCCCTTGTTCCAATTGGAATGTTGTCGGGGAATTATATATATATATATATATATATATATATATATCTATGTATCTCTAGGTTTGCAACTATTTCAATGTGTGTACCGGTATCACGGAATAAAAAAATTTATCCAATGGTTTTGTAAAGTTTTGAAGTTTTCATTAGAAAATTTGAAATTGAACTACCATCAGTGTTTTAAATTATAAATATACGAAGTAAAAATAAAGTTTAAAGTTTTTTTCATAATTTAATGTGGAAAAAATCTTACAAATCTGACAAAATAACAAAAAATCGAATTTTTTAAGCAAACTCTTAAAATCTTACCAGTAGTCCAAAAACCTTCAAAAATAAGATAAATCTTACCATTTGGCAACGCTGGAGCAATGTAGCACTTTACAAAACAAAAAAACATTTCACACTGCCCTTCATTAGTATAGTACACCAACTAATTGAAAATGGACAATAACAAATGACTTCGTTTTTTATACCCAACACCACTTTACCCAGTTTACCAAATGGTCGTAGATTTCAGTTGTCTTGCAGTCATTGTCTTGCAGTAAACAAACTATTCGGACGAAACATGGAAAACTGCCATTATAAACATTGTCGATTATATACTCGTTAATCACAACATTGACAACATAGGTATCTACAAAGTCGTAGAAGAATCTATCACCACTTTAACCACTGACGAAAAAGTGTACGACATTTTAATATAAATAATCGTTGATGACTAAAGTGGAGACATTTTTCGTCTAAGTATTTAGTCATTGGGGATAAAATGTAGGACATTGCTTTTGGTGTTGGTAACAATTTCTCTCGGTTTATATAGAGCTTTCTCAGAGACCGCTCTATAAGAGTTGTTATAGATGGGATATCAGCCGACGAGTTTAAGATTAATTTGGGGGTGACACAAGGCTCTGTTCTTTCTCCTACTCTTTTTCTTATTTTTCTAAATGACCTCTATGTCAAACTTCTAACTCGATCTACTCTTTTGCAGATGATAGCAACATCTGTCATTCGTATTCATTCAACTATAGACCAAGTATATTGGAGATCAATTTCAAGAGTCAAATCATGAACGATCCGACCTATGTACAATATCCAATTGGGGTCGTTTAAATAGGGTCGATTTCAACGCTCGAAAGACCTAATGTTGTGTGTTAAAACATAAAAGCGTTACGAACAATATTGCATCATCTGTAATTATGGATGGTATAAATATTGAGGAATCAGATCTCTTGATGTTCTAGGTATGAAAATTCAGTGTGATGTCCGTTGGACTAATCACGTTTTTTAAGTGTCGAAAGAAGCATTCAAGTGTATCGGTTTTCTAAAGTGGAGTAAGTCATACTTCACTCCAACTGATCTCCTTAATATCTATAGCACTTATATCCGACTGAAAATGGAATTCAACTCTCATGTATGGGCCGGTACTTCAAAGTCTATTTTGGAGCTTCTCGACAGTGTACAAGAGAGGGCGAAGGTGCTTATCGATGACAGTAGGGTAGCCAACTCTATTGCCTTATCGTCATAATGTGGGTTGCGTTTCACTATTCTATCGCTACTATAATGGCATGTTCTCAAAGTAGGGATCTTGTTTCTGAAACCCGTACATTTCTTCGTAGCACACGCAACTCAACAAGGGCTCATCCCTTTGGGGTCGATTTTCCAGTGGATCGCACGACGCACTATAGAGAAAACTCGTTTTTTAGCCGCACAGCACGAACTTGGAATAAACTTCCTGCATCAGTCTTACCCTTTAATTATGATATCCAAAGGTTCAAATCGAATATCCACAAACACTACTCCCTCTATCCTCCTTCCCACAACTTATTTTCCTAGTTCCATCACAATGCATATGAATACGTAGGGGTCATACCCTGAGTGTTGTTCTAATACAAAAAAATGGGCTTAATGGTCTGAAAAAACTATATAACTGCAGGTCTTTAGAGTAGATCCTCCTACATGATTATTAAGTCTAGAGACATCAGTGTAGAAGGCAATATACGTTTTTTTTTCAAGAGTTCTACATTGCTAGGCAGCCCTATCTAGTATAAGTATATTATTCAACTTGTCAAATAGTACGATAATAGATAGCTCTTATCAAATGCAGCACTTTATAGGCTAACGATATCCAAAAGCAGCAAATGTAGAATGGCATTTAGAGCATCCGATGGTATGGTGCAATGCGCACCCTTTATACACAAAGTTGCCATTCGCTGGAACCCTTCAAATACATTGCGGCACGTGGATTGCTGAAGGGCCCTCCACGAGACGATAATACCGTATAACATTATCGGGCATTCGGTTCTTCGTACCGGAACTACTCGGAAATCTTAAGATTCCGACCAAGGACTGCCACTTCTGCAGTCCGCTGCATACAAAAGTGGTTTAAATCCCCATTATTTCCCAATTGCTCTTCTACACACGTACAGTGTAAATGTGGCCCTTTTAGCCCTAGTTATACTTTAAGACACTTGCCTCAATCCGTAAAAGGATAAGTTCCTTTTACGGATTGATACAAGTGTCTGTAAGTGCCACACAAGGAAAAATTTTCTAATGGTGGACTTTGAAACATCCTAGTGAACAGAATTACTTCAAAAGATACCTTTGCGGGATTCTCAAAATCCCACCCACAGTTTGATAATAATAAAATTTTGAATGAAAACATCTAATGAAAACCGTGTTATTGATAATTTGACTGCTGGGTTTTTGTTAAGTAAAGGAGGGAGAAGGAAAAATTAAAAATTTATTTTAAATTTTAAGGTTAAAAAAACTTTTTAATTTTGGTGATAATCGGTCTACAGTCGATTACAATAGTGAAGGCTAACAATTTATTTATATAAAATAATTTGTATGTCAGTTCCGGTAGCAGGTCTGATATCGATGTAACGCTCACACGTGAACCGATTGTCACTGTGCCAAATTTCATGATGATGAGCCAAAAATTGGGGGTTTTTTACTTTAACGGATATTCTTCATTAACCTTAAATACTACAAAAGCATTCCGGTATGCAATGGAAATCGATTGTTTTCAAATCGATCGATTTCAGATATATTTCAGAGATAGTTTTCGCCATTTCCACAAAAAAATTAAGCCAAATGAAAGGTAAGATTTCAGTCAAAAGGAAGTTCAAATTTTATTATTATTTTTTTTTTTTTTTTGGAAAAATAACCGAGAATTATCTGAAATCGATCGATTTGAAAACATCGATTTCCATCTCATACCGAATTATCTTAAAAAAGTGCAAATTGTTTTTTATAAGCACGATATTCATAGTGCGAGTTTAATTTGGTAGGTGTCGTAAACTGATAACCGACAGTGTACGTATTGTGGAACTATTTAACTCAATAATTTTACAAAATAAAATAATCGATTTTGGGACTAATTCCTTAAAATTTCATTATCAGTTGGCATATCTTCACCTCAAGGGTCTAGAACTTAAGCCTATTATAGACTTTTTTTCACAAATTTATGTATATAAAGCACAAATTAGGGCAGAACGTTGGCAAACGTTCGCTGTTTTACAAAATTAACCACATTTTGCAACTCTCAAAGCATCATAGCATTAGTTGCTTTTTCACGTTAACCTGGTCTTTCAGATAACACCAGAGAAAATAATCCAGCAGCATTAAATCAAAGAACGAAATAATGCGACCTGGAAATTTCTCATGCAATAACTGAATTATTTGGCTGGGTGTGTGGCTTGTGGCGCCGACTTCCTGAAACAAAAGGTCACTGATGTCAACATCAGCCAATTGAGGACAAAAAAATCAATGTTTAAAAAACCGGGTCTTTGAGTTCTATTTTTAGATGTTTTCTATGAATGTTTGATATAATACCTTTTTTTAGTCTACTAAAAAAGAAATTACTCTATATTGTGAATACCACTATTAAATTTGTTCACCCATGTTTGTAGGTACATGGCCATTTAAAAAACACATTCAAAAACCTTAATAGATAAATCACTCTATAAATAAATTATAAAAAAAACATAGAAGTAGCTAGAATTTTAACTTTTTCCTCTTTATAAATTTACTGATGTTTTATTTAAAAAAATCGTTAAAATAAATAAGAATTGTTGATATTTAATACACATCAAACGTAAAATCAATGCATATATTTATAAGAAAAAAAAAAAGAATATTTTAAAACATATAATAATCTTGTTTTATACAGATCTGTATTATCTAGGTCCAAGCATTTATAAGCAAAAGTATGGAATTTTTAATTAAAATTATTTTTTTTTTAATTGAGTTTTGATCGCTCTTAGCCACAAATATCTTTTTCTGTTATCGCTATCGCATTTAAGAATAAATATAATATGAATATGTATATAAAATAGGTCGCGTATTTGAATATTTTTTGCGTTTTGCTATTTAGTCTGCCAGTATCCACATCTGACAGATCGGCCAGATCTTCAGGAAAATAAGAGAACAGATTGAAAAATCCAAATTTTTGGCCAAAAAACCCAACATATGAAGCCATAATTCCAGAACGGTAAATAATAGAAACACGACTTATATCGAAGCTTATGTTCTCCAAAATTTGTATTATAAACGTAATTGTTGTTAGTTTACGCCAACCAGAGTTACAACAGCCGTTGAGCTCAAAAACGTGACCTGCTACCACTAGAAGCATACTTCGAATTTTTGTTATTAAGTGATAAATTTAGTTTTTTTAATTACTTTTGGGTTTAAAGTAGAAACAAGCAAAGAGTTAACTTAAACTGCTTTCCTTAGAGTCAAAAAGTCAATAATCCATGAAATAGTTATAAAGTTTTTGCAGTTTTCCCATGAAAATTCGTGTCCATTTCAACATGCCTAAGAAACAAAATTTACTTTCGAATATTGAAATCACAAAGAAATCATGTCTTTTAACCATTTTATGACTTTTAAGTACTTAATTGATCAATTTTGTTAATATACAATCGAATTTACACAGTTTTTTTTTATACTGGAAAATGGTACTTCTTTCCATTTGCAAAAATCACTTTTCAAGTTTTTGAAAATTTTTTTAAACAAAAAATTAAAACTTAAAATTTTTTCATCGGCATATTAAAATGGACAAATGGGACAATAAAACTCAGAAAAGTTTAGGTTGATATCTTGTACGGTTTCGCTGTACCTTTGATTTTAAATAGTGGAATTTCGCAAAAAAGTAAATTTTTTGACACCATTTTTTGACATTTTTTCAAACTTTGATCGTTTAATCGAGCTCAAATTTTGGATATCTCAATATCTGGAGCGGACTCGTTTTGTGGGGTCATCCTAGTGATTGCAGTTTGAACTAAGCTTGAATACTCATTCATTCATTCATTAAAAAATATTTAGGTTTTCTTTAATCTAATAAATTACTAAAACTTTTTTTAATCAAGAACGAAACTATTGTTGTCAAATATATGTACTTAGTCCTTCGTTTCTCCTATTTTTGTTTTAAAAAAATAAAATGTATCGGTTGGTTATCAAAAGAGGCATTTCTTTGCCTAATTTTTCGGTGACCGAAAAGTAATGATGAAGTTCTAATACTTCCTTATAAGTGCAATCTATAAATGGATATAGCAGAGATAGCAAGAGATTTAGTTTTTGCATTAAATAAATTTTAAATTATCAGCCAAAGACTTTTAAAGATAGAAATAAATTTAAAACATTCATTACAAATTTGAATTTTTAAAACAATTTTTGTTCAGAAATGCTCTACGTTTTCAAATGGTTCCATTATTTTGCTTATAATTGTGAAGAAAACGAATTATTTAAACACCATTCAAATCCAATAATGTTATTTTGAACATAATATAAAAACAGTATATAATATTATATATTTATATAAAAGCTTATAATTAAAAACATTCAAATAACTTAACCAATATTTAATTGTGCAGTTTAAAAAAAAATAAAAAAAAATAATTAAACAAAAACAATAATTTAAAATCAAATGTAAAAATATGCAAAAATGAATTAAAAAAGTGTACATGTAGTTATACATAAATACATACATACATCATATATAAGAAACTGTATTTAACAAAAAAAAATATATAAAAAAATGAAAAAAATATTAACCCCTTAATGTATAAATTCAATAAATTCTGAAAATGTTAAAAAAGATGTTTAATTTTTTACGAAGAAGTAAGTACAACACATAAATATTTTCAAATTTAAATTTCTCAAACACTGAAAAAAGGTTTGTAATCTATTACTAAGCAGTTGTTTTCAAAGATATGTAGATAAAACCTTAGATCTCTGTTTATAAAGGCTCTATAAAGTTTTATATAGAGCCTAAAAATTTTAAATTGGGCAAAAATCGTCCTTCATTCGACAGTAACTTACATGTAACATCACCCTCAGAAATTCGTTATAATAAAAAAAATTTAGCTTTTTTTATTAAAATTATTTTTAATAATGATAAGTTAACAATTATTTACACGTAATTATGTAAATATACATACTTTTTTTTATGTAATTAATTAATATCCATTTCATAGGAAATTTCTTCATTTAAAAAGTAATTTGCCAATATGTCCCTTAAATTATAAGCTTCATATGTAGATTTTATAGCTTCATTTGGCATAACATTACGTAGTGGTTGATCTCCATTGCCTTCCAGTTCTCCACGCCATTCACCTAAATGCGTCTCACCATCTTGATCTCTGGAATCAACAAAATTATCTGGGCAATACAAGTTATCCTCATCATTCGTCATTATAAAGTTGTGCAAAACAATGCATGCCAATATTATGGTTTTACAATTTTCTCCTAAAAACTCTAATGTTAAAAGAGCTCTCCAACGTGCTGCCAATATTCCAAAAGTATTTTCAGCAACAGCAAGAGCACGTGCAATATTATTGTTAAAAAAGTTATTAGCTGCATCTAATTCCGTTTCCAAATAAGGGCGCATTATATTTTTTCTAAGTGGTAATGATGTGTTGGAAATAAAATAATGGGGAAATGGTGGTAGTGATGGATATAAGGGTTTATTCGATGGTAAAGGTAAATTATCAGAAAGTAATAAACTTCCAAATGACGATTCACGAAAAATTTCTGCAATAAAAAAATAATTGAAAACAATAGTATTAACAAATACAAAGTTTAAAATTCAAATACAAAGTTTTATTCAGGTTGGATACCAGGAAAGCGAGCCTACTTGACGCCAAATCTTGGACATTCAGTTATATGGAAAAAGTAAGGGTTTTTTTAAATGTTTGAATAAAAATTCCACTTAGAATGTATTTTTAAAAAAGTGTTTAATAGCAAGGTACGGAGAACTAAATGGACCCCAAACAGTTTCCATGTTTACCGTATGGGAACACAAGGGTTAGTTTGTATAAAAATGTATTTAAAGGGGCCTTTGAACGATTTTTTAAATTTTCATTGAAATATAACAATAAAAACATGTAGTTTTTAGTACTTTTTTTTAATTTAATATATTTAAAAATTTTATTTTTGGTAATAAAAGGGTTAATGACATCCGATTTCAACCAAATTTCAAATATATATTTCTACCCATAGAAACAATAATAATTTCAGTTCTGCTTATAAAAGCTGCTAATATATAACAATTCTCGTGCTTTATTATAACTTTGGTGAAAAATTGGGTTATAAAATCGTTGATTTTAAGTCGCAGCAACGGCTAAGCCGTTAGAGATATTGATCTATTTTTTTTCTTTGTGATTAACTGCAGGGTGTTCTTACAAACACTTAACAAACTATTGAAAAAAACCAATAAGCAGTTTTAAAAACGGTATGAAAAAAATACTTTTTTTCGTCCTATGCAAAAGTGACTTAACGTTAGTCCACTGTACCAAAAATGGATATTTAAATGTCTTAAGATCTTAAAAGAAGTAAAAAAAGTCAAACTTATTACAATTTTTCAAAATAATAAATTTTTAAAAAGTTTTACTGTAGTGTGCAATACACTCCCAAGATCCCAATTTATTAAAATTATTTATTATTGTAATAAATAGTTTTTTGATAAAACCAAAAAATGTTGGTGGTTAAACCTTTCCTCGATGAGTTTGTAATAAATTGAGATCTTAGAGCAATACACTACCGTAAAACTTTTTAATTAAATGTTTGATGTCCCAAAAATTTTTGATAAACCTTTTTAAAAAATTTGTTATTGCATATACTCAGAAAAATTTTGGAAAAGCATTAATAATTAGGAAAGTTTTCAACCGATTTTAGAGTAACATAACTCGTTGGAAAGCCCATTTATTTATCAGTAGTACCGTGGTATTAAACACTTTTTAAAAAATTATTATAACTGGAATTTTTTTTAAACATATGTATATAGAAACCCCTTTCCTTCTTCCTTTCCCTATATCCGATATGAATGAAACATTGTATTTAGAATATTGGGGTCGAATGTCAAAAATTTGGGTGTACGTCTTTCTGTATTACAAAGTTTAATTTTCTCCATACAAAGGTTGGACACTCTAGAGTAGACTTATTAAAATATAAGTTTAGACTGCGTTGGGTTCCTGGTCATTGCAATATCGAATAATATCAATAACTAAGCTGATAACGAAGCAACAATACAAGGCTCGAGCTAATGTTTCAAACAAATGGTGACAGATATAGGCCAATTTGTCATATCTATATGGGCATTAAGTCTTGGATGAACGAGAAAACCACAAGGGCTGGTGTAATATGGTAGCCTTAGGCTTTAAGGCTTAAATTAGATATAGGCAGAACCAAATTTTTGTTTTTTAAAGAACAAAGTTGTTTTAGGAGAACAATGTTAATAAAAAGGCTATACCACTTCAGGATATCCAGTAGTATAAACTGAGTAATGTAGTTTTTGTATTTGGACTCTACTTAAATCTCTAATATTCTATCGTAACCCTAGCTTTTTCCACATTTAAGTGTTTATATCCAATTTCGGCAATAGGTTGATATGGAAGCAATAAATGTGGACCGTTTATCGAGTTTTAGCAAAAAAAAAAAAATAAATATGTTCAGATTTATAAGTGACTTGAGTTGGTCTTTCATGGGAGGCATTGTCAAATATGATCAGATTACAAAAAACATTGGTACATCGATTTTAATACAAGCAATATTTTTTTCTAAACTTCACTCAAATCCAAATAAATTTGAGGTTGTAAAAAGCCAAAATCTAGCAGAGCACTGTAACAGTAATGAGTTCTGATAAAAATAAATACATATATTTTTAGCTTCATATAGTTTTAATAGTTT
The DNA here is from genome assembly GCA_933228675.1 of Stomorhina lunata. NCBI lineage: Eukaryota > Metazoa > Arthropoda > Insecta > Diptera > Rhiniidae > Stomorhina > Stomorhina lunata. The sequence continues at coordinate 62,428,796 of OW121744.1, forward strand.
TACTTACCTTCATCATTCTGAGTTTTGGAAAATCCTAAGCTAACAGCTGTAAATTTATAACTAGTATCACATACTCCCATCACAATAACAGTTGGGGGTTCTCCATTTTTCTTTACATTATTAAGATGTATTTTCACGTGCTTCCCTTGGATGGCGCCCACACAATTAGGAAGTTTCAATTTACTTTTAAAGTCATCAGCAATATCAGCGTACTGAGAAGTTGTAAGTTCATTGAGATAAATTGGTGACAATAAGTCCCATAAAGTAATGCATGTCTCCAAAACAATTATACGAGCAGTTGATTTACCTAATTTATGTCTAAAGGCAATTGATTGTAATTTTGTTCCATACGCCAAATAGCTAAAAAGATTTATATGTACAAAATTAATTTTATGTGCATTTTTATTCAAAATGTTCTACTTTTAATTTTTATATTTCTTAGAAACGCATTCAAATTTGGAAGAAAGTAAGTAAATCGTCACCAGAAATCAAAAAGGCATAAGAACTCTTACAAGAGAAGCAAAAAACACTGAAGTACGAGCAAGTCTTTATAGTCTTGTATAGGCTCAACAACTCCTAAAACCAGGGCGTAAGTATTTCAGAAATTTTAGTCAAACCATTAAAACTTTTTAAACTATAATTATAGAAGGATTTATGTATTTAAAAATCAGAATCTTTCAATACGAAAGTTTATCCTGCGAAATGCTGCAGTTAATGAGATGACTGCCGCCTTTTTAAGTATCGAGAGGAATCAAATAAAATGCCTTTAGTTGTCAAGGAATCAAAACAAAAACTGATACTGAACCATATGTTGAGAACTATAGCTTCTAAGCTGAGAACCATAACTTCTAGGTTAGAAAAGAATTTGTTCACCTTGGTACCGCCGTCAACATAAATAACCACATACATAAGTTTGGAAATCAAACAAAGAACCATGCTTGCCAAGAGATGTTATTTTGACCTAAGCAGGCAACTAAGAATAAAACCCTCTCTGTAAGAACTAAAAACTTTCAACTCGAATAATTTGTGTACCCTTACAGATCTTGAACTCGCAAAAACTTCTGTATACTGCGTAATTGGCATGCAAAAAAAATCAATTGAAGCATTCAAGTTTTTCTTCATATTTCGTCTTCTTCTGCATTCGTTTTAACATTTAGACAAACGTCGTTGTTCTACGAAATAGACACCATACTTAGGGAATAAATCCACTTTCCTCTAAATTTTAATTTTGTCACTTCTTATACTACTTAATGGCTGCCAAAATTTAAAACTCATTTTCGCCACTTTTTAATTTTTTTCGCATATTTTTTGGCCGCCTCAAAGAATTAAAAAAAAATAGATAACGATTTGTAGACCTTTCAATTTCGCACCGTTTGATTTATATCTCGTTAATGTGCTTTATATACGACAGGTGTAAATGAGGAAAATACCGGTTTTTCGTGGAGCACACTCGCAAATATGAATGAGAGTTTCCAAACTACCGCGTAAACCGAGTTTTTTGCTATTTAGCACATAAAAGCAAAAGCGCACCAAAAAATCATTGTTTGCAAAAATTTTATGAAGATTTTGAAAATCGTGCTAAAAAGTGCATATGGGTTTAAATGGATTTAGATTGCATGAAAGCGATGTCATTTATAACCGATTTGCATCAAAAGTTTGCCAAAAATCTCTTTATTAACTGAGAACGTGAACGTTTTATCTAAAAACATTTCAATGGAGCACGTCGCGAATTTAGCTCAAAATTGATCAGGAATGGTCTTAAAACAGTTCTTAAAAAAAGCTTTACCTTAGATCTGAAGCGCACCAAAATATTATAAGGATTAACGATTTGACGGACCAAATAAGAATTTTGTATTTTAAAAAGATATGCACCTATTAAAGATTACATTTAAATAAAAAATTTATTTAAATTAAATTCGTCCATATGTCAATAATATTGTATTGTATTGTAATAATATTGTCCATTTGTCAAATTTCGCGAAAATCGCTTAAAAAAAAATATTGTTAAAAAGTATTTTTTTCACTTGCATAATTTCATTATTTCTTCGTGTTAAGGCATATATAAATTACCATAATACCATGAAACGACATAACACCTGAAATTATTTAAGTTCTGTCAAAATCAACTTAAAACTAATAAAAATAAAACAGTTTTTATTTTTCTTAGAAATTTTTGTTTTAACCGTCATAACTTCTGCGCGCATCGCGTAAAATCATTAACGCGAACGAATTTTATATTACTTTAATAGAACCCCAACAAAAATTTAAAACTATTTGATTTTTCTCCATATATAACTCCCCGATAACATTCCAATTGGAACAAGGGGTACTTCTCTCAGACAATTATCAGATTCTATTTTTAGACTCACTGTAAGGGACCTACTTTTTAACTCCGGCTCCGAACGGCAAATGCATTAGTTAGAGAAGTTTTACATAGCCCAATACTCAATAACCAGTGGCTAGCTGAGTTATGAGGAGAACAAAAATTATGTTTTATTTTATGGTGCTAAATCATGGAAACTTTCATATTCTGATGAAGCCATTATTAAAGTTTATTTTTGTACAAAAACCTGGTTTATTCAAAAAGTGACGAACTTATTTATTTGCATTTCAGGTGACGAAATAACTAGTATGTACTTACTTTAATGTAAGCGCAAGTCTTTCCTCTGCACCCACGGTTTGTCTCTTTTTTTTCAGAGAGCTTGTAACAAACGTTAGTAACCAATCAAATAAAGGTTTGGTCATTCTAGTATGAAGGAAAAAATCCTCTTTACTCATTGTTTTTATATTCGCAAAAACTTTTCGGTGATATCCACTTCTAGCACGATCATGATTTGTGGGACGAACGCCCCACCTACGTACACGTTTCTTTTTAATCGCATTGAGTGACTTTTTGTTTCTTTTTATCACAGTTTTTTTCGAGACAATTTCGTTTTGGTTAATGATATGTTCCTGAAAGAATGTAATTAGGTATGTATTATGAAGTTTTTACTGTGAAGACTAAAATAACAATACCAACCTGTATATTACTTGCAGAGTCTAAAATCTCAATGCCTGAGCTAAGATTACTGTCTGATGACGAGTGAAGTAAATCTTCTATTTGAGCCTTTATTTCACTATTGGAGATTTGATTAGTTTTGATCTCTTGGTTATTGGCGAAATGTGAACCAAGTCGTTTAATTCCAGAAGAAGCCAAAGAAACTTGTTTGTTTGAATCACTTGAATCATTATTTGACTCGTCGTTATGGCTCAATTGAGTGTCATTATTTAAGGGAGCTCGCTCCATTTTAGAAATTGGAACCGTTTGCACTTGAAAATTTTGATTTGTTCGTGCTACGTTGTCCGATTGGATTTTTAGGACTCGCTCCTTGAAGTTGTGATGTGTACTTTTATCATCTCTGGTTTTTTCATTTTTCAGTTTAATATAATTTACGTATAAATTCAACAAACTCGCAATCATAAACTTTTGATTAGAAGGCATTTTTTTTAAATTATTATTGTTAATTTTTATTACAAACTTAATGAACTTTTTAAAAACCCCACTAAATATTTTTGCTTTATTTATTTTTGTTTACAAATATTATTTATAGAGTTGTAAAAGTATTGAGTACTTGTGTTTTGAGTGCTAGCTATCAGGGATGGCAAATATGGTAGTAATTTTTAATATATTTAAGATTGATTGATTGAAACCAATTCTATCCGAAGAAATCGAACTATAAGACCTGATATAGGCATGAAAGAAAGTGCAAGAAGTAAGATGGACAGGGCAAGGGGAGATACGAAATGAAAATACTGTGTTTCTTTACTCCGGCCGCCCGGTACGCGATGAGCATAGTAGAGGTGTGGGATTTCTAATATATAAAGATAAAAACTAATATATAAAGATAAAAACTAAAGCTCGCAATTTGATAATTATCAATGTCTACGCTCCGACTGAAATCCAACCTGAAAATGATAAGGATGAATTTTATGATGTACTTAACAGTTGGATGAACAGCAACGTACATAACTGTGATATTACCATGATACTTGGCGACTTTAACGCCAAGGTAGGTTCAATTAATAACGATTTGGAATGTTATATTGGTAAACACGGTGACGGAGTAAGAAACGATAATGGAGAACGGGTGGTCGAGCTATGTTGCGAAAAGAATCTTGTTGTGGGTGGCACTATTTTCCCTCATAAAGAACAGCATAAAATAAAATAACCTGGATTTTGCCGAATGGCATCACAAAGAATCAAATCGACCATATTTTAATAAATTCTAAGTGGTGATCATCTTTACTTGATGTACGCTCGAGACGCGGAGCTGATATAAATAGCGACCATCATTTAGTGTGTAAAATTCGACTAAAGGTTGCTGCTCTGAGGTCTGATACGGCGAAAGCAGATCGGTAAATAGATGTAGCGAAACTGGAATCCGAAAGTCATCGGAATGCCTTTATTATTTCCATAAGGAATCGGCTTCCAGATGTAATAAACAGCAACGGTGCCAGTATTAATGAAATTTCCAGGTGTGTTACACAAACATACAATGAACAACTAATACGCTGGATGGAGCACTTCAAGTCAATACTTAACAGCTCTATTGGATTAACACCACTGGCTGAAGTGCATAATGAAACCAACCATGATAGTATATTCAGAGGAATTTCCGACAGTCCACCAACAATACAAGAAGTAAAGAACGCTATTAAAATCCTTAAACGCAACAAGGCCCCGGGCAATGACAATATTTCAGCGGAGATGCTTTTATGTGATGTTGAAGGATCGTCGAGATTGTGGCACCCATTTGTGCGTGAAATATGGGAAGAAGAAGCTCTGCCAACCTCTTGGAATGAAGGTATACTAGTCAAAATACCAAAAAAGGGTGACCCCAAAGACTGCAATAACTACAGGGGTATAACACTTCTCCCAATACCTAGCAAAATAATAAGTCGTGTAGTTTTGAACAAAATATCCGACGCAGTTTTCTCTACACTCCGCGAAAATCAGTTTGGGTTTAGGGAAAACCGTTCTTGTGTTCATCTAATCTACACAGTAAGAATAGTATTAGAGCAATGTAATGAATTCCGCACTCCTATTTACCTAGCGTTTATCGAATTTATGAAGGCCTTCGACAGTGTCAATAGAAGATCGTCATCGACAACATAATGCGCACGGCTCTAAATGGTAGACACGGTATTCAATGGACACCCTTTAAACAACTTGAGGACTTGGAATATGCCGATGACGTATGTCTTCTAAGCCAAAGCTCGGGCAACCTTCAAGAGAATACTAACGCTATTACTGCTGAATCTCGTATAGCTGGTCTTGAAATTAATATTTCCAAGACAAAGATTATGCCTGGAGGCTATGACGCAAACAATTTTGAACAGAATATCCGACGCAGTTTTCTCTACACTCCGCGAAAATCAGTTTGGGCTTATGGAAAACCGTTCTTGTGTTGATCTAATCAACACAGTAAGAATAGTATTAGAGCAATGTAATGAATTCCGCACTCCTATTTACCTAGCGTTTATCGAATTTATGAAGGCCTTCGACAGTCTCAATAGAAGATCGTCATCGACAACATAATGCGCACGGCTCTAAATGGTAGACACGGTATTCAATGGACACCCTTTAAACAACTTGAGGACTTGGAATATGCCGATGACGTATGTCTTCTAAGCCAAAGCTCGGGCAGCCTTTAAGAGAATACTAACGCTATTACTGCTGAATCTCGTATAGCTGGTCTTGAAATTAATATTTCCAAGACAAAGATTATGCCTGGAGGCTATGACGCAAACCCGTTGACACACATCAATGTGAATAACGAGGTTATTGGGCGTTTAGATACTTTCAATTACCTGGGAAGTTTAGTAACTACAAAAAGTGGCGCAGACGAGGATATTAAATCGCGTATTAATAAGGCAAAATCTGCATTCGGCATTCTTCGAGCTATTTGGAAATCTCGGCAAATATCAACAACAACTAAGTTACGAAACTACTCGAATGTCAAGTCCATCCTGTATTACGGCTGCGAAAAATGGAAACGCACAAATGCCATCGATAAACGACTGAATTCTTAATATATGGTGGCCGAATCGCATAAGAAATGAAGATCTACTTAATGCAACAAACCAAATCCCTGCTTCCACAGAGGTATGTCAACGGAAATGGCGATGGATAGGCCACAAACTTCGAATGCTAAATACCAACAAGGAAGCGGCCGTCGTGTTGGTGCACCTGCTAGAATGTGGAGAAGATCAATTGATGCGGAGTTACAAGCAGCAAACTATTCATGGAATGATGTATGCCTAACATCTCGCAATAGAGTCCGATATAAAAGGATGGTTGAGGCCCTATGCTTCACTGGGAGTCAACCTTGGTACAACTGCGAATTACAATTAATTGTTACAATTCAAGAATTTTATTATTTCATACCATGATTTTCACATTATTTGTTTAGAAGAATCTCGAAGGCATTTTTGAAAAGTTATTTTAAATTAATCAATATGAAAAAATGTGTCTGTATGTACATTGTACATCTTAAAAAAATTCTCTATTTAATTTACTAGAACGCACGTCTCTATATGAGTCCCTACGCGGGCTTTTTGAAATCATACATTTATATCAGCTATATCTATATATTAAGGAGTTTATCATTGCCCAGGCTAAAAATCTAAAGCCTAAAATCTGTAATTTGGACATTATCTTTATTAATTTGTACTTTCATTAGGAAGGTTATTACAATTTTTTCCTATTTTGAGGCTTACAAATATTGATTATGTAATATATTGTATGATATTGATAAATTAAAAATATAAAATGTCAAAACTGGGTTAAAAACAATTTGGTGTTGTTTAATGTCCTAAGTCAAAACAACTTATAGCCTGTTCCACGATTTCGAAAGAAAATCTACTCGAAAGAAAGTGAATAAATTCGAAATAATGTTGGTTCCACTATTTCGAAGCCTTTCGTTCGTTTCTATTCGAAAGCAAAACATCAAATGACTCATTTTGACATTTGCTTTCGCATTGCTGGTAACTTGTTCGAAATAGTGGAACAGAAATTTGTTTGAAAATACTTACGTTTTCTTTCGACTTATCTTTTGCATAAAATAAAGTTAATGAAACGGAAAACAAATTTCTTTCGTATAGGATAAGAAAGAAAACATTCTTTCGAAATCGTGAGCAAAACAGAAGTAAAATAGAAGCTATATAAAGATCCTATAAGAAAAAAACAATTAAAATAATTGGTGATCTTGATAAAATCGTCTTATTTATAAAGGGTGTCCCAACTAGAACGCAATTTTTAAATTTTAAATATATTACAGATATTTAAAAATAAGTCGTGAAACTTTATTATATAGTAAAGTAGAAAGAATGAAGTTATGTATGGAACAAAATATCGTGCAGATGGTCGCCGTGGCTTTGCTGTCACACACGCGATCTTTTATTGAAATTTTCAATGACCTTTTTGTATAAATACTGCGGTATTTCATTAATGCAGCGGCCAATTTCCAATTTAAGGCTGGAGTCGTTGTCGGCTTAATCTAAAGGTGTTAAACTGCACGCTCTAGGCGGCCAATTTTGATCTCCAAAACGCGAAATAACACGACCGGGAAATGACTGATGTAGCAATTGAATTGTTTCTCTGGCTATATGACATATTGTTCCATACATGACCTCATTCTGTCTACTTTACGATATAATAAAATTTCACGATTTTTTTTTATATCTGTGTTTTATTTAAAATTTAAAAATTGCGTTCTAGTTGGGACACCTTTTATATTTTTGGGTAACGGTATAATACTAAAAATTACAACACTAAATGAAACTACTATCAAAGTAATATCCATCACTGGTAACAACGATAACAAAACAGCTGACATGCATATGGCTTGTGCCATCTCAAAAAATAAAAAAAAAGTAAACATTTGCTTTTACAAGACAAAATTTTGCCGGTGGACATTAATTTTATTAATTGTAAATTTGCAAAGTAACCCGATATCATGGATGATCAAGCATGTCCTCGTTGTAAAACAACAAAGTATCGCAACCCTTCCTTGAAGTTGATGGTGAATGTATGCGGGCATACATTGTGTGAATCATGTGTAGATCTACTCTTCCTAAAAGGTTCCGGCTCATGCCCAGAATGCATGGTACCCTTGCGACGTAATAATTTTCGCATACAGCTATTTGAAGATCCAATGGTAGAAAAAGAGGTGGACATACGAAAACGTATACTCAGAGACTACAACAAAAAGGAGGAAGATTTTAATTCTCTGCAGGAGTACAATGACTATTTGGAGGAGATTGAAACCATTGTATACAATCTTTGTAACAACATCGATATAATCGGTACAAACAAACGTATTGAACAGTACAAGAAAGAAAATCGTGAGATAATTCAACGCAACAAAACTCGAATGGGACGAGAAGAATATGAATTGGAAGAAATGCTGGAATTGGAAAAAGCTCAGGAAGAAGCTAGAAAACAAGAACTAATAGATTTAGAAGCGGAGCAGAAGAAAAAGAAGGCACGAGAGAAGGAGGCCCTTATTGATGAATTGATGTGTAGTGGAAAAGATGCTTCTGCTATCGTTAGTGAATTTGCAGAAAAAGTAGAAAAATTACGCGAGGAAGAAAAACAGTTACCACCTCCAAAACCTGCCACTCAATTTTCAACTGGAATCAAATTTGGTCGTTCTGTTGATCACCAATTTCTGCCGGTTCCTAAAGTCGAGGAGGGTCCTGTATATATACATGAGACTCCCATACTCTATATGGAAGGACCTCCATGTCCAAGTGTGTACGAAATAGAAAACAAAGGATACATGTCTCATGTACGTGCCGAAAATGTCATTGAGCGGGCTGGTGGTTTTCGAGCGACCTACGCTTGTCAACGAGCTCTTCTTGAATCGATGCAGGGACTTTTTCATGGCTCCGTAACGTATTAATGTTGTAAGAAATTAATAGAGGGTTATAAGTTTTTTAAAATGAAATGTTTAGTTTTGTTCAATAAAGGATAATTTTTAAAAGTTAACTAATAATATTAGTCTAACATTTAGTACGTGTTTTGTCATTTCCATGATTGAAAAAGTCTTGAGTTAAGTTATTTCTAATGGCGTATAGGAATATTTTATACCTACCCAACAAACCAAAAAACGATACCGTATCATTTATTATATAATAATTTTAAAACTTGTAGAGTCATAAATGATTTGACTAAATGATATTGTTATAATATAATATTTTTTAAAAAAATATAATAAAAACTCGGTAATAAAATTTTGAACTTAAAATTAAAAATCAAAAAATTTTCAATGATAGAAAAAAATTAAAGAAAATGATTGCAATATTCATTAAATATGTTCTAAATAATCAAAATACCTTGTATTAAAATAAAAAAAAATAGAACTGGTAAGTAATTGTAACATTGATTTGAATTTCCTTTAAAATTTATATTAATATCGTTTTTTTATAACAGATTTCAAATGTATTTGAAGAGGTTTTTAATTCAAACTTGTCCAAATTAGAATTTATGTAAGTGTTACATTTATATATAATTCCCAGGAAATTCCAATTATAACAACGTGTACTTCTCTCAGACAATGAGCTGCATCCGATTCTATTTTTAGACTCAGACGTTTTAACTCCGGCTCCCAATGCCTAGCTGAGTTATGAGGTGAACCATTTTTTTTTGAAAATTTGTTTTTCCAAGTGGGTCTGGCCGGGGATCGAACTTGGGACCTCTGCTATACCACGGCGGCTCACAAGTAAGTATTGTTTTGCTTGTATTGAATATTTATAAATTATATTATTATAAGCTTATATCTAGTTTATATTTTCAGGTAAACATTGCCGTGCTAAAAACACAAATTCGTTTAAAGCAAAAGATTCCAGTAGACGCAAACAGAACGGAGAATCTGTAGCCGCTAAGAAATTTTAAAATAAATCTGACAAATAGTACGGAGCTTAAAATGCAGTTTATTTCTTATTATAAAAACATATTTTTATAGTATTATATTTTATAATAGTTAATGATATCGTTATATCATTATTTTTCAAAATCTCGGAAAATATCGAGAATTGTTAATGATATCACTATTATTTTCAAAAATTATGATATCATAATCGAGTGTACCTTTTTGTAGGAGACTACTTTTACTTAGAGTCTATAATGATATCATTCTCGGAACTGCTTGCTAGTAAATAATATCGTTATGATATCGTTTGGTTTGTTGGGTAAGGATGAGAAATTTTCGTTGTTTTTTTAATAAAATATTTATTAACTCATTGCAGCTCTCATTGCCATTTTATTAATTTTTAGCCTTTAATAGCTGTTTAATTCAGATCATTATCCCAATCGTTTTGGGTGTTGTACTGGTTAGATTTTACAAAAATACCGTGTACATATTAAAGTTGTTTCTTAATGGCCTAATATGTATAAATTCAATTGAAACTTTATTTTTTCTTTTATTACAAAATTTATTTAATTACATAAAAGCATGTCTTAAAAAATAATGATAACTCTAATACTAATAACTTATTCAGCACTCTATAGCTGTTAAATCTAAATCATCATCCCAATCGATTTGTGTATTACTGCTTGGCTCTTGTGTACTTGTTACAGGTTTTTCGGGTACTTCAATTAAATTCCAAAGTTCATCATCGTCGTCGTTGTTCATAAACATGGTTGTTTCATTCATTGATTGAGTACTTTTGGGTTTACGTTGAACATTACCCGGCTTCTTATCTGCCGTTCGATTTCCTTGCACAATTTGACTCTGTTCAAAGTACTGATTTGGATGTGTGATAGCGACCTCTTCTGCCGCTTCATGGGTGATTTGAAAGAATTTACCACACGCCAATTGGTAATGACCCTTTGTAACGTAAGTCATAACTTCTTGAACATGACCCGATGATAAACCAGCGCCAGCCAATTTATTTTTTAATGTAGTCTGATCGTATAATTTATATGGGCAGCCGTGAACACTACCTGGTACAGCATTCTCTTGAATTATTTTTAAGCATGAATAGGGTGTATAGTTGACCATGGAACCCTTTTTGCCATAATTGTGCTCGATATTATATTGATAACTTTTGGCAAACTTTTCTGGATCTATTTTTTTGCAGAATTCTTCACGCCAAAAACGTATAGAGTCATCCAGTGTTACACCAATACCCTTAAGAAATAAACCGTACTGCATACGTCCATCATGTTTAATATGATGAGTAGCCCGTATGTGATCATGACATGCTCGCATGCAAAGTGGAAATGATTTCTTGTTAAGTTGGTCCAATGATTCAATTGGCACGCTTGCATTTTTAGAAACTGTATAATCTTTACCCGTATATGAGGTGTGCAGAGATTTCAATAAATGAAAAAGTCGTTCGTCCGTTTCCACATCTCTAATTGATCGCTGGGCCGCCTGAAGTCCATGTTCAATTTCTTCCATTTGTTTTACAGCCACAATCGAAATAAAATCGTTTGTATTGACATATGCCTGGCCATCATGTAAATAGCAACGACGTGACCTTACTAAGTCCAGGACCTGGGTAAAAGGTACTTTATAAAAGTCCAACATTTCGATTTTTGCCACACTCTGGCCCATAGTACTTTCGAAAAGCCCATCTTTAACAACATTTTTTTGTTCATGTGTCAAAGGGGTATAGTTTAACTTGTGTATTTCAAGGAATTGTTTAATTTCCGTAGGCGTCATTGTGGAGAATTTGTATTTGAAAAGTTCCATTTCTCTTGCCAAAAACCAACTGTAAAATAAAATGGTTATGTTTAAATATTATTTACACACTCTAATTAAATTTTAAGGGCCCACTCAAAAAGCCTGAGTTAAATGATATATACATATATTTCTTAATGGGATGGAGCAAATTGATTAATTTCTATAGAAAATCAGCTGACCCGGTAAACGTTGTTTTGAAATATAAATTATTTCTGTGGCACGCAGATCTATTTTAGTTTAAAATTTCATCAAAGTTGGTACGTTATTTAGGTGAGTCAAAAAATATTCCCTTGTGGTATAAAAAAAATAGATGTAGACCGATTCTCAGACTTACCGGATATGCAAACAAAATTTTATAAAAATAAGTCTAAGAAAGAAAGGAGTTTTGCAACAAACTGCGACAAGAGAATTTTTGTTCCCATGGCAGTCGGTTATTCGTACGGGAAGGACTCGGAAATCTTAGGACTAAAAGGACTGCCACTTCTGCGATATTAACAATAATATCGCAGTTACAACAACAAGAGAATTTTATATATTAGAATTCTATTTTTTTTAAGTAAAAGTTGTTCATTAGAAAATTTACCAATATTTAGTATTTTATTATTATAGCGATTGTATTAAAACCGATAGGGACAAAGAAGATATGTCCAACAATAAAGAATACAATAAAATTGAGTAAAAGCTACATAGTTCGAGAAAAAAATAAATATGCATCACGAAATTTCTTAAGAAATTATGCTTGTTCCCAAATTCTAACGAAACTACCCAAAACAGTCCAAAGTTGTCATAAATTACTGAAAAAAAACTGAAAATTTTGTATATTTGGTAAGTTTGGGTTGTTTTGTTAAAATAAAGGAACAACGATATTTATTAATATAGTAATGAGCATAATAGGTTGAATTATCAATCTAAAAACCTACAATATTGCGGCTATTACTCCTTACTATATGCTCAAAATCATACATTTTTGCTTCAATTTTTTAGATCTAAAAATAACCTTTACCTCAAGTTTGAAGACTGTCGTCCTCGTCTTATCACCCGGGGAACTACGTTAGCACTCGTTAACACTCCCATAAGATCGATCAAAATATGGGTAAGGACGTCGAGCTATTAACCCACTCCTGGGAAAAAACAATTATGTACTATTAAAAAGCTAAAATAAAAATATAAACGGCCTAATGTAGTAAATGAAAATCTTTCAAAGCTTGGCCTACGCAATTGAAGAATATGCGCACAAGATCGAAGCTCTTCTCGACCTTTAACCTTAACAGGTTGTAAATATAGACCATTAATAAGTAAGCTCTACAAATACGAATTTAACAGGCAAATATGCGTTTTTGAACTTAAATCACAGTTTTTACTCATTTTTATTTTCTAACTTATGTTGAGACATTTTATCTGTATGCCTATTTAGCTTTTCTCAGCTTTGGTACTATTAAAATCTAAAATGATTATATACTTTTCTTTTGGGCTAATGCAACGAGCAATTTTTATAGGCAGTCAACTTTTAGGACTGCATCGTCATTTTACTAGAGTTTTGGGTTGACTTTTGTAAGTGAATCGGACTGTAGATGTGTTATAGAATATTTAAACATACCGTTTCAGCTCCATTGTACGACAATAAACTAATCTCAATATGAAATGTGATATGTAATCTCTACGTCTGGCCTGCAATTCAAACTCATGTTTGCTCACATTGTTTGTGGCGTTTGCACCGCCGTTGGTACACAGGCGTAAATATCCCTTTAAACCTTCTCGAGAGAATTCGGCATGCACATATTCCTTCCAATCATCGGATAACAAACGCAAACTTTTGGTGTGTGCCTGTTCAAGAATTCGCAGTACTTTTAAACGTTCCAGCGCAAGTTCTTCAAATTCTTGTATTTTTATGTCTTCTATCGGTGGCAGCCGGTATAGCAGTACATTGTGAGGAAACTTTTGCTCCAGGTTCTCATATTCTGGCTTATATTCCACACGAGGTTTAGTTTTTCTTCTAAAATCCATACTTATATTTTTTTTAGAAAATTGTTTTAAACTTTTTACTTTATTGCATGTAAATTGCAACTCTCGTTTGTTGTGAATTATTTTGCGCCAATTTTCAAGTGCTGCCAAGTTACAAATGATAAAAAAAAGTGTTACCAGATGTGACAATAAGAAACAAGGGAATTTTATGCCATATTTTAGTAATAAATGTATGATTAATAAATTTATATGATTTTTAGAGATTAAAATATTTATTAACTCAGTAAATTCTTTATATATGAAGTGTTTTTTTTTGGCCTCAAATATGTCTTACTTTTTACAAGATGATGGGCAAACGCTCTTTGTGAAACTTTTAGTTCGGTTGTTAACAGTTGCTTGTATTTAAAATTATGTACATATTTTAAATATGGCTTAAGTATCCGTATAATTAAGAGTTTGTTCTAATGCTCTTAGAATTTTGTAATAGAAAGGTCGGAAAGAATACCACAAACTCAGAAATAGCATTAATTTGCAACAAATTCAAGGCAGCGTGGCCGAGCGGTCTAAGGCGCTGGTTTTAGGCACCAGTCCGAAAGGGCGTGGGTTCGAATCCCACCGCTGTCAGATATTTTTTGTGTTTTTTTTTTCATTTTTATACAATTTTTATATGATTCATTAAATTCCATGTAAGCTTGTTATCAATGTCCCTTTACTTTTTGAAGTAAATCGATTCAATATATCGGTTATCTCCTATAGGACGGAATAGAGATTTCGGACCTTCATAATCCCAAAATTATTTTTATTTGAATGAAGTTTAGCATAAATATTGCTTACAATAGCCGAAATCAGATTGCTAAATTTTGTTTAAATCGGTCCATATGTATTTGATCATACCTCCCAAAACCAACTTTTTAAATACATACCCCGAAAATAATAAAAACTATTGAAAATCTGAAGGTAATTAAAGTAATAATTGAAGCATTGCCCAAATGAGACTTCTTTATCGAAAAGTGAAATTAATTGAAAATTTGCCAAGTTTGGTCCCAGCTCCCATGTCTAGGCTCAGATATGTCTTTAAGATGAAAGGAAAAGTTTTAAATTTATTTAAAAGTGGTCCACATTTGAAGTCAGTCCGGCTTGACCGGTTAAAAAACTAAGGATTTATGAGTAAACTCTTTATATGACTTTATTTTGAAGTGTAGTTCATTGCAACATTTTTAAACACCTGTAAAAATGTTTTTAATGGTTGAATAGCTAGAGCATTTGCCTGATAAACGGTAGGTATTGGTTCAATCCTCGGTTCAGAAAGTGCAATTTTTTCGTTTAAAAATATTGCATGTACCTATACAGGTATGTGATGGAAAACGATCGTTTTCAAATCGATCGATTTCAGATATATTTTTGAGATAATTTTCGGTTATTTTCCCAAAAAATTCAAACCAAATGAAAGATAAAATATCAGTCAAAAGGATTAAAGCCAATATTTTCATTTTTTTGGGGGAAATAACCGAAAATTAGCTAAAAAATATGTCTGAAATCGATCGATTTGAAAACGAAAAATGTCCATCACATACCTGATAATAATAAATTTTTTTGATCGTTTATTAATGCTTGTTTATATAAAGTTGACCCCAGCTTCCGACAAAAGGAAGCTAGGGTCTGATGATATTCGCATGGACTGATGATATTCGTTTTACAATATATTTTTTTTGGTTTCTAAAATGTTTATCCAATCTGACGGTACAGAAATGCAGCCTAAGCAGCGGCTCATTCTTTTGATTTTACATTTTACACATTTTCTTTTTTTTTTATTTGAACTCCTGTAGCTCTTATCGAAATAACTTGCGGTATCTATGACAAAACAGCATTCAATGAAGTAATAAACAAATATAAATTTGGTCGAGATAATTTTGTAAGACTGCCGGAGCGATGGGGAAAAATTAAGGTATAATATTGTAATTAAAATATCTGGAGTCCAATAACCTAC
The DNA here is from genome assembly GCA_933228675.1 of Stomorhina lunata. Taxonomy (NCBI): domain Eukaryota; kingdom Metazoa; phylum Arthropoda; class Insecta; order Diptera; family Rhiniidae; genus Stomorhina; species Stomorhina lunata. The sequence continues at coordinate 62,444,477 of OW121744.1, forward strand.
TAAACGACTGACAATATGGATTTCGTAGGTGGTCGCTCTACAGGTGACGTATAAGCCTTTCAATCGGAAAACGGTGCCGTTCTATTCACCGTTTTGGCGAAAGTAAAGTAATAGCTCTCGGTATTTCCAACGCGTTCGATAGAGTGTGGAATGAAACGCTTCTATCAAAACTTATTGCTCTTGGGGTAGGCAACGTCTTCTATAGGTTTATATCGAGTTTCCTCTAATCTAATTTTCCAATCTAATCTACTCTTTTGCAGATGATGGCAACATTTGCCACTCATATTCATTTAACTATAGGCCAAGCATGTTGGATATTAATGCTTTGAGGAAAAACTTGAATTGGGGTCGTGCGAATAGGGTGGATTTAATTGCCCGTAAGACCCAATGCTATGTGCTAACACATAAACGCGTAATGGATAAAGTTGCTTTATCTGTAATAATGGGTAGAACAAATATTGACGAATCAGAAACTCTTGAAGTTCTGGACATGTAAATTCAAAGCGACGTCCATTAGACAGAACACATTTTTCAAGTGTCGAAAGAAGTATTCAAGTGTCTCGGCTTTCTCACACGGTACTTCACTTCACTTCCAGAAACACTACTCCCTCTATTCTCCTAACCATAACCTTATTTACTAGTTCCGTCACAATGAAATGCATTAGTAGGGGTCATCCCCTGTTCCAAATTAAAAAAGAATAATAACGAAAAAACTGCTAAATCTTTAAAGATGGTATAACTGACTTTAATTGAAATTGTTTTTTATAATGTTTTAGAGTTGTTATATGTCGATGTCGCAATGACCATGAACCCAGTAAAGTCTTGATTTGTAATTCGCCGACAAACTAATGATAGCTAATCTACACGACTTGACTAATTTTGAGGTCATACTACATCCTTCCAGGGCCTTTAGTGCAGCCTGACTGTAGACGTAGATGGTCACTTCACTTTCTTTAGGAATATTGTATGAAATGAGCTAAGTGGCTTTCAAAATGGAAATTCACGAAAGATTTCCTAATATTCTGCTCCTTTTGGAAAACACCAGCACCGGTGCCGATATCCATTCAAGAGCCGTCTTTGAATTTACTTTTTCTTTATACTTACGATCCTCTACATTCGCATTGATCCCGACCGTTCATTTACCTCTTTTTTCGATTATATTTTTTTTATTTCTTTATTGGATAAGTTACTATAAATCGCGTGGTACGTAGTTTTCTTAAAAAATTTAATATCTCGAAAACTAAAGCTGATACAATAAAAGTAATTAGAGGCCCAATACTAGATGCATACAAACTGACTAAAAAATTTTAGGCACCAAAAAAGTTTTAATTTTTTCGGGCTGTGTAATTATTCTTTGGGTATATTCCAATGAACAACTTTTACAGATATAAATTTTGAGTGCATTTCAAAAACTAAAAAAGGTAAGTACTTAAAATCTTCTACAAAAATGAGGTAATTTGCTCTAATCGATTTCTAAATATAGTTATTTTACTAAGACGTTTTGAGAGGGTATAACTAAGTCAAACAGACTGTTTTTGTACTTTGAAATACAAAAAGTTTGATTTCTTTTTTCTGGAATTGAATTGAAAGTAAAGAGTAAGTTTAGTTGTTTTGTTTTTATTATTAATCATAACTATCATAATGTATTTACTTAAACTTTATAAGTCATAACTATAAATTATTATTAAGGAATAAATGAAATTGAGTGTGAACATGAGATACTCGTTTGAAAACTCCAAATAAATGAAGAGAAAAACAAATTAAATAATCAAGAAAAGGTACATTCATTTTATGTTTCAGAAACTTATTTCATTTCATTTGTTAAATTTTCTGTTTTTTTTTTTATTAATAAATACTAAAATGATTTTGTTGCTATATATTTTTTGTATTTACAATAAGAACATTTTCGTTTTGTTTGTTTTAATTTTTTCATAATTATGTAATTTGGAATGTGGTGGCAGCATAGTTTGTCTTCTTTTAATTTTTTTTATGAAATTTAAGTGAAAATAAAGAAAAAACAAATATGTATGTTAATAGAAAATAAATTTAAATTTAAAACATACACAACATCCCAAAATTATATAGTTTTAGATCGTAAGAATAATGTACATATTAATAATACTTGCAGTTAAAGCAACAAAATCATAGATAATAAGTTTAGATTAGATTATATTAGATACCATCATATTAAGATAAATTTATTCAAAAATAATTGCGACTCTTTGATTGAATTTTAATTTAAATACTAAATATATTTATGCAGTATATGAATTATTTAATGTATGTATGTATGTAAATATATAAAATGATATTATGTATGAGAATGATACATTTCTTTAACATTTAAACATGCAGGTGAAATTAATTTTGAATTTTAATGTAAGAATAGTAATTTTGAATAAGTTTAAACTAGATTTACGTATTTAAATAAAGACCTTAAACAAAACTCTATATTAAGCATATAAGAATTATATTATTATAATTATTATTATGTTTATATGTATTTTTTATTAATTTTAAGGTTTACAAACGTTTTTTGATTGATTTTGAAACGTTTTAACAGTAACTTTTTTAAACGCTTGCGAAATTGTTTCACTGACAATTTTTGCTTAATAGTGATTTCATTAATTTGTTGTTTTAACTCATGACTCAGCACCTCGAACGGATAACACAGTACGGCCCATACAATGGGCTCTAATTTATCAAATAACTAAACGGAATCATCTGAAAAAAGATTAGATATTGAATTATTTGTATATATATTTAGACAAAATCAATGACAACTACTTACCATGATACCACCATTTAGTCTTTTTGGGATTTTTATTGCATGTCTTGACATAGAGCGTGTTATCTGGAGGGCGTTTCTTTTCGCGACAACTGCTTAACATTGAGGCTATACTCAGACACACAGACTGAACGGATAGGGCTGGTGACCAGTCTTCTGTTAAGATTGAAAGGCAGATATGACCATTTGAATAGACATGCGGATGTACGGGTATATTGTTTCCAATAAATGTTACTTCCGGCGAATCGAATGGATATTTGTTATTGAATTTGAACAGCAATTGAAAGTGTTCTCCTTCATAAAGGGTGCCCTCGAAACCATCTATGTTTATTTTCCATCTGAAATAAGAAATAAGTAAGTTAATATGATAGCACAGTTTAGGCACATTTGAGGTTAGGGCATAAATTGCCTGTCAAATGATGAAATGTCAAGAATTGGGCCGTCATCATTTGACATTTATTTAGTAAAAAGTTGAAAAATTTTAACCATGGACCATTGTTCATAGACTAAAATCATATGTTTTACTAAGCAACAAAAAATAGAAAAAAATAGCAAAAAAAAATTGATAATGACAGAGATGTCATGTACATTTAAGAGACGTTATGTACATAAAAGGTACATGACGTCTCTTAAATGTACCATGACGTCTCTAAAATGTAGTTTGACAGTTCGTCCCCAGTCTAGTTGTGGTTTATGCCATTGTTCACGTCGAACGTTTTTCAACAAATTGAGAACTATTTTAATTTAGGCGGTCACAAACATTTAAACAAAAAGTGATGTCATTTCAGGGTGATTTTTTGCTCTAACAAACTATGTTAACAGATTTTTTGTGGCCATAATTGGCTAATGATGACATCAATGACCGTTGGTTTTACCACACACAGCAGGTCAAACAATTCCATGAGAAATTTCGCGGCAGCATTATTTCTTGATTTGGCGATGTCAATAGGTGTTTTTTTTATAAACGGTCCCTTTGTGGTAATTGCAAGGGATAGACTGAAAAAGAAAATAATTTATTCCAGACACAGATTAGAGCCCTCAAAATTGAAAGAGCGGGACAGTGTCAGAGAAGATGAGTTACTGTCTCCTCCTCTTCGAGGTTGTGACAACTACAAAAGTAGTCATAGTCTTGAAGGTTAAGTCTACTGGCATGCAAATCAAAAAAACGCAGTGACATGTTAAGGTTGAGATTAGGTTGCGGAGTCTGTGGCGAGGTAGCGATGCGAAACATTTTGAACGTTTATTGCTGAAAGAGGGCCTGGATATTAAAAAAGTGGTTTCAATGGACAAAGTGTTCTGCGCAGACCACTAAAACAATAGCCTAATTATTGATTTGCAGGCGGTCGATGTTATTCACACTCAGGAGAGCACCGAATTTAGCAAGTTTGTCCGCAGTGGAGTTACCAGGTACGTTGTTGTGCCCGGGTATCCAGAAAAGTTCGATATTGCAATGTCTCGCCATCTCGTTAAGAGATGCCCGGAATTCGCGAGTAAGAACAGATGTCGTGTGGACATTAGATAGGGATTTTATAGCAGCCTGACTGTCGATACAGAAACGAATATCCGAGATATCAGCCATATACAAAGCAGTCAAATGGTTAAGATACCACAGAATATACGATGTGGTATCTTAACCATTTGACTGGTTTTTATATGGCCGATATTTTGGATTAAAGAATACTTCATTGATCAGGAAGCCGAAAAAAAATTCGGAATGAAGAAGCCCTCCCTCCGTTTATAACTCCAGACATTTGTCATCAAGGGATGAGGGACCTAGAGAGATTGTCACAGTAAAGGATTTATCAAATAAAGGAGTGTATATTTAGTACTCAATGTTGTCAGGGATATTAATGATTTTATCCAGAGTAGTGGAGTGTCCAATTTGTGAGTGGGACCCTGTTCCGATATTGCTTAGTCGGACAGCCGAGTTAAGGGCAATTTGTTGTGCCATAAGTTCGACTGGATGCCAGTTAGGCATGTAGATCTTAAGGTACCAGTAATCATTAGAGCGGACAATCTTAAAATTTCAGTAAAAAAATACCGCTGGTTTGCCTTTGTGAGTACAGGCCACCAAACCGTCGCACCATACATATAGGCTTGACAACCATGTCGGAGAGCCAGGCAGTGTTGCCTATGGCCCCTCTACATGAGTAGGGTCCAATGGATGCTTTGGACACCCTGAATTGAGTATTTAGGATCCAGGACAGTTTTGAGTCCAAAATGACCCCAAGATGATATTTGGCATGATCAAGTTCAAGTACAAGTTCTACCTTATTCAATTTGGGAATTGTAAAAGTGGGTATTTTGTATTTCCGCGAGAAAAGTACAACTTCCGTTTTAATGGGATTGACTCCCAGGTCGTTGTATTACCCTAAGTAATATAACCTTTTATATTATAAATAAAACTGAATTTGTGTGTGTTTTTAATTTTAGAAAGTAAATTAACCTCAAATTTGACAACAATTTATATTCCGTAGGAAATTAAAATAGGAAACATTTATTTTATTTAAATTAAAGTATTATTAGAGACTTATAATAACCGGATCAAATTCGAAATATGAACTTTGACAGTTGACAACGGACATCTTGTTAGAACTTTAACCATCAAACTAATTGTCGCATATTTAGCCTGTCTTGCAAAAACACCATGGGCGGGTACGGCATTCAACAATACGCGCAAATAATTAAATTGTTTGATCAAAGTAGGTGTTATAATTGGGCAATGCAAGACTCGAAATGAGATCCACTTTTGGATGAATGGGTAAGTGAACAAATTTTAGTTTAAAATTGAATTATATGAGATCTTATGGTCCATTGGGAGTCAAGGATAACAGAATAAGAAGAAGAATGTGGTTTCAACAGAACGGTGTTACGTGCCACGCAGTTCATGCCACATTCGATGTTCTCATCGATAAATTTAAATGCATGGAGTCATTTTCATGGATGTGAACTGACAACCTAGATCCAGTTCACACTACAAAAACTTTTTCAGACTTTTGTGGGTTTTTTTAAAATCGCAGGTGTATGCGAAAAAATCACAAACCACTAAGAGCCAACATGACTCATGTCATTGGTTATATTCAGTCTAATTTAACAGTCATGAGACCCTGGTTATCTATTCGGATGGATCCAAATCGTCACGTGGTGTGGGTGGGGGCTTCTTTATCCCATCATTTGGGATTAAAGTGAAATTCAAGCTCCCAAAACAATGTAGCATTCTTCAAGCTGAAATTTCAGCTATTTATAGGGCGAGCAAGTGGCTCACGTACCACCGAGTATATCCTAACGATATTCGTTTCTGTACAGATAGTCTTGCCGCCATTCATTCCCTTTCATCGGTCTACACGACATCCGTTCTTACCCGTGAATGCCGGGCGTCTCTAAATGAGATGGCGAGACATTCCAACATTGAACTTTTCTGGGTACGTAATCATAGTAATGTACCAGGCAACATCATAGCGGATAACCTAGCAAAAGATGGTGCTCTTCTTAGTCATGAAAACACTGATCAATTCATAGGTATTCCGCTCTCAGCATGCAAATTGCTCATAAAGCAGTTTATTTTTAGGTCCGCACAGACCAACTGGTCCACAGAAAGTACCTGTACGATCTCCAGACTTACATGGCCAACTTACGATAGTAAGCGCTCTGCAATCCTGGTCAGCTTTTCGCGCCATAGACTTCGCACCCTTATTTCAGTACTCACAGGAGACTGTCTTATAGGTATACATGCTAGAAGACCTAATCTTCAAAGCAATGACTACTGCAGAAGTTGTCACAATGCAGAGGAGGAAGAAACAATATCCCACTTCCTCTGTCACTGCCCAGCACTTGCTGAACTTAGAACCCTCCATCTAGGATTCCCACTTCTGCACGATCTGTCAGAGATCTCGAACATCAATATTCGTAAAATAGGCTCTTTTATCGGTGCATCTGGCTGGCTCTAACTGAGCCTCTTACACTCGGTAGTTTTAAGAATTTAATTTTCTCTATCCTTGCAGGAATTACAAAGGGACCTATTTATGGACCCAAGAGAGGTGGACCTTATAGTCTGCATCCTGCCTAACCTAACCTAACAGTCATGAAAAATTTAATATTTCGAAGCCCCAGAGATATTTTTGTTGCATATCCTTTTTATCTTTTTCAGTCTCCAAAACGTACTTAAGTCATCAAAATGTGCAACCTCTAAAAGTCATTTAATCTTCCTAAAATTCGGTGTATATAACATTTATATTATCGACACACGGGGCGTCGATTATAATATATTCAGGCATGTCACAAATTCCGTTCGAAATTGAAACCATTCCGTAGTTTAATTCCGATCGAAATGATTTTAGGTTCTATAGATTCTGAAAAAAAATAAATGCTTAAAAACACAGGTTTTTCAATTAAAATTAGTTACTAATCTTCGTTTCGATAAATATTATTGAGTAATTGAAGAAATTATTTGAATATTGTAGAATCAAAGAAAAACATACAAATTCTATTCCACTTTGAAAATTGAAAATGGTTTCATTCCGAAAAAAATGTTCGTTTTGCTTTTTCTATAGAAGCAAAATACGGAATTCATTCAATTTCCGAATGGAATTGAGTTCTGTGACATGGCTGATTATTTCGAGAGATGATAAACCAATGTTTCCTTTTTGTAATATTGTGACATCCATACACTGCCTAATTTGAACTATTTTAGGTCGTTGACTTAAGTTGGAAGGGAGGTTTATAAAGTCTGAAATTTGTTTTTAACTTATATTCAGAATTTAGAAAAAACTTATTATTAAATACAGTTATCGTCAAGGTTATTACAAAGGTTTAACCGAGAATAAAGATAACGCTAAGACACCATTTATCGGCATTATCTGAAATATATTTATCTTTAAGTTATTTTAAGAGACTTGTCGATAGTAAAGTGCTAGATAAAGCCAAAAGTTTTTTATGGTCAAAAGTTTTAAATAAGATATAAGAGAAGTTTTAGAACGAACAACAAGTGCCATTGTAAATCCATTACTTACTCTGATAAGTTAGTGGCTATGCTATCTGTGTCGACTGAAACCCCTGGTGGTGGCTCCTTAATCAATGACATTAATTCCTTTTGTAGTCTTTTCTGTAAGAAAAAAAAAAAAAAATAATTTTTAATAATTAAAATAGACATTAATTAAATTACTCATCACATTCGGTTTGACGTCATTGTTAAAAATTTAACAACTTTTGTATTATTATATATGTATGTATGTGATTTGAGTGATGACATACGATTGGAAATTTTTATACACTCGAATAAAAGTGGCAAATAAAATTTTAGGTGACTACGTCAATGCATTTATCTTTTCTTTTAATATATTGTAAATTTTATAAGATAAGATTGCTATAGCATTTTGTACTAAGTACTAACATTTTTTTATAAGTTTTTATCTTTTAATTACTTCCATGATAAAATGTTCTAACATAAATGTACTCAGAAATTTGAATTAAGTTAAAACAGTGCTACTCAAAATTATGTCACCAAATTTCATTACATAAAAGCCCAGTTCACAATCTGTTGCAAACAGTCGTAGCATCATAGCATTTGAAATGGGTATATCAAATGAATAATATTTATATAGAAAATGTTTAATTTGCTATACCGATTTGCTAATGCCAGATTATTTGGAACGGATTGTGAACTGGGTTAATATGTAAGATATATTCGAATTTATTTTGAAGCTAATATAACAAATATGGAGAAGCTTGAGTTTTTAAGAGAGGACGCAGCACTGTGCAGTCATCGTACCAACAATTTTGTGAACTTGGAGCAGTGTACAAAATTGTTGGTACGATGACTTCAGATACCATGAAATCCCATACCATTGTAAAGTTACCCGCCAAACTTTTGAGTTAGTCGCAAGTATTTTGATTGCAAATCCTCTCCTGGCTTTCGCCAACACCATTCTCTCACATCCGACCCAGGACGATTCATTTTGGTCTTATCTGACAAAAAATCTTTGACAAGTCCTCCAGAGTCCAGGAAGCAAGACGTGAGAAAAACTCTAAAGTTTGATAGGATTGCATGGTGGCCGAAGATGTTCAAAAAATTGTTGGTACGATGACTGCACAGACCTACGTCAATGTTTAATCCACCAATCTCCCCATTTTCTGCCAAAAATTTGGATTCTTGAAGGAAAATGTAATTTTCTAACAGAACAATGACCTCAAAAACACTGCCAAACTAACACAAAAATGGCTCAATGACAACGGGTACAAAGTACCCTTTATGCGACTCTTCAAAACGAGTCTTTAATGATTCGTTTTGCTGATTAGAACACTGCACACATTTTGCTAGATTTGTAAAAAAAAAGAATAAAGTTTTTTTTTATTACTCAACAAAGTATATCTATTTTTAGAACACGTCATCATATCTATTTTTAGAACAGTGAAGTTGCGTTAATAATTACAGAAATTGATGTTGCCGATACCGAGGATCGAACCTAGGCTCCTAAATATGATATGTTATGCTTAGTAGTCGACGTGCTAACCAACTAAGCCACATCATCCATAATGAGATACGAGTCTTTTTGTGGCATTTTTTTATCACCTAAAAATAGTTATATTACGCACATTTTACAAGGTTTATTGTACTATTTTTAACTAGTCGCTTGCTAAGCATTTATGAGTCTTTTTGTACTCTTTTTTGATCACCAAACTGATTGCACACATTTTGCTTTCAAATAGTCGCTTTCAAGGTATTTGTTGAGTCTTTTTTGATCACCAAACTGATTAAAGTAACATAAAAAACAGTCGTATTAGGATCGTTTGCTCGATAAGATTTTGACTGCACACATTCTGCAAGAATTGTTTGTGCTTTTGCAAACTAGTCATTTTTAAAACGTTTAAAGGAGTCTTTTTGGAATCCTTTTTAGATCACAAAACTGATTAATCAGTTTTTGATCATCTATATGAATCCCAAAAGACTCATTTTGCTGATATTATCGTCAACAATCACAAAATTGCTAGCTGGGAAGATACAAGATAATAAGTATTATCTTTGTATTAAGATACAAGAAAATAAGGTACATATTATCTTTGTATTTGAGGTGAAACTTTCCATCCGCCGATCTTTTTTTTGTCTAAAGTAATTCCATTGGTAAAAATTTACTTGTATTAAGTTTCTAACAGTTTTACTTTATTACATATTCAAACATAAATATTTACTCATTCAGCCCCTTTCCGTACATGTGGTATGTACTATATGTATCGGAAAGGCTGTAAAATTTGTGGGCTTTTTCTTAGACTTGTCTATCTTTGAAATGCAAAAGTCCAAATTAATTTGGGTTGATTACCCACTAAACTTCAGACTCTTCAAATCAACTCCTTTTATTCTTATTTCTTACAAATTACGCTTAGTTTATCATCTAAGACTTCGTATACTCCTTTTCAGGAGTATACGAAAATTGGTCTTAGTCTTAGATGTAAAATCATTTGGCTTTTTCAGACAAAAATATGATTGTAAAAAACAACTGTTTGCCTGATTGTGCTCTTGATTGGACTAATATAGAGGAAGTGCGTGTGATGTGGTATACCTATTTGTTTTTAGATTGTCAAATTTTTAGTTTTTGTCCGATTTAATCAAACCTTCCATATAATACATACTTGTGATGTGCTAACACGGATGCATTTGAGGAAATTTTTAAACTCACAATTTCAGAAATATTCGAGAAAATATTTTATATCCCGTTAAAAGTGTTTTCAAAACAAATGTGCAGGTAATGTGGTACACCATATGTTGGTAATGGGTTATGGTGTTGTTAGATTTTTACGGGTAAATATATAAAAAATTTAGGTACAAATCTATCTCCTGCGTTATGCAAGTAATGACTGTAGCAGGAGATAATCGTTCGGCTGATGTCGCATCAATTGTTTTCCTTTTTAAATAAATAATTTGTGATAAGGCGATTTACTTCCTAATCTTAAATTTTCCCATCTTTTAAGATAAAAAGAAGATCGATATGGATAAAATTTGAGCGAAAAGTAAAAAAATCGACCCAGCCCATTAATCATAATTATTTGATTATGTCAATTTAGTTTTGGAACTCAGTGTAAAAACAAATTGACTGGTAAATGTATAGATTATAATTTCTATAGACATTTTCATCAAAATATAAAATAGGAAATCAATTAATATTTGTTTTTTGAATACCTTTTGTTATCAGTTAATTTGCCATATTTATAACTCTTTTGTTGTTTCGATGAAAACTGATAAGTTAATAAATAATACTTGTATAAATCCTATAATTATAATGGGAATAACCAGAGGGATTGCAAATACATTTGTAATTTCGATTTGAATACAATTTGATTAAAGTGAAAATAAAGTTCAGAGTTGGGAATGTATACGTGCATTTAATCATGTTTAATAGACATGCATTAAGTTAACCTCAGAGTGTGCCAAAGATAAGAATTTTGAAAAAATTGGAATAATAATAATTGATTAAAGTTTATTACATGATATTTACATGATAGATTTGAAATTTTTGAAAAAAAAAAACATTTTTGGTTTAAAAATAGGAAATATTTATACATACAAATAATATAATATAGTAATGGCTGGTGTGAGGATCGCAGGTTCGATGCCCACCAGAGACTCTAACCTTTTACACTATAGCAAGTATATTAAGGTCTTAGTTATGCTACTTAAGTTGAATTGTAATTTAAATAAATGTGTAATTTAAAATCAGGATTTCTTCTGCAGTATTTTTTTTTAAATAAGCAAGGAAACGAATTCTCTGATGACATTATAACAGAACTTTTGACGCCACAATTACCTAATATTGACACAAGTAACCTTTGGTTTCAGCAAAGACGGCGCCACAAGACCACAACCGGTTAAACAATTCAGTAATTGCTTAATAAATTTCCAGGTAGCGTAATTTCTCGATCTCAATTACACTCCTCGTTCTTGTGATTTAATGCCGCTGGATTATTTTTTCAGGGCTTTTAATGGCCCGGGTTGCAATTGATTTATAGAAAGCTGAAATTCGTAGCAACATTGACGAGACATGTTGTACGAATGAACGAAGATACTCCAGCAAGAAAAGTGTTTGAAAATTATCCCTGAGGGAACTCGTAGAAGAAAACCTCCAAAACTTCGATTGAATGACCATGTAGAGGCAAATGCTTGGCCTACGAAATTGGAGAATATGTACACAAGATCGGCCGTTTAAATAAGTAATTATTAATACTCATAGTTCCTGGTTGACCTCTGAATTTAATGATAAGAATTTTGAGGCACATTAAAATACTAAAATGTTTTATTGTTAGGAGATTGTGCTATATTAGTAAACATTATCATAATCATATTTCAGTTGTTTTCTGTTTACCCTAATAGATGGCGCACTCTATATAAAAATTTTATTAATCAATTATTGCAATTGATTGATTGATTGATTATTCTAAGTTTTAAGCCTATTTGTTCAAAGGTAAAAAATAAGTACCAAAAATATTTTTCGTACATTTTTGGTTCTGCTCTGCCTTTTTTCCAAAAAGTACCAATTACGCAATTTAAATTTTGTTTCCATACCTATCACTTAAAAGGTTTTAACATAACCAATTTATTCCCTTTTTATCCCCTAATTTCAAATAAGTTCCATACGCATATTTGGCACTTCTTTGGTACTAATTGAATAAAATGTACCGATTTTATTTAAACAAAGCAAACATTTGCAGCACAAAGTTTCTTTCAATATTCTTTGGTTTAAAAGATAACAGTGGGTTAAAAAATGTGCCAAAAACTGTTTTTACCATTTTTTTTATTCCCTATCGGCCATAGTTTCAAAAATGTACTAAAATGTTCGCTGTTGAAAACTTTGTTTAAATTTTGTTTCCATACCAATTTATATTAGGATATATAACGTTTTCGGTATATATGTACATTAGGGTGCACCTTATTTTACGAAAGTGCGACATTGAACCGTTACTCTCCAAAAAAGTGTTATACGTTACAAAAAAAACAAGCTGTGCAATTTTTTTCAAAACTGCATAAGGAGAACACGTACCGCATCAGCCCACAAGGTGTTAAACTGTTTTGTTTGGGAAAAAATGTAAGTATTTTCAGTTTTGCCTAAATTTTAACCACATGGAATTAAATTATTTAAAACAATTTATTGGAATGTAAAAGAGCTTTTTGAAGGAGTTATTGCAATTTTTCCCCAAAAAATTTTTCGTTATATCTTCGGCATTTACAGTCGGATCTTAATGTGTGATATATCGATGAAACTAAGCTCCTGACATCGATATAAAACAGTTAAAGATCCAACTGTAAATGGCGAAGATATAACGAAAAATGTATTTTGGCGACCCCAATGTGCGGCAAAAACAAAAATTCCTTGTTTTTATTAGTTCGGTTGGAATTATCGAAAAACTTCCTTAGTAAAATTTTAACGATTTTTTAAGAGCTTTAATTTTCTGATATTAGGGAGGTACATTAGGATGGTAGGAACTGAGGTCTGATGGATAAATGCTAGAACCGGATATCTGAGACCAATTGGGCTCCTCGAGGCAAAAATATCGATATATCACACTTTAAGATCCGACTGTAAATGCTAAAGATATAACGAAAAATGTATTTGTGCATCGAAATAAAATAAAAAAATTTGTTTTAAAACTGTCTCAAAGCAATACTTTATATTCGGTGATGTACGGCGAACTTTTTTTTGAGACGCCCTAATGTATATATCGTCATCTTAAAGACCAAATAACTTATCTGCAAAAATTTCAAAATTGAGTTTTTTATGGATTATTATTCCCTATATCATAACGTATATCTGTGCAAAATTTTGATCATCTAATATCACAAATGACCAAATTATTACAGTTTTTGTACCTAGAGGACTGTTACTCACTTAAAAAAGATAAAACTAAATCATCAAAAATCGCGATAAAAGTTAAATTTTGTTGCATAGTGTAATTTAAACAGCCATTAAGTACTTTTTTGATCATCTGAACCGCCGTGGTATAGCAGGTTAGGCATCCGCCTAGCATACCAGAGGCCCAAGTTCGATCCCTGGCCAGATTCACTTGAAAAATTAAAATTTTCAAAAAAAAGCGGCGGTTCACCTCATAACTCAGCTAGACACTGGTTTTTGAGTATTATGCATTAAACACATAGACAACAGCAGGCTACACGAACACCGACTACAAAAGTCGTTGGCTGCAATCGTCGCCTCGTAGTCAGCTACTTAATTATTTTGGGGACGGCAGCTACATTTCGAAACACCTGTTTATGAGTGGTACCAATATCGCGTTTATAAGATGGACAAAATAACAATTTAAATTTTGATAAAAACGACATAAATTCATTTTATTAATTAACCTCCGAAATCAACGGTTTTCCTGTACCTGATAGTATATCTATATCAAAAAAAAATTTATAGAAAGATTTTGGTATGATCTCTAATAGTTTAAGAGTTATGGGCTTTTTAAATTTCAAGAATAATACGGTATAACTTTAGAAGTTTATATCCGATATTAACTTTTTTGGTATCAAACAAAAGATACTGAAAATATCTTTTATATTCTTATATATTCTTTATAATATTCTATATAATATTTATTCTTTATAATGGATTAAGAGCTAATATACTATAAACCGACTTTTTTTTATAAAAATTCGTATATCTTAAAACAATATATATATAAGTATGCTCTTTTATATAATGAATTTTATAAAGGACATACTGGGCTTTTATATAACATGAACTACGTAGCTCTAGCACGCAGCGTGTGAGTTGACAGTTTAAAAAATAACTTTTTAAAATTTTGCTTCTATTGAGTTAGAGTTATATAAATATAAATTTTTACATAATATTTTATTAGATATTATTATATACATTAAATATATAAATATTTTATAAGTATGTAAATTGCTTACATAAATTCTTCCCATTCTATTTGTGGTAAATAAATTCAAGTGGTTTAAATCGCTTATTTATTTCAATATTATATGGTGTTGACAGCACTAAATCTTTTATTGTCGCCAACAAAAATAGAAAATAGTTTAATTTTGGCTACAGCTACAACGGTGGTCGGTAGTCGTGTAGCCGTGTCGACTCTAAAAAATTTATTTCTATTTGAATGCATGTATTCTAATTTTGACAGGTTGTAGCCCGTAGCCTGCTGTTGTCTATGTGTTTAATGCATTAGGCTATGTAAAACTTCTCTAACTAATGCATTTGCCATTCGGAGCCGGCGTTAAAACGTAGGTCCCTCCAATGAGTCTAAAAATAGAATGGGATGCAGCTTATTTTCTGAGAGAAGTACCCCTTGTTCCAATTGGAAAAAAAACTAGTTAAAGAAACTATAACTAATAATAATATAATCAGGTATGTGATGGAAAACGATCGTTTTCAAATCGATCGATTTCAGATATATTTTTGAGATATATTTTTGAGATTTTCGGTTATTTCCCCAAAAAACTCAAACCAAATGAAAGATAAAATATCAGTCAAAAGGATTAAAGCCAAAATTTTCATTATTTTTGGGGGAAATAACCGAAAATTAGCTAAAAAATATGTCTGAAATCGATCGATTTCAAAACGAAACTGTCCATCACATACCTGAATATTTAATTTATATAATATTTATATGTATAAAAAAATTTATTTATTCATACTGATTAGTACTGCAGATAGGTTATTTGGTTTCAGATTTTTGCAATTCCAAATAATCTAAGTGACATAACATAAGCTGTGTTTGGGAAAACAAATTTTTTTCAACCGATATATATTTCTGGTTTAATTTTAATCTAATAATAATTTTATAACGTTTTTTCCTCTCCTGTAAACTTTTGAAAACTGTACATAGGTTATTTCGTCTTTTAGGTGACGATATGTATACACAATTTTTGCTTATTTAAAGATATAAGATAAGATATCGCACTTGATCAACAATAGTGTATTAACTTAAAATTTTTTAAGTATTACGTTTCAACAAAATATTACCTCTTTCACATCGAAAAACATTTTTGAGACCATTTCCATGGCACCGACTATATTTATTTTAACAGTTTTTTGACACTACTGAAAAATTTTAAATTTTGAGAAAAATTTTAAATTTTGAGTTAATGCATTATAAGATGATCAAGTGCGATATGTGATGATTTGCATTCAAATTCACTAAAATCTGTTTCTGTAGGGGACTTGGATTTCAATTCCGGGAAATAAGTTCTATGGGATTACCAGAACTAATTACCGGATTTCGACAAATTTCAATAGCAAAGTTGCCAACATGCAATAATTCTGTTATTTAGTTGTTTAACTTGAGCGATGATGAATCAGCTAGCAGTCAGTTTTCCCTTTTATATTTCCATTAACAAAACTTCAAAGTCCATTGAACGCTTATTTTTAATTTCAGTACGATATGAATTAATTCGAAAATTTTTATTTTTTCCACAAATTTCAAATACTTGCCTCCCAACGTGTATTATCCAAAACTAAAGGTTTTCCGCATTTGGTTATGGGTTGTTCCGTTTCCTTGGGCTCGGTGATAATCTCCGCTTTTGGCGGTTTGTCTTTTTTACTTTTGAATAATTTAACAATTTTTGACATTTTGTTTTGTCTTTGTGATTTAGTTTTTAAAAATTAATTATTAACAAATTTAAATTTGATTTAAATTTTATTGTCCAAATATCAAATATTAATTTAGGCTTGACATTTTATTTAGTCTTAAACAAAAAATTTCTATAATTTGAAAAAAAAAACTTTATTATTATTTTATTTTTTTAGACAATTTGTCTAAAAATGTGAAAATTTATATTTTTGAAATTAATGTCACTTTGCACAAATTGCGAGTTGTTTAATGTTTTACTTGCAGTTAGAGAATAAATTCTAAAATCTATTTGTGTGAAAAAATAGAAACAAATGTGGTGTTAATTTTATTTATTATAGTTCTCAGGTTTGTACTCGTTTGTAGGAAAGCGGACTATTAACAAAAAAAAAATGTATTTGTTTTATTTATTTTTTTGTTTAATTGCGCTATCAAAAACAAAATATTTACTTTAATAAAAACCAAAGTAAAGTACAAAAAAATAAAAATATTCAATATTTAGTAGAAACAACAGAAAATGCTTGAATTTCTTTTTTTTATATTTAAAATTGCTCATATTTCGACGAGTATTTAGTTATAAATTTATTGATTGTTTTGCAGAAAAGTAATTTCTCAGTGCGGAATAAATATGATAGATGGTAAACATAAACGAGGGATGTTTAATGAGTCTTAGGCAACAAAAAAAAAATATCCTATATAAATTTATGGATCGATTGTGTTTTGCAACCAAATTTTAGTTGCTTCGCCTACTGTCAACACAACCAGAAAAAAAGTTGCATATGGCAACACATGTCAGTTGCTTAAAGTGATCGAAAAAAGAGTGTAAAAAGAAAATACAAATATTTAAACTTTTGAAAATTAGTGCCGCTTTAAGATTTTTCGGATCAAAGTTTCCAGAACCTTGATATGGCACAACCTACGTTAATGCAATTTTTTTAACTAATAAAGATTTTTTAGTAGTTCTTTTTTTATAAACTATTTTATAGATAACATTTTAAGCTTTTATCAAGTTAAGGTTTTATTAAGATCTGTATAGTGGTTGTTAAGAAATTTAAGCTCAAAGTTCAATTTTTGATCTAATTTTCTTAATTCTTGTTTGTAATTCCTTTTCAAATCTGTCAACTCATTTTTGACTAACTCCCTCTTAACCGATTTGGCTCCAATTTGGTCCACAAGTCAATCTTGGATGTCAACACAATATTTTGTTATACTTAGGGTGTTCCCTATTTTATTGAGGTATTTTTTGCAATATATAACATGTAATAACACTTATGCCTTTTTGTTGTTTTTGAAGTCGAATATCTTTAAAACCGTAAGAGATAGGATATGCATGTCGGGGTGTTTTTTGTAGATCTTAACCTATGCATTTGCTATATATTATTATTCTTCAAATCGATTTGAAAATGACAATTATATATTGTTTTAAGTGATTTAAGAGTCTGAGGTGCCCTACTTTGGGCGGCAGTGCAGCCCCAGTAAAATATATGCTTTCTAGGTTCAAAACTTAAGCTCCCCAACATTTCTGCTATATGCATATACAATTATTTTAATCCGCCCAACGGTTTAGAAGTTGGTGACTTATTTCTATTCAATTATTCATCTTCAATTGGTATTTATGGCAGTCAATTGTTTCTAAAGTAATTTTACTAGCAATTTTAATAGAATTTTGTATGTAAAAATTTTGAGTATTTTCATTAAAATAAAAAAGTGTTCTACGGGTGGGTCCGGCAGGTGCAAAAGTATATATGTATATAGGATAAAAGAAAACACTTTTGCTCTACTTTGAATGATTTTGATTTGTGTTCTTTTTTTGTCCTTTAAAAGTTATTTTACGAATATATGGTGGTTTCAAATTTATTACATAACACCCTAACTACAAATTATACAGGGTGCGCAAATACCATTTGTTAAAAACAACAGTCCAAAAAATCTAAGCCCATAATCAATAATAGTTTTTAAGAAATCGTAATTAATATAAAATCAAATATTGCAAATTTCTTTCTATTCTAAATTAACTAAAATTATTTGCCTTTAGTAGCATGCCACGCCTACTACAGCGAATATTTTGGCAAAACTTTTCGGTTACCTTATTTTAAATTTGTTTCCTTGCTGATGGCATACAAATTTTGAGAATTTATGTCAAAAAAAAAAAAAGGATTTGGCCAATGAAAATTGTTTCTGGTCCACCGTGCGTTGTTGATTATTGAGCTAAAACTTTAGATTGTCCAAAAAATTTAAAAATACAGAATAAAAATTATTTTATTTGAAAATAAAGTTTCTAGGCATTGTCGGATGTATAGAAGGCACACATGTGTTTATCATAGGACCATGGGTATATTTTTTTCCACTTAAAAAAAAAATGACAGCAACTTCAAACTGAAAACTAGAATTGCCATCTACAATGATTAATAATTGACAAGGCAACTGAGGTCGTTGCCATGCGAAATGTCTTTTTGGCAATTGGCAACACAATTAAAGTTGAGTTGTAATACACAATCGAGCCATTAAAATGTTGACAACACACAGTGGATTGGAACAAAAAAAATATATATAATAAATCTGTATCTTCTAAAGGAAGGATTGTAAAGGAGGACCCAAAGCTTTACAAATTTTTGATTTACGGTTCCCCTGTACTTTCACAGTGTGAATAATTGGGCGTCAAAGTAGACCACCTCAGAAGTAAAAAAGCATTTGGACAGTGTAGCTCTTTCAATTGTTGCCTAATATGGTTGATTTTTTTTATATTTTGAAATGAGCTTGGAGAAACGAAAAAAACATGCTTACTTAAATAAAAACTGTTATGAGTTATAAGTTATTTAATTTCAAAAATAAAAAAACTAAGTTTTCTCTTCGACTTTTTTCAGTTTTTTTCAGATTGTGCATTCGATTTAAGCCGATAATTAAAATAAAAAAAAACGCTGATTACCAGGCAACATTTAAGGAAATAAAACTGTGAATAACGTTTTGTGTTGAGAAATTTCCAAACTATTTTCTTTGCTGATCAAAAAAATTGAATTTTTTTTCTCAAAACGATGCTATCAATTTTTATACCCACCATCAAAAAGAATGGGGGGTATATTGAGATTGTCATTCCGTTTGTAATTTCCTTAATATTGGCTCAAAAGCCAAAAACGATATATATTCTGAATCCTTATGAAATTCTAAGACGATTGAGCGATGTCCGTCTGTCTGTCTGTTGAAATCACGATAACGCCTAAACGAAAGGAGATAGCTCACTGAAACTTAGTAAAAATATTCTTCATCTTTGAGAAAATTTTGGTATTGAAATTGGGCAGAATCGGTTCACATTTGACCATAGCTCCCGTATAACCTCGTCTAGGCTAATCGCTTATTTGTTAATAAATGACAAATTATAGCAGCTATGATGACAAAATTTGATATATAGAAGTTTTACATTAGCCCTAGACAGCGTGTAAAATTTCATTAAAATCGGTTCACATTTAGCCACAGCTCCCATACAAAAAACTTACGAAAACAGCCTAAATTTCACCTAAAATACACTTAAATGCCAATAAATCTAAAAGTATAACAGATATAACCACTAAATTTGGCACAAGAAAGTCTTATGCCAATGCCAGCCAGTGTGCAAAATTTTGTCGCAATCGGTCACCATTTGACCTAGCTCCCATATAAAAAACTTACGAAAACACAAAAATTCAAAAAGAAAAGGGGATTTATGTCCGTCTGTCCGTCAGATAAAATCGTGATAGCTCCTTAACTACAAGAGCTAGTAAAATTAAATTAAGCACAAGGAAGTCTTATGTCAATGTCAGCCAGTGTGCAAAATTTTGTCACAATCGGTCACCATTTTACCATAGCTCCCATATGAAAAACTTATGGAAACACAAAAATACATAAAGAAAAGGTTGTTTATGTCCGTCAGATAAAAGCTCGATAGGGCCTTAACGAAAAGAGCTAGAGAGACAAAATTTTACAAAAGTATTTTGGATATCTTGAAAAAGATGTGTGTTGAAAATGGAAAAAATCGGTTCAAATTTAGTTAGAGCTCCCATATAACCCCGCCCCGGGAAACACATTAATGCAGATAAATTGAATACAATTGTAATAGCTATGACGATTAAATTTAAAATAGGGAAGTTTTATGCAATTTTTGGTCAGTTTATCAAATTTTATAGGAATCAGTCCATATTTGACTTTAGCTTTCATATAAAAAACACTCACGGAAACCAAAAATTTTAGCAAAGGCCAACTTATTAATGTAAAACTATACCCGGTTATGAGACCGAATTTTGATCAAAGTAAATACTGGGGAAACCACTAAAATATTTTTAAATGTTGAACTATAAAGCTACGGCAACCGAATTTAGTCCAAAGGTTTTACCAACAATACCAATTAGCTTAGAGATTTTTTCAGTATTGGTCCAGATTTTGAATTAGCTGCACCCTTGTAGATATATGAGATATATTTCTAAATTTAACACAACTTGATGGTGGGTATATAAGATTCGGCACAGCCGAATATAACACTCTTACTTGTTTTACTTAGAAATTATGCATTCGCAGAGAATAGGGTTCTAGGATGATTTTAATCTAAATTTTAAGTCGGTACAACATTCACCCTAAGTACAGTACTGAATTTTTGAAACACTCCTTTATACTTCCTTTTTGGTCAAACTGTAAATTTTAGAATATTGCAATATAGCAGAAAGTGAACGATATGTACTGTGTGGCTGATGAAAGCTGCTACCAAAAAAATAACGTAAACAACTTTTTTTCTGTGTAACCAACCCATTTTGTATTTGTTTATTGTATTTGTTTTTG
The DNA here is from genome assembly GCA_933228675.1 of Stomorhina lunata. Classification (NCBI taxonomy): domain Eukaryota; kingdom Metazoa; phylum Arthropoda; class Insecta; order Diptera; family Rhiniidae; genus Stomorhina; species Stomorhina lunata. Next base: position 62,465,640 of record OW121744.1, read on the forward strand.
AACAGGACTGCTTTAGAGTCCGTAAAAATAACTTTTTGATAAGATGTCACCGAGGTTAGAGGCCATTTGAATTATTTTTTTTTTCAAAACTTCATGATATACTTTAATAAAAATTTATTTTTTAAATGAATTAATAAAAAAATAAATTACATAAACTTTCCATAAAGTTATTTAAGTTTTTTAATGTAGCTTAATTCATCAGCCACCCTGTACACAATTACAAAGGAAACAAAAATTAACGCGATTTATAATTATATAAAATTAAAGTTTCAATTATTGTTTGATTGAAAACTTTTAGCACATACCTCGTACCAAATATAAAAGAATTTATGAACGTTTTTTTTTTTTACTAAATTAGAGGCAAAGGTAAATAAATATGATTTGATTATTGTTATTTTATCTTATCTTTTTGCAAATGATACCAATTCCTATTTTGTCCATATTCTACAAAAACACAATTTATTTATTGTTTTCGTTTTTATTAAAAGCTCATAAAACTTAAGCCTTTTTAAAAGTACTTATACCGAGAGCTTATATTTAAAAGGTGCTATATCCAAAAATTAAATTTTAAAGAAGAGTGGAAAAACTGTTTGAATTGATTTTTGTCGTATTTAGTCACAAGGGTTTGTATGAAAGCTATTGCCAAATATGGACCAATTTCAATGAAATTTGGTATAGTGATTGCTGCTTTTTTGTGGCCAAAAACTCCATTCCGGGAAGTGAGATTTACGGGAGGTACCAGAAACAATGGACTGATTTTGACTTATTATAATAGCTACGATTCCACTGCCAAACAAATTACATCAATGGCTCGATTGTGTATTGCAACCATTGCTGTCATAAAATTTTCGAGAAAAATCGGCATTATCGGCAGCAAAATTTCAGAAATCGGCAAAAGATCGGAATTGTCAAAAATATATTACAAATATGGCCGAATATTAAAACAAATTCATTGAAAATTTTTCTATAAAACAAATTTTATATTGAAAGTTTTTCTAAAAGAAAAAAATTATATTGAAAATTACCCTATACTAAAATTTTCTATACAAAAAATTTTTTATTAAAAATTATTCTATAGAAAAAACCTTATATTAAAAAAAAATTCTATTAAAAAAATTATATGGACAATTTTTCTATACAAAAAATTTTTTATGGAAAATATTTCTATTGAAAAAATCTTCTTTACAAAAAATTTATACAGGGAAATTTTCGATAGAAAAAATTTTGAATATAAACTTTTACTACAGAAAGAATTTTTAATTTAATATTTTACTATTAACAAAAATTTAAAAGATTTTTTTTTTGGTAAAAACATTTTATGTAAATTAAAAATTTTTCTACAGAAATAATTTTAAATGAAAAATTTTTAAAAAAGATTTTTCGAAAATTTTGGGTCAAACATTTAATTAAAATGCTTTACAATAGTGTATTGCACTAAGATCGCAATTTATTGCAATTATTTATTATTGTAATAAATAGTTTTTTGATAAAACCAAAAAATGTTGGTGGGAAAACCTTTCTTCAAATAAGATATGTGTATTTTTTTCGCTCCAACTATTTATTACAATAATAAATAATTGTAATAAATTGGGATCTTAGTGCAATACACTACAGTAACATTTTTCCATTTATGTCGTTCCCAAATTCTGATTCTGTGAATTTCTTCTATAGTTGCTTAACCACTGATTTGTCAGATATGTTAAAAAAAGCTATTAAAATTTTGAAGTTAACTTTGTTTCCGATATAGTCTCAGAAAACTCTCTTTACTATTTTTCAGGCCAAATATCGCCAAAATGGCGATAAAACGGCAAATCTGGCAAGCCTGATTGCAGAACCTTGTCTATTATAAATCATATTATAGATGGCAACAAGAATCAATTCCAGTCAATTCCAGCCAGTTATAGGCGAATTGCTGTGAATTTTGTTTGTAAAAAAAGCGGAAAAAATATATTCCCATGGCCCCATGATAAGCACATATATACCATCTATACAGCCGTCAAAGAGACAATCCAAGTTTTACAAATTTTTTGTATGACTTCCTTTAGAATATTCGACAACGTAGGTTGTGCTACAACAAGGTTGAAAACATTCCCATGGAACTTCTAGGAACTTCGATCCAAAAAAGTTTTAAAGTGGCACTAATTTTAAGTTTAAATATTCATATTTTTCTTTATCACTTTTTTTTGATTAAAATGGCTTTTTGCACAATTTTGGATAATTTTTAGCAACTGACAAGTGTTGCCATATACAATACCACTTTTTTACTAATTTTATTGCCAGTAGACGAAGCAACTAAAATGCGGTTGTAATACACAATCGAGCCACAAATTATCTTTCGAATTGCGACCTGTACTTTGATTACAAGATTTTGGGGTCCAGCGAGACGGACGGAAGGGCTGACATCGTTAAGTCGACTCAGGAATCAGTCTATTGGTATACTTAAGATGGGTCTAAGACCAATATTTCTATGCGTTACATACATTAGCACAAACTTATAATACCCTTCCAGCTTATGGTAGTGAAGGGTAGAGCGGTTCGCATTCCATACAAAAAAAAGTTGTGTCAGATTTAGATTATTTTAAAACAATTCCAATTTTTTTTTATTTTTACCACGCCTACAAATAACGCCCTTTTAGTATTTTGTTCACTGTGTCGCCATTTTAAGCCTGATCATAACATTTTATATATCCGTGTTTGCGGCTCTGTAAGGTCTACATTTCCCTTTATGATAGTTTTTTACTACCACGTCAATTTATAGTCATAACTTTTAAAAACTGGATTTGTACTTCGATTAGGGTGGGTACGAATCGAATTTTAAAAAATTATGACTATGTAGAAATTGACATGGTAGTAAAAACTATTAAAGAGAGAAATGCTTCCCTTACAGAGCCGTGAATACCAATATATAAAGTGTTATGATCGGACTAAAGATGGCGACACAGTTAACAAAATACAAAAAGGGCGGTATTTGTAGGTGTGGTAAAAAAATAAAAAAATAATAATTTTACATTATTTGCCAGAAATCGAATATATCACCTTTTGAATATAGGCATTCGCTATGCAAAAAAAAAACTTAAATAACAAATAAACAATCTATAATTCTTATTTCTTTGGGTTTATTTACTTGATATTTTACAAAGAATCAGTAGAACAAAGAACTTGAAATGTCTGGTTATCGTTTTTTAAAAAGACATGCGGACTGTTAAATTAAATGTTTTCATTAAAACTGTCAATAGGGTTTAAGGCTAAAGAAAAGTATTACAAATAAATTCTTTAAATATTTCTTCAGAAATAAACACACCTCTTTTATAGATCTGCACTGCGTACACTGACAAAAATGCATGGGTCATGTTATAAAAGATAATTTCGTACTACATATTTAAGAAAATTTTGTATTAAATTCGAAAAACGAAAATCTAACGAAATCACTTTTCATATATAAAAAAAGGAAAAATTACAATGTAATCTATGAAATTTATTTTTTAATAAAAAAATCTTTAGACCATTCAGTTCAATTCCATAAAATCACTTTCAATTAATTTCTATAATTAGTATTTTCCTTTTAAATTCGTAAAAATCAGTTGCCATAGAAATATTCAAACTCAAATTCAATTAAATTACAAAACTGCATGGTAATGCAAAAATATCAGTTCCATGGCCTGAAACAGTCACTCAATGCACGCATGGTAATTTAAACATTCAGCCGTTTTGTCGATCGAATAATCGAAGGGTCCGGAAATGTTAATATTGGCGTTAAATTGCATATTGTAATTTTACTACCCAGACAATACAAAAGTCCAATGTTTAAAAAAATCAATTGAATATCAATTTAATACAAGATGAATGCACTATGATATCAAATGATTGACTTTGACTATTACTTGAAGTGTAAATATTTAATTTTTTTTAGAAACAATTATAAAAAGGAAAAGCTTTGTGTATGACAAACATCCAAAAAGAAAGAACGAAAAGATGACTTTGTCATTCCTTCTGTAACGTATCGAAATATTGATTTGATATAAAACTATCAAGGGATTATTCCAGTATGTGATGGAAATCGATCGTTTTAAATCGATTGATTTCAGATATATTTTTGAGATAATTTTCTCCATTTCCACAAAAAATTCAAACCAATAAAAGATAAGTCAAAACAATTAAATCCCAAATTTTAATTTTTTGGGGTAATAACCTAAAATTATCTCAAAAATATATTAGAAATCGATTGCTTTAAAAGCGAAACAAAAATCGCATTTACTTAGCTTTGTTGATGCTAATTTGAAAACCAAATAAAGCAGAAAACAGAATTACATCGATAGCGTAATCGATGGCATCTAGTATATCATAAAGACCCAAATGCCAAATGTACCTTTACGTAAAGGAAATATCGTTATTCAATCGATTGCTACCCAATCGTTTGTTTGGTCTAAAGTCTGCTTGTTCGTATATTATCTGTCGTTCGACAAGCGTCGCTATTCGGCTGTGCATAATATGAGCTATGTCTTGTTGACCATATCAAGAAAAGTAATACCCCTCCTAGGTTTTCTAATTAAACCTTCTCTGAGATTATTTCGTACTTATTTGTCCGACCAATATTTTTTTTTATCAAAAGCTTTAATAACTTTGAGGATAGAGTTGTAATAACTTTTAATATGTAATTCGGATGGTCTTTCCAAATTTTAGATTTTGGATAGTTGGCGAAGTAAGTGTGGGAAAGAGCACTGAGGGAGGAGTGTTTGCGAACATTGCATTTGAATTTTCCTATAATGCAACTGGCAGAAAAATATTCTGTGGGGTAAATTTTCTCTATAGCATGTTGTTCGGTACATTGACCAATCGACTTAAAATGCACGTGATCTAACGGAATCTATGTGTGTTGAGAAAGAATCTTCGGGTTTCGGGAACGAGGTCTCTGAGATCGTAAGAACACTTTTGCTCTCCCCTGTACGCGGTCGAGAAGCTACAAAATAGACTTTGAAGCACCGGCCCATACATGAGAGTTTTATTATACCCTTCACCACCATAGGTGGAAAGGGTATTATAAGTTTGTGCTGATGCATGTAACGCATAGAAATATTTGTCTTAGACCCACCTAGTGGTATACCAACAGGCTTAGAATCACTTTCTGAGTCGATTTGTCCGTTCGTCCTTCTGGCTGGCTGGCTGGACTCCCATGTAAACCTTGTAATCAAACTACAGGTCACAATTCTAAAGATAAGTTAATGAAATTTGGCACAGATAATTTTTTTGATAATGGGACCATGGCTATTGAAATTGGTCAAAATCCGTTCATTATTTATGGTACCTCCCATAGGTCCCACATCCCGGAATTGATATATTGGCCACAAAAATCAATATTTTTTCATGATATTTAAAACAAATACTGCTTCGTTGAAATCGGTCCACATTTGACCATAGCTCCCATACAAACTCTTCTTTAAAAACGCACTAAATGAGACAAAAATCACTAAAACGCTCGTAAATCTAAAGATAATGAGAATCTCAAGTTTATTTTTTGCACACAAATATTTTGTAACATCTGTAAGCAATTTGACAGATAATCGATCCACATTTGTCCCTATATATATTGGGTTTGTGCTGATGTTTGTAACGCATAGAAATATTGGTCTGAGACCTTTTAGTACCAATCGGCTTAGAATCACTCCCTGAGTTGTTTTAACGATGTCCGTCCGGATGGCTGGCTTGTTATCATTGTACAGGTCGTAACTTTAAAAATAATTTGATGAAATTTGGGACAGGCTCATATTTTGGTCCAAGGACGATGCCTTGGACTTTCACTTTTTGAGCAAAATCGGATTACTATATTGGATGCCTCCCATAGACATGCCTTCCCGGAATAGAGTTTTTGGTCCTTTACAGCCACAAATTTACTTGTATTTTAATAATATTCAGCACAAATATTGCCAATGATTACCTTAATCAGTGTACCTAATTTTGTAGGAATCAGCCAATATTTGACCATACCTTCCATACAAGAAACATTCTCAAAAGCACAAAAACCTTAATAACTCTAAAGATAAATGCATTTGATTACTGAAACATTGCACAGATAAATATTTTATATATATAAACCAATAACCAAAATTTGGTAACAATCGGTCTACAATTGATCAGGCCCTTAGCCGGAAATAGCATAAATCTCGGAATTTTGAAAAATAACGCATAATATATGCATGCATGTCTCTAAGACACAAGGAAAACTTGTTAAATTGTTGGTCCATATTTGACCTCAGCAGTGAAGGGTATCATATAGTAGGGCTTGACGACTATAGCTTTTCTTACATGTTTTTAAGAAAATTTTTGTGTTTTCGAAGATATTGGAAAAAAGTCAAGCCGATTTTGCAACTTTCTGAAATGCAGTTATATAGTTTTATATATTCTCTTTAGATTTCAAAAATAAAAATTAGCTCGAATTTATAAACGAATCCAATTTTATAAAAAACGGCAAATTTGGGTTTCCTTTTTTGAATTTGTTTTTAATTGCTTTATATAAACAGTAAAATAAACTTTATAACTGCAAACAATTATTTATGTTTTTTTTTAGAAATTTAAAGGGTAATCATAAATTCAAAATTTGGAAAGTTCGAGTACCCTTAACTAGAGTTTGCAAAAAACCGTGAAAATGAGAAACCGCGGTTTCGGTTTTAAAACACCCAAAACCGGCCGGTTTCGGTTCGGTTCGGTTTTCGGTTTTTTAAATAAAAGTAATTTGATTTAAATTTGTAGTAAAATTTAGATAATTTTATTAGAACAAAGTATAAGGTATATTTATTAAAGCTCATATTTATAATTTAATACTAAAATTCAGGAAATTAATTCACGTTTCCTAAATATGAGGGATTTTTGAAATAAGTCTTGTTTCTTTAAGAGAAACTGCAGATCCCCTTTAGCTTGTATAAGTCCCAGTTTACATTGTACAATCTTTATCGCTGCGATTTTTGTCGTTCTTTCTTTAAAATTGCATTTGCGTTTAAATTGTACGATTTTTGTCGCCGATATTTTTTATTGACGTATGCTCAAACAAGTATTTTTCGCGTAAAAGAAATTGTTTTTCGAAATGGATATTGATAAATACCAATTAATAAGTGAGTTTCTTTATATTTTTAAATTTTAAATTTAATTCAATTGAAAATAAAGCCACTCACAACGTGAGTACTCACGATTAAAATTACGAATTGGGGAATAAACGAATTGCAAGAGTACATGCATATGTGTACTACTTTTAGTTTCTCTCTTTCCCTAGTATTTTTACTCCCCCTATTTTCCCACAAACTAAGGATTGCAACGACAAAAGTTGTACAATGTAAACTGGGACTAATATTTTCATCCGAGCGACAAATTGCTTCAACAGTCATTTTTACGAACAGCAACGAATCTTTAAAAGAATTTATAATTTCAAAGTCGATAGAAGCAAATCTAAGGTCGACAGCTTTTCTAAACTTTCATGAATACTTTCTTTTAGAAGCAGAAATCTAAGTGTAAACTTAATTAACGATTATGATGCTTTTTAACGCTTGTTTGTAAAATAGTATTACGAACTGACGAATTATTGAATGAATTATTAAATGATTCAAAGTTTCATCGTCGCCATCTTCAAAATTGTCTTAGCTTTCGTCGGTTTGAAATTCTTCCACATCTGGATTTATAAGAAATTTTCATAAAAACATCAGTGACTGAAAGCTGAATTCCGTGTGCCAACCATAACTGAAGCAGTGTTTGATTTTCAGATCCAAATTTGATATCTATAGTACATGGCACGATGTTTGTATCAAGTGAAATATTAAACTCAATTAGCTTTTGTCTAATGGTTTCTTGCGTTTGCTTGGAATTACAAGTTCCAAAAATACTGCTGAGTCCCAGGTTATAAAATATACCGTCACATACCGTCCTCCCCTTGCACTTGTCCATTGTAAGGCACCTTTTGTTTTTTTCATTCTTCTGCTTTATTTCATAGACAAATTATGTGCAGATTTATGATAAGATAATGTTTTTTCTAAATAATACCAACCAAAAAATTATAAAAAATAAATAGCTAAACCCGCGGTTTTTTCTACGGTTTTCGGTTTCGGTTTTAAGGCATAAAAAACCGAGGTTTCGGTTAAAACCGAACTGCAAACCCTACCCTTAACAATTCTGTCATACATACTGATGCAATCAGATTTATCGTTTAGAAGATATAGATTTATTACCACTTTTTTTTTGATTCAAACCACTGTATGTTGGTATTGCATTCAAATGATGATAACTCAACTCTTAACATTTCATCATGTGACAGTCAATTTACTACCTAACCTCAAATTTGTCCACCCCGTACTTTTTACAATATTTAACTTAAAATTCCATTATTACAATACTTTCAATACGCATCATTTAAATGGTATTCTAAGGGACATTTTAACCACAAAAATAATATCATATCAATAAAATTTATAAAAAGAATTTCCCTTTCAGAATAAAAACGTAAATGTTTTAACCGCAAATAAAAAACTGAACAAATTCATTGTAAAAAACATATTTATTTAAAAACTTAACATATGAAAAAAAAAACTCTATCTTTCGACGTTTACCGCAAGAAAACAAATCAAACCACAAAATTGTTGAGGGGGGGGAAATATAATAATGATCTATTTAAATATAAATAAATATCGTATAGTACATTCATATTTAAAAGTTCACTAAACAATTAGCAATTTCTTAATTGCATGCACAAAACACGTGCTAAAAACCCGACCGACAAATAAAATCACATATAAATTTTTAATTAAATAAAAAAATAGTGTCGCATTCAAATTGAAATGAAAATAAAAATTAAAATAAGAATAATATTATGATGCAAGACAAGTGCACAAGTGCCGAGAAATGAACTTGTTCTGTTTCTATATAAATTATAAAAGATTCAGCACTTTTTAATATTATAAAAATTGAAAATTTTTATTGTAAATTTACGTAAAGATTGCAATCATTACGTATTTATATTTTGTCACATCGCGATGTAAAATATTTAAAAAAACAAGTAAGAGTGGTATATTCGGCTTTGCCGAATCTTGGATACCCTTCACCAATGGTGTTCCAAAAGTACTTAATGTAATTCGTAGCAATATTTGGTTATACTAGTATTATATGCAAAGAGTCTTTAAAATTAAGAGTCGGAAAACGAAAACCTTTTCGGTGGCGTCATCATCTATAATAGTTATGCACCCAAAGGTTAGGTTGGGCAGGTGGCTGATGTCTAGGGAAGCTTCACTTGGGTTCTAAAGTGGTCCCTTTGTGAAAGATAATGATTACTAGACTACAAGTAGAGAATGCATATTTAAGCCAGCCAGTAGCTTCGAAATAAAATAGACACATATTTTACGAACATTTAATAAAGTTCGATAGACCAGATAAACCATGCAGAAAAGATGCTTCAAAATGTTGATGCCCTTAGATTTGCAATAGCACATCGATTTGATAAAGTTTAAGTATTCTGACATGCAACCATGTGACATGTGCACTTTAATTCGTACGAATTATCCAACTAGTAAAAGTTCTTGATTAGTTATGTAAAACTCTGAAGTTAGCGGACTGATTTAGGTCAAAGCTTTAACAATGATTGTCAATGTATACAAGCCTTAAAATTATAGGGTATACACTCTTAGTTTTAGATACATACGTGAAATATATAGCTTTTGAATGGATGGTTATCAGCTTTGTCGGAAAAGTTTACTTATTAATTTGAAGTTAGTTAATTAATTAAAATGAACACTTCATCAATAATATTTGGGATGTATAGTTCTTTCGATCTGTCCGATGGATGTTTGGAAAGTTTTGCTCTCTTTGTGCAATTTTAATGTGATTTAATTATCAGCATTAAATCGATTCCCGGTCGGGTTTATATGGGAGATTTCACTAAATGTGAATAGAGCTCGCCCATTTTCAATATCGAACTTTTCAAGAGATCAGAAATACTTTTGTCAAATGTTGTCCCTCTAGAAAGTTTATTTTAGGCGCTATTGTCCTGAATATCAATATTGTACAACGTCTTTATACTAAATGTCATCATCGTATCTATTATAATTTGTCATTTATTAGCTACTAAGAGATTGCCTTAGGCGAAGTTATACGGGATCAATTGTCAAACGTGAACGGATTTCTCCCAATTGCAATTAAAAAATTTAAAATCTTGTTGATATGTGAGATACTTACATACATATGTAGGTTTTGAACGGATATCATGTAATTAGCTGCATTTTTGTACTTCCTAGGAAGATTACCTATAATTTGATATATAATACATTCTCAAATGTTATCATAATGTTCAAAAGTCAGACACAAAATTAAGATAAATGCAGTGTGTCTGTCTGCTAAAACCAGATTTGTGGAGCTCCTGAATTGTCCCACCCTGAATTTCAACATTTTCGATCAAAACACCATCGCTTAAAAGCTAAATTATATCTACAGAATGCATCAGGATTTAGATAATCTCCTGCGAAGGACGCTATTAAACTTCATCAAAATAAACATCTGAGATATCGACAAAACAGGAGCTCCAAAAACTTGACTACAACAGAAAAAAGGACAGACAGGTAGACGGACGGACAAACAAACAGACGGACGGACGGGCAAACAAACAGACGGACGGACAGACGGACGGAGGTCGCGAAATCGATTCTTGTGCCGATTCTGAGTTGATCGGTACAATTTGAATGGTATTCATAATCAGATTTGTGGAGTATATATATCAGATTTAAGAAAATCCTCCCATAAAGAACGATGTCAAATTTCATCACAATCGGTCCATAAACAACTGAGATATCGCTGAAACAATACTTACAAAATGTAAACAAAATTTCTTAGACACGTACTTTGGGCAATTTGCTGTACATCAAATGTAGTGTTATGGCGATATCTCAATTGTTTATGGACCGCTTTTGATAAAATTTAATAACGTGCTTGGTGGGGGAATTTCCTAAAATCTGATATAAAATTTATGTAGGTCCATACTAAAGGAGGATAGTTTTTCCTATTTCTGCATTTAATTTTTTCAACAAACATTCTCTAATGTGTACTTTGGGCAATTTGCGATACATCAAATTCAGTGTTTTGGCGATATCTCAGTTGTTTATGGACCGATTTTGATAAAATTTTACAGAGTGCTTTGGGAAAATATTTTCTACAATCTGATATATAACATATTATCACATGTACACCAGGAGTATCTTTTTTCTCTTGTTATTTAAAAGTGTGTTTCAATCAAAAATTTTAAAATTTTCGTCTAATTTTTGGTATTTTTTCGATATTTTCGGTGTTTATAAACCGATTTTAATGAAATTTAATAGCGTTCATTGCGGGAGAATTTCCTAAAATCTGATATATAATTTATGTAAGTCCATCCTCCAGGGGCTTCAGAAACTTGATTTCAACAGACAGACAGACGGACAGACAGACAGACAGACAGACAGACAGACAGACAGACAGACAGACGGACATCGCTTAATCTCCTCCCGATTCTGAGTCGATCGGTATAATTTTTATGGGGTCTACGATCACTAATAAAAAAATTACAAATGGAATCACAAACTTATAATACCCATTCACCTATTGGTGAAGGGTATAACAAGTGGGAAAGTGGTATAGTAAATAGGTCAAGCCCGACCATACGATACCCTTCACCACTAAGGTCAAGGGTGTTCTTTTTTCTGTATAAAGACAAATATTTGCTAAATTTTGCCATCATACAAACATTTTCTTAAAACTTATATATTCAACCTGTTTCCGTCATTTGGACTTATATGAGAGCTAGGGTCAAATGTGGACCGATTATCTCGAAATTTGGCAAATTGATTACAGTTGTTACAAAAATTATGTGTGCAAAAAATAAACTTGAAATTTTCATCATCTTTAGACTTACGAGCGTTTTAGTGATTTTTGTCTCATTTAGTGCGTTTTTAAAGAAGAATTTGTATGGGAGCTATGGTCAAATATGAACCGATTTCAACGAAATTTGGTACAGTGATTTTAGTTTACATAATTCACAATTCCGGGAAGTGGGACCTATGGGAGGTACCATAAATAATGGACCGATTTTGAGGAATTTCAATAGCCATGGTCCCATTATCAAAAAAATATTCTGTGACAAATTTCATCAAATTATCTTATCTAGAATTGCGACCTGTGGTTTGATTACAAGGTTTACATGGGGGTGCAGCCAGCCAGACGGACGGACATCGGTCTAAGACAAATATTTCTATGCGTTACATACATCAGCACAAACTTATAATACCCTTTCCACTTATGGTGGTGAAGGGTATAATAATATGACTAAACCGTCCACATTATTAAATTTCTTTCGAGATGACAACCGTTTAAAATTAACGGAAGGATTTTATGGTTTATTTCGGTAACAATATTTTAGCGGTTAAGAATAACCATAAAATTAATTCAATCTAATAAATATGAACATTAGGGGTATAACAAAATTTTGGCCCTAGCACTACGCGATGTCTAATATTGTGTTATTTACGAATACATTTTTTTAGGTCGTTTGAAAATAACCTCACCCAGAAAAGAGATTTTTTCAAATCCCTCAAGAAAAAAATTTTATTAAATATTCTATCAATAAATGAAAAAAGTTAAAATGTTTCTAAACTATTACAGGACAAAAACTTGTCTACTTATAAAAAAAAAAACTTAAAATGCTTTTAATGGGTTAGTTCTCAAAATGTCACTGAACGAACCTAGCCGTCGCAAATTAATTTATAAATTTTGTGAAGTAAATCTAAACTAAACGAAAGGTAAAATTTTTCAAAATTTTAAAGACATGGGTTTAAAAGAACTTTTATCAAACAATAAACTCATGTAAGAATAATACGTCAATTGAAAGAAAGCGTGGATCAGGTCGCAAATGTAGTTTGCAGTTTCCAAAGTTCGGTCTAAACTGAAAGTTGAAACAGTAGGCCTCAGTGCAAAATCGTATCGGCAATTGGGCAAGAAATATAATTGTGACAAAAATACAATTAAGGAATATTTAGAATCGATGAGAGTCCAGAAAAAGAAAACAAAACCATTTACTACCGATAACCAATAAAAGGTGATTAAATGCAGGTTACGCTTTCCAGAAATTACTTTTCTTGCTCATCAGAGTACAAATGCGTGATGGATGACTAGTAATATTTTAACGTCGAAGGCGACGAACGGCAGCCAAAATATTATTTTGAAGCAACCGAAAAGTCCCCTACAAGAAATGAATGACCGAAACTAACACATAGGCAATTTTTTTACTAATATCTTTAAACCATTTTTGTATGGAAGAGTGAAACAACTACAGATATCTGCAATTATTTCGCTCTTACATATGTAAGAATATATTTTGACAACTCGTAAATTGTATATAAAAATTTTATTGTCGAAATTATTTTAATAAAAATAAAATAAAATTGTTTATATTTAATTATCAAACATTTCAAGGTAAACGGTTTAATAATCGGTGGAACTTATGGGGCAGTAACTTTACGTTTTATTACAGGCTTTCGGGAAATATTTATCAAAATTCTCTAGTAAGCAAAGTGCACAACCAGAACAGGAAACATTTACTGAATATCTTGTTAAAAAAGATAAGTTTTCTAAAATAGATTATAATTCTAAATTTAATTTTCGTATTCCAGTTTATGCAAAATTATCATGAAGTGCTGTGTCAAATAAGAAAGTGTCACCTATAACTATTCCTATGAATTGGATTTGTATCAAATAGTTTCTTTAATATTTATCTAAACGATAAATGTTTTTAAATATAATACAATAAATAAATTAAAATTTGGACAGGTAAATGTATTTTCCTTTGTTGTTTTCTGGCTAGACAATTGGGGCCGATATATACATCAAGACTGATTAGTCACCTGTGACCGATATTTACATCAAGAGTGACTAGTCACCTGTGATCAATATATACATCACCATTGATAAGTAAAATGTATTAGAGTGAGCGGTTCGGATATACATATCTGGAGCCCGAACAATACATGTGTAAGAAAGAGATGCAAAATCACATGTATACAAAAGTTTCGGTCAGCTTTTTCATATTTGCCTTAATAAAATGATAGAAACTGCTAATTGATATAGCAGTCAACACTACCAGTCAGTTGATCGGTCAAATGACTGGTCATGTTCTTGTAGGGTTTAAATTTTTTTAAAAGACAAAGTTTCCGGGAAAAGTCAAAAGTGAAAGTTGTGCATGAGCAAATTTATAATGAAAAATGTTTGCCAAAGCTAAGAAATTTCATCGAAAAATATCATCGGGAAGAAAAAATAGTTTTTTGGACGTAAATGGCTTGCTCACACTATTCGAAGTGCACAATAGATAATTTGAAAAATAAAATAGAGTTTGTGCCAGTGAACCCTCCAAATGTATGACAACTGATAACCGATAACAGAACCTCAGTTGCTTTTTCACTTATTAATCACATTGAAGATAGCAACAAGAGTCAATTTTACTTGCCAATTATAGGTTATTTCAGCAACCGGGAATTTATAGTTGCTGTCATTTTTTTTTTTTGTAAAAAAGTGGAAAAAATATATTTCCTATGATAAGTCCATGTGTGTCTTCTATACATCCGGCAATGCCTGAAAACTTTATTTTCAAATAAAACAAGTTTTAATTCTGTATTTTTTCAATTCACCATACGTTTTGCTAGGCACATTTTGCTATTTGCAAAAATCGGAGTTCCACAAGAGTGATCGCTGTATGAAAAATATTTTTTGTTTTAATTTGAAATCGGCATCTAGTTCTAGACATAAACAAGTCTCCAGGGCCGGATGGCATTCCAGCATTGATTTTAAAGCAGTGCTGTTCGACGCTTGCGCGTCCATTAGCTTACCTTTTCAGCACCTTGTGCCGTTGTGGTAAAATTGTTCTGTGTTGGAAGGTTGCTAATGGAACACCAATCACTAAAAAGGGGAGGCTGTCAACACTCTCCAAAGATTTGGAGATTACGGTAAATCACTATCTTGTTAAATATCTGGAATTTAACAGCTTACTAAGCGAAATCGGTAAGGACCGCTTTTCTGGAGACCAGCTACCTTTACCGGAGACCTGTGTAATTCAATACACCGTTTGATAGAGTGTGGCACAGAGCAAAACTTTTTGCTTTTTGTGTTTAAGATTAATTCAGAGATATCGCAAGTCTCCGTTTTTTCTCCTACTCTTTTTATACGACATTCTTTCGGTTCTGATTGGTCTTTACTCGGAAAGCCCAGACTGGGTTATCCTTCATCTCCACTACGGACACTGATCTCCTCGTGATATCACATGTAGTGAGCTGTGCCGTGAGTTACCCCATAAGAACGATAAATATATGAGTTAAGACGTCGGGCTAGTAACCTACCTTTTGGAAGAAAACAATTATAATGAAAATGCTTAAATTAGAGGAAAAACTTCCCCCCCTAATGTTAGAAAAGGATGTTCGAAATTTCGATGAAAAGACCAAGTAGAATATGCGCACAAGATTGAAGTGCATGAAATTCTAAAATAAGCTAGGCCTTTGACCTTAACAGGTTGTGAATAAAGGCCATTTAAAGAACTAAGTATTTATTTAATAATATATCAAACCTTTTAGAGAATGGCGCAATAAGGCAAATGAATGAATGAATTATTAAATCGCGATTTAGAATTAATCTCAGAATGGGGTCGATTTAGTTAATCTGTTTTAACAGGGGTGAGAATATCGAGAAATACTTTTGATACTCTTGATGCTCTGATCATGAGAATTCCGTTCGACTTAACCACATTTTTCAAGTGTCGAAAGAAGCATTCAAGTGTCTCGGTTTTCTAAAACGGTCTTAGAGATACTTCACTCCATCCTTACTACTTATTTACACCTATACCGACCGAAAATGGAATATAACTCTCATGTATGGGCGGGAGCTTCAAAGTATATTTTGGAGCTTCACGAGCGAGGGTATGGTATCCAATACCATAGATTTCACCACCGTCGCAATGTGGGTTATATCACACTGTTCTTTTGGAATGTACTCTAATGAAATCAGGAAACTCATTCCCGAAATTCGAATTTTTTTACGCAATACACATCCATCTGTTAGTTGATTGGACAGTAGACAGTACAACACACTATAAAGAAAATTTGTCCATAAGCCGTACAATTCGTATATGGAATTCGTTTCCCGCAATAATTCAGAAACCATTTTTTACCATGGAATTGGATGGTAAAAAGTCCCCATAACTATTTAAATTTAGACAGGAGTCATCTGAAAGTTGATTCTTGACAGAGACTAGAACTTCAAAAAATCCTGGACTTATTGACCCGCCTTCGTATGTCGGCAGTATGAAAAGTTTTACAGTTACAAAGTGTCAATTAAAAGCTAGTAATGAACTTATCGGCTAAATATAGACTTTGTTGGTACACGTCTTTGAGTTAGTTGTTGGGAGTGAAATTTTTGGGAGTATTTAAAAGTT
Source organism: Stomorhina lunata (assembly GCA_933228675.1). Taxonomy (NCBI): domain Eukaryota; kingdom Metazoa; phylum Arthropoda; class Insecta; order Diptera; family Rhiniidae; genus Stomorhina; species Stomorhina lunata. Next base: position 62,482,105 of record OW121744.1, read on the forward strand.
TTTTTTTTTTACGGAGCAATACAACACTCGTTGTATTGTTGATGATGCAGAAAGCACCGGGTCTACACGTTTAAGGTCTACACACCAAAATTTTGTTGTTACTTCTGATGAAGCGGAATCCCCATAAGACTTTTAAAGCTATTGTACTAAATGATAAAGAAGTGAATGCAAGCATACAGCCAAGACTCTATAATATAGAGATGTTGCACTTCATACATTTATTTCTGCCAAAAGTGAAATTAAAGTGGATAAACAACAATGTATGTCTTCTAAAAAAAAAACACACAAGCGCTCAAACAAACATACATTTAATGAGCACATGCGTGTGCCTTAGCTTTCTCTTATTGGATAATAGTCTCCATTAGTTGTTTCCGAATTAGAGTAAAAGCGGTATACTCTTTTTTTTTTGTGGGACTTATCAAAAGGACCATACAGCAAATCAATGTATGGAAGTGCAATATCTTTATTTTATAGAGTAGAGCCGTAAATTTTCAGCGAATATTGACATATTTTTCATTAATATTTTATGTTTAATAAAAATTATCCAAATTTCAGTGTCTGATAAAAATTCAGAGCTTTTTTTTTACAAATAATTGGAACATTAATTATTTTGCACTTATCTTAACCCTCTGCGACTGATGTGGTAGTGCAGCAGATACCAACAACGCCTAAGTTCTGTTTATTCATATATAAAAAGTAATATGCACTCATAAACAAAAATAGTTTTATTAGTTTTACAAAACGGATCTTGGGAAAATATAAGCCATGAAAATGGTGTCAAGTAGTCTAACAAGTCAGTCGCAAAGGGTTAAGTGTAAGTACAAACTATATACTTTGTAACTATATACTTTGTAACTATATACTTTGTAATGTAAGGATTTGTTATACTGATTTAAAAATTCGACCATGATAGATGATTTGCACTAGACTGCGAACTGGGCTATTGTGTTTGTTGGCGAAGAATTGCAATCATTGCATGTGGACACTTGCCAAATGCTAAAAAAGTAAAAGGAATCTTTGGAAGTAAATATTTCGACAGTAGTCAGCCCTTAAATTTTGCTCTAAAGACAAAATTGATTGATATAAAATAGCTATTCGTATGAAAATGTGAAATATTCACTGATAAAAGTTGAATAGCTACGAAAAACTTTCCAATTGAATTTGCATAATTTATACTTTCGCGAAAAGTTCTCTGAATAAGTTGTTGTCAATTGCTGATATTGACATAAATTCTATTTTATTTATAGAGAACAACGTTTAAGTTTTCAAAAGTTTAGTTCCTTGCAACTTTAATTTTAAAACCAGTTTAGTCTGAACAAATCAAAAGTATGTATGTATATTCGGTTCTGCCGATTCTTAGAAATATATAAGTATTCGTACTTTACCAACTCTATTCCTTTAATAAATCAATAAATGTTCCATTATAACCAGTGTTGGCACGACAAAATTTTTTTGTAACCAAATTTTCAGATAAAAATAACCAAATTTGGAAAAAAGTAACCAAAATTTGAAATGTCGATGTTTTTAAAGTAAATTAATTGCGAAACATGATATGTGAGAAGCGGCAATGAGAAGTATATCTTATATTCTTAAACGAGCAATAATTGTATGTATTTATATATATATATATATAGAATGGCTATCTCGAAAACGGCTCTAACGATTTTGATAAAATTTGGACAGTGGGTATCTTTTTTGATGTATAGGTCGAAGAAGAAGGGACTTTTGGAACTTTTACCTCTAAGAGGGTAAAAACGGGTAAAAAAGGGAAAAAATCGAAAACGCTATATCTCCTAAACTAATAGGTATAGAAACAAAGTTAAAATTACGTTTTAAACAGCTATGAAAATAAGCGGACAGGTGTTTGGTACTTTTTTGAAACTATGTCCGATAGGGGGTAAAAAAGGGTGAAAATAGTTTTTTTTTGGCACCTTTTTAACCCACTCTTATATTTTAAACTAAAGAATATAGAAAGAAACTTGGTACTGCAATCGATAGATGTAAAAGAAACATGAAACACGTATTTGGTACTTTTTTTCATTTTGGAGCCAAAATGGTTAAAAAAGGGATAAAATTATAACTTAACATCTCCAAAGTAATATGAATAGGAACATTATACATTATGTTAAATGCGTTTTAAAAAAATGTACCGAATTCAATTGGCACCAAAAAAGTACCAAATATACATATGAAACTTTTAGAAAATAGGGAATAAAAAGGGGGAAAAATTAGTATTATTTTAAACAAATGAATGTTTGTCTGTATGTATTTTCTTTATAGAATAGTAAACTGTGAATTTGATCATGTTATGCTCTTTAGCGAAGATGTTGCGTATAAGCCGGTGAATGTTTTAAAGTTGATAAGACTAAATTCCACTGAAAATTACTAAAAATTAATTAAATCGTAAACTGTACATTTGATCATGCTATGATCTTTAGCAAAGTTGTAGCGCATGAGCCGACGAAGACTTTTTAGTTGGTATGAATAATTTCAGACAGGTGGCGCTACAGAAACTTACTCAAAGTCAATTTAATCGTAATCTGTACATTTAATCATGCTACAATCTTTAGCAAAGTTGTTGCACATGAGCCGACGAAGGTTTCTTAGTTGGTATGAAGAAATTTCGACAGGTGGCGCCACTGAAATTTACTCAAAGTCAATTTAATCGTATGCTGTACATTTAATCATGCTATAATCTTCAGCAAAGTTGCTACGGATAAGCCGAAGAAGGTTTATGAATTGGAATGAGCAAAGTCCGACTGGTGGCGCCACAGAAAATTACTTAAATCGAAAACTGTGCATTTGATCATATTATAATCATAAGCAAAGTTGTTACGAATAAGCAGACAAAGTTTTCTTATATGGTATGAACAACTTCAGGTGGCGCCACTGCAAACTACTCAAAATGAATTAAATCGTAAACTGTGCATTTGATCAGACTATAATCTTTAGCAAAGTTGTTGCGCATGAGTCGACGGAGGTTTCTGTTGATATGAATAATTTCCAAAATTCTTCAAAATGAGTTAAACTGTAAACTATGCAAACTATGCGTTGGTCGGACAAAATAAATCAAATAATTCAAAATTAACTGAATATTTCTACAATGTCTTTCCTCTAAATTTATTTTATCACTTTATAATATAAAATATATAAAAACTTTAAAATTTTCCTCAAAATGCTTATCATAAAGCTTCGAGCAAGGCTCGGTCAACCAGGTACTACAATATTATATACAATAGTATATACAATATTAAAGTGCAAATGTTACAACATTTCACATTAGATTTATTGAATTTTTTCAACTTAGCGCAAAAGATCCGACCAAACAGTTATATAGAGAAATCAGGAATTTCAATTATGTTAGAAGCATTGAACCACTTGCGTCACCACTTTTAAATGAAAGATAATAAAATTATCAAATTAACAATGGATCGGATTGCAGAGATTTGTAAAAAATACAGTTATAGTGAAATTTGGAACAATGTTTTTAATAACGTATATATCGATAGCATAGTAGAGCAAAGTTGCTCACCTCGGGTATGTAAAACCTTTGGGAACGTACAACTTTCGAAAATTTGATCCGATCCAAAAGATTTTTACATTTTCGAAAACTTTTTAAAAAGATTAAGAAAAAACATGGAAGTAAAGTTCCTTATATCTTATAGTTTAAGAGATATTTGACCCCAAACATTTTCGAAAAGATTTCTTAATAATTTAAATGTGGGATAATTTAATTGTTCTTCTGTTATATTGTCCTTTTGGCACTGATCTGGATCCCATTGGGCACTAAATGTCCATACTAAAATAAGTTGAAAAGACCAAAATTTAAAAATAAAACTTAATATTTTTACAAATGATTCGAGGTTGTTCCATAAATTGTCTTTAACGAAATAAGTAAAATAAAAATATTAAAAGATACTTTTATTAAATTGACATCTTTTATAAAAACTCAATAAATATTAATTTTGGTATAACATAATTTTCGTAATACCACATAATACGACCTTGATGAAAATGGTCAAATTTCACTTATAAAATCTTTCTCGAAAAAACTAACCAAATTGAAAAAAAAGTACACATATACATATTAAAAAAAAAAGTAACCAATTTTGGTTAGAAGTACACAAAACGGCAGCACTGATTATAACAACAAATATCGTAAAGATAGCAAAAAACAAGTAAGAGTTTTATATTCGGCTGTGCCGAATCTTATATACCCACCATCAAGTTGTGTTAAATTTAGAAACATATCTCATATATCAACGAGGGTGCAGTAAATTCAAAACGTGGACCAAATTGGCAAAAAGTTGTTACGCTAGTTGGTATTATTGGTAAGATATTTGGAATAACTTCGGTTGCAGTAGCTTTATAGTTCAACGTTCAAAAGTATGTAAAAGTATGTATGTAGGTTTCCCTAGTATTTACTTTGAAGAAAATTCGTTATCGTAACCGGGTATGGTTTAACATTAATAAGTTGTTAGATACTTTTTGTTGAGCTTAATACTTAATATGGATAAACATGTTGGTGGTAATACGACAGGTCCATATATTTTGTTAGGAGTTTCTTATGCATCTACCGTACATAAAGTCTGGACATTGGTGCAATCTTAATATGCTGCTTGTACATCCGAATCTTTTTGATTGTAGATATAAAAAGGGGATGTAATATATCGAGCCCTAACCGCCAAAAAGACGCAAGCGCCAAAAACTAAAACTTACAGGAGAAGCATTTTTTAAAATAGCTTTGGACAGTGAATTGTACTTAAGTCTTTATTGTTTTTACTGTAAAATGATAACGGTAAATTCTACTGCCCTGATATTTTGTGAAATGATGCAGATGATCATGAATAATAAATTTTAATAATAAAATGATAATCGTCCATCATGTCGCTTAAGCCCTTTTGGCGGTTATGACTCGATATATATAAGACTTATAGCCAAATGTTGACCGATTGTAACAAAATTTTATACACTGGCTGGTATTTATATAAAGCTTATTCTTGCAAAATTAAATGGCCATAGCTGTCATAGTTTCTAAGTTAATAGCTTTTAACTGGCCTTTGCTACATTTTTTTGTTTTTTTATATGACAGCTATAGTCAAATATGGACCGATTCCTATAAAATTTGATATACTGACCAATAGTTGCATAAAACTTCTCTATTCTAAATTTAGTCGTCATAGTTATTACAATTGTATTCAATTTATTAGCGTTAATGTGTTTTCCGGGGCGGGGTTATATGGGGGCTCTATCTAAATGTGAACCGATTTCGCCCATAATCACAACATATTAAAAATACATTCTACAACATATCAAAAATACATTAGGAAAATTTTGTTTCTCTAGCTCTTGTAGTTAAGGAGCTATTGCGCTTTTATCTGGCGGACAGACGGACATAAACCCACTTTTCTTTTTGTATTTCTAGGTAAGTTTTTTGTATGGAAGCTATGGTCAAATGGTGACTGATTTTGACAAAATTTTCGATGACATTGACATAAGAATTCCTTGTGCTAAACTTAGTGGTTATATCTGCTATAGTATTTTTGGTGAAATTTAGGCTGTTTTCATAAATATTTTGTATGGGAGCTATCGCTTAATGTGAACCGATTTTTATGAAATTTTGTATGCTGCCTAGGGTCTATGCAAAACTTCTATGCACCAAATTTTATCATCATAGATATTATAGTTTTTTATTTATTAGTAAATAAACGATTAGAATAGGCGAGGTTATACGGGAGCTATGGTCAAATGTTAACCGATTTTACCCAATTTCAATACCAACATTTTCTCATAGATGAAGAATGTTTTTACTAAGTTTTAGTGAGCTAGCTCCTTTCGTTTAGGCGTTATCGTGATTTCAACAGACAGACGGATCGTCTTAGAATTTTATAAGGATTCAGAATATAAAGAGTGTTCTAAAAAAAATATGCATTTACTATTTTAGACAAAATTTATCCATAGTGCAAGAAATAATTTATTTTTTGATCAAGTTAGTTTCTATAGATATGTCAGATACTATTATTTTAGAAATTATTAATTTTCAATAGTTATTTCAATCAAAATGGACTGCGAAAAAAAAGTTCGTGAAAATATAATTAAAACTTTTCAAAAAAATCCGTCATGGACTTTTAAAAAAATAGCTAAAAATTTGAAAGTTGACCCTCGAACGGTTTCTAATGCCATCAGACGGTATAAGGAAAACCTGAGCATTGAAAGAAAACCTGGATCAGGGAGGAAAAAAGGTCCTACAGAAATTGGTAAGGCAAAAGAAGTCGAGCGATTCTTTCGAAGAGCGCCTAACACTTCTTTAAGAAAAGCAGCTCGTACGGTGAAATGTTCTACGAATTTTGCACATAGAGTCAAAGCTTATGCTGGACTGAAGACATACAAAGTCCAAAAGGTTCCAGATCGCAATGCTATAAAGAACTTAGAAGCAAAACAACGAGCGAAAAAATTGAAGTCTGATTTTATAAAAAAATACACCTGTTGTGTGATGGATGATGAAACATACGTACGGGCAGACTTTTCTCAACTTCCTGGTCAAGATTTATATGTTGCTGATAAACGGGGCAATGTTCGGCAAGAGTTTCGCACAAAAAAACAAACAAAATTCCCTAAGAAGTTTCTCGTGTGGCAAGCTATTTGCAGTTGTGAGAAGTTAAGTATTTGTGGCATCTGGCACAATAAACACAGAAATTTATGTAAAGGAGTGCCTACAAAAACGGTTGTTAAACTTTTTAAGAGAGAACAGAGTGACTATATTTTTTTGGCTTGATTTGGCATCATGCCACGAGAGGCAAATCCACCTAACTGTCCAGAACTTCGGCCTGTGGAAAGGTATTGGGCTCTGGTAAAAAAGGAATTGAAGAACACAGGAAAGATTTCCAAGAACATGTCCGATTTTAAGCGCAGGTGGAACACATGCTCCAAAAAGGTATCAGAAGCAACTGTAAAATCTTTAATGGGAGGGTTTCCGAAAAAAGTCGATAACTTTGCAAAACCCGAGTACTAAGTAAACATTTTAATGCTAAATGATTTTGTATAATATGTTATTATTTTAAAGTGTTTAAATAGCAGTGGAAACTTTTTTAATACATTTATTAAAAAGACAAGAACAAAGTAAATTCATTAATTAATTCAACAATAAGTGGGATTGTTTTTTAGTTAAGTTGAACAATACTTCTCACGTTGTTTGTAAATATGTTTAAATATAGTGTTTTGAAAAGTGCTAGCACGTTTTTATACACTAACTGGCTAAACCTGAAAAGCTTTTAAATTCTTTTTTAATTCTAATAAGAAAATAATCCAATAAATGTCCAGCTTTTGATCTATAAATTTGTTGCGTTATACATATTCAAAAATAAAGCTTTATGTTTTAAATTTGAATTAACTTAAAACTTTTTAGTTTTGGTCTACTGATAGTTTACTTTCATTTCGTTTTAGTTTTAAAATTGAGGAGCCCTAAATTTGCGCACAGTGTAACATTTACAATTACATAATTTTGTTTTTATGGGGGATCTGTTTGAAGATCAAGGCCAAGAAATTGTGCTACTTCTAGGGTTGGCGGTACAGTTGAAAATGTGGGGATATCAGAGGACCCTGACCACAAGCTGGGCATATGTTGGGGACGGCACGGTCAATGCGGTACCAGAAGATATTTAATCTGCTGCTCAATCCTGATCTCAGTTGAGCCAGAACGACTCTTGTTTCCCACGGCAGGTTCTTTTCTTCTTCTGGTATGGGCGCTGGGCGACCTCCTAATACAACATTCACGCGATAACCTGAAATCGCGGAGTTTATGAATGTTTTTTAATAATGCCATGTACGAGGTATGATCTAAAGGATCAAGTACATATCATCGTATGCTATCCTCATACATAGGAAAATTTTTCCTGACATGCCTCGGGGAAGATGCCAACTGTGTGTTGTTAAAGTTTGGATGATTTCTCCGATGACATCCCCAAAAGGAACTGCTGAGATATCATAATGTTGTGTTCCTTTACTGAAAGGATCTTTGTTTCCTCATGAAAATCATGTGCCTGTTATAGTTCTTAGGGCTGCATTTTGGCAACATTGAATATTTCTTCACTGAGTATCACTTAGCGACGCTGACCACACTGGAGCAGCATAAATTGCCACTGACCATCGCTTTATAGGTAGACAGCAAGGTTTCTTTGTCAATTCCCCAAGTACTGCCGGCTAGTGCAGTACTGTCGCAATTTATGCGCGACAGTTGTGGCATGTTCTGACAAAGTAAAAATGCTGTCGAGTGTGACTCCCAGGATTTTCGGGTGGTTCAATGTCGGAATTGGTACACTATCGATCTCGACGCCAAGTTGTGGCCTGGTATCTAAGCTCTACGAACGACTGACGACCACACAGATAATTTACTATACATCTCTTCAAATTTGTTGTCATTGTGGACAACAGGATGTCCTGGAAGAGGCTGACATGGCTTACCGTGTCAAAGGCTTTTGACAAGTCAAGCGCTACAAGGACCGTTCTTTCACAAGACCTCTGCTGGTTTAAGCCTTGTGCGATCTGAGTAGTTATTGCTGTTAATGCTGTGGTGGTGCTGTGCATTTTGCGGAATTCATGCCTTTGAAGTCTTATCTGTACGGATGGCCTTTGCAACTTTCGCAAGCGTAAAGTGCAAAGTGTAATTGAAATCGGTGGAAAAATGATCGAGGGTGGGTCAAAATTTTCTTAATGTGGGAAGAAGAAGCTCTGCCAACCTCCTGGAATGAAGGTATACTAGTCAAAATACCAAAAAAGGGTGACTCCAAAGACTGCAATAACACATCTTCCAATACCGAGAAAAATACTAAGTCGAGTAACTTTGAACAGAATATCCGATGCAGTTTCCGCTACACCCCGGGAAAATCAGTTTGAGTTCAGAGAGAATCGATCTTGTGTTGACCAAATCAACACAGTAACATACCAAGAAAAATTGTGAACTTAGTCCGGGCAATATACGTGAATTTTAAATATCGGGTCCTACACAAAGGTAAATTGTCTAATCCATTCAAAGTTACTATAGGAGTAAGAAAAGGATGTATCTTGTCACCTATACTTTGTATCCTCGTCATCGACAACATAATGCGCAGAAATCTGAATGGTAGACACGGTATCCAATGGACACGGTTTAAACAACTCGAGGACTTAGAATACACTGATGACTTATGTCTTCTAAGCCAAAGCCGTGGTCACTTTCAAGAAAACACTCTTGAATCTCGGGCAGCTGGGCTGGAAATCAATATTTCCAAGACAAAGATTATTTTTGGAGGCAATGGCGCGAACCCGTTGACACACATCAATGCGGATAATGAGGTTATTGGATGTGTAGGTACCTTTAATTATCTTGGTAATTTGGTATATACAAAAGGTGGCACTGACGAGGATATTGAATAGCGTATTAATAAGACAAAATCTGCATTCGGCATTGTCCGAGTTATTTGGAAATCTTGGCAAATATCAACAACAACTAAGTTACGAATATACAACTCGAATGTCAAGTCCATCTTGTATTACGGTTGCAAAATATGGTGGCCGAATCGCATAAGAAATGAAGATCTCCTAAACCCGTCAAACCAAATCCCTGCTTCTGTAGAGGTATGTCAACGGAAATGGCGGTGGATAGGCCACACGCTTCGAAGGCCAAATACCAACATTGCTCGACAAGCGCTTCGTTGGAATCCACAGGGAGGCGGCCGTCGTGTTGGTGCACCTGCTAGAACGTGGAGAAGGTCAATTCAGGCGGAGTTTGCAGGTAGCAAACTTTTCATGGAATGACGTACTAAAACATCGTAATAGAGTTCGATATAAAAGGATGGTTGAGGACTTATGCTCCACTGGGAGTCAAGGATAACAGAAGAAGAATTGGGAATATATTTTCATGGTACTTTTTACAATGAAAATAGATCTAATAAAGTTTTAATATATATTTCATTATCTTCAGACAATTAGGAGACTTTAAACGACGCATTAGAGTAAAATTAGGGTCGCCAGATTTGAATAGATACATCGGTTGGGGATCACCACAAGGTGATGTTCTATCTTAATTGTTATAAAGCTTCACTCTGAACGATATTCTAGTAGAAGGGTGGTTTGATAATTACATATGCAGATGATGTGGCTATAATATTCCAGATTCAAAGTACTCTCAGAGGACCCTTCTCACTAAGCAAAAATGGGCGGACGATAATGGTCTTGCAAAATATCCAAACAATGCAGAATAGAATCGGTTGTTATTGTAACTGCAATAATATTGGTAATATCACAGAAGTAGCAGTCTTTGGTTGTAATCTTACGAAACGATCTCCGAATCTTCCTGTACGAAGAACCGACAGCCGTGGGAATAGTAGGTATCAGTAGAGGAAATTGGTTTAATCATTCAAGTTTTTGAGTACACTCAGAGGATCCTTCTCACTATCAAAAAATGGGCGGACAATAATGATCTTACTGTATATCAAGACAAGACAGAATAGTATCCCTAGCGGAGATTGGTTTAATGGTTGTAGCATATTAGATGATACAGCATTCAAGTTTTTGAGTACACTCAGGGGATCCTTCTTACTATTGAAAAATGGACGACTACAATGGTCTTGCGGTATATTCATACAAGACAAAATTGATTATGTTTACCAGGAGGTACCCACATATATCTTCGGCGGGCACTAAAATTACTTTCGCGTACTTTAACAGGTACCTGGTAGTATTATTCTACAAGAAGATGAATTTTAAGCTTAACATCATAGTGTAGGGCTTTTTAGAAATCCACGTTCGCAATACATTGAAAAGGGTGCAGAGATAGGCAAGTCTGTACATCACGGGTGGGCTTTGTATCTCCCCATCGGATGCTGTCAATGCAATTCTGGATTTGTCAGCCATATTAAAAATGATATAACAGCGATAGAACAATGGACACATCTATTTAACAAGAAGTATTGCTATTAAAAACGGTTAATTGGCTTCAATGCTGGCTCTCGTCTCATAGTCTGGTATTCTTTGGGGTTACTCTAAGAGCTATAGCTAAATATCGCACGAAGGCTACCGGATTTGAGATGTTAAGGTTTTACAACAGTGATAAAATACATTATATGATAGCAAGCATCCATTAAGTCTCTGGATTCTGTCCTCCAGCTGTTCAGTGTCCAACTTATGTGGGTACCGCTCCACATCGACATACCAGGAAAATGTAGAGCAGACGAGTTAGCAAGACTACAGGTTAACTATGGGTAGGACAGGTAGGCGTCTGCCAGAGTACTTATTTATTGCAAATAAGTGTGGAACTACTTAGATAGGACACGATTTCACAGACTTTTGTCTATGGTTAGACCTGATGTATGATTACTTGTGTCCATAATGACAAGACACTGTCTGATTGAAAAGCATGCAACTGAGCTGAGTGACTTGCTGAAAGAGTCCATAAAATATAAGTCAAACTAAGAGTTGACTAACTCTGGGCTCTTACAGACTTGAGACTAACTTTAAAGTTTGGCGGTAACTCTATAATGGTATGGGGTTGCATGGTGGCTGCAGTAGTTGGAACAGCACAGCACTGCACAGTGCAACGTCAATGTTTTAGCCACCAATCACCCCGTTTTCTGCAAAAAATTTGGATTTTTAAAGGAAAGGGTATTTTTCCTAGAGGACAATGTACTTAAAAATCTAAAGTCAAAAAACCGTCCCAATAATTTGCTTTTATTTTATTTTTTATTAACGGTAAGTATCACAATGATATTTTTTTTATAGTTGTCAACACGAGTCCAATACTTATACAATGATACCAAATATCAGAGAGATTGAGCCAACAGCTTTGTTGTTACACTCATATTCGTAAAGAGCTTAAAAACATTGGGACAGTAATTTGAGTGATACCTGAGTGATCTGACTAATGTAGATATTAGCCAACTTAAGAGCTTTTTAAAGTAATCCGGAGGGTTTAACGGAGGAGCTTTACGCTGGCTTTTTGTTGTAACACAATTGACTTAATAGTGATTATTATTTAGACTTGCCATTCTAACCTATTAAGTGGCTGTTTGAGTCCAAAGTCTCAATTTATATGTTATGACACTGAAAGTAATTCGGAGTTTATTGGAAAACCTAAAGATAAGGTTTCATATTAATATTTCTATGCATTACAAATATTAGCACAAACCGAATATACCTTTTGCGCCTATTGCGGGAAAGGGTATAAACACATAATTTTTTGTGATTTTTTTAATTTTATGTTTTAATGTTTAATATTCACTACATAGTTTCCATTAAAATAGACAAAAGAAATAAAAAAGTGATGCCATAACATTTGGGGATGCTTGAAAAGCTAATTAAAAATTCTTAAGGCAAACAGAATAAGTCTAAGAAAAATTATTAGATGAATACAAAGTACACAAATGGATAGTAAAATATTTATTTATATTATTTCTATATTTCCTTAAAGAATATTTTTGAATAATTTTTTTTATTTATCCAAAAAAAAAAAAAAAAAAATTAAAAGCAAATCGATTTTTTTGTTTTCTTTACTTTTTCATCACTATTTTGCAAATTGTTTCTATTAAAATTATATTGTTTATATTTACTAAAACGAAATACAAACAAATATTTAAAATGTAGAAAAAGACCATTATAATAATGAAATATTTCCAAGTTCTAAAAGTTTTGTTTGAAAGTTGACCAATAAGGTGATGACAACAGTTTTTGCATGCGGGATAATCCCCATCGATTACCTTTAAAAGGGAAAACAATAAGCGGCGAATATTATACCAACTTTTTAGACCGATTTAATAAGGATTTAAAAAGAAAACGAAACCATATGGCCAAGAAAAACGTTGTATTTGATCAATATAATGCACAGGTGCACAGTGTCCATTGCACACGTGTGCTGTCTCAAGGGCAAATTCTTCGGATTTAGCGACTACTTCCTGTTTTCAAACGTAAAGAAATGGCTCGATGGACAGAGATTTAGCTCCAACGATAAAATTATTGACCAAACAAATGCCTATTTTAAAAATTTTGAAAAATATAATTTTTTGCAAGAGATACAAAAACCGGAGAAACGTTGGACTATGTATATTAAGTTAAGAGGAAATTATGTTGGAAAATACATTTTTGTTTGACAAAAAAAAAAATATTGTGTTTTATATAAAAAGTCGCGGACTTGTTGATCCGCCCTCGTATATTATTCTTGGCTTCAAAACGACCAACAATGGTGAAGGGTATCATATAGTCGGGCTTAATCGACTTTAACAATTTGTTGCTTATTCCTTTTGCATATGGGGTGTTAGTAAATATGACATTTGATATTTTATCTATTAGATAAACTAGTTTTTTATTTGCTTGGAATTTTTGTCAATAATATTTTAATTTAAATAAATAATAATAGAATAAACCGGAATTTTTCGTAGATAAATTTAAAAAAATATAGGTCGTTAAAGAATTGGTTCCGTCTTAAAATTATTCGAAATTAAATAGAACAGAAAATACCTGTATCTTAACAGAGGTAAGCTGCGAAGTTTGTATTGCGTCAGTTATCTGTCAGTCAACCCTTTGGAAAAGCAACGCAATTATTATGATGTTCCACAGACATCGGAAAGCATAAAGAAGTATCATCGAACAAAGAATTATTGTTTATTTTACCACCTATGATTTATATGTTTTAAACATTGCTGTCTTCTTTTTTAATATTATAATTATTTATTGTTGATATTCTTGAAATAAATATAAATAAATTTATACAACAAAGCAAATATTTATTTATTTCTTATTTATGGTTCATTAATTTATTGAGGAAGAAGTTCACTTGAGTCTACAAAATACTAGAATAAAAGCAGATTTATTTAATCTTTTCATTGTAAAATTATCAGCATTTTTATTAGTTTTGGTAGAGAGTTTTTACAATATGAAATGGTAAATATTATTGTTATCTGGGTAAGAAAAAGTAGGAAAGTTTTATAGTCGGTCAAAATAATGGACTAATTTCAACCAAGTTTAATAACAAAAATTTACAAATTACGGACAACTTTTAAATGAAATCTTGACGTTGTTTAAGGTATTGAATTTAAATTCGGGTTTCGTTTTTTAAAATTGGTTCTAGCTTGTGAGTTCGCGTATATTGGCAGCACTGAGCTATCATAATGACAGTCAGCTGTTGGCGACGCGACGCCGCTAGAAATATTATTTAAACTGTATGCGTATTTCTTTTAAAATTTGTTACACAAAAGGGATGGGGGATTAAAAATCTGCGAAAATAGCGTTACGAAATATGTGAACAGCCCCTTCAAATCATGTTGTTCACAGCTTTCTAGGTAAACGCAAATTCCCGGATTTTAAGCGGATAAATCCAAAGTTTGTTGCAAAATTATTGCAAGATTGGAGCTCGAATGTTTCACAAAATACATTTTCTGCATTCCCGTCTTGAATTTTTTCCTAAAAACATACGTAATATAAGCGACTAGAGAGCGATCAATATTTTTTCGAAAATTAAAAAATGATACCAAGGATTTTGGAACGAAGGCATGATGAGCGACTACTTTTGGACTTTAATAAGTTAAACAGATTTCACACAATGCATGTTACTCAGTTCGACTGATCTTTATTTCTTTTTAATGAATAAAATGATGATTTATTTTCAAAAATTGTAAAAAAAGTTTTTATTTAATATCTCGAAAGCTAGAACCGATATCATAAAACGGAGGGCATATTCGGATTCAGTTCGACTGATCTTTATTTCTAATTTAAACTTTTTAATGAATAAAATGAAGATTTATTTTCAAATATTGTAAAAAAAAAGTTTTATTTAATATCTCGAAAGCTAGAACCGATATCATAAAACGGAGGGCATATTCGTATTCAGTTCGACTGATCTTTATTTCTAATTTAAACTTTTTAATGAATAAAATGAAGAGTTATTTTCAAATATTGTAAAAAAAAAAGTTTTATTTAATATCTCGAAAGCTAGAACCGATATCATAAAACGAAGGGCATATTCGTATTCAAATAACCTTAGAAACAGCTTTTGGTTGCTTAGATCCAAAACCGTGTATACTTGCGTAATTTAATAGTGTTTGAGTGCCATAACAAAGGGGCTATTCACATATTACGTAACGCTATTTTCGCAGATTTTTAATCCCCTCCCCCCTGTGTAATACATTATACTATAAATACGCATACGAAATTCCTCCACCGTAACAAAACTCATACCCCCCTCCCCCCTAAGAGCGTTACGTAATATGTGAACAGCCCAAATGTCTATTCTAAATTTCTTTATTTTATCTTCAAGAATTGATACTGAGCTGATCAATATTATTAAAAGTGTCAGATCAATATTTCGTTGCGTTACATACATTAGCACAAATCCAATGTATGGAAGTTAGGATATAATTATAAATTATTTAAGGATGTCCAAAAGTCCGTAACTTTTTGAATTTAAAGCCTCTTAATTGAAAAATTTGAAAATTAAATAGTCAACTGTTGGTTGAATAATGTCTGCGCTTGGCAGACGTTGATAATAGTCTTCTACCTTGTATTTGGAGCACTATTTTTGCTGAAAAAATCAAACATTGAAAACAAGGCTATGCTTTACAAATATTAGAGGCACCCTGCTCCATTCATTTTGATGGGAAGGGAGTGGTTTCTGATTTTCGATGTGGACGTACAAGCACGGGAGATAGTAAACACTTTAGACGTCCAGTTGTGGTCTCTACTTTTGAAACAATTGAAAAAGTTTTAGCTGACCGTAGATTAAAAGTGAGAGAGATTGTGGACGCCATAGGCATTACACATGACTAAGTGGTTTCAATTCTGAATGATCACTTAGATAAAAGACAATATAATATAAAGATATTGCACTCCATCCATTTTGTTGACAAATGTAAAATTAAAGTGGATAAGAACAATAGAAAATACATTAACGCACAAAAAAACATACATTTTATGAGCACATGTGGGTGCCTTAGCTTTCCCTTATTGGATAATCGTCTCTAATAGTTGTTTCCAAATTAGAGTAACAGAGGTATGCTCTTTTTATGGGACTTTTCAAAATGACCATACGGCAAATCAATGTATAGAAGTGCAACATCTTATAGAGTGTTTGCTTGGATATAATAAAGCTTTTCAGAAGATTGGTGCTGCATTTGCTCACAATCAACCACAAGCGCAACCGTTAGACAATTTCGCAGGAATTTTTGACGTTGTTCAACAGCATTTGGCCAAGAAAAAGTATATGTATTTATTAAAATGAAAAGTGCAAGTGTATACCGAAGTGTGAGTGTATATGGAGTTTTCATTGCAAAAATCGATGAATTGGACTGCAAATTGTTTTCACATCAGCCATTTATTCTCGAGTGACTACTTTTTGTTGCTTAACATAAAGAAAAATCTTGGTGGGAAGACATTTGACTCCAACGACGAAATCAATTCACTAAAAATGCCTATTTTGATAACCTTGTCTAAAGGTAAAAACAGCATTTTTTTTTTGAATTCGTCATTTGCACAATTAAATTAAATCATTTAAATTATTCTTTGGTTATTTCCAGTGTGGCCATATCCAAAAATATCGGGTGTTTTTTATTGAGGTATAGAACTTTAAGTTGGCATCACTTTTAACTGGCGGCCATTTTGTCAGCTGTCAAGTGATTAATATTTAGTTTGGCTTGCCATTTCATCATGAACAGGTTGACAAAAGAACAACGCTTGCAAATCGTGCAAATTTATTTCGAAAATAATGGTTCAGTTCGCGAAGTTTACCGAAAGCTCCGTCCATTTTATGGTCGACATAATCGTCCATTAGAGCAATTAATTCGGTTAACCATGGATCGTTTTCGCACTACGTTTACTCTATGTGATAATACGCATCCGCAGCGACGTCGAGCAGTGCGCACCGAAGAAACAATTGCCGCTGTAGAGCAAAGTGTTGAAGAGGACCCGAATGAATCGATTCGCCACCGTGCACAGCAATTGGAGCTTTGTTCATCAACTTTAAGAAGATTTTGCGCAAAGATCTTGGCTTGCGACCTTACAAGATCCAGCTTGTGCAAGAATTAAAGCCGCGAGACCATGCAATGCGTCGTGATTTTGGTGTATGGGCCGAAAATGAGATTGATCTCGATGCTGATTTTCATCGCAAAATTTTGTTCAGTGATGAGGCTCATTTTTGGTTGAATGGCAACGTCAACAAGCAAAATTGCCGCATTTGGAGTGAAGAGAATCCACATAAGACCCTTGAGACGCCATTACATCCACAAAAACTGACTGTTTGGTGTGCTCTATGGGCTGGTGGAGTCATTGGGCCATACTTCTTCCGAAATAATGCTGGAGAGTCAGTTACCATAAATGAAGACCGGTATAGAGCCATGATAACCGACTATTTTGTTCCCCAATTGGATGGCATGAATGTGGATGAGTTGTGGTTCCAACAAGATGGCGCTACATGCCACACAGCGCACGTCACAATTGATTTATTGAAGGAAACATTCGATGAGCGCATAATTTCGCGGAATGGACCTGTCAATTGGCCACCAAGATCGTGCGATTTGACACCACTGGATTATTTTCTTTGGGGATATGTGAAGTCGCTCGTCTACGCCAACAAACCAGAAACGTTAGGGGACTTGGAAGCCAACATTCGTGGCATTATTGCCAACATTCGGCCCCATATGCTCGAAAAAGTAGTTGAAAATTGGACCTGTAGAATTGGCTTTATTCGAGCCAGCCGCGGCTGCCATATGCCCGAAATCATATTTAAACATTAATGGCATAAAATTATCCTTCCAATAAAGCCAAATTGATGGACATTAAAACGATTTTCTTGTGTTTTATTTCAATTCGAAGTTCTATACCTCTAAAAAAAACACCCATTATTTTACAGCTAAATCGGCTTTAAAATAATGCTATAAAATGCTAAACAAAATCCTAAACTGACAAAAAAAATAATGCTAAAATTTTAATTGTATTATTTTTTGTTACTTTGGTTAATATATCTTTATAAGTGGTTAATTTTTCATAAACGCTTAGTCCCGTTTTACACGAATCAGGTTTACTTGATCAGTTTTTCTTTAAATTTCTTTTGAACCTGCATTCAGGTTCACACACAAACATTTTCTTTATCATACAAATTTTTAAAATTTTCGTAGACTTAATAGTACGGTCAGGCTTGCTCAATTTCAACTCTGTCAGTTTTTTTTTTCATACAAAGACTTGATAAGCCAAACCTGACTAATGTAAAAGCAGACTTATTCCACATCTTTTTATTGAAACAAACTGATTAAAAAGTAACAGAATAATTATTGAAATATTCAATGTAATTTCATATTTATATACATTTATGTACGAAATTTTGCCATTTGATACCAGTTATTACAGAAATTGCGAATGCAAGAAAAAAACTCAAAATTATCTTCGAAGCATTTAAGAGATTGTCATCTCATTTAGTGAGTTTTAACAAAATAGTTTGTATAATAGCTATATACAAATATGGACCAATTCCACCGAAATTTGGTAAAGTGATTTCTGTGTGACTTCAGGAAGTAAGACCTAAACAATTGACCGATTTTGATGAATTTCAATAGCCATGGTCCCATGACCAAAAGAAGTTTTTGTGTCAAATTATCTTTAGATATGCTACCTGTACTTTGATTATAAGGTTTGCATTGGTGTTCAGCCAGCCGTCAGATATCTTTAAATCGACTCAGGAAGTGATTCTAGACCTTTTGGATCTAACACTAATATTTCTATGCTTTAGATATGTACAAAAATAAGGATGTCTGCGGGGCCCTTTATAATGTACTCTTCTGCAGTTGTAGCAAGTTAAATTTTTTTCTGACACATAATCTATCTGATGTCATTTCCATTCACTTTAGTGCCGGGGTTACATATTTAAATGTGTAATCAACAAAAAATTGTGGTGGATTTTGAAATTAGGAATACTTATTTGAGTAAATAAATATTTTGAATAAAAAAAGAATGCTAAAAATATAATTGAAAAATGCTAAAAAAAATGCTAACTGCAAAATGGAAAATTTGCAGATAAATTAAAATTAAAAATGCTAAATCTAGCCGCAAAAATGCCAAAATGGCCACACTGGTTATTTCACAAGATTAATATTTTTCATTTCTAATGACTGAATCCAACTATGTTATAATATTTATGTGCATTATTTAAAAAATAATAATACAAGTATCACCATCTATGTGTCAATCTGCAAACTGTTCTCAAACTGGATAAAATAGTTCGGTTGAAATCATTTCACAAAAAATTCGTATATTTATGGCCTCAAATCATAAAAATGGATAATCGTAGGACTTAGCGAATAGAGGTAAAAGGGGACTATGTTGAGAAATAAATTAACTGATTTAAAAAGATTTATTTGCTTATAAAGAGTGCTCTAAATAAAATTTGTAGTTGGATTTTCTTAAATAAAAATCAAACCTTTTAATATAAAAACTCTACAAAATACGCAAATATAATGACATATTATACAAAATCATTTAGCATTAAAATGTTTACTTAGTACTCGGGTTTTGCAAAATTATCGACTTTTTTCGGAAACCCTCCCATTAAAGATTTTACAGTTGCTTCTGATACCTTTTTGGAGCATGTGTTCCACCTGCGCTTAAAATCGGACATGTTCTTGGAAATCTTTCCTGTGTTCTTCAATTCCTTTTTTACCAGAGCCCAATACCTTTCCACAGGCCGAAGTTCTGGACAGTTAGGTGGATTTGCCTCTCGTGGTACAAAAATGACATTATTCTTTGAGTACCACTCAAGTGCCTT
Organism: Stomorhina lunata; assembly: GCA_933228675.1. NCBI lineage: Eukaryota > Metazoa > Arthropoda > Insecta > Diptera > Rhiniidae > Stomorhina > Stomorhina lunata. The sequence continues at coordinate 62,501,876 of OW121744.1, forward strand.
TTTTTCATAATGGCATGATGCCAAATCGGGCCAAAAAAATGTAGTCACTCTGTGCTCTCTTAAAAAGGGTAACAACCGTTTTTGTAGGCACTTCTTTATATAAATTTCTGTGTTTATTGTGCCAGATGCCACAAATACTTTACTTATTTTGCTACAACTGCAAATAGCTTGCCACGAGAAACTTCTTAGGGAATTTTGTTTGTTTTTTTGTGCGAAACTCTTGCCGAACATTGCCCCGTTTATCAGCAACATAAAAATCTTGACCAGGAAGTTGAGAAAAGTCTGCCAGTACGTATGTTTCATCATCCATCACACAACAGGTGTATTTTTTTATAAAATCAGACTTCAATTTTTTCGCTCGTTTTTTTGCTTCTAAGTTCTTTATAGCATTGGGATCTGGAACCTTTTGGACTTTGTATGTCTTCAGTTCAGCATAAGCTTTGACTCTATGTGCAAAATTCGTAGAACATTTCACCGTACGAGGTGCTTTTCTTAAAGAAGTGTTAGGCGCTCTTCGAAAGAGTCGCTCGACTTCTTTTGCCTTACCAATATCTGTAGGAGCTTTTTTCCTCCCTGATCCAGATTTTCTTTCAATGCTCAGGTTTTCCTTATACCGTCTGATGGCATTAGAAACCGTTTGAGGGTCAACTTTCAAATTTTTAGCTATTTTTTTAAAAGTCCACGACGGATTTTTTTTGAAAAGTTTTAATTATATTTTCACGAACTTTTTTTTTCGCAGACCATTTTGATTGAAATAACTATTGAAAATTAATAATTTCTAAAATAATAGTATCTGACATATCTATAGAAACTAACTTGATCAAAAAATAAATTATTTCTTGCACTATGGATAAATTTTGTCTAAAATAGTAAATGCATATTTTTTTAGAACACTCTTTATTAGCGATTATCACAATTCCAAAAAAATGTATTTACCAAATTGTATCAGCATAGCTTTAAATTGAGACCTGTACTTTGGTTACAATATTTACGAGTTCATTCTGCCAAACGTATAGAATAACATCGTCAAATAGACTCAGGAAATGATTCTGTAGTTCTTTGACGTAATGGACTTAACCTTAGCGAGTTACATTAACTATATTTGCAATTTAGATATAAATTATTTTTGTCGAGACAAAATAAAAAATCCAGATGTTCAATAAATGTAAGCATTGTAAGCATGTTCAATAATTTTAAGCATTTTCTAGAGAGCAGTGCATTTGATGTTGCAAATTGTCCTATGTGAACTTTTCAGACGAAAATTACATGTATAATTGAGAATGCTTACAATTTTTATTACTTTTACCTCTAACTTTTAATATTTTTTTATATTTTGATCATAAAAAAAATATTAAAAGTATATATTTTAAAGAAATGGAAGTGGTAACCAAAAACAGTTTTAAAGCACATAAGACAATTTGCAGTTTAACGTCCAGTTTTTATTTATTTTTCTGTTTGTGTTTCCAATCTCTTTATTAAATCCCGTATGCAACTTAAATAAGTTATTTAATATATTTAATTTATGTAAAAACTATAAGTCGTTTATTTTAAATTAAATTCAGCTACTGCCACCTGAAGATGCCTATTAAATCAGATTTTAAGTAATTGTTATGTAACATCAGCAATTAGTATTGGCATATTTATTAACTCAATAAATCTAAAGAAACGTCTACACCATTTTCAATCGAAATTGAGAAATATTCAATTGAAATTGAGATTATTCAATTGAAATTGAGAAATTTTCAATTGAAATTGAGAATTTTCAATTGAAAATGAGAAATTTTCAATTGAAATTGAGAATTTTCATTTGAAATTGAGCAATTTTCAATTGAAATTGAGAATTTTCAATTAAAAATGAGAAATTTTCAATTAAAACTGAGAAAACCCTAATTGGAAATGGGAAACATTCAGTTGAAATTGAGAAATTTTCCATTGAAATTGGGAATTTTTGAATTGAAATTGAGAAAAGCCCAATTGAAAATGAGAAATTTTCAATTGAAATTGAGAATTTTTAAATTTAAATTGAGAGTTTTTCAATTGAAATTGAGAAAAGCACAATTGAAAATGAGGTTGAATTGTTTAATTGAAATTAAAAAGTTTTCAATTGAAAATGAGAAATTTTGAATTGAAAATGAGAAATTTTCAATTGAAATTGAGAATTTTTCAATTGAAATTGAGAAATTTTAAATTTAAATTGAGAATTTTTCAATTGAAATTGAGAACACCCCAAGTGGAATTTCAACCTCATTTTCAGTTTACGTTTTCTCAATTTCAATTCTAAAATTCTCAATTTCAATTGAAAATTTCTCATTTTCCATTGAAAATTTCTTAATTCCAATTGAAAATTTCTCAATTTCAATTAAAAAAATCAGCCTCATTTTCAATTGGGCTTTTCTCAATTTCAATTGAAAAATTCTCAATTTAAATTTAAAAGTTCTCAATTTCAATTGAAAATTTCTCATTTCCAATTGGGATTTTCTCAATTTCAATTTACAAATTCTCATTTTCAATTGAAAAATTCTCAATTTTAATTGAAAATTTCTCAATTTCAATTGAAAATTTCTCATTTTAGACTGAAAATTCTCAATTTAAATTGAATATTTATCAATTTCAATTGAAAAGTCTCAATTTCAATTGAAAATTTCTCAATTTCAATTGAAAATTCTCAATTCCAATTGAATATTTCTCAATTTCATTTGAAAATTCTCAATTTCAATTGAAAATTTCTCAATTACAATTGAAAATGGTGTAGTATTATTTAACATCCAATTAACTATTCTGTTTTTATCTTTACAGCACTTATTTGAAAACATGGAATAGTGTAACAATCAGGTATGTGATGGAAAACGATCGTTTTCAAATCGATCGATTTCAGATATATCTTTATGTTAATTTTCGGTTATTTTCCCAAAAAATTCAAACCAAATGAAAGATAAAATATCAGTCAAAAGGATTAAAGCCAAAATTTTAAATTTTTTGGGGGAAATAACCGACAATTAGCTAAAAAATATGTCTGAAATCGATAGATTTGAAAACGAAAAATGTCCATCACATACCTGAATAAAGGAAAATTCCAAAATATAATAAGAGATTTCTGAAATATTATTGGAAAAATCTGAAATATAAGTGAAGAATTGTAAAATATATGTACTAAAAATAGTGAATTGGTTAAAAGCACTTTATGTGAAAATTTTGCTACTTTCAATACAGAAGAGTACAGCCAACAAAGAGCGATTATTCATAAAATTTCAAAAAGGGATCTGAAGTTCCATCATTTTTAAATTCAAATCATTCAAGAACTAGTGAAAATGACTTTAATTTACGCAAACATTTTTGTGAAACGATTTTGGTTTTTTGAAACGACAATTCTCATTTTTACTTAAACGGCCATGACAACAAGCAAAACTGCCGTTACTGGTCTCCAAAGACCCGCAACCCTTGATTAAAACATCATGAAAACCTTTACGTTGCCCCATAGTAACTGTTTGGTGTTTTTTTTTTATAATTCTCGAGGCCAAGCGACGACGCCTAACCTGCGAGCTTATCTAACTCTACACAAACGTGATTTCAACAGGATGGGACGACTGCAGGCAAAGCCAGAGCCTCGATAAATTTGCTTCGGGAAAATTTCCTCTAAAAACTGATCAGTCGCTTTGGGAACATCCCAAGGCCACCGAGGTTGCCCGGTATAACTCCCAGGGAGGTTTTAAAATGACAATCCCCATTTTTTTTAGCTTTAATGGAAAATATTCTTCGAGAAATCAGTTAGTACTATAGAAGGTAGTACTATAGAAGGTTTTGATTATTAAGTTGCTTTGTTATTAATATGGGTGACTTTTGAATTTCCAGTCTCTTAATTAATTTCTGTCTAAATTTGAACCGTTTGCTAATTTTTCAGGAATGTTTGGACGTTTTGTAATCGTGGATAAAACGTGCATCCAAAACATTATAATGGAGACTAAGCAGTGAGTTTTCGGAGGAAATCATCGCCAAGAAAGGTAGAGGTAGGTTTGTAAGCAAAAAAAAAAAAAAAAAAATATGGCAACCGTTTTTTGGATGCCCGGGTTATAATCTGCCTTGACTACCTTAAAAATGGTAAAACAATCCATGTGGTGAATCAACAAGGAATGAAGAAAAAACGACCGCATTTGGTCAATAAGTAATTATTAAAAAAATTCATAAATCGCTACGAATTGCTTCCTTATCCGCCATATTCTCCAGATTGAACACCGAGTGACTATTTCTTGTTGCCAAACTTGATGAAATAGTTTGATAGAGAGAAAGAGTTTTAACTCAAACGGTGAAATTATCTTACAAAAAATTTATTAATTTACTATAAACCATATAACGTTACCGAAAATGCAAAACGTTGTAAGTGCATTTCTGCTAACGATACAGTCTTTTTGCACTCAAACAACTAAGAATTTTAAACCAGATAATGGCTTTACCCCAAAAATTTCAAAAGGTTATAGATTACAATTTTTATAAAAAAAAAATGGTAAATTTTGGCAAAATTTTAAACCAAAGTTCTTCGAACTCCCATCATTATGATAATATCGAAGACAAATGTTGTATTTGAAAGATTCACTAATTATGTTTACTTTTCTGCAAAACACAAATAAATAAATTTCAATATTTGCAATTAATTATTATATATCTTAAATAAAGCTTTCCACAAACGTTTTTTTTTTTCTTTTAAAAGCCATTAATTTAATATTTTCACATTTTCACTTATTTTCACAATATTTTTGCTACCGTTATTTTAATTACACGAAAATGTTGTTTTATTTATTCGTATATACAAAAATATGTTGTATTTATTTATTTTATTTTAATTGCAAAATAAATCATAAAAACAACACCGGACGAACTCGCGTGCCAAAGCTAACTGATGCCAAAGTGGTCACAGACCAGCTTGTGAACTCCCGCTAAATAACAAAAAATTAAAAACCGCTAGACAGCGCAAAACCCTCCTCTCATGCAAATGATCAAAAGTCAAAAGAGAAACGAGTTAAAAGAATAAATAATAAAATTTAAATTAAATAAAACAACAGAAAGAAAAATTGCAATATTAAACAAAATATTAATTTGTGTGAATAACTAAATAAATGTGTTTTCTTCAGCTGCTGGCGAGGATTATTTTAAAACATTTCACACAAATTTTAACACATTTTTTTTTTTATTTTGAAATTTGTTTTCTCAAACAAATTTGTTTGTTTGGCTTCTTAGCGGGTAAAACGGGTAAATTTAAACGCGATTTTAAACGTGTATTTATTATACAAACAATCAAAAAGAATGGTGGGGGAAATATAAAGGGTTATTCCTTTCGTGGTTTCAAAAGTGTAGGACTGGAATTCGACATCTTTCAAACTAATTTGTTAAACCAATTTTTTTCTTTTCAGCTGAAAGTCAGACATTGACGAAAATGGATCTCTTAACTATCACACGACGCATAAAAATTATCAAAAACAAGTAAGAAAGCGCTATAGTCGGTCAAGCCGACCATACGATACCCTTCACCACTAAGGTCAAAGGTGTTATTTTTCCTGTATAAAGACAAATATTTGCTAAATTTTGCCATCATGCAAACATTTTCTCAAAACGTATATATTCAACCAGTTTCCGTCATTTGGACTTATATGAGAGCTAGGGTCAAATGTGGACCGAAATTTGGCAAATTGATTACAGTTGTTACCAAAATTATGTATGCAAAAAATAAACTCAAAATTTTCATTATCTTTAGATTTACGAGCGTTTTAGTGATTTTTTGTCTCATTTAGTGCGTTTTTGAAGAAGAGTTTGTATGGGAGCTATGGTCAAATGCGGACCGATTTCAACGAAATTTGGTACAGTGATTTAAGTTTACATAAGCAGTATGTGGCCAATATAGCAATTCCGGGAAGTGGGACCTATGGGAGGTACCATAAATAATGGACCGATTTTGACCAATTTCAATAGCCATAGTCCCATTATCAAAAAAATTATCTGTGCCAAATTTCATCAAATTATCTTTAGAATTGCGACCTGTAGTTTGATTACAAGGTTTACATGGGGGTCCAGCCAGCCAGCCAGACGGACGGACATCGCTAAATCGACTCAGAAAGTGATTCTAAGTCTATTGATATACTAAAAGGTGGGTCTAAGACAAATATTTCTATGCGTTACAAACATCAGCACAAACTTATAATGCCCTTTCCACCTATGGTGGTGAAGGGTATAAATACTACAAAAACGGAGATTCTACATTATTATGGTTTACTTAATCGTCCAACTACTCAAGCAATTGGCAAAATTGTGAAGAAATTTAAAGAGACAAATATTGTAAGGCCTGTGCATCATCGTTTCGCTCGTTTCGCTGAAAATATCGCTGCTGTAAGTGAAAGTGTTGATGAAGACCCGAACGTGTCGATTCCGTGAATTCGAAGCGTTATGGTCATATGATAACCGACTTTTTTTTGCCTGCTATTGAAGAATGCGACTTGGAGAATATGTGGTTACAACAAGTTTCAACATGCCACACAACTCGAGCAAATATGACTTTATTGCAAGAGACATTTCCTGGCCGCGTATTTTCTCGTCGTGGCGATACCAACTGGCCACCAAGATCATGCGATTTGATACCATTCGACTTTATTTTGTGGGGCTATGTGAAAGACCGTGTTTATGCAGATAAATCTTTAACTCTTGAGCACTTAAAAACCAACATTCGTCAAATTATGGCTGAAATACCGCCCAATATGTGTCAAAAAGTGGTCGGAAATTAACTCAAAAGAATCAATGCTTGCAACATTTCGCGTGGTGGTCATTTAAATGTTATAGCGTGTCACACATAATTTCAACTTTTAAACTTTATAATAAAAAAGAAATAATAAAAAAGAAATATTTAATGTTTTTTATTTACGTTCACTCTTGAAACCGCAAAATGGATAACCCGATATTAAGATTGTTATTCCAATTTTAAATCCCAAAAATAATAACTTAAGATCCCATTAATTATATAAAATTTGTCATCGATATTTTCCATTTGTTTGAAAGGTTTGGTATTGTAATTTTGCGAAAATGGCCCTCATCCATATTACCTCTACCCCCGGAAACCACTTAAGCGATAAAATATGCCAAAGTTAAATAAATATAACAAGCAAATAAGGTTCAAAATATTTCTATGATAATTGGTCCACATTTAACTGTAGCTATCAGATAAACCCACTACCCGAAATACCACGGAAATGACAAAAGTAAGAACAGATTGACATCAGTGACTTTTGGTTTCAGCAAGGCGCCACACAGCCGGCATCGCAGTTCAGTTATTGCTTGTGAAATTTCCCATTCAATTAATTTCTCGATTAGGCGATGTTAATTGAAGGTCACGGTTTCTCTCTTTCTGTTATCCTTGACTCCCAGTGGAGCATAGAGCCATCCTTTTATATCAAACTCTATTGCGAGATGTTAGGCATACGTGATTCCATGAATAGTTTGCTGCTTGCAACTCCGCCTTCTCTACGGTCTAACAAGTGGACCAACACGAAGCGCTTGTCGAGCAATTTTGGCATTGTGGCCGCCTATCCACTGTCATTTCCGTTACCAAACCTCTATAGAAGCAGGGATATGGTTTGTGGCGTTTAGTGTATCTTCATTTCTTATGCGATTCGGTTACCATATATTAAGGATTTGCCGCAAGCATTTGTTTGCAAAGGTTTTTAAGCGCTTATCAATGGCATTTGTGCGTTTCCAAGTTTCACAACTGTAATACAAGATGGACTTGAAATTCGAGTTGTATATTCGTAATTTAGTTATTGTTGATATTTGCCAAGATTTCCAAATAGCTCGGAGGATGCCTTATTAATACGTGATTCGATATCCTCGTCAGCGCTACTTTTTGTAGATACCAAACTACCAATTTAATTAAAGATACGAGTACCTACACATCCAATAACCTCGTTATCCACATTGATGTGTGTCGACCGGTTTAAACCATAACCTCCAGGCATAATCTTTGTCTTGGAAATATTGATTTCCAGCCCAGCTGCCCGAGATGCAGCAGTGATAGCGTTTGTGTTTTCTTGAAGGTGACCTGAGCTTTGGCTTCAAAGACATGCGTTATCAGCGTCTTCCAAGTTCTCGAGTTGTTTAAAGGGTATCCATTGGATACCGCGTCTACCATTTAGTGCCTTGCGCCTTATATTGTCGATGACAAGGATAAAAAGTATAGGTGACAAGAAACATCCTTGTCTAACTCCAGTAGTAACTTCGATCGGATTAAAAATTTAGCTTTATGTAGGTTCCGACATTTAAAATCAACGTACATTGCCTGAATTAAGTTCCGAATTTTCGTTGGCATGATACGATTTTCTAAAGTTCTCCATAGAAAGCTACTATTGCCACCGTCAAAGGCATTCAAAAAGTCGATAAACGCTAGGAAAATGAGCTTCTATGTCAAACTTTCAATTCTATCGACTCTTGCAGATCATAGCGACATATGCCATTCACATTCATTCAGCTACAGGTCAAACCTCTTAGACATAGAGGAAAATAGGCAAAAAATGAATGACACTCTAAATTCGGACCTAATTTCAATTTCTGAATGGAGTCGTGTGAATAGGGTTGATTTTAATGCCAGAAAGACCCAATATTGTACATTAACAAACAAACGTATGACCGATAATGTTGCTTCATCTGTTACTATGGGTGGTATAAATATTGAGGAATCAGAAGCTTCTGATGTATTTTTAAACATTAGCCCCTTTATAACAAATGAAAATATTATCAGTGATATTTATAGCAAGGAATGTCTTCCAAAGAGAATGTAGCCATTTATACAGCAACATGAGACGTCTACTTTCTTCTGGCCCGATCTTGCTTCCTGTTATTTTAGTAGTTATAGTAACATGTTCGTGATTTATAGAATCTTACTCCTAAAAAACAGTATGATGTCTGTTAGATTCAACACATTGTTTAAGTGTCGAAGGAAGAACTTAAGTGTCTTGGTTTTTTAAAACAATGCAAGACATTCTTCACTCTATTTGATCTCCTTTATTAACAGGGACAGCAGACGACGCCATATTTCTTGCTGCTCTTTTGACATTTCTCTTCAGTAAGGTGCCATTTTATGATAAAAAGATATTCGAACCAACAACGAGTCGAAATTATTAAAATTTACCACCGAAATTCGGAGTCAGTGGCCTCAAGGCTAAGAAGGCGAATCTTCAGTGACGAGGGTCATTTCTAGCTGTATGGCTTCGGAATCAAGACCAGCACATTACTGTCAATGGGAATCGCTACCGTTCAATGATAACCGAATATATTTGGCTCTAATTGGGTGATATGGACTTTAAGTATATGTGGTTCGAGGACAGGACAGCGCCACAAGCTACACAGCGAATGTCACAATCAATTTATTAAAAACCAAGTTTGGAGAACGTGTTATCTCACTAAATTTCCCAGTCGATTGGCCGCCTTTCCTGTGGGGCTATGCCAAGTCTATGGTCTATGCCAACAAGCCAGCGACGATTGATGAACTTCGTACGAATACCGAACATGAAATTGCAGCAGTATCGGCCAATTTATGATTGAAAACTGTCGCAAGCGTGCCCGTGGTGGCCATGCAAAAGAAATCGAGTTCCATTCATAATGGCATTAAACGTGCTTTTACAGGAATAAAGAATTTCATTGATATACAAAACCGTTTTTGTCTTTTGTAACGCTCTCATGTATGGGCCAGTACTTCAAAGTCTATTTTGGCGTTACTCGGCCGTATACAGGTAAGGGCAAAGGTACTTATTGGCTCTATTAACAAGAGAATCATGTCAATGTGGGTTGTATTTCACTGCTTTATCAATATTACAATAGAATGTATCAAGAACCTTGTTCCCGAAGTCCGAACTTTTGCACGAAGTACTCGTACCTCATCAAGGACTTTTCCATTTGTTGTCGATTGGCCAGTGGATCGCACAACACATAATAGAGAACATACGTTCATATCCGCACTGTTTGTATGTGAAACAAACTTTTCCCAGGAATATTTCCGCACATTTATGATATCAACAAGTAAGAAAGTGCTATAGTCGGTCAAGCCCGACCATACGATACCCTTCACCACTAAGGTCAAAGGTGTTATTTGTCCTGTATAAAGACAAATATTTGCTAAATTCTGCCAAAATACAAACATTTTCTTTAAACTTATATATTTAAGCTGTTTCCGTCATTTGGACTTATATGAGAGCTAGGGTCAAATGTGGACCGATTATTTCGAAATTTGGCAGATTAATTACAGTTGTTACTAAAGTTTTGTATGCAAAAAGAAACTTAAAATTCTCATTATCTTCAAATTTAAAAGCGTTTTAGTGATTTTTGTCCCATTTAGTGCGTTTTGATTAGGGTTTGCAGTTCGGTTTTAACCGAAACCTCGGTTTTTAATGCCTCAAACCCGAAACCGAAAACCGTAGAAAAAACCGAGGTTTTAGCTATTTATTTTTCATAATTTTTTGTTGGTATTATACAGAAATAACAATAGCTTATCATAAATTTACACGTAATTTTTTTATTTAATGAAGCAGAAGAATGAAACAAGCAAAAGTTTTTGCAATGTACGAATGGACAGGTGTAAGGGGAAGACGGTATATCAACGTAAATATTCACGATTCTTATGGTAAATTTGATAACCTGGGCCGTATTTTAGGAACGTGTAATTCAAGAAAACGCAAGAAACCATTAGACAAAGGCTAATGGAGTTTGATATTTCACTTGATGCAAACATCGTAGCATGTACTATAGATGGAGCAGCAGCCAATATCAAATTTGTATCTGAAAATCAATTTTGAAGACGGCGGCGATGAAACTTTGACTCATTTAAAACCGATTGCCCATATACATTTGAACCTAGAGGCTGTAAGAAAAACTGTTCTGTATTTCAAAAATTCGTCAGTTCGTTATAATATTTTACAAACAAGAGTTCAAAAGCATCATAATAGTGAATTAAGTTTACTCTTAGATTTCTGCTTCTAAACAAAGTATTCTTGAGAGTTTAGAAATGCTGTCGACCTTAGATTGGCTTCATTCTATCGACTTTGAAATTGTAAATTCTTTAAAATTTGTAAAAATTACTATTGAAGCAATTTGTCGCTCAGATGCAAATATTATTCACGCTAAAGGGGCTCTGCAGTTTCTCCAAAAGAAACAAGACTTATTTAAGAAATCCCTCATATTTAAAAAACCTGAATTATTTTCCTGAATTTTAGTATTAAATTATAACATGTTTTAATGAAGCTATCTAAATTTTTCTACAAATTTAAACTGAAATAGTTTTATTTAAAAAACCGAAAACCGAACCGAAACCGGCCGGTTTTGGGTGTTTTAAAACCGAAACCGCAGTTTCTCATTTTCACGGTTTTTTGCAAACCCTAGTTTTGATACATACGTTTGTATGGGAGCTATGGTCAAATGTGAACCGATTTCAATTTGGTACAGTGATTTAAGTTAACATAAGCAGTATTTGTTTTAAATTTCATGAAAAAATATCGATATTTGTGGCCAATATTTCAATTCCGGGAAGTGGTACCTATGGGAGGTACCATAAATAATAGACCGATTTTGGCAAATTTCAATAGCCTATTAAATTTCAATCAAATTATTTTTAGAATTGCGACCTGTACTTTGATTACAAGGTTTACATGGGGGTACAGCCAGCTAGACGGACGGAAGGACATCGCTAAATCGACTTAGAAAGTGATTCTAAGCCTATTGGTATACTTAAAGGTGGGTATAAGACAAATATTTCAATGCGTTACGTACATCCTTTTCCACCTATGGTGGTAAAGGGTATAAAAAGTTTAAATCTAATGTCTACAAACTCTTTCCTTTTTTCCACAACCACTTTTCCAAGTTCTATTACAATGCAATACATACGTAGGGGCCATCTAATGAGTGTTGATGAAGTCTTCATCATAACTATTATAGGTTTAACTTGGTAGAGCCAAGCAAGAAGAAATTTAGTACCGTCCAGCAACGCGAACGGTCTCAGCTAGTTATTTAAAAATTTACAAAATTTTATAATTAATACACTTCGATTCGGCACAGCCGAATATAATGTTCCAAAGGAAACCCCCAAAACTATTTTAAAAGTCATCAAGACATTGTTGATAAAACACAAACATTTTTAAAAATTTAAAGTACCTTTTATATATATCAAAAGTACTTTTATATTTCCAAGAAATATTATTTTTGTTTGACTCAATGATTCATCTCTAGTTTGCATACTAAAGAGAATTTCCAATATTAAAAGATGACGATTATTTAAAAATGAGAGAGTATTAAAAAGAAACATCATTTGCATGTCTGTCAGACATCTTCAAATAATGAGTAATACATTTTCACAATAAATTTCAAAGTTACGAGTAAATAGATAGATTTGAGTTTAATTTCTATTTGTAAAATAGATAAAAGTATTTATGCATAGGTACTAATTTTAATAACTTATACTTAAAAAGTTAGTCATTTACATTTGTATAATAAGAGAAAGAAGAAAAGATTTAAAATAAAAAAATGATGCGACTACTTGAAATTTATAATTATTATGAAAATAGGGGAATTTCATTACTAAATTATACATTATATTGTATTTAATATGTAACTGTTAATTAATATTTTTCAAGTTCTCTTTATATAATTTATTCAAAACTTTTTTTAACAGCCCGTGAAAGTGTTATTTTAAATTTATATTACCTATAACTAGATTCTTAGCTTTTAAGGTTAAATATAGCGAAAAGGGAAATGATTACATAAACATTTTTTTGTTATTTTTCATTTTGTTTACAAGCTATAAACAAACTGAAAACGTAACGAATTGTGCAGTTCACCCCCAATATCAAAAGCAATACAATTCATATAAATTTAAGAGACAAACATTCGATTGCACTTTTACCGCCCACATGCAGAAAAGAAATTTGAAAAGTAGCTACTAAATTTTAACTTTTATCCACTATAAAAACTAGTTGGCATATTAAATTGGTTATACTATAGGATTTACAAGTAAATAATTTTGAATTAGAAAACTTATGGCCTATCACACATGGTTTATGTCTACTAATAACAAATAGTATGTATGTATGTATTTTGAAAGGTAAACTTCTGTCATTTTAACTAATTATTCTATAGACTCCAAAGTCTAAACAGACATTTTTTTCAATGTCAGTGCCAAATGTGAAAAAAAATTTGTTTTTCGGGAGAGTCTAATGACCTCCTTTCATTTGAAGAAAACTGCTGGTAAAAGTTATCGAAGGTTAGGATTGGAAGTTTGACCTACAAGGTCGTTTATTAAGATAAGAAATAGAGTAGGAAAAAGAACGGAGGTTGCGATACCCCTGAATTTAGCTTGAACTCGTTTAATAAGATCCCATCTACAACAACTCGTATAGTGCGATCTCTGAGGAAGCTCGATATAAATCGAGAGAAGTTATTACCGACACCAAAAGCTATAAGTTTTGATAGAAGTGCTCCGTGCCGCACTCTATCAAACGCCTTGGAAATATTCAGAGCCACAACTTTACTTTCGCCAAAACGGTGTATTGAATGACACCATTTTTCCGAAAGCAAGGCTAGCAGGTCTCCCGTAGAGCGTCCCTTACAAAATTCATACTGGCGGTCGCTTAGTAGGTTGTTAGATTCCTGAAATTTAACAAACTTTGGAGAGTGCAGAACAAATTGCTATTGGGCGGTAATTTTCGGGGTTGGTAGCCTAACCCTTTTTAGGGATTGGCGAACAGCACTGCTTCAAGTCCAGTGCTGGAATGCCATACCAGTGCTAAAACTCTTTTCCGGAAAGCTTGCAAATAATTCAGCTAAAAGGTTAGCTTTGTCAACCGGGTCAGTGAATGTTTGACCATTCTTTAAAAGAGAAGAAATTGAAGAACTACCATTATTCTTAACTCTTTTAACGAATAACCAGAAACTCTGCAATTCGTTCTCACGGCACAAGGTGGCTCAAAATCAATTTTCATTGGCCAAAACCGATATTTTTCATGACATAGATTCTTTAAATTTGTATGCCATCAGAAAGGAAACATATCAAAACTAAGGTAGTCGAAAAATTTGTTAAAATATTCGCAGTGGTAGGCGTGGCATGCTGCAAAAGGCAAAGAATTTAAGTTAATTTAGAGACATAAAGAAAAGGGTAAATTGAAAAAGTTAAAACTGAAAAATGTTGTGTGTTTCTGTTCAGATGATAATCTTTGCTTTATGTTCATATTTGTTGGACAAAATAATTCATATTTATTCTCAAATAATTTGCGCAAATAAGGTATAATGTGTGGTTTTCGCTCTGTCTAGAATTAGGGATAATCCTCCTAAAGAGATGGTCTAACCAATCATCGAAACGCTTCGAGGAAAGGTTTCCCCACCAATTTTTTTTTTTTGGTTTTATTAAAAAATTATTTATTACTATATTAAATAATTGTAATAAATTGGGATCTTAGTGCAATACACTACAGTAAAACTTATTAAGAAAATGGTAATATTTGATCTCATATTAATTACGATTTCTTGAAAAAAATTATTGATAATGGGCTGCGATTTTTTTTGTTACGTTTAAGTCTCAGGTTATGGAGCATATGACAGTGTCTGAGGATGTGCTCGACCGTTTCGGACGAATCCCCGTCCGAGTATAGTCTGCAAATGTCATGGATTGCTCCATCCCACCTATTTAGCTTAGAATTTAGGGCGCAGTGGCCAGTTAAAATACCTATACATTTCTTAAGACTGGTCCTGTCAAGCTCAGCAAGAACTTGGTTTTGCGTATATTTAGGTCGGGCCATATGATCCTAAATATTGTGCAAGTAGCCAAGTTATGCCAGTTCTTTGTTGTTTCCTTGCCGATTCGAGACTTGATGGTCATTAAAAGGTGACATCTGAAATTTCATTGCCTTCGACGTCGCAATGGCTGGGAACCCAGCAGTTTTACTCTTTACTTCGCTGATAAACTAATAATAGATTATCTACACGACTTTCAGGGCTTTTAGTGCAGCCTGACTGTCGACGTAGATGGTCACTTCACTTTCTTCAGGAATATTGTATGATATAAGCTCAGTGGCACACACTGCAATCACCATTAAGTTTGAAAGATTTCCTTATATTCTGCTCCTTTGGGAAAATACCAGCACCGGTAGCGATATCCATTTTAGAGCCGTCTGTGAAGATCGAGTTCCCCTCAAAGAGCGATTACGATTTTCCCAGCTGGCTCTATATGGAACAAAGACCTCTGGTACGGAATTAAACAAAAGTTCCTTAACTAAGCAGTCAGATAAAGGTGATTCTGACACAAAGCAAGGGACATTTGTTCCGTTCAGTATGCTGATGTGTCCTACCTGCCTGTGCCTAAGTATACCTGACTCACGCAGCCTAAATAAACATTAATTATGAATATATCCAAAGGGAATATAGACAGCAGTGCTTCTTATGGCACCAGTGATGCCAATGCTAGCACATTTTCGACTTTGCTCAGAAGACTTAGAAAGGAGACCTTGTTTACCGCTTCCCACCATGCAACGCACCCGTACGTTAGAACTAGTCTTACAATAGCCGTGTAGATCCAGTACACTACCATTGGTCTTAAGCCCCAGCAAACATCAATATATATGGAAAATTAGTTAAGATCTTTAGTGCGTTTATGTATCCTAGCAGTATTAAAAACGTCTAGAGAATACGGCGGATGATGTAGGACTTCCAGGCATATCTGGAAACGTTGAAATGGAAAATGGTCAAGACATACTTGAAAAATTTGAAAGTCCTACATTACAAGCTATTTTCTCCAGACGTTGCTCCCTCGGACTATCATTTGTTTCGATCAATAGCACACGGCCTGGCTTACCAGAACTTCCGGTCAGCTGTTTTAAAAGTTTTTTCGCTTCAAAAGATGGAAGGAAGTAATGGTCAGCGATAGATAATACTTTGAGTCATAAATGTATAACTAGTCTATTACAATAACGTCTCGAATTTCGAAAAAAAACGGTGGAAGCAAAATTTTATAACTCATATTTAAATCTCTTAAAACAAAACATTTAAAGTAAACTATTATAGGGTAACGCATATTCATCAATGACCAATATAACTTTTACAATTTTTTCTTTTGAAAGAGGTTTACTAAAACACATTCGTATGGTGGTAATATTAATATACTTAAGTACGTTTGAATAGACATTTAAATATTTCCCATTTTATTACCTATAGACAAACGGTCTAGCTACATACATATATACAATACATACATATGTATCTATATAATTGCTTTTTGACGGTTTTTGTTGAACTTCCGTATTTGCATGTGTCAAGTTGATGGTGCTTTTTGGATAATGGACACATTCAATATGTTGCATGTTGTAATAATCGCATTGACACATTATCACTGCACCCACCATCATTTTTGTTTACAACCAAATGGCAAAAATATTTCAATTGCATAAGATTGAATCTTTTCAACGGAAAGATTTAAAAAAAGTATTAAATGGATATAAGTAAGATGACCTTTAAAATCAATTGTATTTATTGTTGACACTCGTGAGTATGAAGTAATACCCATATATGAATAATTTCACTGAAGGGTATACCGATCTGTAAGTCAAGTGTTCGCAAATATTTGGAAAATGTAGCAAAATACAAAGTGCACTAAAATTATTATAATAATTTTTTAAAAGTTCAAAATATTTTAGTCTCACCTCTCAAATTAGCCTAACAAAGTTTCAAATCAATCGATGATAGAAAACGCATTTATATACAACAGAAAATTTTATATACTTTTTACCAATGGTGTTCCAAAAGTCAAAGAAAAAAATCACAAATTTTTATGGTTAATTATTTCCTCGCAAGTTTCTGAAGATATTATACTGATTAAGGTTTCAGGTCGTTGTAATTAATGAAAGGTTTTAAGTGTTGTATTTTCACATTTAAATTTTGGGTCAAAGAATTCACACTTTTAATATCAAAACTTTAGGAAAATTATTTTTTTTTGTGGTAAAAACAAGTTTAATTAATAAAGAGTGTTCTAAAAAAATATGCATTTACCATTTTAGACAAAATTTATCCATAGTGCAAGAAATAATTTATTTTTTGATCAAGTTAGTTTCTATAGATATGTCAGGTACTATTATTTTAGAAATTATTAATTTTCAATAGTTATTTCAATCAAAATGGACTGCGAAAAAAAAGTTCGTGAAAATATAATTAAAACTTTTCAAAAAAATCCGTCATGGACTTTTAAAAAAATAGCTAAAAATTTGAAAGTTGACCCTCGAACAGTTTCTAATGCCATCAGACGGTATAAGGAAAATCTGAGCATTGAAAGAAAACCTGGATCAGGGAGGAAAAAAGGTCCTACAGATATTGGTAAGGCAAAATAAGTCGAGCGACTCTTTCGAAGAGCGCCTAACACTTCTTTAAGAAAAGCAGCTCGTACGGTGAAATGTTCTACGAATTTTGCACATAGAGTCAAAGCTTATGCTGGACTGAAGACATACAAAGTCCAAAAGGTTCCAGATCGCAATGCTATAAAGAACTTAGAAGCAAAAAAACGAGCGAAAAAATTGAAGTCTGATTTTATAAAAAAATACACCTGTTGTGTGATGGATGATGAAACATACGTACGGGCAGACTTTTCTCAACTTCCTGGTCAAGATTTTTATGTTGCTGATAAACGGGGCAATGTTCGGCAAGAGTTTCGCACAAAAAAACAAACAAAATTCCCTAAGAAGTTTCTCGTGTGGCAAGCTATTTGCAGTTGTGGCAAAAGAAGTAAAGTATTTGTGGCATCTGGCACAATAAACACAGAAATTTATATAAAGGAGTGCCTACAAAAACGGTTGTTACCCTTTTTAAGAGAGCACAGAGTGACTACATTTTTTTGGCCCGATTTGGCATCATGCCATTATGGAAAAAAGGCACTTGAGTGGTACTTAAAGAATAATGTCATTTTTGTACCACGAGAGGCAAATCCACCTAACTGTCCAGAACTGCGGCCTGTGGAAAGGTATTGGGCTCTGGTAAAAAAGGAATTGAAGAACACAGGGAAGATTTCCAAGAACATGTCCGATTTTAAGCGCAGGTGGAACACATGCTCCAAAAAGGTATCAGAAGCAACTGTAAAATCTTTAATGGGAGGGTTTCCGAAAAAAGTCGATAATTTTGCAAAACCCGAGTACTAAGTAAACATTTTAATGCTAAATGATTTTGTATAATATGTCATTATATTTGCGTATTTTGTAGAGTTTTTATATTAAAAGGTTTGATTTTTATTTAAGAAAATCCAACTACAAATTTTATTTAGAGCACTCTTTAGTGATAGACCTTTTAAATCTATTCGAATTTAACGTCTTTTTGGTTCCGGTACCCAGTGCACAGTGGGGTGGTTTAAAAATGGAATGGAAATAATTCTGTAACTTCTAAACCGTTGGGCCGATTTTATGTGGATATAGCAGAAGTGTTGGGAAGCTTAAGTTTTGAACCTGGAAAGCGTCTCAATCGGCCCCCAAAGTAGGGCACCTCGGACTCATAAATCACTTAAAACGATATATAATTGTCATTTTCCAACCGATTTGCAATGGCATTAAACTTTTTAAAGTAAAAAATACAAAAACTAAAAAAAATAAAGAAAATTAAAAATCTTCCAAAAATGGATATATTTAGTTTTTTTTTTTGGTATAGTTTGGCGACTTTTGCAATGTAATTAAAAACAACTTGGTCCACAAAAATTTGGTGAAATTTTTTTTACAGATCGCGTGCTTTCGGAGGAATTATTAATCAAAATTGAAATTTCCTTAAACAATAAGTCTAACTCGAGAGACTCTGGTACTAACACCGAATAAACAAGAAGTTATTTTTTAACTTAATTATAAACTTTGTGAAGTTTTCTTTTAGAAAATTATATAACTGAAAAACAGTAAAAATACTTTTTACCCAAAAAAAAAAAAAAAAAAAAATACGGGGAAAAATGGTTAATTTTTTAAATATTAACTTCAAGCACTTATAATTTTTTGCATAGCTTTTAAAGCTTTTAATACACTTCTTGCTCGTAAAATATTTAAAATTTTGTACTTTTTTTAGAAAACTTTAAATCCAGAAAATCGGGTTGCATGTATGGGACAAAAATTGAAAATTTATTTTTTGAAGTCGAATATCTTTTAAACCGTTAGAGATAGCATAGGCATTGTAGATCTTAACCTATATATTCGTTATATAGTATGATTTTTCAAATTGGTTGGGAAATGACAATTAAATATTGTTTCAAGTGATTTATGAGTCCGAGGTGAGCTACTTTGGGTGCCGATTGTGCCGCCCCAGTACAATATAGGTTCAAAACTTAAGCTCCCCAACACTTCCGCTATATTCACATTAAATTTTTTTAATTTAAGAAGTTACAGAATTAATTTAATTTTATTTTTAAACCATCCCACTGTGCAATGGTGTAAAGCTGGACCTATCGTCAGAAGCTCAATTCCTAGGAATTATTTTAGACAGGGAACTTTCACGGAAAGTAAGAACAGTAAGAACAGTGTCAAACGTTTGAAATATGATGACTTTTACATTTGATATCAGACGTTTTTTTCAAACTTATTTCAAACCTGAACAGATGTTTGAGATTCACATTTATTTTCGAATGAAGGTTCATTTGAGAATAAACGTTTGAAAAATTATAGTTTATCAAATTGAGAATAAAGGTTATTCTCAAATCATTATCAAATCCTAAGATGATTTGAGAATAATTTGAAAAATGGTGTTATATAAATTTGATAACAAACCTTATTTTAAATTTTTTTCAAACTTTAAAAAAATAATGTTTAGGATATTTTAATGGGATGGCATTGCATTTCAAAGAAATTCGTTATTTCTTGCGGATTTTTTAAAATTGATCCATATTTGAAATTATGGAACAATTTTAATTGAGTTGTCCCTTTACTAAATTTCATCAAATTACTTTGATTAAAAATACAATAATATTCATATGCATAAGTAAATTTTCATTGTTTCTTAACATTTTTATACCCTTCACCACCATAGGTGGAAAGGGTATTATAAGTTTGTGCTGATGTTTGTAACGCATAGAAATATTTGTCTTAGATCCACTTTTTAGTATACCAATATGCTTAGAATCACATTCTGATTCGATTTAGCGATGTCCGTCCGTCTGGCTGGCTGGCTGGACCCCCATGTAAACCTTGTAATCAAACTACAGGTCGCAATTCTAAAGATAATTTGATGAAATTTGGCACAGATCATTTTTTTGATAATGGGACCATGGCTATTGAAATTGGTCAAAATCGGTCCATTATTTATGGTACCTCTCATAGGTCCCACTTCCCGGAATTGCTATATTGGCCACAAATATCAATATTATTTTTTCATGAAATATTATTTTTTCATGAAATTTAAAACAAATACTGCTTATGTAAACCTAAATCACTGTACCAAATTTCGTTGAAATCGGTTCACATTTAACCATAGCTCCCATACAAATTCTTCTTTAAAAACGCACTAAATGAGACAAAAAATCACTAAAACGCTCGTAAATCTAAAGATAATGGAAATTTTGAGTCTATTTTTTGCATACGTAACAACTGTAATCAATCTGCCAAATTTCGAGATAATCGGTCCACATTTGACCCTAGCTCTCATATAAGTCCAAATGTTCGTCAGGTTGAATATATAAGTTTTGAGAAAATGTTTGCATGATGGCAAAATTTAGCAAATATTTGTCTTTACACAGGAAAAATAACAACTTTGACCTTAGTGGTGAAGGGTATCGTATGGTCGGCTTGACCGACTATAGCGCTTTCTTACTTGTTTTTTACCTAACATTAACATGCACCGTTTTCATAAACAAAATAAACAAACTCAAAAATATTAAAAATACAACGCCATTTTATTTATGTTCCACATGTAGATGATATCCACATTTGAAAACCCTTTGAGAATGAGGTTTGATAATGATTTGAGAATAAAGGCATTTCTCAATTTGAGAATAAAGTCCCCTTTTTGTTGAGAACGCTATTATTCTCAAATCAGTATCAAACGTTTGACCTTTGAAAAAAGATTTATTTTCAAATCATCCTCAATTTGAGAATAAACCTTTTTTCTTACTGGGAAACTCTTAATATTTTTGCAGGAACTCGATAGGTAAGAATTGGGGACTAAGTACAATAGTTGTGTATTGGATTTATACAAATATAGTCAGACCAGTTATTACGTATGGTTCTGCTGTATGGTGGAAAGCGACAAACAAGGTGTCTTTTTTAAGAGATCTATCTTTGTAGGCTAGCATTGGTATTACTGGTGCATTCCTCATTCCTCAGTCAGCCTTGGACGTAATGTTGTCCTTATTTCCCTTCGATTTGTTTATTAAGGGAGTAGCAACAAGAAGTTTACTCAGGCTGTATGAGTCAGGTATACTTAAGTGTAGACAGTTAGGACACACTCGTATAGTTAACCTAATAAGTCTTCGTGGCTTTGAGTCAGGGTCACCCATGATAGACGACTTAGTCAAGAAGTTAGTTCAAAACCGGAAATCGATGTCCTCGATAGAGTTTAATGGGAGGGTCGTCAATCGCTCATTCAGGGCAACTCGATTTTCATAGATGACTCTTAAATGGATATCGGCTCATTGTGCGGGATTTTTTATAAAAGAACAAATTATTAGGAAATCGTACAGATGAATGTAGTGTCTTCCAGGCAGAAATGTTTGCCATATGGAAAGCTACTGAGCTAACTCCGAATAACATCAATAGTCAGATTGCACTTAAAGCTCTGCGTTTCAAGTTTCAAGAGAAGACTATGTTCATGGTCACTGTGACATTAAAGGCAACGAAGTTTCTGACAAGCCGCAAGACAAGACTCGAGCCAAGGTACACTTAGTGACAAAGATAGCTCTGCCTTTATGTCGACACTACAAAAGTATCAAGTCTTAAACGAGAAAACAACAAAGAAAAGACGTTACCTGGTGGCCTGTAGAATATTTAGGGCTTTATGGCCTAATTAAGTATTTGCTAGGTCTTAGTAGAACTAGTCTTAGGAAATGAAAAAGGCATGCTAACCGTCCACTGTGCCCTAAATTCTACTACTGTAATATATTTCCTCTATCAAGTAAGGATCCAAATAGACCCAAGGGTCTAATTTAACCTGGCGTCTAAAATAACTTTCAGCTATTTACTATAACCCTTTCATCAGCACACTATTCATTGTAGAAACATAGTAATTAAAGAATTTCCACGGAGTTATTAAAAAAAGAGTCTATACCCAGTAAGAACAGTGTCAAACGTTTGTAATATGATGACTTTTACATTTGATATCAAACGTTTTTTTCAAACTTTTTTCAAACCTGAACAGATGTTTGAGATTCACATTCATTTTCAAATGACGGTTCATTTGAGAATAAACGTTTGAAAAATGATAGTTTCTCAAATTGAGAATAAAGGTTATTCTCAAATCATTATCAAACCCTAAGATGATTTGAGAATAATTTGAAAAATGGTGTTATATAAATTTAATATCAAACCTTATTTCAATTTTTTTTTCAAACATTAAAAAAAATAATTTATGTTAAATAAAATTAATGTTTAAGATATTTTAATGGAATGGCATTGCATTTCAAAGAAATTCGTTAATTCCTTCGGAATTTTTAAAATTGATTAATATTTGACGATAAAACCTTGGTTAAAAAATTTCAAGAATAAAAATTCAATAATATTCATATGCATAAGTAAATTTTCTTTGTTTCTTAAAATTTTTTTACCTAACAATAAAAAAAATATATTTCAAGCAAAAGAATTCAAATATGATGCATCGTTTTCAAAAACAAAATAAACAAACTCAAAAATACAACGCAATTTTATTTATGTTCCACATGTAGATGATATCCACATTTGAAAAACCTTTGAGAATGAGGTTTGATAATGATTTGAGAATGAAGGCATTTCTCAATTTGGGAATAAAGTCCCCTTTTTGTTGAGAACGCTATTTTTCTCAAATCAGTATCAAACGTTTGACCTTTGAAGAAAGATTTATTTTCAAATCATCCTCAATTTGAGAATAAACCTTTTTTCTTACTGGGTAAATGATAACATTCAAATCCCTTAGATAAAAGGCTTTTGGACTCGAGAAGAACTTTCAGACCAACTTAAAGAAGGAATTATTGTAACGTTTCCCAAAAAAAGTGATCTAACGGATAGAGGAAACTGGAGGCGCATGAAACTGCCCAATGCCGTTAATAAAGTTATCTCGCAGATCATAACAAGCAAAATATTTGAGAAGCTAACACCCGAACTAAGAGTGGAACAGATTGTTTTACGTCCGCGCGTATCCTGCACTGATCATGTCTTAGAGTCTTAATTAGAGTCAATTTTCAAAGCAACTAAATTTAAAATGTAAATTTTGTTCGAAAAAAAATGGGATTTCAAAACAAATTTACTTAAAAAGTAAGATTAAAAAAATTTTACTAATAGATTATTCCTAATGTGGCGCACAGACAAATATAAAAGTGGATATGTTACGTTGAATATTTCATTGTTTTTTAACTAAAATTTATTACAAGGACATCAAAGACGTAATTTTAAATGTTTTTCTTTCATTCGTGTCAATTATCACGATTTACGATTTAGAGTAAACAGTTATATCTGGTGTTAACAAAAATTTATTGTTTTATAACTGCATTTTTATTTTCTGTAAATTAATGGATTTTGCAAAAAAAAAAAATAAATAAAAGTTACATTTTTAATGTATCTAAATAACAACGATGAAGTGAAAGTAAACAAATTTAAAAATTTATATTAAAACTGAATAAACATGACCCCAATATTTTATAGAATTATAACGTGAGTCTTCTTGACTGGCAATAAAATTAAATTTCATGTACTTAAACTGCTAAACATACAAAAATAATATTAAAATAGTTAATATAGGATGATAATACATACAACAAAGAATATTGATTATTTGGCTATAAAAAAGTATATAATCTGTAGGTACTTGATAGGAAGATTCAAATTGGTTTCTGTGCCAAGCGAAAGAAATCAAATTTAACTACATATTAGGTATTGGGTCCCGGATAAAATATGGATTCACTATTTCAAGCAAAACTTATTCATAATGCAACAATTACTAACTTTTGTGGATCACTAGAGTGATCCCCTATATTTTGTACATTTGACGCCAATAATCCAAATATAAAATTTTCAGTACCTGGTTGACCGATAAGCATTTTGAGGCAAATTTTTTATATATTTTATTTTATAAAGTTTATTTTGTCCGACCAACACATAGTTCGCATAGTTTACAGTTTAACTCATTTTAATAATTTTGGAAATTATTCATACCAACAGAAACCTCCGTCGACTCATGCGCAACAACTTTGCTAAAGACTATAGTCTGATCAAATGCACAGTTTACGATTTAATTCATTTTGAGTAGTTTTAAGTGGCGCCACCTGAAGTTGTTCATACCATATAAGAAACCTTTGTCTGCTTATTCGTAACAACTTTGCTTATGATTATAACATGATCAAATGCACAGTTTACGATTTAATTCACTTTGAGTAATTTTCTGTGGTACCACCTGTCGGACTTTGCTCACTCCAATTCATAAACCTTCTTCGTCTTATTCGTAACAACTTTGCTGAAGATTATAGCATGATTAAATGTACAGCTTACGATTAAATTGACTTTGAGTTAATTTCAGTGACGCCACCTGTCGAAATTTCTTCATACCACCTAAGGAACCTTCGTCGGACCATGTGCAACAACTTTGCTAAAGATTGTAGCATGATTAAATGTACAGATTACGATTAAATTGACTTTGAGTAAGTTTCTGTAGCGCCACCTGTCGGAAATTATTCATACCAACTAAAAAGCCTTCGCCGGCTCATGCGCTACAACTTTGCTAAAGATCATAGCATGATCAAATGTACAGTTTACGATTTTATTAATTTTTAGTAATTTTCAGTGGCGCCATCTGTCGGAAATTAGTCTTATCAACTTAAAAACCTTCGCCGGCTTATCCGCAACATCTTCGCTAAAGAGCATATCATGATCAAATTCACACTTTACTATTCTATAAAGACCATACATACAGACAAACATTCATTTGTTTAAAATAATAATAATTTTTCCCCCTTTTTATTCCCTAATTTCTAAAAGTTCCATATGCATATTTGGTACTTTTTTGGTGCCAATTGAATTCGATACATTTTATTAAAACGCAGTTAACATAATGTATAACAAATCATATTACTTTGGAGATGTTAAGTTATCATTTTATCCCTTTTTTACCCATTTCGGCTCCAAAATCAAAAATGTACCAAATACGTGTTTCATGTTTCTTTTACATCTATTGATTGCAGTACAAAGTTTATTTCTATATTCTTTAGTTTAAAATGTAAGAGTGGGTTAAAAAGGTACCAAAAAAACTATTTTCATCCTTTTTTACCCCCTATCGAACATAGTTTCAAAAAAGTACCAAACACCTGTCCACTTATTTTCATAGTTGTTTAAAACGTAATTTTAATTTTGTTTCTATACCTATTACTTTGGGAGATATAGCGTTTTCGATTTTTTTCCCCTTTTTACCCGTTTTTACCCTCTTGGAGGCAAAAGTTTCAAAAGTCCCTTCTTCTTCGACCTATACATCAAAAAAGATACCCACTGTCCAAATTTTATCAAAATCGTTAGAGCGGTTTTCAAGATAGCCATTCTATATATATATATATATATATAAATACATACAATTATTGCTCGTTTAAGAATATAAGATTCAGATCGGACATCGGGAAAGCATGTCGACTTTACACCAAATTTTGTACATGCCAGTTATATGGGAAAAATAAGGGGTTTGTTCAAATGTTTAAAAAAATGTCCAATTAGTGTTTAACAGCATGGTACTCAGAACTAAATGGGCTTTCCAACGAGATACAATTATAACTTAAAATTCGGTTAAAAACTTTCCTAATTATTAAGAGTTTTCGAAAATATTAAACATCTTTGAAGACTCCTAAGCATACGAGATAAAAAAAATCAGGTATGTGATGGAAAACGATCGTTTTCAAATCGATCGATTTCAGATATATTTTTTAAAACAATTTTCGGTTATTTTCCCAAAAAATTCAAACCAAAAAGTATCACAAAACAAGTAAGAAAGTGCTATAGTCGGTCAAGCCCGACCATACGATATCCTTCACCACTAAGGTCAAAGGTGTTCTTTTTCCTGTATAAAGACAAATATTTGCTAAATTTTGCGATCATACAAAAATTTTCTCAAGCATTTAAGCTGTTTCCGTCATTTGGACTTATATGAGAGCTAGGGTCAAATGTGGACCGATTATCTCGAA
Organism: Stomorhina lunata; assembly: GCA_933228675.1. Taxonomy (NCBI): domain Eukaryota; kingdom Metazoa; phylum Arthropoda; class Insecta; order Diptera; family Rhiniidae; genus Stomorhina; species Stomorhina lunata. The sequence goes on from OW121744.1 coordinate 62,528,223, forward strand.
ATTTGACAAATTGATTAAAGTTGTTACAAATTATGTATGCAAAAAATAAACTTAAAATTCTCATTATCTTCGGATTTACAAGCGTTTTAGTGAATTTTGGGAGCTATGGTCAAATATGGACCGATTTCAACGAAATTTGGTTCAGGGATTTATATTTACATAATCAGTATTTGTTTTAATGAAAAAATATTGATTTTTGTATCCAATACATCAATTCCGGATAGTGGGACCTATGGGTGGTACCATAAATAATTGACCGATTTTGACGAATTTCAATAGTCATGGTCCTACGATCAAAAAAAATGCTCTGTGCCAAATTGCATCAAATTATCTCTAGAATTACGACCTGTACTTTAATTACATCGTTTACATGGGAGTCCAGCCAGCCAGACGAACGGACGGACTGACTGACATCGCTAAATCGACTCAGAAAGTGATTCTAAGCCTATTGGTATACTACCTTTTCACCTATGGTGGTGAAGGGTACAAAAAATGTTAGCAAATACTTTTTTTTTATGAATTGGGGATTTTTGGGGCCAAAAATTTCAAAATTTAGGGATGGTCGCAAAAAAGTATCTGGCAGGCCTGTTGTTTACTGTTAGCAGTGTAGCCAATTTCTATGTAATTATTCAAAAACGGGACACTTTTTAAATCTTTGGATAATTTTTGAATAGCAAAATTTTTTTGTATTTTGTATACCCTGTATTATAAGTTTGTGCTGATGTATGTAACGCATAGAAATATTTGTCTTAGACAAACCTTTTAGTTTACCAATAGGCTTAGAATCAATTTCTGAGTCGATTTAGCGATGTCATTCCGTCCGTCCGTCTGGACGGCTGGCTGGTTGGACCCCCATGTAAACCATATAATCAAAGTACAGGTCGCAATTCTAAAAATAATTTGATAAAATTTGGCATAGATCATTTTTTTCATAGTGGGACCATGTCTATTGAAATTCGTCAAAATCAGTCCATTATTTATGGTATCTCCCATAGGTCCCACTTCCCGTAATTGATATATTGGCCACAAATATCCATATTTTTCATGAAATTTAAAACAAATACTGCTTATATAAACTAAAATCACTGTACCAAATTTCATTGAAATCGGTCCACATTTGACCATAGCTTCTACACAAACACTTCTTTAAAAACTCACTAAATAAGACGAAAATCACTAAAACGCAATTAACATTTATCACAAGTTTATTGACAATAAATTAGAATGTTTTATTAGTGAATACTTCCACCTTTGTTTACAATAACTCCAAATATGCGATATTTTATTGAATCATAAAGTTATTTTAAATAATCAAAAAAAAATATCATTCCAGGAGTCCTTAATAGCTTGAATTAATGATTCCTAATTATCGAATTGTCTTCCTCCCTCATAGACCTTTCGCGACAGCCAACCACAAACATTTTCAATTATGTTCCTTTACCACCCTCGCATTATGAATTGGGGCATTATCTTGTTGCAAAATCCATTTAATAGGCCCAAAAATTACACTTAGTTTAGGGAATGCCGACTGAAGCAGAGTTGTATAAATCTATTGAACCGGACTAAATCACCCTCTCTGCTGCGATGACGGTTCAAAAACAGTCTCTCTTTTCGTATCATGAAAATAATAGTTATAGCCGTCAGGTCCATTAAAATTAAATTTATTTTCATCAGTGAAAACTAGAGAACGCCAATCATTAATATGACCTTTAATTTGAACGTCCCAACTCATATGCTCTCTTGCAACATGTAATCGAGTTTCTTTGCGTACATCATTCAGCGGCGGCTTTTTCTTCATCTTTTTTAATTTTAGATGATCATAGCTTGCAATGGCTCTTGATATTGTTGAAACACTTGCCTTAACGCTCGGGTTCTGATTTGCGGTACAGTTAGTGCAGAATTTGATGCAATTCTCAAGATTTTTCTAGTGGCATTAAAGCGGCGTTAAAGCGGCATGAATCCGTCTTCTGTAGTTTTTTTTTACGAAGTCACAGTTCTGTGACTTCGTCCAATTTTTCCCGCAATAGCGCGATAAGAATGCCCTTTCGAACGATAAGCGTCAATTTTGCCTCTTTTCGCTACGCTTAAAATACTAAAGCGCAATATTTTTCTTCTATTACACGTATAACGTGCTAATCAAAGCCAACTAATTGCAAAAATAAAAATGCAAAGTGGTTCTAATCTATGAATTGATTTTTTTTAGCCTTTTTCTGACCTTTTTGAAAAAATAGGCCATTTTCCTGCAATCTCAGGAAAGTTATCTTTACTACGATACAAAATTTTTCTTGAAGATGAAATGCTTAAAAAGATATGGCCTGTTAAGACTTGAAATTTAAGTGGTTTTAATCATATGATTTAGAGTGTATTTAAACATCCATTTTTGTTACAATGGGCTAAAGTCACTATTGCATAGGGCGAAAAAAATTATTTTTTCATATTTTTTCATTATTTTTTCATATTTTTTCATACTCCTTTTTTGGTTTTTTCAATAGTTTGTTAAACGAATTCGAAGAAAGTAAAAAAAATGTTTTATAGTGTTTCAGAACACCCTTTAGATTACCACAAAGACACAAATAGATCGATATCTCCAATGGCTTAGCCGTACCTGCGACTTAAAATCAAAGAATTTCGACAAAAACCCAATTTTTCACCAAAGTTATAAAAAAAGCACGTGAATTGTTATATATTAGCAGTTTTTATAAGAAGAACTGAAATTATTATTATTGCTTCAATAGGTAGAAATATATATTAGAATTTTGGTTGAAATCGGATGTCATTAACCATTTTATAACCAGGGTCAAAAGTAAAATTTTTCAAATATAAATTTTTCAAAAAAGTATTAGAAATTACATGTTTTTATTGTTATATTTAAATAGAAATTAAAACAAGTAAGAGTGTTATATTCGGCTGTGCCGAATCTTATATACCCACCATCAAGTTGTGTTAAATTTAGAAACATATCTCATATATCTACAAGGGTGCAGCTAATTCAAAATCTGCACCAAAACTGGAAAAATCGCTAAGCTATTTGATATTGTTGGTAAAACCTTTGGACTAAATTAGGTTTCCGTAGCTTTATAGTTCAACATTCAAAAATATTTTAGTGGTTCCCCCAGTATTTACTTTGATCAAAATTCGGTCTCATAACCAGGTATAGTTTTACATTAATAAATTTTTAAATACTTTTCGTTGTGATTAATATGTAGTTAGGCTAAACACGTTAATAGTAATACGACAGGTCCATATATTTCGTTATGAGTTCCTAATGCATTCATCATATATAAAGTCTGGGCTGAACATTGATTGATGCCTATATAATTTCATAGGTGCAATCTTAATATAATGAATGTACCTCCAAATCTTTTTGATTGTAGATATAAAAAGGGGATGTTATATATATAAGAATTATAGCCAAATGTTGACCGATTATAACAAAATTTTACACACTGGCTGGTATATATAGAGCTTATTCTTGCAAAATTTAGTGACCATAGCTATCATAGTTTCTAATTTAATAGCTTTTAACTGGCCTTTGCTAAAATTTTTGGTTTCCGTGAGTGTTTTTCACATGAAAGCTAAAGTCAAATATGGACTGATTCCTATAAAATTTGATAAACTGATCAAAAATTGCATAAAACTTCCCTATTTTAAATTTAATCGTCATAGCTATTACAATTGTATTCAATTTATCAGCATTAATGTGTTTCCCGGGGCGGGGTTATATGGGAGCTCTAACTAAATTTGAACCGATTTTGTCCATTTTCAACACACATCTTTTTCAAGATATCCAAAATACTTTTGTAAAATTTTGTCCCTCTAGCTCTATTCGTTAAGGCGCTATCGTGCTTTTATCTGACGGACAGACGGACATAAACAACCTTTTCTTTATGTATTTTTGTGTTTCCATAAGTTTTTTATATGGGAGCTATGGTCAAATGGTGACCGATTGTGACGAAATTTTGCACACTGGCTCGCATTGATAAAAGACTTTCTTGTGCCAAATTTAGTGATATCTGTTATACTTTTAGATTTATTGGCATTTAAGTGTATTTTGGGTGAAATTTAGCCTGTTTTCGTAAGTTTTTTGTATGGGAGCTATGGCTAAATGTGAACCGATTTCGATGAAATTTTATATGCTGCCTAGTGCTTATCTAAAACTTCTAGATACCAAATTTTGTCATCATAACTGTTATAATTTGTCATTTATTAGCAAATAAGCGATTAGCCTAGACGAGGTTATACGGGAGCTATGGCCAAATGCTAACCGATTTTGCCCAATTTCAATACCAAAATTTTCTCATAGATAAAGAATGTTTTTGCTAAGTTTCAGTTAGCTAGCTCTTTTTGTTTAGACGTTATCGTGATTTCAACAGACAGACAGACAGACGGACAGACAGACGGACATAGCTCAATCGTCTTAGAATTTCATAAGGATTCAGAATATATATCGTTTTTGATTTTTGAACCAATATTAAGGAAATTACAAACGGAATGACAATCTCAATATACCCCCCATTCTTTTTGATGGTGGGTATAAAAATTGTGCAAAGAATGAAACTTTGTAATTGGATTATTAGAGTGAAATGTTAAAAATTTCGGGGGTACGTCCTTCTGTAAAATGTCTTTAAATTTTTTGGGAGACTCATTAACCATTTTATAACCAGGGTCAAAAGTAAAATTTTTCAAATATAAATTTTTCAAAAAAGTATTAGAAATTACATGTTTTTATTGTTATATTTAAATAGAAATTAAAAAAATTGTACAAAGAATGGAACTTTGTAATTGGATTATTAGAGTGAAATGTTAAAGATTTCGGGAGTACGTCTTTCTGTAAAATGTCTTTAAATTTTTTGGGAGACTCTAGTGGACCGATCACGTTTTTAGATATTTCTTATACCAATGTATTAAAAATAATTAATTTGAGTTGTTAATAAATAATTAAAAAAAAATAAAGTTTGATCTTCGCACTTTTTCGGATTCCTTTAAACAGTACAAGGAAGAATTGAGCGTTGAAGAAAAAAGGGGTTCAACAGTTGTTGGTACAGAAATCGAGCACTTTCAAAGAGTGCTTAAGACTTTTTTTAGAAAACGACAATTTTTTCGTAATGAAACCACTTTCTGTTTTCAATGTGAAATAAAATTTCCAAGTTTTTCTTGAATAATTCCATAAAATAATCAATGTTATTTGTTGAAACAAAGATATAGTTTCATATTTTTATTAAAAAAATCATAATTTGTAAAGTTTTAGAGCATTTCAAATTTTTCGGAATCTATAGAACCTAAAGAGTGCTCTAAATAAAATTTGTAGTTGGATTTTCTTAAATAAAAATCAAACCTTTTAATATAAAAATTCTACAAAATACGCAAATATAATGACATATTATACAAAATCATTTAGCATTAAAATGTTTACTTAGTACTCGGGTTTTGCAAAATTATCGACTTTTTTCGGAAACCCTCCCATTAAAGATTTTACAGTTGCTTCTGATACCTTTTTGGAGCATGTGTTCCACCTGCGCTTAAAATCGGACATGTTCTTGGAAATCTTTCCTGTGTTCTTCAATTCTTTTTTTACCAGAGCCCAATACCTTTCCACAGGCCGAATTTCTGGACAGTTAGGTGGATTTGCCTCTCGTGGTACAAAAATGACATTATTCTTTGAGTACCACTCAAGTGCCTTTTTTCCATAATGGCATGATGCCAAATCGGGCCAAAAAAATGTAGTCACTCTGTGCTCTCTTAAAAAGGGTAACAACCGTTTTTGTAGGCACTCCTTTATATAAATTTCTGTGTTTACTGTGACAGATGCCACAAATACTTTACTTCTTTTGCCACAACTGCAAATAGCTTGCCACACGAGAAACTTCTTAGGGAATTTTGTTTGTTTTTTTGTGCGAAACTCTTGCCGAACATTGCCCCGTTTATTAGCAACATAAAAATCTTGACCAAGAAGTTGAGAAAAGTCTGCCAGTACGTATGTTTCATCATCCATCACACAACAGGTGTATTTTTTTTATAAAATCAGACTTCAATTTTTTCGCTCGTTTTTTTGCTTCTATGTTCTTTATAGCATTGCGATCTGGAACCTTTTGGACTTTGTATGTCTTCAGTCCAGCATAAGCTTTGACTCTATGTGCAAAATTCGTAGAACATTTCACCGTACGAGCTGCTTTTCTTAAAGAAGTGTTAGGCGCTCTTCGAAAGAGTCGCTCGACTTCTTTTGCCTTACCAATATCTGTAGGACCTTTTTTCCTCCCTGATCCAGGTTTTCTTTCAATGCTCAGGTTTTCCTTATACCGTCTGATGGCATTAGAAACCGTTCGAGGGTTAACTTTCAAGTTTTTAGCTATTTTTTTAAAAGTCCATGACGGATTTTTTTGAAAAGTTTTAATTATATTTTCACGAACTTTTTTTCGCAGTCCATTTTGATTGAAATAACTATTGAAAATTAATAATTTCTAAAATAATAGTATCTGACATATCTATAGAAACTAACTTCATCAAAAAATAAATTATTTCTTGCACTATGGATAAATTTTGTCTAAAATAGTAAATGCATATTTTTTTTAGAACACTCTTTAAAACCAATTCGATCGAAAATCGACTACTTCAATTCCGAACGGAATTTGTGACATATCTGAAAATTTATAATTTATATTTATAAAAGTATATATTTCAAGAGGCGATCTTATTTTTTGTTGACCCGTGTTATTATAATATAATAAATTTAAAGAAAGATAATAAATGTTATACAACAAAATGATTATATAATTTTCAAAAATATACATCCGTAAACAATCATTTCGTTTCTTAAAAAATTTAAGATGACAACAAATATTTTATGATGAATTATCAAAATAATAACGAAACATATATTTCCTTATTTTGTTTGTTTGGGTTTTTAATATAATTAATTTCTCCAGAAAGTAAATCAGCATGTCAGTCCACCAAAAATAAAATGATAAAGTTTCAACGAACTTAATACTGATATTCGTACTAAAGTATATATGATGTGTTAGGGATTTAAAAACCAAATATTAATTTTAATTATAACATTTACGTATATCTTAATTTGAATGCAAGTCGTTTAAAGTACTTTAAATAATTTAAAAATAAATTAAGATGAATTAAAAGATATTAAGTGAATTAACAGATATCAAGTCACATACAATATTTATAAAAATGTATTTTTATAATATGTGCAATATCGTCTTCTTTGCCCAATTATCGATTGGCTTTTTTAATAATTGAAAAGGCTTAATAAAAGATGACTCATTACGTATAAGTAGAAGTTAAGTATAGTGAATAGTTATCTAAATGATTTGCACAACGTTAACCTTTAGTAAATAATGGGTTTAGTTGCACTAATTGCACACACATGGACAAAAAACCTAAGTTTCAAACACTATCAAAAGCTACCTTCGATAGCACATTCACATCTTCTGTGTAGCTACACACAACTTACGATGTAAAGACATGGTAATCAAGCACTAAACATTAGTACACGATTGATAAAAAAAACCTTTTTTATTAAAATAAATTTTTATCTCCAAATAGTCTATTAAAGTACTTCAATTTGATACTCTTTCCTGAGCGCTATCCTTTAGGTCAATTTGAATTTCTTAATTAAGAGACGAACATCTATATGTCAACTATTGACCCACACAGATTTATGGAACATAAAATCCTATTGAAACTGAAAGATTTTAGGAACATAGTCATTATTTCAAAGAAGTTTTTCCTGTATGTCATCGAAAAAGTTATTGAAACATTAGCAACATATAGTATAAGTCTTTCCAAACTTATGGATTGCTTTATTAATGTATAAATGTTGTACTGAAAGTACGACCTCTTCCGATTGCTCAATGCAAATGGTTTCGCTGGACTAATTGCCCTCAAATCGGCAATCAATTAAACACTACAAATGTATAGTAACGTCGATATTTTGTATAAATTTACGAATATCCTCAACAATGTTGATCACTGCATACCCACTCCTCTTTCGACCAATTTGGGTAACCTTTCCAAATATGTTATTTTCCTAGTCAAAATTATTTATATATAGCTTCATCAACGTCCGTTTGTAAATTTCAAATAATACAATTTCTTTCAAGACGACCTACAGTCTGAGCAGACCTACAAAGAAATTGATCTGGAAACCTCTCCGCACCACAGTCTTCGCAATTCAATCTCAACCCACACAGAGCATGTGATTTTGGGTTACATGCTTAATCTCCAGAATATCGATTTCTGTAGAAGATGTCATACCATTGCCAACTCTAGCGAATCTTAGGTCTCTTTATCTGTCTAACTTCTTTCTGTACCACTTCAGATCTTCAGAACATAAATGATCGTAAAATAGACATATTTATTGTAGCATCTGAGTTTCTAAAACGGGTCATTATCACGGTTAATCTAGAAATGTTTCTTGTTATATCTTAAAGTGAAAACCGAAACCGAACATAATATACATATTACAGTTTCCGGTGTCAATAGAAAAAAAAATCTTATTACATAAAGTAAAATGATACAGTGAATTAACAATATCCTACTGTCTTCAATAATCACCATTCCAAAATAGACTTTGAATCATTGACCATACATATATTTTGTGATCCACTCGAAAATCCTAAGCATCTTGCTTTTGACTTCGTTAACACATGTCACGACAAAATAATAAGGGCACAGAAACTAAAAACTTATTTTATTTATTTAACAAGACTAAAAAGTCAAAACTCCTACTTATTTCAATTGTTTATTTTTATTAAACTCCCGAGACAAGGCTTATTTTAAAAATAACAAGATTAGTCAGCTAGTCGGCAGCACTTGGGGAAAAGATAAAGAAAACCTACTTGCGACCTATAAAGCTATTGGTTAGTCCGTGGCAAATTATGCTGCTTCCGTGTGGTCACCAAGTGTGTGCGAAACGCAGTGGAAAAAGCTCTAGAGTTGTCAAAATGCAGCCCTCAAAACAATAACAAACTTCCTAAAAATATCCTCAAAAAGCCATCTACATGAGAAGACGAATGTCCTATCTCCTAAGAAACATAGCCAAATGCTAACAAGGCAATTTTTTCTGGGATGTCATAGGAGAGATCATCCGAACCACCATCTAACGGAATTAGATACCCCTCCACGACATGTTGGTAAGGACCTTCGTTGTTGTGAGAATGATATTAGACAGTATACCACACAGCCACTCAATGTAATCTCATACAAAGCAGTTCTGTAAGACATTCACAAAGGCATGGTAACATCAACATTAGCTAGTTACCAATTGAATGATATAGTTGGTGGCCCTCCCCCACCTATTGCAGAAGAAAGGAAAAGAAAATCTGGTGTTTTCCTGAAGGACCAAAACATTACGAAATCTTTCAGACTCGCGGATGAGCGCAGTGTCTTCTAGGAAGATATTTTTGCATTTCGAAGACTACAGAGCTCATCGAGGGTTTTATAGCTGAAAATAGTGAGGTGACTATATACGTAGATAGCCAGGTTGCGCTGAAAGCGCTGCGGGGACATAGCATCACCTATCATTCAGCTATAGGATTAGATTGTACTGGGTTCCGGGTCATTGTGACATCTCTGGCAACGAAGTTGCGGACGAAGTAGTTAAATAAGGCTCAAGTTAGGAGTCAAAGAGTGGCAGATATTGCTATACTTATCTGCCACTTTTATCGGGGCATTAATTCTTGCATCAGCAAGGAAACCTCAAAGACATGGAGAAACATGGTTACGTGTAGAACATCAAGAGCTCTATGGAGTAAATCGGATATTAGTGGAACCAAAATTCTACAAGGTCTGAATAGGTCAAGCTTAAGAGATGTATAGGGTTCTTAACGGGACATTGTGCCTCAAATTCGAGGCTAAATAGGTGAATGGTAGCATTCCGGACCTCTGCAGATTATGTCTAGATGGGGATTCTTCCGTACCCTGGAGTCTCCGAGTGAAGGTGTCGTTTCACACTACCTTTAAAGCCTGACCTTACCTAAGAGAGAAGTCTACCAAGATCTACTTGGGTATTATTGGCACAACTAGATCAGGATATTGTAGTCAGCTTAATTCGTATTGGTCAATAATTAATCCTAAAATACCCAACACCTGCCAGAAAAAGTTCACACAATACCCAGCACCGCTTCCAAAACACAGCAAACCCGACCCTACTAACTCTTTATTCCCTATGGACTAACCCTATTGTTGCGGCGCGTCATTTGTGACTGAATTTAGAGGAGTCCCCTGATTTTGGAGAACATTAATGACGTATTTTTAATTGCAAGTCACGGTGTTACAACAACAACATTAATTTAGTATTGAATTAATGTAAAACTTAACGTTTGCTGCCAAAATTGACGTATGTATTCGATGTGAAGAACAGAATTGTAGGAGCTGCTATAAAGACTGTATCCTGTGCCTGATCGATGCGGTAAACAATCCGAGTGGGATTCTAGGTCAGGGCTAACGTGAGGGGGAGTTATCTTAGAGCCATTCCGACGTATTTGGTCTAAGGGTCTAAGATAATTTTACTTGGTAAAGTACGAAATTGTAGCGTCTGTTCAACATGTTAGTTGCGGCTACAAGCGGGCGTCTGTCTCGGACCGAGCGGCTCGCTTTACAAACGTGGCTCTTGTCTTTGGACTCATCATCCATCGACTAAGCACTTACGATGTTTTAAGCATGGAAAGAAACAACATTATAGAATATACTACTCCAAGGGGTAATCAAGCGAGAAATCCCCCTGCTACGGCAGCTGGCACAAGGATTTTGGAGGTGCCTAATCTATGCAAGAACATCTTTATGAAAGAAACCAATTCTATCCAAAGAAATCGAACTATAAAAACTAATATAGGCATGAAAGAAAGTTTAAAGTTTGCGACATGGAAAGTACGCACGTTATACGAGAGGCCCTATGCTCCACTGGGAGTCAAGGATAACAGAAGAAGAAGTAACCCCCCTAACTGTCCAGAGCTTCGCCCCATTGAAAAAATTGGGTACTAATGAAAAGAGAGTATTAAACTGAGAGTTTTAATTGTATTGACCAAAATCTAAGTATCAACTTCAATCGAGACAGTCTTTATTGTACGTTAGTATATATTTCGAGAACAGATCTAACAATTTTGATCACGCATAAACCTTGCGACTTTAATCCGGTCTAAGTCCTGGTGATATTCTCACATATCCAACTTTACTTAGTCCTGTGGATTTGTGGACATATCCAGTTAAATTTGTAAAAATCTAGATCTCCAAACAGAACCCCTGTATATACCGGATTGATGAAATTGTAAAAGCTTGAGCTGTAACAACGATAACAACATGAGAGTTTTAAACTATTTTAGTTCTAGACTCTAGAGAAAAAAAAACTTTTTTTGCATTCATCTTGTCTTATTTTTTTTATATATTTATTTCTAGCAGACATTCATCGCAACCAGTTGATTAAGTGACGTTCAATGAAATTACGTATTCGCTGAATAATAATGATCTAAATATTGCATATGATTAAAAACTTAATACAAATCAATCCTATTTAGAAAATGGTTTCCAAATGTATAAGTATTTTAATAAAGGGTTTATTATTCCATATTCATATAGCCAAATCAAAATAGCAGAAAAATTCCTTTGTTTTAAACTGTGCAACCAGATTTTTTTCTTCGCTTGACTTACAGATTACACACATATTCATATATATATATGCATATAAGTAGAAACACATATACAAATGGGTAAGGAAGATGGAAATAGTGTAATCCTTTTTTCCAGTTTAACGCCCACATTTGCAAACAATCCGACAATCGTTGTAATATCCGGCTGTTAGAGTATCCAATTATCAATGTATTTTTAAAATATTTTGCAAAACTTGTTTATTCCGATATACAATATAATTTTGATTTAATGCAACTTGTGATGATAATGATGGTAAAAGTCTTTAAGTTGGGCTGGCAAACTTACCTCACTGGGTGACATTGAAGACATTTTTCTTGCAAAAATCCTAAAAATTTTAATCACTTTTATTTTCACACTCCCAACGAAACAAACACCGAATTGATTTCGTTTTAATTAAATATTTAAGGATGAAGCTTTAATTTTTTATAAGCAATTTAATTTTTTTGTATTTAGTTTTTATTAATTGTTGACATGTTCCACTAAAAAATTTTCTATTGACGTTTCTTTCTGTTGTTTTCAAAAGAAACTTATTATCATTTGTTTTGCTTTTTTCTTTCGTTTTGTTGACAGCAAAGAGATGAATGACACTAAAACAGTGTTGTCGATTTAATAGTTTCTTAAGGCAAAAAAGTGGATTTTGAATAAATTACAACACTCAAAGAAAAATATACATAGTTATAGTCAAATACATACTATAAAGCATGATATAAGTATAAGGTAATTCCAATAGCCTTACTAAATTTTTAATAAGGATTTTTGAAGTTCGATTTTTGTTAATATATTTGAAAAATCGTTGCCATATTATTAAAAATTGTTTTAAATATGAGGAGGTTTTTTGTTCATAATGTGTAATGGTGTTATCCACAAAATTAGTATTTTATGTTGGTGAATTAATATAAAATGGTTAAATTATATACCACAGAATACTATATGAGCAAATAAAATAAAACAAAACCAGACCATAGTTATATAAATATCTTATTTATTTTCTTTCAAAGCTATGAAATTTAAAAATTTAATAATTTAAATCTTTGTCCCTTTACTTTAACGAAACCACCCAAACTAACTCAAAACTGTTCCCGTACAAAATTTTCAACGAAAATTGTTGTTTTCTGTCAACTTCGGACTGTTTTGGGTAGTTTTGTTAAAGAACGGGAACAAACATAAAATAATTTTTTGGGTAAAGGAGAAATATGTTTTCATTCCAATGATCGTTAAATAATTGACTGATAGGTTTAACCGAAGAAATCTATTAAATTGAATGCGTAGCTTGCCAAACGCAAACGGAGGCTGAGCATCCAATTTCTAAGCGCGTTTCTGATGCATTCTTGCAACGTTTAATTATTCGTTGGCGGGCCTCTGATACGTTAATATGGTGTTGGGTTTATGAGTGTACTCTGTTTGTTGTTGTTGCTTCTGGGCCTGACGATATAAGGTATTTTCCAAATTCAAAGCTACTGCAGCAATAATTGTTGTAATGATGCTTAAACGGCAACGTTATTAGTAACAGCGGCAGCAGCGCTGTTGAACGTGAAGGCGGCAGGAAAGGCAGAAACCGTAAAACTCTTGTAGTCTATGAGTCCCCGATTGTGCAAAAATAAAGTCCAAATTGAAATACAAATTTAAAATTGTCTTTATTTAGTTGAATTTATATTTTCAATGAATTTTAATAACAAAATATGTTTCCCCAATAAATATAAAAAATCAAATGACAAATAAAAAATACACAAATACAAAATTTCAAACAAATTCAAAATTTCTCAAAAATGTCAAAATCCTTATATATGTCAGATAGTGATTTTTAAATTTAATAATGACAATGGAACTACCGTGTGTATAAATCTTGCTATAAAGTGTATTTTATTCATGATTTCAAAAGTTTAGGACTGGAATTCCAGTTATAAACCCTACAAGATTAATTGGTTTGCACTGTTGCAGATCCTGAAGTTTATCATGAAACTTATTACCTAGATGTTTTAGCCTCTGATTTCGGAGCATTGGACAGCTACAGAGATGTTGTTCCACCAATTCGGACGAGTACTCATCTAGATATAGTCTGCATAAGTCCGGAATGCTACCATCACACCTATTTTGCCTAAAGTGTGCCTTGAACTTTGTGTCTATCAAAATTGCTATACATCGTCTTAAACTTGACCTACTCAGACCTAGCAGAGTTTTGGTTCCGCTAATGTCTGGCTTTGGCCATAAACTCCTAGATGTTCTACAGGTAACCATGTTATCCCATTTCCTAGAGGAAATGGGATAACATGAAAGAATTGATACCCAAATGGAAATGGCATATAGGGGGTTAATATCCATCACTCTTTGACCCATGCCTTGGCTCGAGCTCTGTCTAACGGCCCGGAACCCAGCACAATCTAATCCTATAACTGAGATAGATCTAATAGGGTCAATCTACATTTTTTGACAAGTTTTGAAGTAATACTGTGTCCTTGTAGTGCCCTGAGGGCAGCCTGGCTGTCGACATAAATCATCACCTCACTGTTTTCCGTTATGGAAACTCCAGAAATACCATAAGTGATCTTTTTTGAAACAGACCTAATCTGGCAAAAAAAAAATGCATTATCTAACAGTATTTAAATATATTTATATATCAACATAATCAACATTTGTAAAATTACAGAAAAATATTTAACACGATAACACAACGATTTTTATAATTTACTATTTCCTATCAACATATCACGGGCCAATTTGACAGCATATTTGGCAGTGCCAGGAGCTGTAGTCACCCCATAGCCACCATGACCGTAATTGTGTACAACTTTAACAGGACGTCCATCTGGACGATGCATTACTTCTGATTCCACACGGACAACGGCACGATGTGGTCTTAAGCCAACCAATTCACGGACAACTTCGGCATTTTTCAAACTAGGCAACATTTTATAACAACGTTCCTTAATAGCCATTGTGTCGTATTTACAAACATTCATATTATAACTTTCGTACTGGCGACAACCGCCCAATGTAACAGTTTCAAAACCAGGTACAATATAAGTGTCATAATCTCCATAGAAAGCTGTTTTTATCCAGGGAGCACGAACTTTAAGAATTTGTCCACGTACAGGCACTAATTGACGATCTTTGCAAAGTGTTTGAGCACCCAGGCCAGTACAATTTAAGACGACATCATAATTCTCGGGAAGTTGAGTCAACGAGTCGACGTGATGGAAATGCACAGTACCTCCGGCTTCATTGAACCTATAATGTAAATTATTTAAAAAGTTTAAAATGAATATGAGAAATAGTATGCTAATAATTAATTATATATTCACTTTTTAGTAGCGTATGGTAAAAATAAACGACTTTCGGTTACACAAGTGGTAAAGAAGGATCCATATTTCCAATCTCCTTGGCACAATTTCAATTCCTCTTCTGTAGCTTGACGATAAATGGGTAATAGCTTTTCAATATAATGATTCTGCAAATAAAAAATTATTAAAATATATTTTTGATAAGACGATTTAATTGAGAGAAATGAAGTAAAATTCGGTAATTACGTGGAATTTCTACACGATTTTCAATTATGATTCAGATTTCATAAAAAATTTTACAGATTTTTCCATTATATTTTTATCATTCCAAATAATTTTCAAAAGGCTAATTAATATAAATGGTCATATCTTCACAATAGCACTATCTACTGGTAACATAACTATTTTTGTCTTTGATTCGATCAGAAATACAGATTTTAATATCTTAGAATGTTTCTTTTAGTTGTTTTCTATTATATCTGTTGCAATATGGAAAAGTAGCTTAAATCGACATAAGAGAGAATTGAGTTAAGGCTATTATTGCATTGCAGAAGCAAAGGCGCTTAAATGTGTTTAGTCCGTTTTAAAGAATTCGGGTTTTTGTCAATGTTATGTACGTTTACATTTTAGCTTAAGTTTTTTGAATCAATAATGCATTGATCAAAACAACTTATGTAAACATATGTAAACGATTTCGCTTAACTTCACCTAAGCTGTATTAATGTTGACCTTAAAATATAGTCATTATTTTCAAACAACTTATGTTTACATAAAACCACACAATATATACTTTTTTTAAACAGAACCGCTTAAAGTTATTTATGGTCCAGTTCAATTTCAGTTTCGAAAACGAACTTAAGTAGAAGAAACATAAAATCTTCTGAATTAAACAATATTTTTTTTTTAATATTCATCCTTCTTCTCTAATAAACATGTTACCAATATATTTTTCATAAATCAAAAGAAAAATTACACAAAATTGCTGATATCTCAAAACTTTAATTTTCGACTTAATCTATTCCATATTGCCACAGATTTATTTGTTCTCGTACTCTAACGAAACATACCCCCCATTTTTTAACTCTTAATAAAATTATTATCAAGATCTCAAAATAGAATTTGAAATGGTATGCAAAAAAAGGTTTAATAAATAAAATCTTATCAGCCAAATTGTCAATTAAATATTAATAACATTATAAAACAACAAAAATGTTATTAAATCAAAATCATAAACGTAGACTTAAATAGACGTGCAAATAAGTATAAACGGGTTAAAGTCGATAATGTCCGACTATTTAATAATCTTTACCATTTATGCCCAATGGACAAATTGACAGCAAATTTAAAAGTTTTTCTTAAATCTTGCGTCTTATTTTGTTATTAAAGCAAACAATTTCTTTAGATTTTAATATTATAAATTATAATATTAAAATAATTTATAATTATATGTTCGCTATCGGGTCATAATTAAATATTAAATTTATAGATATTCCTAAAATAAGAACTTTAATCCCCATATATTTCTTTGATATCGTGTATTTACATGACTGACAGGCAGAAACCCTTGATCATTTTCTTTTTAAGCTTTTCCCGTATGTAGTTAAAATACCAGTTTCCTGAGGCTGTAGTAAAAGTATGGACTTTCTGGAAATTTTGCAGTTTAAGGAAAAACGGATAAAATCTGTAGAGTGTTATCTCCTAAACTCAAAAAGATAACAGTATAATTAAAATAAAGATTGAGTTTTATCTAAAATAAGCCGACAAGTGTTTGATTCTATTTTGAAATTCGTTCTTTTTAGACCTATATAATGGTAAAACTGGGTACAAAGTACACTTTGGTAGTTATTTTTTTTTTTTGCCACAATTTATGTTAAGTTAATGTAAAAAACTGTGTTGTTGTTATTGTAACTGCGATATTATTAGTAATATCGCAGAAGTGATAGTCCTTCGTCGAAATTCCGAGTCGTTCCGGTACGAATAACAGACTCTCGTGGGAACAGATATTGAATACGTTTACTGTACTTTAAAAAAATCAAAATCTAGAGAACCTAAAACTATTTCGATCGGAATTCAACTGCGGAATGGAATTTGTAAAACACGATTTTGGTGTCAGAAAAATTCCCACACGAATAGAAAGAACAAGACCTCAAAACTCCCAAATCGTTTTTACCTAGCAGGTGGAATTTTAGAGTTTTCGAAATGAAATTATGTGATAAAAATACAATTCCATTTTCTTTATCCTCTTCTCAAATATGGATTATAGTGTTGATATCAAAATAAAAAATTAAAAAAAGTGGACCCATGGTGGATCGCGATATAAAAGACATTTTATTAAACAACTTATATTATTTCAGTTGTTCAGTTCAGTTTCATTAAAATTTGATATCCGTATCAAAAGCTTTAGGCATAATAAATAGGTATGTTTTGAAAAAATCTTGAAAAAAATTAACTTTGAAGAATCTTAAAAATTGTATGAGCTAGGAGAATGTATATACATAATTTCATTGAAATCGGAGATGGTGTGCTTCAGCTAGTAATTGAAAATTTTTGATCTAACTCATACACAGAAAATTGCATCTTTCAAAAGTCGATAACTCCAAAGTTCCGCCTACTAGCACTAAACGTTTTTGGGGTCATATCAAATGGTCATATCAACTTAGAAACCTTCGTCGGCTCATGCGCAACAACTTTGCTAAAGATCATAACATGAATAAATGCATAGTTTACTTTTATATAAAGGCCATACAGACAAACATTAATTTTTGTATATATAGAAGATTATTTAGAATAAGAATTTTGGTATAGCAACGCGAAATGGATTCTTTTAATAAATTTTTTGCTTTGTATAATAACATGAGATCTATACAAATATAGAAGGTCCACTTTACGTTACTAAATTCAATTTCCCTATCTGACAATCTTAAGGGGTTCTGACATTTCAATAGCAATTATCTTGGCACTATTTCTGAGTTTATAATCTCTTATCACAACAATTCTTTATAGGTATGGAATGTTTCCAAATTTTTAATTGATTAAAATAAAAATAAACTCACACGAACAATAGCAGGTGAAATGCTAGAATATATATAACCAGACAACTGGCAGACACCGGCTAAGGCTGCTTCCTTGGAACGTCGTATTTCATCCCAATAGTAAAAGGCATCGTTTATCCACTGTCTACAAGATGAATGGAAAATGTTAAATGTCAAAAATTGAAAATTTAATATAACTTACTGTGTGATTTCCTGAGTAGGTCCCATAAAACTGGTGCTGGGACGGAAAATACCAGCTGCCACACTACTGGTTGTATCCTCATTGAAACGGTCAGCCAAGATGGTGACTTTAGCATTGGGATAGGTTTTTTGAAGCTCTAGAGCTGTGGTCAAGCCAATAATACCACTGCCTACAATACCGAAATGCATTGTTGTTGTTGTTCGAGGAAAATATACCAGAAGATAAACTAACAAAAACCTCAATCGACCACTAACTTCGCCAACAGAATCTACGCCGTGTTAACCTGGGTTTGGTCAACTAAATACTGAATAATCATTTTGTGTATTTATTCATTATTGGAGGTAAGTATGTTTCGCATTCAGTTTTCTTATCTTTTATATTGAAGGGGACGAATATGGATTAACAAACGAAAACAATTTAATCAAAGAAAACATTACCGGCTGTCTCTTATCATATGGTTTGTTTTGTTTAACAGCGCCATCTGTCGGTAATTTCTAATGTAAATAAAAAGCTTTCAAAAGTTTTCATACTGGAATGGAAATGTGTATTGTTAGCTTTTCAAAAATGTCCCAACAAACATTTAAGTTCAAGTTTGTTAGCGCTTATAACTTATGTAATATTAATTGGAAATTCCTTTTATAGCTCATTCACATTAAAAGTTTTTAGGTATTTTCGAAAAGTAACATTATTTAAATTTGGCACTTGATAAGTTTTTGTCAAACAATAATTCATTCTTAATCTTTATTTGGGAATTAAAAGTTTTAATTCCCAAATAAAAACACAATATTTTGTTTTAATTTAAAACAAAATATTATGTTTTTATTTTAGACTGCCATTTATTTTTGGCGACTTTGGAAGTCCTTGTGGAAATCCCAACTTGTCCTTTCCTATTTAAGAAGCCTATCCCCTTCTTAAGAATTCGAATTTGAAATTCTTCATACCGATGATCGGAGAAGGATCAGTCATTTGACACTCTGCAGTTACTAACAAGTAAGAAAGTGCTATAGTCGGTCAAGCCCGACCATACGATACCCTTCACCATTAAGGTCAAAGGTGTTCTTTTTCCTGTATAAAGACAAATATTTGCTAAATTTGGTCATCATACAAACATTTTCTCAAAACTTATATATTTAAGCTGTTTCCGTCATTTGGACTTATATGAGAGCTAGGGTCAAATGTGGACCTATGATGATCTCGAAATTTGACAAATTGATTACAGTTTTTACAAAAATTGTGCATGCAAAAAATAAACTCATAATTCTCATTATCTTCAGATTTACAAGCGTTTTAGTGATTTTTGTCCAATTTAGTGCGTTTTGACAGAAGAGTTTGTATATAGTCAAATGTGGACCGACGAAATTTGGTATAGTGATTTTGGTTGACATAAGCATTGTTTGTTTTAAATTTAATGAAAAAATATTGATATTTGTGGCCAAAACATCAATTCCAGGAAGTGGGACCTATGGAGGTACCATAAATAATGGACCGATTTTGACCGATTTCAATAGCCATGGTCCCACTACAAAAAAAATGATCTTTCCCAAATTTCATCAAATTATCTTTAGAATTGCGACCTGTAGTTTGATTACAAGGTTTACATGGGGGTCCAGCCAGCCAGACGGACGGACGGACATCGCTAAATCGACTCAGAAAGTGATTCTAAGACTATTGGTATACTAAAAGGTGGGTCTAAGACAAATATTTCCATGCGTTACATACATCAGCACAAACTTATAATGCCCTTTCCACCTATGGTGGTGAAGGGTATAAAAACGAACAAAGTCCCATCCACAGTTCAATGTTGCCAGCATTAAAAAATACTGTAGAACGGGGACATAGAGTTCAAATTGGCCACCAAATATGAAAAATAGAGAATAGGGAGAGCTATATCTGTAAGCCTACCGGAGATAGCAATAGTATTGACTGCCACAGCAAAGCCTTAGAGTTCCTTGCGCGTTAGCCCTTGAATCACTTCAAAATACTACCCATCGAAAAAACATTATTTATGTAATTTTTTATAAGATTTTAAAAAATTTATTTAAAAAATTTTCCATCACATAATAATACATATTAGTTTTATACAAATATTTTATTGGAATTTTTTTTATTTAGTTAGTCTAACGTTATACCAAACTAAAAAAGTATGTCAATTTTGCTGTTTACCAAAATGTTTAATTTGTATTACAAATTTTTAATAATAGTAAAAATATTTAAAACTAGCGACATAGAAACAGAACTGGCATTAATCTTATTAAGATATGATATTTTGAGAAAGATAGTAAAACTAAATTTTATCGCCTACTTCTGGAAAATTTTGATTTTTTTAAAAATGACCAATTTCAATTCTGACTAATTAAACGTATTAAAAAACGAGTAAATTTATATGGCTTTCGGCATATTTTCGTTTTTTTTTTTTCAGTTCTAATATAATTTCAAGTAAATATATTTCCACATCCTCTTTTTAAAGTTTTGATAATAACGATTATTTTCCAAAAATCCCGAGGAACTAAGACGACATTTGAAATTAAAATAAGCTATAATATTAAATAATACATAAAATCCAAAGAGATATAGTATGGAATGAACATAATTGAGATTCTCAAAACCCACAATTTTAAGCAAATATTTTGGTTTCTTCAATAAACAAAAGACCTCTTCGGGTGGACAGATGGCATCAGGACGATTAAATTCAATTAAGGCTGACATTAAACCTTCCACCGAATGACGTATATAACTGCAGTACATGAATACCTTTTCCACTGTAGACATATTGGGATTGCCAACACTATGATTGGCAAAAATAACCAAACAGGATATTATACTGGGGCCCAGAAAAAGGGAATTCTAGAATAAATTAAATTGAGTTTATTTTTATAAAATAAATACTAAAACTTCTTAAATTTTTAGTTTACTTACCAACAAGTTTAATCTGGACGATAAAGCCATACCATAACTTGAAGATGTCATCGATGTCAGCAGGGCAACTAATAGATATAATACAAATCTATATAATTCTACTGGTTGGTCGGTAGTAAAATACAATACGGAACAGGAAATGGTACCCAATAGAAATATATCTGGTATCTGGGTTGTAATTAAGGCCATAAAATAGGTACTAAGCCGATACCACTGATTGAAATATTCTCTTCGAAGGTACTGCATTCCAAGAGGTACTAAAATCATTAAATTGTTTTTTAATTATTAAATAATTATGGTAATCATTATTTAAATATGAATTATAAAAAATTTACTGGGGGATTCACAAGGTGATCTATGTCATAAAGTAATAAATATTTGAAATTGTTTACCACAGATTTTATGATTTTAACATACATATTTTGAAATGTAAAACATAAGTTTTAAATTATCGCTCATTTGCTGCAACCTTACCATAGGTTCTAAGGGTTTTAATGTATTTAACGCATGAAATATCCTTTATGCCAGTATACTCAGAATACGCCGTGGTATAGCAGAGGTCCCAAGTTCAATCCCCGGCCAGACCCACTTGAAAAAAATATATTTTCAAAAAAGCGGCAATTCACCTCATAACTCAGTTAGCCACTGGTTATTTCTATGACACTGCTTTTCGTTCAGTGTATGAAAACTTAAAATTTTTGAAATTATCGGAGTATTGGGCTATGTAAAACTTCTTTAACTAATGCATTTGCCGTCCGGAGCCGGCGTTAAAAGAGATTTACACCTTGTTCCAATTGGAATGTTGTCAGGAAATTATATATATATATATACTCAGAATCACTTCCTGATTCTATTTAACTATTTCCTCCCATCTGGGCTGGCTGGTTGTCCATACTAACATACAATCAGTGAAAAGTTCAACATTTTTGAAATAGTTTAATGAAATTTGACACAGACATTTATTTTGGTATTGGAACCATCTCTATTAAAATCGGCCTATTGCTACGGGTACCTCAAATAGGACTTCAATGCATCCCAAAAACGCCGCTGTTTGGCATCATCGTTAAATATTTAATTGAAAACGACGCGGAATTTATTTTATTTTAAAACTTTCGTATACAATTCCGCGAAAGAAGAATGTTTTGATAAGACCAAAACTATCTGCTCGAAAAAAATACATAAAATGAACTTTTTAAGAAGCTTGGACAGACAATAGACTGCCCAAAGCATGGGTATAAAAATACTAACGATGGTAATATATCCGGAGCATTTTTTGAAAATAATGAGGTATTAGCCCGATTTTCTGGGGTCGAAAATCGTATTATAAAAAGTTTTCAGGTTATCCTAAATGTTATAAACTCTAGAGAAATGGTAAAGGGTTTTTTTTTCTAAGTTTGATGATTGTGCATCAAAACCGGCCCAACTTTTGGATCAAATCCCGAAAAGAAACTTATTGGTATGGTCCATAATATTTTGGCTCATGGTAAATATTTAATTAAATATCAACGCTTACCAATTGGAGAGTTATAAGAAGAAGCTCAGGAATGCAAAAAACAAAGATTACGAACACTTTAGCGACAAGAATACTTGCAAAATTTTATGGATTAGACAGAATGAAACCTTTTAAATATTTTGGAGCACTCTTCAGATCCACTAATTTTATTACGAAGCCATGTAAGATCTTGAAAGAATTTGAAAGAACATAACTATAGCTCCAATATGTTAAGTCTATTAGATATCGCTTCAAATGTTAATCACTATTTTAAAGAAAACTAATAAAAAAATATGATAGTTTGAATTCGTTGGGCTCATGTAGAAAGGGCCTAACTCGCATTCTTAAAACTTTACAGGAGAAGGTAAAAACAGTTTTCTATATGCAGATTATTATATTATAAAATGAAGAATGAATTTGGTTTTCAAAACTTTTTTTATTTAAAACATGTAAAAACTAAATTGGGATAGGGCTTTTTGTAATCTCTTTTTAGAGCATAAATATAACATAGGACTTTTTTTGTAGTGATCAAAACAAAACATTTTAAGGAAAACTTTACATATCAAATGTATTCTTTAGGAAAGCTAAAGTTTTCTATAGAAAAGCTTTCGATAGCGAATGTATTTTACAGGAAATCTTTCGATAGCGAATGCTTTCTACAGCAGATCTTTCGATATTAAAAGTTTTCTATAGAAAATCTTTCAATACAAAAGTTTTTTTTCTAAAGGAAAACTTTCGATATTGAAAGTTTGACTTCGAATTTTTCGTATATGAAATCTTTCGATATTCAAAGTTTTATGAAGGAAATCAAAATTTTTCTATAGAAAATCTTTCGATATCGAAAGTTTATTACAGCAAGCCTATCGACACCGATTTATATAGGAAATCAGTTTTATATTGGATAGCTCTTGATATGGTCTGTTTTTAGTAGAAAGCTTTAGACATTAAAAGTTACCTTTTATTATAGGAAACCTTTCGACATCGAAAGTTCATATGTTTTATGTCGGAAATCGTTTTCATTCTGAAAGTTTTCGATACGGAATTCTCCTAGTTGAAAGCTTTTTATATTAAAGCTTTTGATATTGAAAGTTTTCTATGGGGAAGTTTTATATAAGAAAAAAATCTTTCAATATCGAATGTTTATTATAGGAACCCATTCGACATCGAAAGTTTTATTTAGGAATTTTTAATAAAAACAGTTTTTTAGAAAGCTTCAGATATTAAGTTGTCTATAGGAAAGCTTTAGATATTTAAAATTTTTCTATAGGAAAGATTTATATAAAAAGTTGTCTATCTGAAATATTTTGACGGCAAATGTTTTATATAAGAAATCTTTCGATATCGAAAGCTTATAATAAAGAACCTTTCGATATCGAAAATTCTATATAAGAAAACTTTACATTAATAATGACAGTTTTTTTGTTGGAAAGCTTTCAATGTGGAATATTTTTAGTAGAAAGCTTTAGATATTAAATGTTACCTACAGCAAAGCTTTTGACATTAAAAGTTTTCTATCCAAAAAATCTTTTCGACAAAAGTTTTATATAAGAAATCATTAAACATCCAACAGAAAGCTTTAAGACTGGATTTTTTTTATTTATCGATGCTATATTAGTTTGGCGAATAATAAGTTGGGGCTTTTTAGAAAATTACTTAAACAGTCGCTAATTTTGATACAATTGCCTTAAGTTTTTGTGAGGAGGTGTATATGCGTTAAATGCATTGGAATCGGACAAAAAATCAATTTCGAAAAAAGTGTGAGTTAGGGCCTTTTTACATGAGACCTACGATATGTGGGGTTGATATTAAAAATAATTAAAAAAATGTGTATCTGTAGTATAAATAAAAAATACAGTGCCGCTGCTAACGTATTATCTTTTTTCAAGTGATTTTTAAAACTTTTGAATTTCATTTGACCTGACCTATGTGCTTCGTTGGTTCAACTTTTGTAGTTAAAATTGTCGGAAATGGCTTAAATATTAATCTTAAAAAAGTTTTTTATCATGCCAGAAATAGTAGCTCGATTGTGTATTGCAACTCAACTTTAATTGTGATGCCTATTGTCAAAATGACATTACGTATAATAACACCGATAACAGAACCTCAGTTGCCTTCTCAATTTTTAATCAAATTGTAGATGGCAACAAGAGTCAATTCCATTTGACAGTTATAGGCTATTTTAGCAACCGGGCAACCAATTTACCGCAGTTGCTGTAAATTGTTTTTGATTAAAAAAATAGCGGGAAAAACATATTACCACGGCCCTATAATAAGTAGATATGTGCCATCTATACATCCGACAATGCCTGAAAGCTTTATTTTCAAATAACACAAGCCTTTATTCTGTATTTTTAAATTTTTGAGACAATCCAAATTTTACAAAGTAATAAAATTAATTGTATGACTTCCTTTAAATAATCGACAAGGTAGGTTGTGCCATATCAAGGATGAAAAAACATTTTCATGAATCTTCGACCCGAAAAAAATCTTAAAGCGGCATTAATTTTTGAAAAGCTTAAATATTTTTTCGTTAGAATGTAGTTACTTCTTCTTCTAAATTGCCAGTCACAATTTCCGATAACTTTTAGCAACTGACACTTGTTGCCTTGCCATATACAATACATTTTTTTTTTACTGGTTGTGCTGCCAGTAGGCGAAGCAACTTTAATTCGTTTGCCAAACATAGTCGAGCCATAAGCAATAAATTTGCAGCAAATGAGCGATATAAGAATATTATGCATTAATACTATGTGTGTGTATGACATGATATTATACCTTGTGAATTCCCCTAGTAGTTTCCCACTTACTGTGTGACAGCATTGGACACATGGAAAGAAAGACGAAGACTATTGATGTCAGAAATGCCAAATGATAATTATAAATTAACATAGAAGCATTCATTCCGATTCCTGTATACACTAAACTTATGCATAAAACCGTAAAAAGTTTTATGAAAACTTTTAATTTTATATAATTCTGTAATAATTAACAAAAAAAATGTAATTAATTATTTTTTAAATGCTTAATAGTAGTTATTATTAACAAATTATATTTTAAATACTAAAATTTAATATAATAAATGTGAGTTAGAGTTGTTATTTAAAATTCTAAATTCTTGTCTTAATTGCCTCCTAACATATGCACATACATACATATATTATCTATTTTACAATTTAATGAGATATTAATTAATATAACATTTTGAAATTGTTTAATTGGAAACTAAATCTTACATGTAATCGGTTAGTTTTTTTTTTGGTAAATAACTCATATATGGGCAAATTATGCGTGACGGACGATACATTTGTACAGATTTTGTTGTATTTTAATGTATCCCATTGTCATTCTATACCAGATATCTTTGCACAGATTTCAGTGAATATTAGCCCATCGATTATGTTATCGTATGGCATTTATTACTTTACATATTTGTTTTGAGGGAAAAAGATATTCGCTTTTAAAGTGCTGTGACGGACGCTACAAAAAATGGAAGTGACTTTTTTTGTCAACACATGTTTTTGTAAAGGAGCACTTTTGCAAGTTGTTGGTTACAAATGAAAGCGACCAAGATGACACGCCTCAACAAATCAACGATGACGGCGTTATATTATATGTCCACCACCCAACCTGAACGAGGTTAGGACTGCAATAGCGCGATTAAAAAATAATAAAGCTGCTGGTGCCGATGGCTTGCCAGCAGAGCTTTTTAAGGCTGGAGGTGATGAGCTAATGAAGTATATGTCCCGGCTCCTAGAATACACATTAAACATCTGCATAGTTCCATCCGTGTATATCCATTTCTGTGTTTTATCATTTTGAGTGTGTATTTATGAGTAGTTAAGTTTTTTGTTATAAGTGAGTATTGTTGTATTCTCCCACTAAGTAAGTCTGAGTGGGTAAAAAGACAATGAGAATAACATCCCTGCAAGAACAGTGACAGTCATTTTACCCGTCATATGACTGACATTAGTGACAAAGTTTCCATCATCGCGTAGAACAAAGTTTCTATCATTTTATTAAGCCAATATGAGAAATGTGACCGAAAGTTTTGTGTACGTGTGATTTTGCATCTCTCTCTAACACACACATTTTTTCGACCACAGATAATATATCTGAGCTGTTCACTCTAATGTTTTTTACTAGTCAATATTTCTATATAATTGATCACAGATGACCGGTAAAGTTTGATAAATACTTCGTCAGCAATGAAATAGCTTTAGTCACAGGTGACCAGTAATGCTTGATGATTACGTCGCCACTGTTGACGGACTTCTAGTTTAAAGAAAAACACATAATATTTCATCTCAATAGTTATATTATTTAAATTACAAAATAACAAAAGGATAAAAAAATACAGCCAAATAAAAAAAGTATAAATAAATATATAACAAAAATGTGCATTTAATTGAATAAAAATTAAACAACATAAGAAACTAAACATTTGATATTTTTCACTTTTATTTCTTCACTTTATTTTATGTTTTTAAAACACTTAAAAATTGTTTGTTTAATTTAATTTTATTTTTATTATATTTTTTCTTAGTTCTTTTTTCGAAGTTAATGCACGCCACAAAAATAATTTTCAGAAAATGTCAAAAATTCAACCATGCAAATAACACGTTTAACGATGATAGAAACTTCCTCACGAGTGACGACCATATGTTTTGTCAAGTTTAAATGTGTCAGCAAATATGTTTTGTGTGTATTAGTTTCGGTCATTCATTTCTTGTAGGGATATTTATTTTCCTATAGTTTTGCAAAATGGATGGAATGAGTATTAGTGGTTATACAATAGATAACTTATAGTATGTCGTATGAAGTTTACTTATAGGATAAAATAAAAACTAAAAACGACATTCGATTAGTTTAATACTTTTTTTCAAAACTTTGTTGTTTTTGTAGGAGTTTTTTCAAAAATTTTTTTATTTTTGTGAGAAATCTTTCAAAAATTTCTTCTTTTTATAGGAAATTTTTCAAAAATTTCTTATTTTAATACGAGATTTTCTTAATTTCTTAACTTTATAGGAAATTTTATTTTTTTTTTATTTTTTTAGGAAATTTTTAAAAAATTTCTTATTTTCATATAAAATTAAAAAAAAATATATATCTTAATTTTACAGGAAGTTTTTCAAAAATTTCTTATCCTGATAGAAAATTTTTGATTTTGTTTTTTTATTTTTATATGAAATTTTTTAAATTTTTTTTATAGGAAATTCAATATTTCTTATTTTTATAGGAAATTATTCAAAAATTTCTTAATTTTGCCGAAAATTTTATTTTTTTTATTTTTATAGGAAGTTTTTAAAAAATTTCTTATTTTCATAGGAACTTTTTAAAAAATTCTTATTTTATAGGAAATTTAAAAAAAAAATTCTTATTTTTATAAAAAAAAAATGGGAAAAATTCTTATTTTTTACAGGGAATTTTTAAAAAAATTCTTATTTTTAT
Organism: Stomorhina lunata; assembly: GCA_933228675.1. Classification (NCBI taxonomy): domain Eukaryota; kingdom Metazoa; phylum Arthropoda; class Insecta; order Diptera; family Rhiniidae; genus Stomorhina; species Stomorhina lunata. The sequence goes on from OW121744.1 coordinate 62,556,249, forward strand.
AAAAAAAAATTTCTTATCTGATAGAATTTTTTTTTTAATTTTAAAGAAAATTTTTCCCTAATTTTTATAGAAAATTTTTAAAAAATTTCTTGTTTTTGAAGGAAATTTTTAAAATTTTAGGAAATTTTTAATTTTTTTTAATTTTTATAGGATTTTAAAAACATTAAATTATAGGATTTTAAAAACATTAAATTCTTAAAAAATTTTACTCCGTCCCTTTATTTCACTAATTTTATATTCTTTTGACATTTTTTTTTCTTTTATTTCTATATTATTCATTTTTATAGTCAATTAAAATATATACACACAAACACTGAAAAATGTTAAAAATTTCTTATTTTTATAAAAAAAATTTGAAAAATTTCTAATTTTTATAAGGAATTTTTAAAAAATGTCTTATTTTTATAAAAAAATTTCGAAAATTTTTTATTTGATAGAATTTTTTTTTAATTTCAAAGAAAATTTTTCCTTAATTTTTATAGGAAATTTTAAAAAATTTCTGGTTTTTGTAGGAAATTTTTAATTTTCTTTTATTTTTATAGGAAATTTTTAACTTTTTTTTATAGGAAATTTTTAAAAAAATTTCTTATTATTATAGGATTTTTAAAAACTTTCAATTCTTAAAAAATTTTACTTTTACCCTTATTTCACTTATTTTATATTCTTTTGACAATTTTTTTTTCCTTTTATTTCTATATTATTCATTTTTATAGTCAATTAAAATATATACACACAAACACTGAAAAATGTTAGTATTTCAACATAGAAACATTATTGCTACGAAATTGTCTTTGCATTTACCACAAGTTATTCGAAATACTCATAAATACTTATAGTTATCTAAGTAATTTGGAGCAAGAAACAGTTGTAAACAGATAAATTTATCTTTTTCAACTTATAAGCAAAAGTATCAGTTACTGACTTTGTGGGTAGAGTGGATGAGCAAAAACAAAAGCAGACAATATCGGTTACACTCATTCTCTCACTTATACTACAAGTATTGAGTACTACTATGGTGTATTCGTTTTTGATGAACAATATTGTATACTCTTGCAGACGTTTAATACACATGTTCAGAAGAACGCATGCCGGACGATTGGAATCTCAGTGTTCTTTGTCCAGTCCACAAAAAAGGAGATAAAACTGTATGTGCAAATTATAGAGGGATAAGCCTCCTCTCAATTGCATATAAGACTTTATCGACCATACTGTGTGAAAGGCTAAAGCCCAAAGTAAACGAAATAATTGGGACATACCAATGTGGTTTTAGACCAGATAAATCAACCACTGACCAGATCTTTACTCTACGTCAAATCCTAGAGAAGACCCAGGAGAAACAAATCGACACGTATCATTTCTTTGTTGACTACAAAGCAGCTTTTGACAGCCCGATACGGAAGAAGGTGTTTGAAGCAATGTCTGAGTTCGGCATCCCTACGAAGCTAATAAAGTTATGCAGGATGACACTAACTAATACAACATCATCTGTTAAGATAGGTAAGAACCTATCAGAGTCCTTCATAACTAAACGGGGATTCAGGCAAGGTGATAGTTTATCTTGTGACCTCTTCAATATTGTGTTAGAGAAAATCTTGCGAGATGCAGCGGTTAATACAACAGGAACAATTTTCAATAGAAAACATATGCTACTCGCGTTTGCCGATGACATTGATATTATAGGATGCACTCTACGCGAGGTAACTGCCGCCTTTTCCAATATCGAGAAGGAATCAAACAAAATGGGTCTAGCTTTAAATGAATCAAAAACAAAACTGATGGTTTCTACAGGCAGACAGACCACTAGAATCGGATCACATGTGTCCGTTGAGAACTATAGCTTCGAGGTTGTAAAAGAATTTGTATACCTTGGTACCGCTGTGAACATCAACAACGATATAAGCTTCGAAATCAAACGTAGAATCATACTTGCCAATCGATGCTATTTTGGACTAAGCAAACAGCTAAGAAATAAAGTCCTCTCTGTAAGAACTAAAATCACGCTCTATAAAACGCTCATACTACCCGTGTTATTGTATGGTGCTGAATCATGGGCACTTGCACAGACAGATGAAGCTATCCTTGGAGTATTTGAGAGGAAAATTCTACGAAGAATCTTTGGACCAGTCTGTGTCAACAATGAATATCGACATCGAATGAACCATGAGCTGTATGAGTTATACGCTGACATGGACATAGTAAAACGCATTAAGCAACAGCGTCTGCGTTGGCTAGGACATGTTGTGCGAATGGATGAAAATACTCCGGCAAGAAGAGTCTTCGATAATGATCCAGAGGGAACGCGTAGAAGAGGGCGTCCAAAACTTCGATGGAAAGACCAAGTAGAAGAAAATCTTTTGAAACTTGGTATACGAAATTGGAGAATATGTGCACAAGATAGAGGTGCTTGGAATTCTAAAATATGCTCGGCCTTTGACCTAAACAGGTTGTAATTACAGGCCATTTAAGTAAGTAAGTAAGTAAGTTTTTGTAATTTTCATCAAATCGGTCATAGTAATAAAAAAAGAAAAATTGCACTAGTCAAATTAAAAAAAAAAAACATTATTTCTGTGACGGACGCTACACATTCAGAGCCCTTTTTTAATTGGTGTTATTTATATCACTAAAATTACTTTTGATGGAGTCTTTTACATCTAACCTACCTTACATCTAATCTACCTTCTGAAACTTGATATATACCTAAATGGATGTTTTTGTGATTTTTATGAACTTTTAAAAAACGTATTATTAAAAAAAAAAAATATAAAAATTCGAGATGGGTGCTAATAAAGACCTGCATTTACGAAGACAAAAATCAAAAATTGTATCCATTATATATTCTAAAAGATCAATATATTGCAACAAATTTTTTAAATTTTTTTTAATAAAAATTTATTTTTAAATGATTTTTGAATTTTAAAAACATAAATATTACCTTCTGTAAAAAAAAAAATTTGGAAAACTAACTCACGGTAATAAAAAAAATACTATCATGAGTCAATTTTGATTATGTAGGCTACATACCTATTGGATACCAAGCAACGGTTCTGCTTGGTCTTAACTTGGTAAGCCTAGACTTATCTTGGTTATCCTTCATTTCAACTGTGGACACTGACCTCCTAGTGACATCACCCAGAGAACTACGTTACGTAGTGAGCTAACATGTACCGCGAGTTGTCCAATAAGAACGATAAAAAATGGGATGCAAAGACCAAGTAGAGGAAAATTTTTCACAACTTGGGCTATAAAATTGAAGAATACAAGATCGCACAAGATCGAAGAAAATAGGTTGTATCTATAGGCCATTTAAGTAAGTAAGAGCCAATATTATATAAAAACTTATACAAAAGGGAAGATTTAAATTGTTTAATTAAACATTTACAAAAAATCGTATAGAAATATTTTTCCAAAAATTACAACAAAGCAAAAAAGCAGGGAAAGACAAAGTTATTGTCACACATAGATGGGCACTTTGCAGTACCAGTACTTTTTCAGTATTTTTTTCTTTTACTGATTACTGAAAGAAAAAATCAGTATTCAGTAATTTTTACTGATTACTTAAAAAAAATTTCAGTATTCAGTAAACTTTACTGATTACTGAAAAAAAATTTCAGTATTCAGTAAATTTTACTGATTACTGAAAAACATTTTCAGTAATCAGTAAATTTTACTGATTACTGAAAAAAAATTTCAGTATTTAGTAAATTTTACTGATTACTGAAAAAAAAATTCAGTATTCAGTAAATTTTACTGATTACTGAAAATAATTTCAGTAATCAGTAAATTTTACTGAATACTGAAAAAAATCAGTAATACTGATTATTGAATGCAGTATCCGGTGGTTTTGATTATATAATTAAAAAAACAAGAACTAAACTACACATCAAATTAATATATTTTGAAAAGTGCAAGGCCGTGACTATATGGGTCCTATTCTACTATCGAATTGTAGTAAAACCCTATACTCAGTTTGTCTAGTTTAGTGACCTTTTTTTTTATGGGCCACCAAAGTTTCCCAATATTAGCATGATGCCAAAAAAAATCAGTTTTTCCAAATTGCTAATCAGCACTTAAAAATATCGCTTTACTATGTTGGGAAAAATGTAGCCAAGAGCATGTAAAATATTTCTTAATAAAATTTTATGATGTCTTTTTTAAAAATGTTCAAGAAAAAATTTTTTTATCATAACTTTTTTGAAATCCTGATTTTTCACACGTTATATTTTGTAAAATTATAGCCACCATAAAACTTAACAACTTTTGTGAACACACCAGCATAATCTAAACGTGTTTAGATACCAAAAAAGGTCATAAACTCCCTTGTGCATACAAACAGAGGTTCCAAGTTCGATTCCCGGCCACACCAGTATTAGCCTATGTTTAACTTTTCTAACTAATGCATTTGCCGTTAGGAACCAGAGTTAAAACGTAGCTCAATGAGTCTAAAAATAGAATCGGATGCAGCTCATTGTCTGAGAGAAGTACCCCTTGTTCCAATTGTAATGTCGTAGGAATTTTCTATGTATGTACTCAAGTCCATAATTTTCTGCAATTGGTAAGTACTTACCTCTAATGACGTCACCATGTTAATGTAACGATTTAAACAGCTAATGAGTAAGAAGTTCCTATTCAGTATTTTAGCTGTTTATCTTATAACTTGGTAATCAAAAGTTTTGCTGGGTTATTTTACTCCCTATTTGTAACTTAAAAAGGCAAGTACCATAGATGGGCTTTTTGTAGTACCATTACTTACTAAGTGCTTGTCTACAATGGCATTTCTGTGTTGAAATAAAAAAGTTTTTTTTTTAATTTTTGCTGAAAAACTCTAGATACTGCAATCTAATCATTAAGCAGTAAAATATACTGATTACTGAATTTATTTGCAGTAATCAGTAAAATTTACTGATTACTGAATTTTTATTCAGTTATCAGTAAAATTCTAAAACTGAATACTGAATTTTTTTTTAGTAATCAGTAAAATTTACTGAATACTGAACATTTTTTTCAGTAATCAGTAAATTTAACTGATTACTGAAATTTTTTTTCAGTAATCAGTAAAATTTACTGAATACTGAAAAAAGTTTTCAGTATTCAGTAAAATTTACTGAATACTGATTTATTTTTTCAGTAATCAGTAAAATTTACTGAATACTGATTTTTTGTTTCAGTAATCAGTAAACATTTACTGATTACTGAAACCCTTACTGCAGTAAAAAAGTAATGCAGTATGCCCATGTATGTTGTCACATGATTTTGGATCTAAAAATAAAATTTGTATATATTAATTATAAGCTGCTAACTTTTCAACATATGAAGTAGCTCAGTGAAAGAGTCTCCGCCTAGCAGATGTAGGGGTCTGGGCTCGAGCCCCCATGGGATCATAAAAAAAAATTGTAATTCGTTTAGAAATATATTTTTTTTAAATAAAACAACAACAAAAAAAGTTGTTGTTGTTATCCAATTGCTTACCCAAGTCATTACTTTTCTGCAATTGGTAAGTACTTGCCTCCAATGACAACACCATGTTAATGTAATGACTCAAACAGTGAATGAGTAAGTAGTTCGTGTTCAATAGTTTAGCTGTTTAACCCATTATTTGGTAATGAAAAGTTTTACTGGGATTATAATACCTGCCATGATATTGCAAAATTTACAATTTGACGGGAATTGATCCACAGTTAACCAGCAAGTAATATTAAATACATATGTAGTTCACATGACCCCTATTCCATGCATTGCATTGTGATGGAATTTGAAAAAAAAGGTTATGAAAAGTGATGTTTATAGGCATTCGATTAAAAATTGTTGACGTCATTGCTAAGTGCAAAGACTTCCGAAGGAAAACACAAAGTGTTTTTAGCAAATCAAACATTTTTACTTTTTATCAAGTAAAGTAGAAATTTAAAAATGTAGTTAATAAATTACATTTTTAAATGGTGCATTAACTGCTCAGTCATCATTAGAACTTACTTAAACATTTCAATTTCAAATAGAAATAGATATTGTACTTAACGTAATGAAACATGTGTTTAAAATAATTAATCACATTTTAAATTACGGTTCAAAATAAACATTAGACGTCAATGATTGTGGAATGTTTACAATTCGTAGGAAGTAGTAAATCTATTAAAATTTAGTATCTCAATTATAAACATATTATAACTTTAGTATGAATAAATATTGTTAAAAAACTACACTTTAATTGGGTTATTCGTATAATGTCCTAGCAAAACTTTTCATTACCAAATAATGAGTTAAACAGCTAAACTATTAAACACGAACTACTTACTCATTCACTGTTTAAGTCATTACATTAACATGGGGATGTCATTGGAGGCAAGTACTTACCAATTGCAGAAAAGTAATGAATTGGGAAAGCAATTGGAAAACAACAACAAAAACTTTTGTTGTTTTTTTTTTAAACTTATTTTTGAACGAAATACAAATTTTTTTTTGTATGCCCCCATGGGGGCTCGAACGCAGACCCCTACGACTGCTAGGCGGAAACTCTTCCACTGAGCTACTTCATATGTTGAAAACTTAGCAGCTTATAATTAATATATACAATTTTTACTTTTAGATCCAAAATCATGTGAAAATAACTTTGTTTTCCCTGATTTTTTTGCTTTGTTGTAATTTTTGGAAAAATATTTCTATATGCTTTTTGTAAACGTTTAATAATAGTAAACAATAAAGAAGTTTTTTTTTTAATTATTTTAAAACTTAAACAATTTAAATCTTCCTTTTTGTATAAGTTTTTATATAACATTGACTCTTACTTACTTAGTTAAAACCTGATAAGGTCAAAGTTCGAGCATATTTTAGACTTCCGTGGACTTTGATCTTGTGCAAATATTCTACAATTTTATGGCCAAGCTTTGAAAAATGTTTCTCTTCTTGGTCTTTCCATTGAAGTTTCGGACGTCTCATTCTAAGATTAGTTGGTGGGACATTTTTATTCTAATTTTATCCTCTTTATAGTAATTGTTTTTTCCAAGAGTGGGTTACTAGCCTGTCGTCCTAACCCACTTTTATCGATCTTATGGAACAACTCTCGGTACATGTTAGCTCACTACATTAAGGGGTGTTAAACTAGTTCCCCGGGTGATAACACGAGGAGGTCAGTTTCCACAGTTGAGATAAAGGATGACCAAGATATGTCTGGGCTTACCAAGTTAAGACCAATCAGAACCGTGTTTGGTATCCAACATCTCCTACATAATCAAAATTGACTCATGATGGTAATTTTTCATTACCGTGTGTTAGTTTTCCAATTTTTTTTTTACAGAAGGTAATATTTAAGTTCTTAAAATTCGAAAATCATTTAAAAAGACTTTTTTTAATAAAAATAAAAAAAAAATTGTTGGTCTTGGTGGGATTCGAACCCGGGCCATTCAGTTCAAATTATCATTTTAATTACAAATAAGTACTTCTGTAATAACTTATTACTTATTCGGAGTGTATGTTGTAGTCATTACAAGGTAACCAGTTACCAGAGTACTTGCTATTACCAAAGTTTTGCTGGGGTCATTTTGAAATTTTCAATAGTTTTAAAACATTTTTGGTCCCCTGAATATTGTAACCCTTTTCAAAATGATCTGTGATTTATGGAGAGGAATAACACCAGGGGAGCTCGATCTCGCAGCCAATGCTAATGCAGTAAATTTTTAAATTAAAATAATGAAAAACAATCTTATGCGGATAAAAACGTCTAAAGTCAACAACCCCCGATAATTATCGGAGAACAAGTAAATGATGTCAACCGATTCCTCTACTTTAGGAGTATTCTTATTAAAAATTGTGGTTCTGAAGTAGATATTAATACGCGAATCAACAAAGCCCGTGCAGCTTTTCTTTCAAATCATTAAATATACCAGTTTATCTATTCAACTTGCAACACCTCCAGGACATGGTCCTGAACTCTTCAACTGCTATTTCCGCGATAGAAAATATTTGACCACGGAGTTCACCTTTGCTATCCGGGAACAAAACAAAGTTATAGGGTGTCATTACTGTACGGTGGACAAGTCATTAATTCTTTGGTTTGATGACTCGTCACATCATCATAATGAAAACGGTTTGACTTAGGCGGTTAATTTTAAGAATTTCTCCGAAGAAAGTTCTACGTTGCTCAAGCAAGTCACAATTTCGTTGGTCTCATGTAGAAAGGCCCTAGCTCGCATATTTAAAAGGCCCTAACTCGCATATTTAAAAAGAAGAAGGTAAAAACTGATTTAAAACAGTAAATGACAAAGTTTTAAGTTTTTTTTTTAATGCATGTTATTATTGAAATGAAGGACCGATTTGGTTCTCGAAGCTTTTTTTAAAACTTAAATATATAAAAAACCAAAAAAAAACTGAGATAGGGCTTTTTGTATTCTCATTTCAGAACCCAAATGTAACTTAGGGCTTTTTTCTGTGGTAATCAGAATAAATTATATTAAGAAAAGCTTTACATAGCGAATGCTGTATGCAAGAGATAATTCTATATTCAACGTTTTCTATAGGAAAGCTTTCGATATTGTGTCTGTAGGAAAACTTTCGATGTCAAAAGTTTGACTTGGAAAGTTTTCTATATGAAATCTTTCGATATTCAAAGCTTTATGAAGAAAATCTAAAGTTTTCTATAAAAAATCTTTTCATATCGAAAGTTTATTATTAGGAAGCATTTCGAAATCGAAAGTTTTACATAGGAAATATTTAGATATTGACATTTTTATATTGGAAAGCTCGACAGATTTATATAGGAAATCTTTAGATATTGACATTTTTATATTGGAAAGCTCTTGATATGGAATGTTTTTTGTAGAAAGCTTTGGATATTAAAAGTAACCTTTAGGAAATCTTTGATATTTCGAATTGAAAACCGTTTATTTCAATCCGAAATATTTTGACAACAAAAGTTTTCTTTTGATATCGAAAGTTTTCTAAAGAAAATCTTTAAATATCAAAAGTTTGTTATAGAAAACCTTTCGACAACGAAAGTTTTATACATAATTTTTCTTTCTTCGGCATGTTTTTAGCTGAAAGATTTTTATGTCAAAAGTTACCTAAGGAATGCTTTAATATTGCAAGTTTTTTTATAGGAAAGCTTTTTATAAGAAATATTTCGATATCGTAGGAATCCTTTCGACATGAAAAGTTTTATATGGGAATTTTTAATATAAACAGTTTTTTGGAAAGTTTTAGAAAGTTATCTATATGAAAAGCTTTTGATATTGAAATTTTTATAGGAAAGTTTTATATAAAAAGTTTTGTATCTGAAATATTTTGATGACAAATGTTTTATATAAGAAATCTTTCGATATATATATATATAAAGTTTATTATGGAAAACCTTTCAACATTACCTATAAGAAAGCTTTTAATATTGAAAATTGTCTATAAGAAAAATGTTATCGACAAAAGTTTAATATAAGAAATTATTAGACATCCAACCGAAAGCTTAAAGATTTTAAAGTTTTATATTATTTGTTGATGCAACGACAGATATTTTGGCGACAAAGGGATTTTAAATATTATATTTTTTTGGAATAAGTTAGGGCTTTTTAGAAAATTACTTAAATAACCGCTAATTTTGATAAAATTGCCTTAAATTTTTGTGAGGACATGTATTTGCGTTAAATAAAAAAAAATAATTTTGAAAAAAGTGTGAGTTAGGGCCTTTCTACATGAGACCAACGATTGCTTCGTTGCGCTTCTGCCACGAACAATTTTTGTTGCCTTTAGCTCGGCTTGGATTAAACACTTGGTCCATAGTTTTTGTTTCCGGCTCAAAAGCATATATCCATGTCTCGTCAGATGAAATGGTTGTATGAACGCTTTTAAAAGCTCTTTTTTAATCATTTCCTTACACCACTTGACTCGAACCAATTTTTGAGCAGAATTTATGTGCAAGGATGCCTCTATTTCACAATATGTCACATGTCGATCTTGCATTATCAGTTCTCGTACTGCATCGATGTTTTGTGACACAACAACTGTTTTTGCGGAAATTCCACTTATACATAAAAATGTCAAGAGTACGTTTATACTAGAAAATGCAAAATTTTGTTATGATGTTGCCAGACTTAAGTTATTTACAACAGTTTTGCCAGTTTCGGATATTTAAAAAGTACCGTATTTGAAGGCCGTTTAATATAAAATTCCTGTATTTCGTTATAAATACAGCCGGTTTTTGTACTATTCCTTAGAATTATTTAAGTGCAGAATTTTTATTAAAAAAATTCCTATACCACTTACCTTATCACGCCACATTTCCTTTAGCATTTGATTACATAATATTTTATACTCGAAAAACCAAGGAGTTGTTGGAGAAGTAAAAAATTTTGAATTAATCTCTAGTTCAAACTCTTCGACCTCTTTCGGGTTTAAATATTCATTATCACTTTGTTCAGATTCATTAGTTGGTAGCCAATTAGAAATTTTGCCATTTCGAATTTCAGTTACCATTTGTTCATGATAATCACCATATTCTCGGGCGGCTACCTCAATAACTAGTAGATTAAATTTAAATAAATAAATAAAATCAGAGTATTCAGATAATCGAGATAAAACTTACTATAATCGGCTGGGTTGTAGGTTATGGGACAATTCAAACCAATATTTCCTAAATAGGGCAGTATATTTGTTGTTGATCCTTGATAGACACATTCACCATCATTTAATATATACACATGATCGATCAGTTGAAAAAGTCTGGCAGAAGGCGCGTGCAAGGAACAAATAATAGTGCGACCAGAGGACGCCAAACATTTCAGCATAGATATACATTGCATGGCCGAGAATTCATCCAAGCCTCTGTAATTTGTATAATTTGTATCTATTAACTTTAATTTTTCATAGTCCACTTTTAAAAACTTACGTTGTTGGCTCATCCAAAAATAAAACTGTCGGAAGATTTAATAATTCTAATCCTATACAAAGCCTTTTCTTCTCGCCACCCGATAAATTTAAGACTTTTGTATTTTCTTGATTTCTCAGTTGCAGAGTTTCCAAAATTTTATATATTTCCTCTTTATGTTGCTGTTCACTTAATCGAATGTCTAGTTTTAATTTTGCGGCAAATAGCATGGACTCCATAACCGTAAAATGGGGACTAACGTGATCTTCTTGTAGTATATATCGCGACATTTTGTGAAATGATTTCTTCTTTTGTGGCTTCTTATTAACATAAACGGTACCAGATGTTTTATTGATGCTAAAATTTAAATACCGAATGTTAATAAAATTTTAGGTCAAGTTAGTCGAAAGGTTTTGAAAATCTTTGTCATTAACAATGTATTTATTTTAATGCGGTTTCCAAAAAAAAAACATTATTTAAATTTTAAAGGAAGACAAGTAAGAGTGTTATATTCGATTGTACCGATTCTTATATACCTACTTACTTAAATGACCGTAAACCAAGGACATAATTTTAAAACTGTCAAAATCTCGTACTTATGTTTATGGAAAAATTTACCATATATTGATCCTTTAGAATATATAATGGATACAATTTTTGATTGCTCTCTTTCTTGAATGACAGGTCTTTATTTGTACCCATATCGAATTTTTATACATTTTTGAAAATAATTGGTTTTTTAAAAGTTCATAAAAATCGCAAAAACATCCATTTAGATATCAAGTTTCAGTCGGGGCTTAAAGTCTGCCTAATTTTATACAATTAGATGTAAAAGACCCCATCAAAAGTAATTGGAGTGATATAAATAACGTCAAATAAAAAAGGGCTCACAGTGTGTAGCGTCCGTCACAAAAATAAAGTTTTTTTTTTAATTTCACTAGCGCATTTTTTCTCCAATTGAACTTGGTTCGTAAAGAGAACTTATAGTATGCTTAACATTAGGCTAAAAATATATAGATGTTTATATAGCATTTTACAAAATAATACGTAAAGGAAAGTGTGTAGCGTCCGTCAGAGTATATATTTTTTACAAAATAATATTTATTAAATACAAAACATGCGAACATATGTCTGTCTTATTCAGAAAGCAATTACACTGTCTATATTCACAGATTAAATTTAAGATATTAGGTGTTAAAAAAATATACAGTGGGGCAAATTTGATTTTTTTTTGATTTTTGGGACACTCTAACAGCTAGCCGCAGCATTTTTGGGACAAAAAATAAGATGTAAAAAGTGTAAAACTTTAAATAAATATATATATTTAGCCCTTTTTTGAAATATTAAATTGTGCTCAAAAATCGCTTTTTAACCGCGAACATGAAAAGGAAGGAGATGAAATTTGGGAACAAATAAAACCATTATTTTCACTGATTAACGAATCCTTAAACAAAATATGAAATATCAATTTTTTCCTAATAAAAACATTTAAGTAAAAACTGTTTCATGCGTCACGTAGCGTCTGCAACAGTACATTTATGAATTTTTTTTTTTTGAAACTGGAAACTTAAAAATATTTTATAAAAGCTGTTTTGTAGTCCTCTGATTTTCCTCTATCTTCAATGTATTTACAATTTTTTTATTACTGCGACCGATTTAATAAAATTTATAGAAACACGTGTTGAAAAAAAAGTCACTTCCATGTTTTGTAGCGTCCGTCACAGCACTTTAAAAGCGAATATCTTTCTCCTTTAAAAGAAGTATGTAAATGCCATTCGATAGCACAATCGATGGGCTAATATTCCCTGAAATCTGTGCAAAGCTATCTAGTGTAGAACGACAATGGGATACATTTAAGTACAACAAAATCCGTACAAATGTATCGTTCATCACGCAGAATTTGCCCATATTTACAACCTATTAGCACTTCGAGTATGTTTTGCATATAGGACCGTATTCAACGGTGCTGCCTTAGTCATCTCAGGTCTTATATCAGTTGATATATTGCCAAGAGAAGCAAAATATAAATTCCAACAACTGAACTCAGAGGGAAATGGAGCAGATAATAAATCTAGAAACGTTAGTATGTTAGAGTGGCAAGCAAGATGGACTAATAGTTCATGTTTTGCTTATGTCACAGTCCTACTGAATGTATGTATGGCAATATATTAAGACGGTCCTACTAGAGCTCCTAAGGCAAGATGAGATTCGTAGAAGTATTCAAAATTAGCTAAGGCTTATGACTTCCCCCGCTGCGATGAAATATTTATTCGGTGGTTCAGCAGGGATTCGTGACATGTGAAACGAGGTTGTTTTAGAGTGTTAACGTCTCGCGCTCCCATTTTCGTATTAAAAAAAATGTGGCCAACTCTTGTGGACTGTATGTTTGTAGAAACCATCTGTTTTGTTGTTAATTCATTAATTACTATACCTATTTTAATAGATTCCTTCTCGATTCTTGAAAAGGCGTCAGTCAGTTGTATTAACTGCAGCGCCTCGGAGAATTTTATCTAACACAATATTGAAGACATCGCATGACAAACTATAGCCTTGCCTGGATCCCCATTTAGTTATGAAGGGCTGCTTAAAGCAGTTTTGTAGTTAACAAAGAGAAGATTTGTGTCTATTTGTTTTTTCTTGGGTCTTCTTCAGAATTTGTGAAGATCTTTTCAGTTTACCTGGTATAAAGCCTCATTGGTAGGTTGCGTTAACTTTGGGCTTTAGCCTGTTACATAGTATGGTCGATAGTATCTTATGTGCAATTGAAAGGAGGCTAATAAATACCTCTAGGGTGTCTAAAGCAGCCAATGCACTTTATTCGTGTAGTATAAGGCTCTTTACATGGGTCCCTTTCCCTGCTAAAACTGTCTGGCTCTTAGAGATGGTTACAAAACCTATACTCATGTATGGTCCTATTTGTTAAAATTCTGAGATCCTCTGCCCTAATGATTACTAGTGTTATTAGGACTACGCCCTCAAAGGCACTTTTTACTATACTAATGACTCAAAATGTAGCCCTCAATTCTGCCTTTATTCTCCTTTATCTATAGGTCACTCCACTCTTTTAGATCAACTTAAAACTATCCCTAAAAACATCGACTACTGCATTCCCATTCCATTTTTCGACCACTCCCTCTCCGTAGATATCTCTGGTAGCCAAATCAACTCTAGAGTTGACACCCTGGAGATATATACTGATGGATCTAAATCGAATAATGGTTTTGGTGGAATCTTTTTCATCCCACTGTTAAATACGAAAATCTATTTTAAGCTTCCAAAGTCATTCACTCTCTATCTACGGTAAGTGGCTACAACAATGCACCGGGTAGCACTATTACAGATAATCTAGCAAAACTTTGTACTCTCCTCAGTTAGGAGGATATTGACCAATATATAGGTATACCGATGTCAGCCTGCAAATTGCTTAATGAGCAGTTTCTCAAGACTTTCTTGGCCAACTTACGACAGTTAGCGTTCTGCAGTCTTGGTCTCACTACCGAGCCATAGACTATGCACTCTTATATCAATCCTCACAGAGCACTGCATAATAGGATTACATGCTAGAAGACTTAATCTTCAAAGGAATGACGACTGTAGAAGTTGTCATAACGTTGAGGAGGAAAAAAGTGTCACTCTTCTCTTCTGTCACAGTCCAGCCCTTGCTGATCTTAGGACTCACCATCTGGACTAACCGTTTCTGAACGATTTATCAGAGGTCTCGAATTTCAACATTCGTAAGATAGGCTCATTTATTGCTGTATCTGGTTGGCTCTTAAAAAGCCTTGATATTTTTTGATAGTAAAAAATTTTTTCTTTTCTCTCCTATGCAGGTAACACAAAGAGACCACTTTCTAGGTCCCAAGTGACGCGAACTCTGTTGTCATCCATCTGCTTAACCTAACCTAACATTTACAATTTTAATTTACTGTAGATCTTTTTACATATCAAGGCCGAATAATTGTGCTACTTTCACTGGATTCCACAAATTCTTAAGACTAAGTGAACCGTCGTGGTATAGCAGGTAAGTCATCCGCCTAGCATACCAGAGGTCCCAAGTTCGATCCCTGGCCAGACCCACTTGAAAAAAAGCGGCGTTCACCTCATAACTCAGCTAGCCACTGGTTATTGAGTATTAGGCTGTGTAAAACTTCTCTAAATAATGCATTTGCCGTTCGGAGCCGGAGTCAAAACGTAGGTCCCTTTCAATGAGCCTAAAAATAGAATCGGATGCAGCTCATTGTCTGAGAGAAGTACCACTTGTTCCAATTGGAATGTTGTCGTGGAAATTATTATTATTAAGTGAAGTAGGGCTAGCGATACAGTTGATAATGTAGGGGTATCATGAGGACCCGCGGTGTGTATTTTCGTACTCAATCCTCATACATCCGAAGATTTTTTCTGAGATGCCTAAGAGAAGACTCCAACTGTGTGATGTTAAGGTTTGGATGATTTATCCGATGACATCCCAAAAGGAACTTCTGGGATAACATGATGTGTTCGTTTACTGAAAGGATCTTAATTTCCTCATGAAGATGATGTGGTGAGTAAATTTGCCTGTTATTGTTCTTTGGGACTTCATTCTATAAGCATTGGATATTTCTCCACCGAGCATTGTTTAGCGACACTGACCACACCGGAGCAGCATAACTTGCCACAGACCGCCCACTCCCTTTATAGGAAGGCAGTTGTGGCATGTACTATCGAGTGGGACTCCCAAAATTTTCGGGTGATTCACGGTCGGAATTGGTACACCATCGATCTCGACGCCAAGCTGTAGGACGTACGTATTATCTGTAACAAATTTCTGTATATGAATCGCTACTGAATCTAAACAAAACCAACCCATTTTTCTAATCCGTTCGAAGTTACTACTGGATTAAGACAAGGATGTATCTTGTCACCTATACTTTTTATCCTTATCATCGACAATATAAAGCGCGCGACACTGAATGGTAGACGTGGTATCCAATTTACACCCTTTAAAGAACTTGAAATACGCTGATGACGTATATCTTCTAAGCCAAAGCTCAGGTCACCTCCAAGAAAACACCAAGACAAAGTTTATACCTGGAGGCTATTGCGCAAACCCGTCGACACACAACAATGTGTATAAAGAGGCTATTGGATGTATAGGTGTCTTTAATTATCATGGTAGTTTGGTATCTACAAAAGGTGGCGCCGACGAGGAATATATAACTCGAATGTCAAGTCCATTTTGTATTACGGTTGCGAAACTTGGAAACGCACAAATGCCATCGATAAGCACAAAGCTTTGCAAACAAATGCTTGCGACAAATCCTTACTATATGGTGACCGAATCGCATAAGAAATGAAGACCTACTAAACAAACCAAATCCCTGCTTCTATAGAGGTATGTCAACGGAAATGGCGGCGGATAGGCAACACACTTCAAAGGCCAAATACCAACATTGCTCAACAAGCTTTTCGTTGGAATCCACAAGAAAGCAGCCGTCGTGTTGGTGTACCTGCTAGAACGGGAAGAAGGTCAATTGATGCGGAGTTACAAGCAGCAAACTATTCATGGAATGACGTATGCCTAACATCTCCTAATAGAGTTCAATATAAAAGAATGGTTGAGGCCCTATGCTCTACTGGGAGTCAAGGTATTTAAGTGGTTCCGTTAACGATGTTTATATGAAAGCTATTGTTAGTTTTAGTCCGATTCCCACATATTTAATGTGATGCATAATAAAATGAAATTTAATGAAAACAAATATTTTTTGCAGTTTGTGGGCGGATGCGGCATGCCTCGCCCTATTGCAATCTACCTTTAATTTTTCATAATATGTTTTTTGTTACGTAGAACATTTCTAAGGAGAATTTCTGGTAAGATTTCACTTTTGTTAGGTACAACCTAGTAGCCATATATCCCTGGCCCTTCCAGCGGTTACAAATAATTGATTTCGATAACATTTAAACTCTCAGTGAATTCACGTATTTTCATCATGTTTTTATTAGTTTTAACATGTCTTCCGAAATGCAAAGTATCATAGGCTTTAAAACTGAAGTATTGAAACTTTACCAGTTCTACTGTCAACATATCATATGTTTCTAAGTTTTTCTTTTGATTTATATCTTTACTTACCGAAATCCCGCCAGTATATTAATAAGAGTTGATTTTCCACTTCCAGAGGTTCCCATAATCGCTGTTATTTGCTTTGAACGAAATTCTCCATTTATGCTCTTCAATATCGGCTTGAGGCCTTGAAAATAAATTATTTATAAGAAAATATAATATGTAGCCCTTGTGTGCTTAAATTAGATTCAATTAGATCGACCAAACTTAAATTAACCTTTAGGTAGGGAACAGATTACGTATTCCAAATATAAAATCATTTAAAATTTATAAAAATGTGTTATGTTATTTATTTAATTAAATATTTGATAAGCCTAATTCAAAAGAAAGTATGTTTATTTTTCTTTTAAATTATGCAAAGATTATAAAAAGTTTTTTTTATAATTAAACCTCTATGTAATATTAGCACATTGATTGCTTTCGCTGTGACTTAAACTGTAAAACTTTGTCGCAGATTTACCTAGAATCCACTGTTTGGTCTACGTAGTGTTGTGGTGCATCCACGTTTCGTCTACGTTTACGAAAACGAAACAGTACAAAAACTCGTCCATATTTCTTGATCAATTAAAATTGAAGCCCCTAGCCACATGAGATGCCCAGTTGCACAGTGATTTGAGCCCATAGTAAAATTGGAAAAAATTAGAAGGAATAAATTTACAGCATGAATAGACTTTAGCCCACTTAGAAAAAATATAAAATAAAATTTATAAATATGGGCAAATCCGAAAAACATTAAACCAAGGACAAATTTTTAAAACTGTCAAAATCACGTATTTGTGTTTATGAAAAAATTTACCATATATTGATCCTTTTTTGATTGCTTTCTTCGTGAATCGCAGGTCTTTATTTGCACCCATCTCGAATTTTTATAAATTTTTTAAAATAATAGGTTATTTAAAAGTTCATGAAAATCGCAAAAACATCAATTTAGGTATCAAGTTTCAGTAGTGGCTCAAAGCCTGCTTAATTTTACGCAATTGGATGTAAAAAACCCATAAAAAGTAATTGAAGTGATATAAATAACGTCAATTAAAAAAGGGCTTACAGTGTGTAGCGTCCGTCACAGAAATAAAGTTTTTTTTTTTAATTTGTCTAGTGGAATTTTTCCTTTTTCTTCAATTGAACTTGGTTCGTAAAGAGAACTTATAGGATGCTTTATATTAGGCTAAAAATATATAAATGTTAATATAGCATTTTAAAGAATAATATGTAGAGGAAAGTGTGTAGCGTCCGACACAGTATATATTTTTTACAAAATTTTATTTATTAAATACAAAATTTACGAACACATGTCTGTCTTATTCATAAAGCAATAACACTGTCTATATACACAGATTAAATTAAAAAAAAAAAACATACAGTGGGGCAAATTTGATGCTTTTGAAATTTGATTTTTTTTTTTTGATTTTTGGGACACTCTAACAGCTAGCCGCAGCATTCTTTCGACGAAAAATAAGATGTAAAAAGTAAAAAACCCTAAATAAAACCATTATTTTCACTGATTAACGAATCCTTAAAAAATATGATATATGATTTTTTCCCCAATAAAAAACATTCAACTAAAAACTGTATCATCCATCACTTAGCGTCCGCAAGAGTTCATTTATGGATTTTTGGTAAACTGGAAACTTTAAAATATTTTATAAAATGCTGTTTTGAAATCCTCTGACTTTTCTCTATCTTCAATGTATTTACAATTTTTTTTATTACTGTGACCGATTTGATGAAAATTGAAACACGTATTGAAAAAAAGTCACTTTCATTTTTTGTAGCGTCTGTCACAGCACTTTAAAATCGAATATCTTTTTCCTCTAAAAGAAGTATGTAAATTAACAAATGCTATTCGATAGCACAATCGATGGACTAATATTCTCAGAAACCCGTGCAAAGATATCTAGTGTAGAACGGCAATGGGATACATTTAAGTACAACAAAATCCGTACAAATTAGGGTTTGCAGTTCGGTTTTAACCGAAACCGAAACCTCGGTTTTTTATGTCTCAAACCCGAAACCGAAAACCGTAGAAAAAACCGCGGTTTTAGCTATTTATTTTTCATACTTTTTTTTGTTGGTATTATTCAGAAATAACATTAGCTTATCATAAATTTGCACGTAATTTGTCTATTTAATGAAGTAGAAGAATGAAACAAGCAAAAGGTGTTTACAATGGACGAATGGACAGGTGTAAGGGGAAGACGGTATGTGAACGTATATGAATCTGTGCCGTATTTTAGGAACGTGTAATTTCAAGCAAATGCAAGAAACCATTAGACAAAGGCTAATAGAGTTTAATATTTCACTTGATACAAACATCGTAGCATGTACTCTATATGGAGCAGCAGCCAATATCAAATTTGTATCTGAAAATCAATTTAGATTTCCTTCATTCTATCGACTTTGAAATTTTAAACTCTTTGAAATCGTTGCTATTTGTAAAAATTACTATTGAAGCAATTTGTCGCTCGGATGCAAATATTATTCACGCTAAAGGGACTCTGCAGTTTCTCCAAAAGAAACAAGGCTTATTTAAGCAATCCCTCATATTTAAAAAACCTGAATTATTTTCCTAAATTTTAGTATTAAATTATAATATGTATAATATAATATAATTTAGATAACTTCATTAAAAGTTATCTAAATTTTCCTACAAATTTAAACTGAAACAGTTTTATTTAAAAAACCGAACCGAAACTGGCCGGTTTTGGGTGTTTTAAAACCGAAACCGCGGTTTCTTATTTTCACGGTTTTTTGCAAACCCTAGTACAAATGTATCGTCCGACACGCAGGATTTGCCCATATCTATAAGCATTTTCGTTGTCTATAATATCCAACATTGAAATTAACTTGAAATCTCTATTCTCAACAAATTTCTACAAATTTTGAAATAAACGAAATACGTTAAAAATGTTCTTGGCTCAGAAGACATCGAATTATGACCGAAAAAGTTTTGCTTTAAACCACTGTGCATTGTATGGATAAACTAATAAAAAAAAACGGTTGTCATCGATCAAAGGCCAAATAAGGCAATAAAATAATTAGTTTAATATAAATCGTAATCAAAAAGAAAAACAAGTTCAGTTACTTTCAATTTTATTGCCATAACTCAAAAATGACTTTCAACATTTTACGTAATTTTCCCTTAAACAATTTCGAATCTAATCGAATTTTTGAAATAATTAAATAGAATGAATGGGATGAATTACGTAGTATTCAAAAAACATAACATCATAACAATACGAATGTGACTATGAATTTGCAATGAATTTTAGAAGATGAAAGAAAGTTTAGCTGAGAGTAAATGTATTATTGTGTCTCGTCTATATCAAATAACTCGTTTTGTTATTCACAAAAAGAATGGGGGGTATATTGAGATTGTTATTCCGTTTGTAATTTCCTTTATATTGGCTTAAAACCCGAAAGGGATATATATTCTGAATCCTTATGAAATTCTAAGACGATTGAGCGATGTCCGTCTGTCTGTTGAAATCACGACAACGCTTAAACGAAAAAAAATAGGTCAGTGAAACATGGCAAAGATATTTTTCAAATTTTGTTACAATCGGTCACCATTTCACCATATATGTATATATATAGATATTTATTTATATATATGTATATATATAGATATTTATTTATATATATATATATATGTATATATATATATATATGTATATATATATATATATATATATATATATATATATATATATATATATATATATATATATATATATATATATATATATATATATATATATATATATATATATATATATATACATATATATATATATATATATACATATATATATATATATAAATAAATATCTATATATATACATATATGGTGAAATGGTGACCGATTGTAACAAAATTTGAAAAATATCTTTGCCATGTTTCACTGACCTATTTTTTTTCGTTTAAGCGTTTATATATATATATACAGGCAAAACCGGGTATAACGAATCCCGATTTAAAGAAAATTGGATATAACGAACGCTATTATTTTTTCCATTGAATACCTTATATAGCGAATATTAAGCAAATTTAATACACGATATAACGAATAATAAAAAAAGTTATGTAAAATTTCCATGAATTTAAACATTTTATTAATGTGTATTTGAAAACCCACTAAAAAGACAGTAAAAAAACAAGTAAAAAATATGTAAACTGTGCAAAAAAAAGAATCAAATTGTCGTTTTCGTAAGATTTTGACCGATTCCAACGAAAATTTCGTACAGTGAATCTTAAAGAAATATTTCCTCTTAATTTTGTATAAATATAATAAAATTTGAGGGCAAAATCTAAATTTCGAGAACCCAGACCTATGAAAGGTTCCTGAAATAAAGAACCGATTTCAGTATTGTTAGTCTAACTATAAAAAAGATGTCTGTACTAACTTTCATGAAATTATCCTTGAAAATGGGACTTTAATAAGAAGATGATGATGATGATGACAAGCCTGAACAGCAGTCGAACGAACTGACATCGTTAAATGGACTCAGTTATTGATTATGAGTAGATTAGTAGGTGGTGTCAGACCAATATATCTATGGTGGTGTAGAGTATAAAAACTTTGCGATATAACGAATATTTCTATATTACGAATGAGCCTGACAGTGGGACTTTAATAAGAAGATTACATGGATGACAAGCCTGAACAGCAGTCGAACGAACTGACATCATTAAATCGACTCAGTTATTGATTATGAGTAGATTAGTAGGTGGTGTCAGACCAATATATCTATGGTGGTGTAGAGTATAAAAACTTTGCGATATAACGAATATTTCTATATTACGAATGAGCCTGACATTATATCGTTCGTTATACCGGGAGTTGCCTGTATATATATATATATGTATATATATATATATATATATATATATACATATAAATATATATATATATATATATAATATATATATATATATATATATATATATATATATATATATATATATATATATATATATATATATATATATATATATATATATATATATATATATATATACATATATAATTCCCCGACATCATTCCAATTGGAACAAGGGGTACTTCTCTTACGCAATGTGCTGCATCCGATTCTATTCATTGAAAGGGATCTACGTTTTAACACCGGCTCCGAACGGCAAATGCATTAATTAGAGAAGTTGTACATAGCCTGATACTCAATAACCAGTGGCTACCTGAGTTATGAGGTGAACCGCTGCTTTTTTTTGAAAATTTATTTTTTTAAGTGAGTCTGGCCAGGGATCGAACTTGGGCCTCTGGTATGCTAGGCGGATGACTAACCTGCTATACCGCGGCGGTTCACCATTTCACCATAACTCCCAAAAATATAGAAAGAAAAGGGGGTTTTCCGTCTGTCCGTTAGATAAAAGCGCCATTGTGCCTTAACGAAAAGAGCTATAGGAAAAAAATTTTACAAATGTATTATATCTTGAGAAAGTTGTGTATTAAAAATGGGCGAAATCGGTTTACAATTAGGTAGAGCTCCTATTTAACCCCGCCCTGGGAATCACATTAATGCTGATAAATTAAGAATAACTATTGGTCAGTATCAAATTTTATAGAAATCGGTCCATAATATTTTTTTCATGTATGTATGTATGTATGTATGTATGTATGTATGTATGTATGTATGTATGTATGTATGTATGTATGTATGTATGTATGTATGTATGTATGTATGTATGTATGTATGTATGTATGTATGTATGTATGTATGTATGTATGTATGTATGTATGTATGTATGTATGTATGTATGTATGTATGTATGTATGTATGTATGTATGTATGTATGTATGTATGTATGTATGTATGTATGTATGTATGTATGTATGTATGTATGTATGTACATATGTATGTATGTATGTATGTATGTATGTATGTATGTATGTATGTATGTATGTATGTATGTATGTATGTATGTATGTATGTATGTATGTATGTATTTATGTATGTATGTATGTATGTATGTATGTATGTATGTATGTATGTATGTATGTATGTATGTATGTATGTATGTATGTATGTATGTATGTATGTATGTATGTATGTATGTATGTATGTATGTATGTATGTTATATATCAGGATGTTGGTAAACTTTCCAAGAACTACACTTAAAACAACTCAATACAACCTAATCTTAAACATGTATATAAAACTAAGAGGCTAAGACCCTAAAAACCCAAAACATGCGCATTTCGAGGGAACAATATCTCTCAAATAATATTCCTGAAGAACTAGCCTAAAGGATTTAACAAACTTCGGAGATAAGCAGATGCAATGAACCATAAATTTTTCTATTATTGCTGTGATGTCCATTCCAACCCTACATATATGTCGTAAATAATTATGTATCTAAAAGTAAAATCCGGTGTATTTCCTAAGACTAAAAATATTGGGTTAGTCAGTTAACAGATTTAGCCATTAGTGGCTATTAAGCGATTTAAATCCAACGAAGAAACTATCTCTTTATCAAAAGGGATAAAAGAAATTAAAAAACGTAGGACTAAGTATTTATGTAAAACTCAAAGGAAACTTTATTGGAAACAAATTAACATTAATTTAAACCTGGGTGATGTAGGGGATATTTGATATCAAGCAGCGGTTCTGATTGGTCTTAACTTGGTAAGCTCAGAATTTTTATTTTTCATTTATTTATTTTTAAAGTATATGGAAAAAAATCCATACAAACTTTTACATTGTAAGTAATTACATATACATTTGAAATCATTAGCACTCGTATAATAAAAATAACAAATTAAATTAAAATCAAGTAATTAAGTAAGCGTAAAATTATATATCTCTTTATAATTTCTAAATTTTAGATTATAGGGCTTATTAAAATCATTACAAATTCTACGAAACGAAAAAATACGAAAAAAATTGCCATAATTAGAAGAGACGAACAGGTATTCTAAAGTTGACTTTATTTGGAAGATATGGAGAACTGATGTTGCCATTTAAAAGCTTTATTAGAAAGGTAGCATTTAACATTTGGCGACGACTTCTTAAAGTTACTCGTAAGACGATAATCTTATGTGAAGATCCCATCCTAAACCACGAATACAAAATAATAAAAATTGAATTTGAATAGACTCTAATTTATTTTAATGTACAGGGTATTAAAGGTCCGATACTACAGAACCATATTCGAAAATTGGACGGACTAATGAGGTAAACAGTCGCTTATTAACATACTTTTGCCCAACGCTTAATGAATCCAAGGATGTAAGCAGCTTTATTAGTAATTGATGTTATATGATTTCTAAAATCTAGTTTACTGTCAAAAATTATTCCCAAGTCATTATTGGACTCAACTTCTTCGAGAATAACACCATTCATTGTGTCGAGTTCGTTGATGGAAGATATTCTTAAAAAGCTCTTGAATTTTTTTACACTTATCTTGGTTATCCTTCATCTTAACTGTGGACACTGACCTCTTCGTGGTATCACCCGGGGAACTACGTTAACACCCGTAAATGTAGTATTTAAGCTAACATGTGCTGCGAGTTCTGCCATAAAAACGATAGAAATATGGGTTAGGAAGTTGGGATAGTAACCCTCTCCAGAAAAAAAGATTTAATATTAAAAAGCAAAAACTTGAATAAAAACGGCCCCCTAATATTATAAGAAGGTCGTTGGGCTAGTAAACTACTCCAGGAAAAAGTAATTACTATGAAAAAGCTAAAATTAGAATAACAACAGTCCTCCTAATATTAGAAGAGGGCGTCCAAAACTTCCATGGTAGAGGCCAAGTAGAGAAAAACATTTTAAAAAGTGGCTTGCGCTCGGCCTTTGACCTTAACAGGTTGTAAACATAGGCCAAACATTTAAGAAAGTAAAGCCTGCGTTTCATTTAAAAAGTCGCAGTGTTATTAACCAGCTCTCGTATATCAATATTAAGGTAATATTGCTAGAAATTACACTAACGTGTAAGCCCTGGGAATTTGAAACTTGCACACACCGACAGAGCAATATTTCCTAAATACTATAGTTAAAGAACCCATATAAATCGATAAAGATAAATATACTTAACATAAACAGGCTGTATCTTATGAAAGGTATAATGAAATTTGGAATAGGATTCGGAAGCAACTTTTTTTCCTGAGTCTAACAACCACGCCTGCCAGAAATTTTTCGTGACAAATCGGCATATTTAAAAAAAAAATCAGTATTATCGGCAGTAAATTTTCAGAAATCGTCAAAAAATCAGAATTGTCAAAAAATATTTCACAAATATAGCCGAATATTAAAAAAATGTTCATTGAAAAATTTTCTATAGAACAAATTTCATATAAAACATTTTTCTAACAAAAACTTCGCAGTGAAAATGTTTCTATGCAAAAAAATTTTATATGAAAAATTTTTCTATAAAAAAAATTTTATAAGGAAAATTATTCCACACAAAAAAATTTTATGTTGTAAATTTTTCTATACAAAAAAATTGTATGTTTAAAGTTTATCTATACAAAAAATTTTATATGGAAAATATGAAAAATTCTTCTTAAAAAAATAATTATATACGAAAATTTTCGATAGAAAAAATTTTAAATGGAAAATTTCACTACAGAAAAAAAATTAAATATAAAATTTTTCTATAACAAAAAATTTAGTTAAATGATTAATGATGTCCCATAATTTTTGAAAAGCCTTTTGTTTTTAAAAAGTTATATTTTTCAGCGAAAACACTTGTAAATTGAAAATTCTTCTACAGAAACAATTTTAAATGAAAAATTTTTCCATTAAAAAAATTATTATTGAAAATGTTTCTGTGGAAAAAATTTTATTTAGCAAAATTATTTATTAAAATTTTTCATTTCGTTTCCAAATTTTGATTTTGCAAATTCCAATGTATCGGTATTATTGAAAACGGCAGCAAAAGTTATTTCTAAAATGTGGTATATCATCTATATTCTCACGAAATGGCATACAAAATTCATGTATGGGCCGGTGCTTCAAAGTCTATTTTGAAGCTTGTCGGCCGTGTACAAGATAGCAAAGGTGCTTATCAGTGACAGAAGGGTTTGGTATAGTTTCATTGTTCTATCTATATTCAGTGGATCAGGGATAGAAAATGGGTTTCTTGATTTTGTACCAAATATGAAAACAAAATGTACTTTTTAGATTATGTACCATCATAATAATTTTTTATACAGAATGTATTATATCAAATACTAGCTGATTTTACCCGGCAACGCCGGTTATTAACTTATTACTATGTTAACACTTTCTTTAAAAATGAACAATTATGAAATAATTTTATTAATTTTTTAATTGAATCTTTTATTAATGTTTTTGCATATGTTTTAATTGACTTATCAAATACCAATCATATTGCCAATATTCGTGCATCCGTTTTTCTATTTTAAATACATTAAAAAAAGATGTCGTAAAAGTGGGCATGGTAAATTTTTCTTAATGTATAATCCTAACTTGGACTAAAAAAACATTTACAAAAATTTACAAAATGTCTTCATTGGTCCAGCCGTTCTCAAGATATACAATTTTAAAGAAAAGGGTAATTTTATTCCCATTTTCCAATTCTCAGGTCCCCGTTGGTCAATTTTCAAAAAATTAAAAGGCGAAAAACTATCCTATAGTGTGTCACGTCCACTTGATATTTAAAACCTGACATAGTTTACCCACCGGCTACACCTTAACATACTGTAGAAGTTTCAGAAAAATCGGCCCGCTCGGTGATCTATATTTGTCATTTTTAATATATGAGTTACTTGAGATTTCTGAAAAAAAAGAACTTGCTTATTTTAACCACCGGTTACACCTTACAATACTGTCAAAATTTCAGAAAAATCGGTCCGTTTGGCCATCTATATTTGTCATTTTTAATATATGAGTTTCATGGGAGGGGTCACGCCCACTTGAGATTTCAGAAAAAAAACTTGCTTATTTTAAATACCGGTCACAAGTTACAATACTGTCTAAATTTTAGAAAAATCGGTCATTTTGATCATCCATATTTGTAATTTTTAAAATCTGACTTATATGGGAGGGGTCACGCCCACTTGAGATTTCAGAAAAAAACCTAGGCTATTTTAACCACCTTACCCCACTGTCCAAATTTCAGAAAAATCGGTCGGTTTGATCATCCATATTTGTATGTTTAAAAATCTGAGGATCACGCCCACTTGAGATTTCGAAAAAAATGTAGCCTATAGACACCACCGGCCACACCATACTAAACTGTCAAAATTTCAGAAAAATCGGAGCGCTAGTTTCGGAGATTCTTCCCAACAAAAACATACAAACAGTCAAACAGACGCGGACATTGTTGTATAGATATATGTAGATTTAACATGTCCCCTTCAAAAATTGATTTATTTGACGGGTATCAAATTCGAAATTATAGAATGTATTAATATCTTTCAATTGAAAGAATCTAATAATGTTTTTACAACATTAATTGAATAGAAATTAATTTAAATTATACAATTTTATATATAAGTAAGAAAGTAATATAGTCGGGCTCTACCGATTCTGTGGTACTCTAAACTACTATGGTCACTACGATTGTCAATATATTTTGTACCTAGGGTCAAGTATGGACCGCTTGTCACGGGATATTTAAATATTTTTTTTAACGAAGAAATTAAATAGGAGGTGTGATCAAATACGAAGTATTTCAAACAAAATATGATTTTTATTATTTCTTAAATTCTCGGCAATTTCAAAAAATTGTGACGGTAATAAGCCCACATCTCAATTCCGGGGTTCCGGTTCTGTAGCAAGTACCTAAAATAATCAAACTATTTAATCTAATTTTAATAGAAATATCTTTAAAATTGCACTTACTTGAACTTAAAATCAACTTATAGTCAATCGGAATACCACAAGTTGGTCTCACACCCATTTCTATATGTTACAAACATAAGACTAATAGGATAGAAAGTAAATCCTGTTATGTGGCAACATATGAAAAACAGTTTACAGTTTTAGTCTTATGTGTATCAAGTAGGAAAGTGCTATAGTCGGTGAAGCCCGGCCATACGATACCCTTCACCACTAAGGTCAAAGATTCTCTTTTTCCTGTATAAAGACAAATATTTGCTTAATTTTGCCATCGTACAAACATTTTCTCAAAACTTATATATATTTATAAGCTGTTTCCGTCATTTGGACTTATATGAGAGCTGGGATCAAATGTGTACTGATTATCTCGAAATTTGGTAAATTGATTACAGTTTTTACAAAAATTACGTGTGATTTTTGCAAAACCTAAAATTATCTTTAGATTTATGAGCGTTTTCGAGATTTTTGCCTCACTTAGTGCGTTTTGACAGAATAGTTTGTATGGGAGCTATGGTCAAATGTAGACCGATTTTAACGAAATTTCGAACAGTGATTTTGGTTTACATAACCAATATTTGTTTTAAATTTTATGAAAAAATATTGATGTTTGTGGCCAAAATATCAATTCCGGAAAGTGGGACCTATGGGAAGTACCATAAATAATGGACCGATTTTCAATAGCCACTACAAAAAAGTGATTTGTGTAAAATTTTATTGAATAATCTTTAGAGTTGCGAACTGTACTTTGATTTTATGGTTTACATCCGACCAGATGGACGGAAGGACGGACTGACATAGCTAAATCGACTCAGATAGTGATTCTTAGCCTATTGGTATACTAAAAAGTGGGTCTAAGACTACTATTTCTATGCGTTACATACATCATGATACCCTTTCCACCTAAGCACAGTGGGAGAATACGGCCAAAACTCAATAACTTGGTCATTTATTGACTTTTGTTCTTGAAATTTTTAGTGTATGTAAATAATATACCTTTAGTTAAACTGAAATAGTTTTTTTAAGAAAATATAAAGTCTGTGGTCACATAAAACTGGACTACTAAACATGCTAAAAAAATCTTTGCTGGCGATTATAAAAATTATTTACTTAAATAGAATAATATATGAAAAGAATACTTATCCTACGATACATGACTTGACAAAATCGGATATGTCCTTTCAGAGATATTGGGTTCATACTATGAGCTTAAAACCAGATTTTGTATGCTTCTAACAAACCTACAGAAAAACTCTAAACATTGAATATTTTTATAAAAAAAATTACGAGCTCTTGAATAATATTAAATTTGCGGATTTTAAAATTTTTATTGCGTCCACAATTATGTGACCATCACCTATATACTTAAATAAATTATACAAAAGTCATTCAAAATGAAAAATTTTGTTGTTTTTTGTCTTTATTTATAAATTTTGCATAGAATTAGAAAGGAAACTAAAGAAAATGACACAAAAATATTAAATCACGCCTATATTTCACTTCAAGTAGTGATTTTTTTAGCGATAAATTGCAAAAAATTGTGAAAAAGGGGTGTTACTAAAAACGTTCTAATTCTTGAAATGGGATGCAAATGGATATGAAATTCATAGGGCTTATTAATGATTGACTTCAGCTATTAGAGAGTATTGTGCTTCAACCTCTAAAAATCTCTAAAAAAAATTCGCGGTCTATCAAACTTTGTATTAAACATTTTTTTTTAATTTTTTTTTTTTTTGGTTGTTTTAACCGCTAGATTTCTAGATGAAGCATAGATCAAAAGATATTGAAATTAGCGCTGTTGATTAGTAAAAGCTATCTACTTTTTAATTCAAGAAAGTCAAAATTTTACACGTATTCCAAAATTAAGCGAATGCGTTCAAATATGCAAATAATTTTATTACGAACATATAAACAAATATTCAAACTTTGAGGAATTATTACAGCCTTAGTAGGCAATGCAGTATGGTAAAAATTTGGGATTATATGTTTTGAAATGTCAGCTCTAATCTGACACTAAAATTTCTCAAAAAAAATTAAAAACATTTTTGGGGGTTTTGGCCGTAATTTCCTACTGTGCTAAGGTGGTGAAGAGTATAAATAATATTGATTTAATATTATTAACACAATATGTTCTATATCTGTCAAGCTGTTATTTTTTTACAACTGTAAGACCAAAATTCGATTCGATTTTAGTCCAAAATACGTGTAGATCTGTAAATGTATAATCCTTCTAGTTACACTTAAAATTGTAAATATTTTTATCCCATTCGCTACAATTGAGTTCACAGAACTTAGTCGTATATTTAATTATTAAAATCACTTTGATTATGGGATAATCGTTATCAACTTGTATTATTGTTTTAAGAATTTTTTTCCCCGTTATAACGTGTTCGAAGATAAAAACGTTTTTTTTTTTTTGCAAAACCTTGAGTCACAGTTAATTAGATTTTTGCAATCAAATAATTTTTGCATATTTAAATATTGAAATAACACGTACATATTTCTTTCTGTTTTATTTTAGAGCACAACAATATTTTAGCACTTGAATGAAAAAATTCGCATTAGTTGAAATAAATTTTAAAACATAATTTTGAACTAAATTTTATCTCTATTATTTATATACATATACGAAATATTTTGAGAGATTAAATTTGTTTACATAAACTTTTTCTGCGTTATTTTATTAAATTCTGAACGTCTGCAAATATTTAGTTTTTTTTTTTTTTTGTATTTGCATGTTTTAATATTTTTATACCTTGTTCACGATCCGGAACTTCAAAGGTTAAATTATTAAATTCAATATTAACTTTATATCCGGTTGGTAAAATTTCAAATTCACTTTTAACATCATTTTGTAACCGCTGAATCGATCCTAATTCTTGATCCATTTTTACAATAAACACTTAAAACACGTACGATCATGAAAACGGAAAAATAAACAATAAAATTTGTCCCGCTGATATCGCAGACGACAATAATGTATCACCGAACGAACGATGCAACAAACAAGAATAAACTTTCTGCTCGATGAGAATTATATTCTATGTAGAATCTAGCTACTTTCTGTTTTGGGGAGAATACTTGCTCGTTTGTTCAAATACAATTGCTGAGTAATGCGCAAACATCGAATTCAACCAACCCAATATTATTGTAGCAAGTTCATTTTCACTCACTCGTATTAGAAATGTTTCAATCAATTTGTAATAATTATTACTAATACTTAGGAAATAAATATAATAGTCATAATAGTTAAAGTCAGATGTAAACTGAACATTTGTTTACACAGACTCTGTAGACAAAGAATTGTAAACACTTTGTTCTTTTGCAAAAATATTAATTAACGCAATTGAGGAGGTACACTGAAACAAATTTAAGCTAAAACATCCAAAAGCATAAAACATGTCAAGCTCTACATTATGATAATACACTTACCACCGATTTTACTATTTTTATTGAAAAATTTTCAAAATTTTTCTACTTTTTTATGGAAATTTTAAAATTTTCATTTTTCGTTACAGACAAATTTCACTATTTATATAGAGAAATTTTCCAAATTTCACTATTTTTATAGGGAAATTTTCAAAATTTTACTATTTTTATAGGGAAATTTTCAAAATTTTACTATTTTTATAGGGAAATTTTCAAAATTTTACTATTTTTATAGGGAAATGTTTGAAATTTCACTACTTTCATAGGGAAATTTTTAAAATTTTAACATCTTAGAGAAAAATTTCACTATTTTTATTAGGAAATTTTCAAAATTTAACTATATTTTTACGGAAATTTTCAAAATTTCATTCGTTTTATAAGGAAGATTTCAAAATTTCAGTATTTTAATCGGGAAATTTTCAAAATTTTTGGTAAATTTCACTATTTTTATAGGGAAATTTACACTATTTCTGTATATATTTAAAAAAATCTACTATTTTTATAGGAACATTTTCAAAATTTCATTACTTTTATAGGGAACTTTTCAAAATTTAGGGAAATTTAAAAAATTCCACTATTTTTAAAGGGAAATTTTAAAAATTTCACAATTTTTATAGGTAAATTTTCAAAATTTCACTTTTTTCATAGGGAATTTTCAAAATTTTACTATTTTTGTATGGAAACTTACCAAATTTCACTACTTTAATAGAGAAATTTTCAAAATTTCACTATTTTTATAGAGAAATTTTCAAAATTTAACTATTTTTATAAGGAAATATTTCAAATTTCACTACTTTTATAGGGAAATTTTAAAAATTTTAATATTTTTTGAGAAAAATATTCACTATTTTTATTAGGAAATTTTCAAAATTTAACTATATTTTTAGGGAATTTTTTAAAATTTCATTCGGTATTATAATAGGAAAATTTTCAAAATCTTACTATTTTGGTAACAACAATTTTCAAATTTCACTTTTTTTATTTACAAAATTTTACTGTTTTTATTGGAAAATTTTCAAAATTTCACCATTTTTAAAGAGAAATTTTAAAAATTTGATTATTTTTATAGGGAAATTTTAAAAATTTCAATATTTTTACAGGGAAACTTTTAAAATTTTACTATTTTTATAGTTTTTTTAAAAATGTCACTACTTTTATAGGAAAATTTTCAAAATTGAACTGTATTTATAGGAAAATTTTCACTATTTTTAATTAATTTTCAAAATTTTACTTTTTTATAGAGAAATTTTTATAAGGAATTTGAAAAATTTCACTATTTTTATAGGGAAATTTCCAAAATATCACTATTTTTATTGGAAAATTTCACTATTTTCATAGAGAAATTTTGAAAATTTTACTATTTATAAAAGGACATTTTTAAAATTTCACTATTTTTATAAAAAATTTCACTTTTTGTATAAGGAATTTTTAAAATTATACTATTTTTGTAGGGAAATATTTAAAATTTCACTTTTTTATAGGAAAATTAAAAAAAAATTTTTTTTGAAGGGAAATTTTCAAAATTTTACTATCTTAATATCTAGCTCTACATTACGATAATACACTTACCACCGATTTTACTATTTTTATTGAAAAATTTTCAAAATTTTACTATTTTTTATGGAAATTTTAAAATTTTCATTATTCGTTACAGACAAATTTCACTATTTTTATAGAGAAATTTTCTAAATTTAACTATTTTTATAGGGAAATTTTCAAAATTTTACTATTTTTATATGGAAATGTTTGAAATTTCACTACTTTCATAGGGAAATTTTTAAAATTTTAGCATTTTAAGAGAAACATTTTCTAAAATTTCATTATTTTTTTTAGGAAATTTTCAAAATTTAACTATATTTTTAGGGAAATTTTCAAAATTTCATTCGTTTTATAAGGAAGATTTCAAAGCTTCAGTATTTTAATAGGGAAATTTTTGATGAATTTCACTATTTTTATAGGGAAATTTTCAAAATTTCACTATTTCTATATATCCTCCTCCTGAAGAGATGGCTTAACCAACCATCGAAACGCGTCGAGGACTTTGGTTTCTCCGCAAACATTTTTTGGCTTTTTATCAATAAATTGGTCTGTTACATTAATAAATAAATGTAACAGATTAGGGATCAAATGCGAATACTCTTCTTTTTGAATATTTCTATATATATTTAAAAAAAAAGTACTATTTTTATAGGGAAATTTTACTATTTTTATAGGGAAATTTTCAAAATTTGACTATTTTTGTTGGTAAATTTTAAAAATTTTAATATTTTTATAGGGAAATTTTGAAAATATCACTATTTTTATATTGAAACTTTCAAAATTTTACTATTTTTATAGAAAAATTTTTAAAATTTCACTACTTTTATAGGGAAATTTTCAAAAGTTAACTGTATTTATAGGAAACTTTTCAAAATTTCACTATTTTCACAGGATAATTTTAAAAATTTCACTTTTTTTCATAGAGAAACTTTAAAAATTTCGCAATTTTTATAGGGAATTTTAAAAATTTCACTATTTTTATAGGAATATTTCAAAATTTTACTATTTTTAAAAGGAAATTTTCAAAATTTCACTATTTTTATAGGGAATTTTTAAAATTTTACTATTTTTGTAGGGAAATATTTAAAATTTCACTATTTTTATAGGAAAACATTAAAAAATCATTATTTTTGAAGGGAAATTTTCAATTATGGAAATTTTCAAATACAGAAATTTTCCAAATTTCACTATTTTTATAGGAAAATTTTAAAAATTTATTATTTTTCAAGAAAAATTTTCAAAATTTCACTATTTTTATAGGAAAATTTTTAAGATTTCACTATTTTTATAGGAAAATTTAAAAAAAATCATTATTTTTAAAGAAAAAATTTACAAATTTCACTATTTTTATTAGGAAATTTTCAAAATTTCATTATTTTTATATGGAAATTTTCAAAATTTGACTATTTTTATATAAAAGTTTAAAAAATTTACTATTTTTATAAGGAACTTTTTAAAATTTTATTATTTTTATAGGGACATTTTAAAAATTCCACTATTTTTAAAGGAAAATTTTACAAATTTCACAACTTTTATAGGGAAATTTTCAAAATTTCACTATTTTTATAGGGAATTTTCAAAATTTTACTATTTTTGTATGGAAATTTATTAAATTTCACTATTTTTATAGAGAAATTTTCAAAATTTCACTATTTTTACAGGGAAATTTTCAAAATTTAACTATTTTTATAGGGAAATGTTTGAAATTTCACTACTTTTATAGGGAAATTTTGAAAATTGTAATATTTTTGAGAAAAATTTTGCAATATTCACTGTTTTTATTAGGAAATTTTCACAATGTAACTATAGTTTTAGGGAAATTTTTAAAATTTCATTCGTTTCATAAAGAAGTTTTCAAAACTTCAGTAATAAAATAAGCTACAGTCAGGGACTAAAGTCTTCATCCATACCCAAAATTTCATATAGTTTATACCAAAAATATTCAATTCCATTTTAATTATACGAAACAAAATGTTTCATTATTCTCTAAAAATAACAAGAAAACAGAAGACTTCTTAAATTTAAATTATAATTTTGTTGGTCCACCGTTAGCATTATCCATTATATCATACATTTGTTATACATTTGTTTGTTGGTAACATCGACATGAGCAACTTGTCAATAGGTTTAAGGTCTGGCGATTGTGAAGGGGTTTTTAATTGCCTTGAAGCATGATATAGCAGACAATCTCTAACATTGAGCGTGGTATGCTTAGGATCGTTGTCCTGTTGGAAGATCCAACTCTAGACAAGGCCCAACATATCAACTGATGGCAGAAAATTACATTCTAATAGTTTTTTATAGTAGTATCGATCCATAATACCTTCAATAAACATTAGCCGGCTAACTCCAGATGCTGCAATTGCGCCCCAAGCCATTACGTTGCCACCACCATGTTTCACTGTTGGCACAACATTCTTTTTCTCAAGAGTTGCATTTTTTTACGCCAAACCTTTCCTTGTCCATCATTTCCGAACAAGTTAAACTTGCAAAATTATTTTCGATATGTTGAGAAAGTTTTGTATTGAAAATGGATCGGTTCACATTTAGTTAGAGCTCCCATATAACCCGGACCCGGGAATCACATTAATGTTGATAAATTAAATCCAATTGTAATAGATATGACAACTTAATATCGAACAGAGAAGTTTTATGCAACTATTGGTCAGTATATCAATATACATTTTATTGGAATCGGTTCATACTTGACTATAGCTTTCATATAAAAACCATTCCCGGAAACCACTAAAATGTAACAAAGGCCAGTTGAAAGCTATTAAATTATAAACTATGACAGCTTTATATAAATACCAGCCAATGTATAAAATTTTGTGACAATCGGTCACCATATTCGAACGATTCTCCAATACGATCGTTTTCTAATCGATCGATTTCAGAAATATTTTTGAGATAATTTTCCCTATTTCCACAAAAAAATCAAACCAAATGAAATTTAAGATACCAGTCAAAAGCCAGCCAGCCGGACGGACATCGTTAAAATAAAGGTGGGCCTCAGACCAATATTTCTATGCGTTACAAACATCAGCACAAACCTAATATACCCTTTCCACCTATGGTGGTGAAGGGTATAATAAAAAAGTACTGCCTATGGTAGGGTAGCGGTAATGGTTACCATTCATGCAAAATACTTTCGTCACAGTAATATCGGGTGTTTTTTATTGAGGTATAGAACTTTAAGTTGGCATCACTTTTTTAACTGGCGGCCATTTTGTCAGCTGTCAAGTGATTAATATTTAGTTTGGTTTGCCATTTCATCATGAACAGGTTGACAAAAGAACAACGCTTGCAAATCGTGCAAATTTATTTCTAAAATAATGGTTCAGTTCGCGAAGTTTACCGCAAGCTCCGTCCATTTTATGGTCGACATAATCGTCCATCAGAGCAATTAATTCGGTTAGTCATGGATCGTTTTCGCACTACGTTTACTCAATGTGATAATACGCATCCGCAGCGACGTCGAACAGTGCGCACCGAAGAAACAATTGCCGCTGTAGAGCAAAGTGTTGAAGAGGACCCGAATGAATCGATTCGCCACCGTGCACAGCAATTGGAGCTTTGTCCATCAACTTTATGGAAGATTTTGCGCAAAGATCTTGGCTAGCGACCTTACAAGATCCAGCTTGTGCAAGAATTAAAGCCGCGAGACCATGCAATGCGTCGTGATTTTGGTGTATGGGCCGAAAATGAGATTGATCTCGATGCTGATTTTCATCGCAAAAATTTGTTCAGTGATGAGGCTCATTTTTGGTTGAATGGCTACGTCAACAAGCAAAATTGCCGCATTTGGAGTGAAGAGAATCCACATGAGACCCTTGAGACGCCATTACATCCACAAAAACTGACTGTTTGGTGTGCTCTATGGGCTAGTGGAGTCATTGGGCCATACTTCTTCCGAAATAATGCTGGAGAGTCAGTTACCATAAATGGAGACCGGTATAGAGCCATGATAACCGACTATTTTGTTCCCCAATTGGATGGCATGAATGTGGATGAGTTGTGGTTCCAACAAGACGGCGCTACATGCCACACAGCGCACGTCACAATTGATTTATTGAAGGAAACATTCGATGAACGCATAATTTCGCGGAATGGACCTGTCAATTGGCCACCAAGATCGTGCGATTTGACACCACTGGATTATTTTCTTTGAGGATATGTGAAGTCGCTCGTCTACGCCAACAAACCAGAAACGTTAGGGGACTTGGAAGCCAACATTCGTGGCGTTATTGCCAACATACGGCCCCATATGCTCGAAAAAGTAGTTGAAAATTGGACCTGTAGAATTGGCTTTATTCGAGCAGGCCGCGGCGGCCACATGCCCGAAATCATATTTAAACATTAATGGCATAAAATTATCCTTCCAATAAAGCCAAATTGATGGACATTAAAACGATTTTCTTGTGTTTTATTTCAATTCGAAGTTCTATACCTCTAAAAAAAACACCCATTATAAACAAATTCAATGGTTTAAATTTGTTTTCCATTTTAACCTTCAAAATTATTTATATATTAATAAATTACAAATCATTCGCAAAATTTGTCTCGCCGTACTTAACTTATCTGGGTAAAAAGTCATTAGCCTCTCAGTGTATATAGACAAATTTGTTAAATTGCCAAACTTTTATATTTGTTCTTTGTTTTCTTGGATACAGAGTAATCAAATTTTTAAAAATACATACATATGTAAATATTTACACACTTTAAGTGTAATTATGAATATATGTATGTAAGTTTAGCTGTTTGTAAATACAGACGTACATATAAATAAATAAATACCCCTTTTTTACGTTGTACATAATGATATACCTATTAAACAATAATTTATTGAATATAAATAAACGATTAATGCATTCAATCAATTTTTCTTTTTTTTCTCAAAGTGTATACAATATTTTATTTTTATCAAAAACATACGACAAACAACTGTTTCATTATTAATTTATCGGAACAGGTTATTCAATATTGCAATCATTTTTACCGCAAATACTTATGTATAAATATATGCTTTGTCATCTAGTTATATCTATAAATATGCAGAATTATTATAATATTCTTATATAGGCACAGTAGGAAATTACGGCCAAAACCCCCAAAAATGTTTTTAATTTTTTTTTTTTTGAGAAATTTTAGTGTCAGATTAGAGCTGACATTTCAAAACATGTAATTCCAAATTTTTACCATACTGCATTGCCTACTAAGGCTGTAATAATTCCTCAAAGTTTGAATATTTGTTTATATGTTCGTAATAAAATTATTTGTATATTTGAACGCATTCGCTTAATTTTGGAATACGTGTAAAATTTTGACTTTCTTGAATTAAAAAGTAGATAGCTTTTACTAAACAGCGCTAATTTCAGTATCTTTTGACCTATGCTTCATCTAGAAATCTAGCGGTTAAAACAACCATCAAAAAAATTTAATACAAAGTTTGATAGACCGCGAATTTTTTTTAGAGATTTTTAGAGGTTGAAGCACAATACTCTCTAATAGCTGAAGTCAATCATTAATAAGCCCTATGAATTTCATATCTATTTGCATCCCATTTCAAGAATTAGAACGTTTTTAGTAGCACCCCTTTTTCACAATTTTTTGCAATTTATCGCTAAAAAAAAATCACTACTTGAAGTAAAATATAGGCGTGATTTAATATTTTTATGCCATTTTCTTTAGTTTCCTTTCTAATTCTATGCAAAATTTATATATAAAGATAAAAAACAACAAAATTTTTAATTTTGAATGACTTTTGTATAATTTATTTAAGTATATAGGTGGTGGTCACATAATTGTGTACGCAATAAAAATTTAAAAATCCGCAAATTTAATATTATCCAAGAACTCGTAATTTTTTTTATAAAAATATTCAATGTTTAGAGTTTTTCTGTAGGTTTGTTAGAAGCATACAAAATCTGGTTTTAAGCTCATAGTATGAACCCAATATCTCTGAAAGGACATATCCGATTTTGTCAAGTCATGTATCTTAGGATAAGTATTCTTTTCATATATAATTCTATTTAAGTAAATAATTTTTATAATCGCCAGCAAAGATTTTTTTAGCATGTTTAGTAGTCCAGTTTTATGTGACCACAGACTTTATATTTTCTTAAAAAAACTATTTCAGTTTAACTAAAGGTATATTATTTATATACACTAAAAATTTCAAGAACAAAAGTCAATAAGTTACCAAGTTATTGAGTTTTGGCCGTATTCTCCCACTGTGCATAGGTGGAAAGGGTATTATAAGTTTGTGCTGATGTATGTAACGCGTAGAAATATTTATCTCAGACATACCTTTTAGTATACCAATAGACTTAGAATCACTTTCTGAGTGGATTTAGCGATGTCAGTATGTCCGTCCGTCTGGCTGGACCCCCATGTAATCAAAGTACAGGTCGCAATTATATAGGTTATTTAATGAAATTTTCCACAGATCTTTTTTTTGATAGTAGGACCACGGCTATTGAAATTCGTCAAAATCGGTCCATTATTTATGGTATCTCCCATAGCACCCACCTCCCGGAATTGATATTTTGGCCACAAATACCAATATTTTTCATGAAATTTAAAACAAATGCTGCTTATGTAAACCAAAATCACTGTGCCAAATTTCGTTGAAATCGGTCCACATTTGACCAAAGCTCCTATACAAACTCTTCTGTCAAAACGCACTAAATGAGACAAAGACCAATAAAAAGCTCGTAAATCTGAAGATAATCAGAATTTTGAATTTATTTTTTGCACAAACAATTTTTGTAAAAACTGTAATCAATTTGCCAAATTTGACCCTAGCTCTCATATAAGTTCAAATAACGAAAAATGCTTCAATATATAAGTTTTGAGAAAATGTTTGTATGATGGCAAAATTTAGCAATTATTTATCTTTATACAGGAAAAAGAACACCTTTGACCTTAGTGGTGAAGGGTATCGTATGGTCGGGCTTGAGCGACTACACCACTTTCTTACTTGTTTTAAGTTCAAATTGATTTACAATTTTACTGAAAATTGAATCATCTATTTAAAGCCCTGGTCTATTCTCAGTCCTAGAAGTTGATCAATTAAACAAAAGATTTAATCGAATATGATTTATATTATGTATCGGAAAGATCCAAGTGTTTTAGTTTATTATTCTTTCATTCAAATTTGTATATATAATTTGTAAATGACATTGACACATTATGATTTTTTTATGAAAATGCTTTTTGTAAAATAAATTTCTAAAATGTAAAGCTCACTGTAAAATGTGCTATAAATGTGGTATTAGATCTGAAATGAGAAAATTTTGCATATCGATTTCTGTTTATACACATTTCTTCTTCTGTTATCCTTGACCCCCAGTGGAGCATAGGGCCTCATTTATCATTTTTATACCCTTCACCAATAGGTGAAAGGGTATTATAAGTTTGTGATTCCGTTTGTAATTTTTTTATTAGTGATCGTAGACCCCATAAAAATTATACCGATCGACTCAGAATCGGGAGGAGAATCGATTAAGCGATGTCCGTCTGTCTGTCTGTCCGTCTGTCTGTCTGTCCGTCCGTCTGTCTGTCTGTTGAAATCAAGTTTCTGAAGCCCCTGGAGGATGGACTTACATAAATTATATATCAGATTTTAGGAAATTCTCCCGCAATGAACGCTATTAAATTTCATTAAAATTGGTTTATAAACACCGAAAATATCGAAAAAATACCAAAAATTAGACGAAAATTTTAAAATTTTTGATTGAAACACACTTTTAAATAACAAGAGAAAAAAGATACATGTGATAATATGTTATATATCAGATTGTAGGAAATATTTTCCCAAAGCACTCTGCAAAATTTTATCAAAATCGGTCCATAAACAACTGATATATCGCTAAAACACTGAATTTGATGTATCGCAAATTGCCCAAAGTACACATTAGAGAATGTTTGTTGAAAAAATTAAATGCAGAAATAGGAAAAACTATCCTCCTTTAGTACGGACCTACATAAATTTTATATCAGATTTTAGGAAATTCCCCCACCAAGCACGTTATTAAATTTTATCAAAAGCGGTCTATAAACAATTGAGATATCGCCATAACACTACATTTGATGTACAGCAAATTGCCCAAAGTACGTGTCTAAGAAATTTTGTTTACATTTTGTAAGTATTGTTTCAGCGATATCTCAGGTGTTTATGGACCGATTGTGATGAAATTTGACATCGTTCTTTATGGGAGGATTTTCTAAAATCTGATATACTCCACAAATCTGATTATGAATACCATTCAAATTGTACCGATCAACTCAGAATCGGCACAAGAATCGATTTCGCGACCTCCGTCCGTCTGTTTGTTTGCCCGTCCGTCCGTCTGTTTGTTTGTCCGTCCGTCTACATGTCCGTCCGTCTACCTGTCTGTCCTTTTTTCTGTTGTAGTCAAGTTTTTGGAGCTCCTGTTTTGTCGATACCTCAGATGTTTATTTTGATGAAGTTTAATAGCGTCCTTCGCAGGGGATTATCTAAATCCTGATGCATTCTGTAATTTGTGGTAGATATAATTTAGCGTTTAAGCGATGGTGTTTTGATCGACAATGTTGAAATTCAGGGTGGGACAATTCAGGAGCTCCACAAATCTGGTTTTAGCAGACAGACACACTGCATTTATCTTAATTTTGTGTCTGACTTTTGAACATTATGATAACATTTGAGAATGTATTATATATCAAATTATAGGTAATCTTCCTAGGAAGTACAAAAATGCAGCTGATTACATGATATCCGTTCAAAACCTACATATGTATGTAAGTATCTCACATATCAACAAAAATTTAAATTTTTTAATTGCAATTGGGAGAAATCCGTTCACGTTTGACAATTGATCCCGTATAACTTCGCCTAAGGCAATCTCTTAGTAGCTAATAAATGACAAATTATAATAGATACGATGATGACATTTAGTATAAAGACGTTGTACAATATTGATATTCAGGACAATAGCGCCTAAAATAAACTTTCTATAGGGACAACATTTGACAAAAGTATTTCTGATCTCTTGAAAAGTTCGATATTGAAAATGGGCGAGCTCTATTCACATTTAGTGAAATCTCCCATATAAACCCGACCGGGAATCGATTTAATGCTGATAAATTAAATCACATTAAAATTGCACAAAGAACTACAGCAAAACTTTCCAAACTTCCATCGGACAGATCGAAAGAACTATACATCCCAAATATTATTGATGAAGTGTTCATTTTAATTAATTAACTAACTTCAAATTAATAAGTAAACTTTTCCGACAAAGCTGATAACCATACATTCAAAAGCTATATATTTCATGTATGTATCTAAAACTAAGAGTGTATACCCTTTAATTTTAAGGCTTGTATACATTGACAATCATTGTTAAAGCTTTGACCTAAATCAGTCCGCTAACTTCAGAGTTTTACATAACTAATCAAGAACTTTTACTAGTTGGATAATTCGTACGAATTAAAGTGCACAACCCTCACTGGGCACAGCGTTTTTGGGTTGCATGTCAGAATACTTAAACTTCATCAAATCGATGTGCTATTGCAAATCTAAGGGCATCTACATTTTGAAGCATCTTTTCTGCATGGTT
Organism: Stomorhina lunata; assembly: GCA_933228675.1. Classification (NCBI taxonomy): domain Eukaryota; kingdom Metazoa; phylum Arthropoda; class Insecta; order Diptera; family Rhiniidae; genus Stomorhina; species Stomorhina lunata. Next base: position 62,598,580 of record OW121744.1, read on the forward strand.
TATCTTGTCTATCGAACTTTATTAAATGTTCGTAAAATATGTGTCTATTTTATTTCGAAGCTACTGGCTGGCTTAAATATGCATTCTCTACTTGTAGTCTAGTAATCATTATCTTTCACAAAGGGACCACTTTAGAACCCAAGTGAAGCTTCCCTAGACATCAGCCACCTGCCCAACCTAACCTTTGGGTGCATAACTATTCCAGATGATGACGCCACCGAAAAGGTTTTCGTTTTCCGACTCTTAATTTTAAAGACTCTTTGCACATAATACTAGTATAACCAAATATTGCTACGAATTACATTAAGTACTTTTGGAACACCATTGGTGAAGGGTATCCAAGATTCGGCAAAGCCGAATATACCACTCTTACTTGTTTTATACACATTTAGCTACATTAAAATTTAATGTTGAAAATTAATTATACCTACAATACAAAGAAATCTTGAATTTTTTCCAACAGTTAAATCTTCAAAAATTACCAGATATGTAACATACGTTTTAAGCTACGAACGTTATGTCTGAAAAATGTTTGACGTCAAAAATTGAATCGTAAAAATTCTCGAACTGTTATTTATCAGAACTGTCGACTTGGATTTAATCAGCTAAAGTGAACCGATGAACCCAATTCGTTTTTTTTTTTCGTAACATAAAAATATGCATGCATACGATTCAATTTCGCACTTTTGTAAAATGAGGTGCACCTTAATGTACATACATATAGTAATTTTTTACCTAGATACTGTAATAACGCACAGTGCAGTACATGTATTTCATTTAAAGATTTATTCGAACTAAATGCATTGTTTCTGTTAATAAAGGAAAGTGAGTGACCCTTAATTAAATATTTATGCTTTATAGTTTTATTTAATGATATTTCGTGTGAAATATGTAATTGCAGCCACACGATCAAGTTTTGATTGTAGGGACTTTATTTTTTTTCTTTACATCTTTCACAGGAATTACAGGCCTTCAGTTTTGAGTCGTTGCGCCTATATGATGAAAGATTCATATTCCACATAATTTCGTGACTTATGAACAGCAAAACATATTTTATTTACTATTTTTTATCGGCTAACGTATTTCACTCTTAACATTATTTATTTTTAAACAAGTAAGAAAATGCTATAGCCGGTCAAGCCCGACCATACGATACCCTTCACCACTATGGTCAAAGGTGTTATTTTTTCTGTATAAAGAAAACTATTTGCTTAATTGTTGCCATCATACAAACATTTTCTCAAAACTTACATATTTAAGCTGTTTCCGTCATTTGGAGTTATATGAAAGCTAGGGTCAAATGTGGACCGATTATCTCGAAATTTACAGTTGTTACAAAAATTATGTATGCAAAAAATAAACTTAAAATTCTCATTATCTTTAGATTTACGAGCGTTTTAGTGATTTTTGTCGCATTTAGTGCGTTTTGACCGATTTCAACGAAATTTTTTACAGTGATTTTAGTTTACATAAGCAGTATCTGTTTTAAATTTCATGAAAAAATATTGATATTTGTGGCCAATATATAAATTCTGGGAAGTGGGGCATATGGGAGGTACCATAAATAATGAACCAATTTTGAAGAATGGTCCCATTATCAAAACAAAATGATATTTGCCAAATTTGCCAAATTTCATCAAATTTCATTGATTACATGGTTTACATGGGGGTCCAGCCAGCCGTCCAGACGGACGGACGGACTGACATCGCTAAATCTAAAATCTGAAAGTGATTCAAAGCCTATTGGTATACTAAAAGGTGGGTCTAAGACAAATATTTCTATGCGTTACATACATCAGCACATGAAAACTTAAAAATTTCATGAAATTTAAAACAGATACTGCTTATGTAAACTTAAATCACTGTACCAAATTTCGTTGAAATCGGTCCACATTTGACCATAGCTCCCATACAAACTCTTCTTCAAAAACGCACTAAATGAGACAAAAAATCACTAAAACGCTCGTAAATCTAATAATTATAAAAATTTTGAGTTTATTTTTTGCATACATAATTTTTGTAACAACTGTAATCAATTTGCCAAATTTCGAGATAATCGGTCCACATTTGACCCTAGCTCTCATATAAGTCCAAATGACGGAAACAGGTTGAATATATACGTTTTGAGAAAATGTTTGTATGATGGCAAAATTTTGCAAATATTTGTCTTTATACAGGAAAAATAATACCTTTGACCTTAGTGGTGAAGGGTATCGTATGGTCGGCTTGACCGACTATAGCGCTTTCTTACTTGTTTTTTTTCTATTTTTTTTTTTTTTTGTGCTTAGTAAAACATATGATCGCACTCTATGCGGCACTCTATGGAAACTACCGTGTGTATATATCTTGGTTTATAGAAACTGTAGCTTTGCAACGAAGTGTAGTTTAAAATTAAACTCTTATCTGGCAACGCTTTGTGTGAAAACCAATAACATGGATGATTAATAAAGCATACCGTAAGGCTGAAAAAAGTTTAGTTACATTTTTGTAACAGTACTGCCAGATGTTAAAAATTTGCTAAAAAATCGTTATGAATTGAATATTTCAAACATAGACGTTTGAATGTTGATTACAAGAACATAGTGTAATTCATGATACAAGTACAAGGTAGTTCCAATAGTCTTACTAAATTTTTAATAAGGATTTTTGAAGTTTAATTTTTATATATACATTTGAAAAACATTGCCACTTTTTAAAAATATAGCTTTTTATTTGATGGAGTTTTGTTTAAAATATGTAATGAACAAAATTATACAAAATTTCTTAAAGATTGGAAACATATTACTCTTACGATCCATGACTAAGATGACTGATCTTTTCACTATTCTTTTTTGAATTGGTGGCTTACTAAAAATTGGTTCCAAAGATTTTCTACATTCCTCAACAGCTTTGAATATCGAACGGCATCCAATTTACATACCATTATAAACACGTTTTTAACCTTGTAATTGTTATAATGGTTGTCCAGGAGTACTACTCTATGCTCCAGGCTCTCTTGTATTCAATATTTAATTTTTTTTTTGATATTAATATTGAAGAAAAATAATTTAAATGAAAAAATTAATATGCTTCAAAAATATTCAATATTTACAAAATTGAAAACAAATCTAAACACATATGGTAGCTTTATTTTTTCACAAATGTCATAATCCTTATATATGTCAGATAGTGATTTTTAAATTTAATAGTGACAATGGAACTACCGTGTACATATATCTTGGTATAATTCACATTAAAAGCATTTTCTGATACTTAAATGGGCTTTAGAAACATCAATATTCCGGTATGTGATGAAAATCTATCGTTTTCAAATCGTTAGATTTCTGATATTTGTTTGAGATATTTTTCGATTATTTCCCCCAAAAGAATAAAAATTTGGGTGATATCTTATCTTTCATTTTGTTTGAATTTTTTTGTGAAAATTGTCTCAAAAATATATCTGAAATCGATCGATTTGAATACGAAAACATACCGGAATGTATACCAATTAGGAATTCGATTAGAACTCGAAAAAAAAACATATGCTAACAATAAATTACTTAAATTATACAAATTCCGTGGTTGTCAATAACTTATTGCCTGTTTCGAGCTCTACCGTTTTGCTAAGTAGCCCAATTCTCCAATAAAATGGTTCTCGATATATTTTAACTCTTCCCTACAAGAACTTAATGTTCATATCTTTTTGAAAATATCATTATTTTTCACACGTGTATACTATTAACACCTAAAATAATCATTAAATGTTTAAACAAAAAAAACTGACAATATGCACGAAAACATATAAAAGAAGCTAAATAAATACATATATTTAACTCGATAAGAAATAGAAAAGTTAAATATTTATATTTTTAATCCAAAAAAACATTTTATTCTTATCAAAAGAAAACAGAATTATTAAATACACACATAATAAATATGTATGAAGTATAAATAATACCTATTCTATACAATGCAAAAAAATGTTTGACATATATTTAAAAGATTGATAAAATGTAGAAAAAGGAATACAACAAAATATATTTTTTCAATAGAGTTTTTATTAAAATTAGTTTAAATTAGCAAAAGCTAAGTTATTTTTTATTTCTGTATTAATTTATTTCATTTTAAGCAAAATATTTTTTGTTTAAGGCTTTTTGTCGAAAAATAAAATTGTTGGACATTGTGATGATCTGTAGCAATTTTGTAATAAATATTAAGTTTTTTTTTCAGTGCGAGCATTAAGTTGTTCTTAGTTTAGGTCTACTTTTTGGATAAATTTTCCAAGAAAGTCTTATGGCGTTGGATGGCTTCTTCATGTTCCTTAATTTGTTGATGGTGGAATTCAGCTTGATGGATTTGGTCGTTCTTCAAGCGATCCAATTGTTCTTTTTGCTAAAAAATATATATAGAAGTTGGTTTGTTAGATGTATTAAGAAATAAACTTTAATTTTATTTAAAAATGTACCTCCTAATTTATAAAAGAAAAATAATGATATGACAAGCTTATAAATAAAATGTTCCATACAAACTTCCAACTATAAAGCGTTGATAAAACTGTGCTCGATTTTAAAAACTTTTTTACCGACAAAAGCGAGACCGGGTAAAAAGAAATCAATTACGCTGAATTTTAGCGTAACTCGAAAACTGTTTATTTTCTTGAACAGAGTAAAAACCGAAATTTAGCAACGAAATTATCTTTTAGTAATACTAAATATTTTTTATCCGAGCAGTCGTTTCAGAAATATTTTTTTATTTTGTTTTGTGATTATTTTTGTAATTTTTCGATTTTTTTTTTACATAGTTCAAGAAAATAAACAGTTTTCGAGTTACGAGAATATTTATTGCGAAACCTCCTCTATTTTTTAAATAACGCGATGTCTCGAAAACTAGAGCTAAACTAAACCATTGAATTCAGCGTACTCGAATTATCTTTATTCACTAGGTCTCTCTTTTGTCGGTTTTTTTTAACTAGCACAGTGTAATAAATTAGGGGGTTATTTATTGTAAAAACGAATTAAGAGAGAAAAGCTCTATAAAAAAAATAATTTTTAATTATTTGATTGTCAGATTCTGATATTATCACAAGGCAAAACTTTTAGATGTAATTAATAGGTAAAAATTAGCTGAAGGGAGAAAAGCAATATTTGAATAGTTCACGAGATATAGACTTAGGTATCAGTACATGTTTTTTTGAAAAATGTACTCAAAAACTAACATAAAAAAACATTTTTCTACTATTACGAGCTTTTAGATTTTGGGGTTCTCAATTGGTTCTAGAATTTATGGCTACACTAAGTTCAAATATAATATGCTTAGTAAGCTTCGTATGAGAGAAATTTTCCCTTTTGATTTTTGGATATCATACTTTTTTTTAAGGTTTTACACGAGATAAAAACAATGTCGTAATTTTTCCCCCGAATTCCAAGTTTTTCCCCTGCCTTTTTAAAGGCAAAAACGCTGTTTTTGAGCATCATTTTATACTACGCGGAAATAGCTTTAAATAGTTGATTTTTTTTCTCATAATTAAATTCTACGGAAAATTTTAGGATAGAAACAAATTCGTTTGAAAAATTCAAAAGCCGAAATATATTTTTAAATAAATTAAGAAAACAATAAATTACAAAAGAAGAATAAAGTTCAGATGGAAAAATAATGTCGTTTCTATAAATTCGGCTACCACTGTATGTGTTATAAACTCTATCTAGCAATTAGAAGATAAAAGTGTTTTCTGGAAATTGTCAAAATAAAGTTCGAATTTTACACTAACAAAATAAATTATTGATAGCATATAAATTATATTCATAGCGATATTGAGACTCTTTTAGCAACAAAATATACTATTCAAGACTTTTGAGTTCAAATAGAGTGGTTACCACTCTATTTCAGCAAAATATTCAGATGTCAAAACCAATATCTGTTTAGTCCATTCAACATCAATTCAAGTTCTCATAATATGAATTTTGCAGTTAAATTCAAAGCTAAAATTACTTTTTGATTGTTTCTTACATGGAAATACTAATCAAAGCAATGAATGTATTTCATGGAAGATTAATCTACTTTTTAGAATTCTGCATGCTCAAGTTTTCTTTTTTGCCAGCAAAATATTGATTAAATATTTTGCTTTTATGAAAAATACATAAAATTATTTTTCTAAAGAGTTTAAATGGGAACAACTCGCCACCTTTAAATGACTTTCAGACAATAAGCAACAAAAACTGTAATAACAAATTAAAATACATACAGTTGGAATCTTCCAAAATATGTAAGTATGTATATACATATACATTAGGGTGGGTAAATTTTGTTGTAGTCTAAGTTGTTTTTAAGAAAAGTGTCTAAGAAACTATATTTTTAAAATCAAAACCTAGCTTCCATGGCATAAAATACCACAGTCATAGTCGAGTTATGCACTTTTTTGATCACCTAAAGATTTGAGACTTCTTTCCCTCTGTTCAGATCCGTATGTAGCAAAACGTTAAAAATTGAAGGAACTACAAAATTTTACCTAAGATCTCAATGAACATCTTTGTAGAATATATGAAATTTCTAGGAACGTTTAGTCGTTTAACTCTTTGAGCCACAGTTTTAAATATATTAACAAAACAAACGCATTTTTGAAATTATTAAGGTTTATTTATTATAAAAATAGAAAAAAAAACTCGCTTCAGGATTTTGAGAATTTGGGTCCTTTATTTTATGCTAACCGTGACGGTTACCATAAAATAAATGCAAGTAGAAGAACAAATTTGTTCTGATTAATATCTTAGAAACATGTCTTATACGATATGTGGGTATGCAAAGAGGAACCTTGCAAGTTCGCATTAAAATATCGAGCCCTTAAATTAAAATATCGAGCCCTTAAATAAACTTTAATCACTGTACCAAATTCCGTCGAAATCGGTCCACATTTGACCATAGCTCCCATACAAACTCTTCTTCAAAAACGCACTAAATGAGACAAAAAATCACTAAAACGCTCGTAAATCTAAAGTTAATGAAAATTTTGAGTGTATTTTTTGCATACATAATTTTTGTAACAACTGTAATTAATTTGCCAAATTTCGAGATAATCGGTCCACATTTGACCCTAGCTCTCATATAAGTCCAAATGACGGAAACAGGTTGAATATCTACGTTTTGAGAAAATGTTTGTATGATGGCAAAATTTAGCAAATATTTGTCTTTAATTAGTGAAAAGAACACCTTTGACTTTAGTGGTGAAGGGTATCGTATGGTCGGCTTGACCGATTATAGCGCTTTCTTACTTGTTTTCTTTCTGTCTGAGGTAGTTTTTCAACCTGTATAAATCCTTTCGATAGGTTTGTATTTGCTAAAGTTATAGGGACCAATAGATTTTACATACAATGGCGCTCAAACTTATCCCACTGTAGAGGACACTGCTAAAAATATACATGTTAAAAAAAAATTGTCCTAAAACTCCAACTACCCATTTGCCTATTTCTGCACATTGCGCCACATTCCGCTCAGAAGTTGAAAAGTTATTGAATTATAACTATAAAACTTCACAGAATAACTTTTAAACAATTTGGAAAAAATGTAATTACATACTTTGTAGTAGGTAGCTAGCTAACAAAGTTAAACGTATGCACCTAAACATTGTCCGTTTTTGTTAAATTCAGATTTTTTCTCGCATTTTAATGATAGAACCTTTATTTCAATCACAACTGACCTGTTTATAAAGTTAATGGACCTAAACAGGGGAAAAATGAAAAAAAAAAGATTCGAATTCTTTAAAGTTTTTTTATTTTTTGCCCACAATATTTGTTCTTTATGACAAGAGCTACAACTTTTTCAGAAAGATAATCAAAATTCTGCACAGTTTTCAAGATTTTTGCAAAAATGACAGAGTCAGTCCCCTAATTTTTACTGGGGCATAAAAAAGCATGACTTGGGGCAAATCTGGGAAATATGGGTCTTTCTTTTAGTGAACTTTTATCATATCTTTTTTCATCGGAACAAATTGACCCACCCTAGTATATCGTCACCTGAAATGCAAAAGGGTGTAACTAACACAAAAATTAAAACTGATTTTTTGATTGATTATGACACAGCCCAAAATACATCCTGCTTCAAAATTTTGTTGGTGGACGGTCAACAGCGATTTTATTCACTAAAAACCAATTGTTTAAAATGTTGCTCAAAATTTGTATTGCAGTTAAGCCCAACTAGGCAGGAAGATTGTCGCCTACGCTGACGATGTAGTTATACTGGTATCAGGTAAATATCTGAATACAATCAGCGAAATTATGGAATCGGCACTAGGTGACCTCTCCTCCTGGGCCAGTGACAAAGGACTGGGGGTCAACCCTGAAAAGACAGAGTTAGTCCTATTCACCAGGAGGTACAAGGTTGATAATTTCAAACTTCCAGTACTTAATGGGATAGAGTTAGGTCTTTCTTTAGAAGCTAAATTCCTAGGAATCATTCTGGATAGGAAGTTATCTTGGAAGAAAAACACGCTTGAGAGAATGAAAAAGGGACTTAATGCTTACTACTTCTGTAGGAATTCTGTGGGTAAGAGCTGGGGCTTAAACCCAATGGTAGTGTACTGGATATACACGACCATTGTAAGACCAGTTCTGACCTACGGGTGCGCAGTATGGTGGCAGGCAGTAAACAAAGTCTCCTTTCTCAGTCTATTGAACAAAGTACAAAGATGCAGCAGCATAGGTATCACTGGTGCCCTAAGGAGCACTCCTCAGGCGGCCCTAGACGTGATGCTGTCTCTTTTCCCTTTAGATATATTTATAAAGGGAACAGCAACTAGATGTCTATTGAGGCTACATGAGTCGGGTATACTTAGGCACAGGCAGGCAGGACACACTAGCATACTGAACCGAATGATCGTCCCTCACTTCGAGTCAGGTTCAACTGTATCTGATTACGTTGTCAAGGAACTGTTGTTCAGTTCAGCACCAGAGGTCGTCATTCCTGATAGAACCAGCTGGGATAATCGTCAATCCCTCTTTGAGGGGAACTCGATCTTCACAGATGGTTCTAAAATGGAAATCGGCACTGGGGCGGGTGTTTTCTTAAAGGAGCAAAACATTAGGAAATCCTACAGGCTTAGAGATGAGTGCAGTGTGTTTCAGGCGGAAATTTTCGCCATCCTGAAAGCCACTGAACTTATCTCACATAATATTCCTGTAGATAGCGAGGTGACCATCTACGTCGATAGTCAGGCTGCCCTCAAAGCCCTAGAAGGATGTAGCATCACCTCAAAACTAGTAAAGTCTTGTAGATTAGCTATCATTAGCCTTTCTAATACTTATAGGGTAAGACTCTGCTGGGTTCCTGGTCATTGCGACATCGAAGGCAACGAAACTGCTGACGAAGTCGCTAGACTTAGCTCGAGTCAGGAACTGTTGTCCGCGGTGACAGAGATAGCCCCACCTATTTGTCACCTTTTTATGGGCATCAAGTCCTGGATCGGTGAGGAAACAGCTAGGAACTGGCACAACTTGGCCACTTGCACGATATCTAGGACCTTATGGCCCGACTTGGATATACGCAAGACCAAGCTACTGCTAGGTCTTAGCAGAACCAGTCTCAGGAAATGTATAGGTTTTCTAACTGGCCACTGTGCCCTAAACTCCAGGCTAAACAGATGGGATGGAGCAATTCAGGACATTTGCAGACTATGCTCGGACGCGGATTCATCCGAAACGGTTGAGCATATCCTCTGCCACTGTCCTATGCTCCAAAACAAGAGACTTAAATTCCTAGGTAACAGATTTCTTGATGAACTAGGCGACATACAGCAGTGCGAGCTGAATGACGTTGTTGGGTTCATACTCGGACTCAGTTGGCTTAGATAAAAAAGGTCTCTTTCCCTACAATTAGGTTTCCTTGACAGCACTTCTCTTCCTCACTCTATTCTCCATCTCCTAACACTATTCAGAACCCCTCTCTCTTCACTCTTTTCCCTCTTTCTTTTTCCGCTATCATTTCTTTTAATTTCAGAAAGGATCACAATGGACCAGAAGGTCTCCGAGTGAAGATGCCACTTCCCTGGCATCACCTTTTCAACCTAACCTAACCTAACCTAACCTAACCTAAGCCCTTTTGGTTTCAGAAAATATTCAACTTGTAGTTAAGCCCTTTTGTTTTTTTCGCAATTATTTAAAAATGACTTGTTTTTTGTCATTTAGATTTTCAGGGATGTCTTTGCTATTACATTGTTGACCAAATTTCAATATATGAAATTAATATTTGATTTAGTTTTAAATTTATGATGTTTTGCTTATCCTATCAAAAATTATTATCCGAGACTAAGATTTTTGAAAGGCTATAAGTTAGCTTTCCGACCTGTTTGTCTACAGATCAACTCTAAAGCTCCTCTGTTCTAACTATATGAAATTTCATTTAATTATCTTTAACCGCTTAAAAGTTACGGGGTTATTTGTGACAAAAAAACTCTTAAAAAACCTCTGAATATCATATTTTAAATTATTTAAAACTTATCTTTTTACATTAAATTATGTTTCGAAAACAAACTGTTACTATTTTTAAGACCCATCTCTATATTATTGACAAAAAACTTTTTGCATTTTTAAAGATTTCAATTTTTGCTCAAAATTTGTATGGTAGTTAAACCCTTTTGGTTTCAGAAAATATTTAATTTGTAGTTAAGCCCTTTTGTTTTTTTTTTATCAATTGCTCAAAAACTAAACGTTTTTTGCCATTTTAGTTTTAAGTTTTTTTTTTACTGATGGCTTTTTGACTGAATTCAAAAATTTATATTTAATGTTCCTTATAGTTTTAAAGTTATAACGTTTTTTGCTTTTTCTGTAAAAAAAACTAGAAGTGTAGTTACGCCATTTTGCATTTCATGTGGCGATATGTATATATTGCATAATTATTGTGTAACACCAAATAGTATTTTGCTCTTTCTTGGACAAAACAAATCAAATAAAACAACTAATATATTAAAATTAAAAAAACAAAGTAAACAAATTACGCTTATGATGTCATCATATTAACATGATAATTTTATGAAGTTGGACAAATACAGGGAGGGAATAAAAGTTCATAGGTTATAAAGTTTATACCAAAAGGTTTTATATAAGTGTGTAGGTATATGATTTAAACATACCTTCTTGTAGAAATATTCTTCCTCACGGGCTGCTTCCATTTTACCAAAGCTACCACCGGCTTCACGAATAGAGCCACCGCCGCCACCTCCTTTGCCAGCACCGCTGCCCAAGTCACCCAATTGACCTGACATTCTTGCAATTCTAGGAATTACAAAAAAGAAAATCAATTAAATTTATAAGTTTATTAAATCTTTTAAGACATCTAGATATTTAATAATAAAAATTAAATATATGTATGCAAAAGTGAATGTTTTCTTTGTTGTGCACCAAATAAAATAATAGATGACAATGCAATTTCTACTATAGAAATTGTACATAAGAAACAATACTGTGATTGAAATATTTCGCATTAAATTTATAAATAAGTTATTGACTTTGTATATAATTGCTAATAATACTAATTACATAGTATAAAACAATTATTACTAATTATCATAAAAATCATTGAAAAGATTTTTCTACTTACTGCACTCCACTTGGATACAAACGTTGGACACTACGTTTAGCCGCAAACATTTTAGGTTATTTTAAAGTTTAACTGCAATAGAAAAGAAATACAGATTTATACCTATATTATTAATTTTTACCAAACTCCAGTGACTAAAAGAACTGCGTAGATAAAAAATTATTCATTATTATTCACCTTTTCTATAATTATAAGAAATACAAGTTTACTTTGCAACGGATACAAGTTAAATGAATGTATCTGATGTTTCTCCACAATTTGTCTGGAAAAAAAGTGAAAATTTCTTTTCGTATTTTGCGGCATTTTGTATTTGTTTTTTTTTTATTATTACATATTTATTCATTTGTGCTTTTGATAAGCTTTTATTCTTTCCTCTTTGTTGTTATTTCCATAAAGCTACAGCATGATTCATATAACGCAATAAATAAATTGATTATTATTGTCAGCAGCGTTACCGTTGTGCATCTAACCAAAATATAGTGGACCGTTCTGTGCCAAGTTCTTTAAATAAAATAGTTGATTGCAAACGATTTTGTTGGGAACTAATTTTTCTGTCTTACATTATGTTTCGATGAACTTTTTCTGTTGTAATGCCCTTCACTAATAGGTGATAGGGTATAACAACTTTGCCTATTATTTACAAACTGTTAAGGTCGAAAGCCGAGCATATTTTAGAATTCCATGCTCTTCGATGGAGGACTTAGGGGTTGATAAATCTATTATTTCGTTTATAGATAAGCTACTCACACATAGAGTCATCAGCTTAACCATGGACATTGTTACAATCTACAAGGTAGCATGTCGAGGACTCCAGAAGGAGGTGTACTATCCCCTCTGCTGTGGAACCTTTCTATCAATAAACTGCTCACTGATATAGATTCTCTGAGATTCAAACCATCGCATACGCTGACGATGTCGCTATAGCAGTGTCAGGGAAATTTCCCAACACCCTGTCACAGCGTCTTGAAACAGCTCTTGACATACTCTACCGTTAGAGTGTCTAACGGCCTGGGAGTCAATCCCACTAAAACGGAACTTGTACTTTTCTCCCAAAAATTGATATGATAGAACTTGTGCTCACTGACCATGGGATCATTTTGGACTCAAAACTGTCTTATAGCCTAAATACCCATTTCAGGATGTTCAAAGCATCCATTGCACTTTACTCATGTAGAGGGGCCAAAGGCAAAATTTGGGAACTTAATTCTACCAACACTGCCTGGCTCTTTGATATGGTTGTCAAGTCTATTTTAATGTAATGGTTTGGTGGCCTGCACTAACCAAGTCAAACCAGCGGGATTCTTTTATTAAAATTCTAAAATCGCCCTCTCTAATGATTACTGGTGCCTTAAGAACTACAGAACATGTAAGGCGCTCTTTGTCATGTTTAACTGGCTTCCAGTCTAACTAATGGCACCTTTAACGTGTCATTCCTTTACGTGTCATTCCTTTATTGGGTTGCATGCCAGTAGACTTAACCTTCAACATTAAGACTACTGTCGTAGTTGTCACAACATCGAAGGGGAGGAGAAAGTAACTCATCTTCTCTACCACTGCCACGATATATCTATTTTGAAAGCTATAAACATGGGGCACTTTTCAGCATAATTTATCTGATCTGGTGAGTATTGGCATTCGTAAAATAGACTGACTCATTTATCAATGCTTCAGGCTGCATAGTGGGAAAATACGGCCAAAACTCAATAACTTGGTCATATCTTCACTATTGTTCTTAAAATTTTTAGTTTTACTTACTTACTTAAATGGCCTATTGTAACAACCTGTTTAGGTCAAAGGCCGAGCATATTTTAGAATTCCATGCGCTTCTATCTTGTGCGCATATTCTCCAATTTCTTATGCCAAGTTTTGAAAGATTTTCTTCTACTTGGTCTTTCCATCGAAGTTTTGGGCGCCCTCTTCTACGAGTTCCCTCAGGATCATTATCAAACACTTTTCTTGCCGGAGTATTTTCATCCATTCGCACAACATGTCCTAGCCAGCGCAGCCGTTGTTGCTTAATGCGTTTTACTATGTCTATGTCAGCGTATAACTCATACCGCTCATGATTCATTCGATGTGGATACTCATTGTTGACGCAGACTGGTCCAAATATTTTTCGTAGGATTTCCCTCTCAAACACTCCAAGGATAGCTTCATCTGCCTGTGCAAGTACCCATGATTCTGCACCATACAGTAACACGGGTAGTATAAGCGTTTTATAGAGCGTAATTTTAGTTCTTACGGAGAGTACTTTATTTCTCAGCTGTTTGCTTAGGCCAAAATAGCATCTATTGGCAAGTATTATTCTACGTTTAATTTCAAAGCTTATATCGTTGTTGATGTTCACAGCGGTACCAAGGTATACAAATTCTTTTACAACTTCGAAACTATAGTTTTCTACGGGCATATGTGATCCAATTCTAGTGGTCTGTCTGCCTGAAGAAACCATCAGTTTTGTTTTTGATTCATTTACAGCTAAACCCATTTTGTTTGATTCCTTCTCGATATTGGAAAAGGCGGCAGTTACCTCGAGTAAAGTGCGCCCCATAATATCAATGATTGTACCACTTGTATTAACTGCTGCATCACGTAAGATTTTCTCTAGCACAATATTGAAGAGATCACATGATAGACTATCACCTTGTCTGAAACCCCGTTTAGTTATGAAAGACTCTGATAGGTTCTTACCTATCTTAACAGATGATATTGTATTAGTTAGTGTCATCCTGCATAACTTTATTAGCTTCGTGGGGATGCCGAACTCAGACATTGCTTCAAACACCTTCTTCCGTATCGGGCTGTCAAAAGCTGCTTTGTAGTCAACAAAGAGATGATACGTGTCAATTTGTTTCTCTTGGGTCTTCTCCAGGATCTGACGTAGAGTAAAGATCTGGTCAGTGGTTGATTTACCTAATATAAAGCCACATTGGTACGTCCCAATTATTTCGTTAATTTTGGGCTTAAGCCTTTCGCACAGTATGGTCGATAGAATCTTATATGCAATTGAGAGGAGACTTATTCCTCTGTAATTTGCACACACAGTTTTATCTCCTTTTTTGTGCACAGGACAAAGGACACTAAGATTCCAATCGTCTGGCATGTATTCTTCTGACCATATTGCTTCTATAAGTTGGGACATAAGCCTTATCAACTCATCTCCTCCGGCCTTAAAAAGCTCAGCAGGAAGACCATCGGCACCCGCAGCTTTGTTATTTTTTAGTCGATTTATAGCGATTCTAATCTCATTTTGGTTTGGTGGTGGACATAGAACGCCATCATCATTGATTTGTTCAGGCGTGTCATCTTGGTCGCTTTCATTTGATACCAACAATTTGAAAAAGTGCTCCTTCCACAGTTTCAGTACGGTTTCAGCATCCGTTACCAGGTTTCCTTGGTCGTCATACAATACAATTGCTAAAACCATTCGTCTGATGTTTAACTTTTTGATAAAATTTACGCACTTCATTACGACTCTTATATAACTCAATCTCCTCGAACACACGTCTTTCCATTTCTCTCTTTTTTCTTCGGAATAGGCGTTTCTCTTCCCTCTTTCTTTCTCTATATCTTTCTAAAGTTCGACGAGTAACTACTGACTGCAGGGTTGCCCTATAGGCTGCATTTTTCGCGCATTGCGGCACTCCTCGTCATACCAAGAGTTTTTTGGAAGAGGGTTTTGGAACCCCAATACAGTTTTTGCGGCAGTTTTCATTGAGCTGGCAATATGTTGCCATAGAGCGCTGATGTCGTTGGGAGTTGAAATATTTTCTCCAAGTAATTGAGCTATTCGTCGCGAGTAATCTGTGGCAATTTGATGGGATTGTAGCTTGGTGGTGTTAAATTTCCTTTGCGATTCTGTCTGCATGTTTCGCGACACACTCAGGCGTGTTCTCACCTTGGCTGCAACAAGATAGTGATCGGAGTCCTTTCAGAGATACTTGGCTCATACTATGAGCTTATAACCAGACTTTGTATACTTCTAACAAATCTATAGAAAAACTCTAAACATCGAATATTTTAATAAAAAAGATTACGAGTCCTTGAATAATATAAAATTTGCGGATTTTACAATTTTTATTGCGTCCACAATTATGTGACCACTACCTATATACTTAAATAAATTATATAAAGGTCATTCAAAATTAAAAATTATATATACATTTTGTACAGATTAAGAAAGAAAACTAAAAAAAATGTAATAAAAATATTACATCACGCCTTTATTTCACTTCAAGTAGTAATTTTTTCGCGATAAATTGCATAAAATTGTGAAAAACGCTATAATTCTTAATGCAAAGGGATATGAAATTCATAGTTTATTAATGTTTCAATTCAGCTATTAGAGAATGTTCAGCTTCAACCTCTAAAAATCTCTAAAAAAAAAAAAAATCGCGGTCTATCAAACTTTGTATTTAAATTTTTTTTTTCTAATTTTTTATAGTTGGTTTAACTACTTGAATTTTTGTATAAATAAATATTCAAACTTTGAGGAATTATTACAGCCTTAGTCGACAATGGAGTATGGTAAAACTTTGGGATTACATGTTTTAAAATTTCAGCTCTAATCTGACATTAAAATTTAATAAATAAAATTAAAAACGACTTTGGGGGTTTTGGCCGTAATTTCCTACTGTGGGCTGGCTTAAGTAAGCCTCTACTGATGGTCTGAAATAAAGTACTTGTGTTTTTTTTATCCCCTGCAGTCACTACAAAGGGACTACTTCTAAGACCTAAGTGGTGCTAACTTATCATCGTCAGCTTATCTTCATAGCTACGTATCGTCACCTAAAAGACGAAATAACCTATCTACAGTTTTCAAAAGTTTACAGGAGATTGAAAAAACGATATAAAATTGGAACTATTTGCAATATTTAAACGAAAACTATGTATTTAAATTAAAATTAAATCAGAAATATATATCGGTTGAAAATTTTTTGTTTTTCTAGTTATGTCACTTAGGTTATTTAGAATTGCAAAAATCTGAAACCAAATAACCTATCTGCAGTACTAATTAGTATGAATAAATCAATTTTTTTTATACATATAAATATTATAAAAATTAAATAATAACAGTTATAGTTTCTTTTACTGGTTTAAGCAAATGAAAGAATTTAATGATTGTTTAAATTACACTATGCAACAAAATTAAACTTTTATCGAGATTTGTGATGATTTAGTTTTATTTTTTTTTAAGTGCGTAACGGTCCTCTAGTTACAAAAACTGTAATAATTTGGTCATTTGTGATATGAGATTTTACACAGATATACGTTATGATATAGGGAATAATAATCCATAAAAAACTCAATTTTGAAATTTTTGCAGATAGGTTATTTGGTCTTTAAGATGACGCTATGCTCTTCGATCTGGTGCTCATAATCTGCAATTTCGTAGGCCAATCTTTGAAAGATTTTTCTCTACTTGGTCTTTCCATCGAAGTTTTTTGCTTTAATTTAGTTTTTTTTATATTGGTTTTCCACTCAATTGACAAAAAAGTAATTTGTCAAGCCAGTAAAATGAAATTGCGGTATGTTTATAAATTAGACAGTAATCGAAGAAGCAGGCTGAGAGTTCTGTCATTGGGTGACTTCATCAAGTCATATGGGGTGGGAAGCCTGGCCAGGACACTCTAACCGGTCCTGAAGACACCATGTCAAAGACATAGCATCTCCTATCGTCAAACCTCGGTCTGGTCCTTTTGGTCATTCTTATTCAGTAGTTGTTTTGTCTAACGTTGTATGTATAACCAGCTTCAAATCAAACCATCGATTTCTATTTTATTTTAATACAAAACTTTTGTTTTTTGAATGTGCACCCAACCAAGTGGAAAGATGTCTCCAATTCCGAACACTTTTCTTGCCAACGTAAAACTCATACAACTCATGATACATTCGTTGTCGATTTTTCGTACAATCTTCCACCTCAAGTGCCCTAACTAACATATATAGTTATTTATGTTGGCGGCGGTAAATGATGTAGAAGATTATAGGAACAAATAATACTTGCCAACAAATGCTGTTTTGGGATAAGCAGGCAGCTAAGAAATAAAGCTCTCCCTGTAAGAACCAGTTTGCATCAACAGTGAATATCGACATTGAATGAACCATGAGCTGTATGAGTTATACGCAGACATCGACGTAGTTGTGCTAATGGACGAAAATACAAGAAAAGTGTTCTAAAATGATCCTGAGGGATCTCGTAAAAGAGGACGTCCGAAACTTCAATAGAGAGACCAAGGAGAGGAAAATCTTTTAAAGCTTGGCCTACGAAATTAAAGAACAAGCGCAGAAGATCGAAGCGCATGGAATTCTAAAATACCATAACAGGTTGTAAATATAGGCCATTTAAGTAAATAAGTAAGAATATAAAAAATAGGACAAGTCAATAATAGTTTTGTTCTTATTTATTAAACATCATTTATATTTACAATTATTTGTTTAAAAATACAATTATATTAAAATATTTAGTTTTTTACTTAAGTAATAAGTATGAAGTAATATATCAGGAGTTAATACATAAATTATATGTATGAATAATCAAAAAAAAAAAAAAACTTTACTAAAAATGAAATAGTTTCATATAAAATGATTGCACAAGAAATAATATTTTTAATAAAAGCCATATTTGTTATACATAATAGTTTAAAACAAAATAATTAAAGTAAATTTGTTTATATTTTAATTAAGAGAAAATCACATAGTAAAAAAACATACGTATCATAAAAACCAAGTGTAACAGGATAATTTCAAATACTTTAACAAAGTAAAATTACTTTCAGTAATTTAATTTTGTCAATTTATAGAAATTAAGTTGCTGGAACTTGATACTTAGGATTTGTAAGTACAGAAGATAATAATGTATAAAGTATTTATTTTTTATGTTCTGATTAGTATTATATATTTTTGTTTCTTTCAAGTAAATGCTTATTTAATGTATACAGCATAATTCTTATAGACTAAATTTTAATTTTCTTTATCTATATTTTATGCATAAAATATAAAATTATGTATTTTTTATGTTCAATTTTTATTAATTCATTGCTGATTATAATTAATTAATAAGTATTTAATATTAATTAATAAGTATGAATTTCTTAATTAAAATTCGATAATAGTTCAATAAAAATTTTAACTAGTTATATAAGTATATAAAAATTACATATTTAGTACTTCAAATATTGTATATGTTAAAAAAAATTGTCCGATTTATATGTGTCAAAATTACCTTAATGAGCCCAAATGTTAATATTATCAAATTTGAGAAATAGAAAATACGTGAAGTAATTTTTACATAATAAAGAAAATTTGTATACAAAATATAAAACAAAAGGTTAAAAATTACCCAAAAAATCAGAATTAAAAAAATTTGTTATAAGAAAAATCTTACGAATAGGGGATTTTATATAAAAAACACAGATATTTTGGGTTGCTTCTTTCAAAAAACATCTGAAAATTTAAAAAAGAAATTTCTTTACGACAAATTTTAGTGAGATTCCAATTGTAATTACCTTGATATTTATAGCAATTTCTTGACATCTGTAGGTGCTACAAAACCATTAGTCTGAGAACCCACAGTTTCGCGCATACGTGAAAAAAGTGTAGAATTGCGAACATTCAAAACACCACTACCAATGACACTATCATTGGCATTTAGCTTAACAATGGTTGGCTTCCTTTTTACTACATTTACTCCGCCTGCAGTGGAATTTGACAATTGTGAAGCGACTTGATTTTTAGGTCCCATCATAAAGTAGGTACGGGGAGCCGATGGTTTTTCCCTAGCTTCTTCCCTCTTTAAAGGTATTTCATTAGATTTTGTAGAAGATGGACCAGCCGTTTCATTGTTAGCAACATCATTTGGATTCACACGCACATTTGAGGCATATTTAGAAGGTCTCAGTTTTTCTGGTATCATATGAGACTTAATTTCCAGCTCTGTTGTATTGATGACTTCGCAATCAATTTGCATTAGTACAATATCGCCATTATTTGAAGGATCTCCAGCTGGTAGCATTAGAGACATTTTAGGGCGTGAACTTTTGTTATAAACAGAAGCTGGCAATAAAATATGATCCATATTGAAGGATAAAACATAGAAAGTGTCATCTTGCCGTTTAATGCCTTTAAAAAGTCTCAAGTATTCTTCACTAATTCTAGGTTTGAAAATATCCAATGAATTGTGTTCACCCTCAATATTCAGTTTTGTGTGCTTTTGTTGTGTTTCCGTTTCAATGATAATTTTGCGTTTTTGTTTCGTACCAATCGGAGCCTGTAAGGGTAAATCGTAGTCCATATAAGAGCCAGAGCCAAATTTAAATTGTTCCATATTATCAAAGTCGTTGCCAATTCCGGTGCCAGTCAAATTCAAGTAGTCATTGCCGCCAATCCATTTATGTAAATTCCTAGCCAATCGCATATTTTCCTGCGTAGCATTTGCATATGTTGCCGTCGTCGTTACGGTTGCGGACCTTTTTATAGGTGGCTCATCCTTAACTGCGGTACCATTCATTTTATCAGCCGTAGTGCGATTAGCAGGACGCAAGAAATGCAATGGCGGTGGTGGCATACTTGCCATTTCAGTTTCACGCTTACTGCGATTAGATCTCTCATGAAACTCTTGTTCATTTGCAACCCACAACAAACGTCGACCAGGTGTCTGAACTACGGGCTCCTCGTTTACTGTATTTTCTATAGCATTCTCTAGAGTTGAATTGTTAAGATAGTTTTGGAAATTACCAACATTTAATGTGACCATAAACGCCATGGCAAAGAGAACTGCCACATTTTTCTTAACGGTAGCCGCATTCATGCGATGTTTGAAACCCTTATTAATGAATGATGCAGGCTTTGGTGCAATTTTAACATGATGTGTTGTTGATGTTGTTGGGCCATTGTTTTCTGCACTTCCACAATTTTCCAAATGCTGTTTGGCATTATTCATAAGATACGAGGTGTCAATTGCATTTAATACTGCTCCTCCACTTTTACCGTCCATGTTGAGTGTATTTAAAATAAACTCACTGACATTTCCATGTTTACAATTGCAGGTCTGAGCGAATGCCATTAGCTGTGAACGCAAAGAGGAGTTTTCCTATAAAAAAAATGCAAGAGTAATTAATGAGT
Source organism: Stomorhina lunata (assembly GCA_933228675.1). NCBI lineage: Eukaryota > Metazoa > Arthropoda > Insecta > Diptera > Rhiniidae > Stomorhina > Stomorhina lunata. The sequence goes on from OW121744.1 coordinate 62,619,262, forward strand.
TTAGTTTAAATGATATCAATAATATTATATAGAAATAAAAGTAACAAAACCACTTAAATTGTTTTAATGTATCTAACTATCGTTATTAAGTTCGTCTTTTGTAAAAAGATATACATAAATTTAAAATTCCACTTTTTAACGGGCGCCATAAAGTATACTAAAGAAAAACAACATTATTCATTATTAAGTAAAATAAGTTTAATTAATCATTAAAACCATGTGCTTTTATTTATTAGAGAGTTACTTGTATGGCCAACTTTTTCTTTTTGCCCAATAAACAAAATTTCCTAACAAATAGGTCTTATATTTTTTGGATCTTATAAGCATATTTTACGCTCATACTTTTAGTACCTCTGTAATTCGCGTTTTAAACATCAATGCAGCGACATCTATATTACAAAATAGAAGTAAAAGATTTGTATAGCTTTTACCACTATACGAAGTACACCAATACACCTGCTTAATTGGTACTAATTTTCACTGTGAGTCGTAAGAGTTTCGAAGTTTCGTTGTTTTAGGTTCAAATCTTAAATTTTTCTTTTTAAAAATTAGTTTTACGTTAAAAAAAGCTCTTCATCAAACATTGGACCAATCTTTTGTGAATGAAAGCCCACTAACGACAACAGACACTATGGACTCATCAGACGGTGATTAGTTTTAATTTTGTTTTTTTATAAATTAATCGGCTGACTTGCTATAGTTGTCACATTCTAATGACAGGGTCGACTACCAGACACCATTTCCATGGCTTATATTATCCCAGATCCGTCATTTCCTCTGTCACTGCCCAGCCCTTTCTAATATTAGGATCCTCCATCTGGGATTCCCATTTTTTTCACGATCTATCAGAGATGTCGAACATCAACATTCGTAAAATATGCTCTTTTATTGGTGCATCCGGCTGGCTCTTACTGACCCTCTTATATACGGTAGTTTAGAAATTTTACACTTTTTTCTCCCTTGCAGGAATTACAAAGGGACCTCATCTTGGACTCAAGTGACGCGGACTTTACGGTCTGCATCCTGCCTAACCTAACATTGTGAGTGTTAGTCATTATTTATATTGTTATTTAATTAAAAGCGAATATTCGTCTTATGGTATAAATATTATGTCCAAAAATTTGACTTGAATGGTTTCTGGACTATAAGTAATCGCAGAGGATTAATTGAAAATTTTTTTTTTGTAACAAAATTTTATTTTTGTATTTTTAATGTTAATTTTGTTTAATTTCCTTTTTAAAAAGAAAAGTATTTTCGTAAACCTGGAACTTATCTTCGATCTTAGTTCACTGCGCCGTTTCAATTTGAGTCGTGTTTTTTTGGAACGTAAATCCGAGGCAAAGATTGGTGTATATTATCAAATTTACATAATACTGATCGTATCTTAATCACTTTTTAAAAAGAATTAAATAAAATAAGTTCGTTTTTGCTAACAAAACCAATAATTAATTTTGATGTAAATCGGTCTCTAGATAGCTCTCATAAAACCCCAATACAAAATCTAATTGATGTCAATAAAACTTTTTTAAACATTTTATTAACTTTTTTCGCTTTGAAATCCAGCTTCATTCACTGGCTGTATTGCGATATTAAGAGCGATTATGTAAAACGGATATGGGAAGGAATATGGAGATTGAAAAGTTTATGCTTAAAAGAAGTTTTGTTGACTTATACAAAGACGACTCTACCTTAATAATCAGGTAAGCTCTCTCCTCTGATTTACTTCTGTAAAAGCTGTGGGGAAGAGGTCCAACCATCTTTTCTCCAATTACCAGTCCTGCCGTACAGAAGGCAGACATAGATTTTGGCGGACTTAAGAGCTTTTAAAATAGATTCATTACTAAACATAATGAATTGCAGTCCGGCAAAATGTATGTAAACTGTCCTATGGTGTGTTTCTTTGTGATCAGTCGACCACAAATTGATTAGCTCGAACTGAAGCGCGATTATTAAGAACAAGGTCCCTAACCATTCCACATTGCGACGATGCTCCAAAAAATCAATCGAATTGGCTAGCCTATCGCCGCCGCCGTCCAGCGTACGCGGTCGAAAAGCTCCATAATAGTTTGTGGTGAATTTTAATCAAATACAGCAGTCATCTTGGGGAAAGCTGTCTCATACCCAAAGATTGTTCAAAATTAAACCACAGATCCACAGGGAGATACCTATGACGTCCACAATAACACTCACTTTTAATCTTTGATCGGCTAAACATATATATACAATTTTTTTATTATTTCAAATGTAGAGACCTCAACTGGGCGTCCAAAACTCGAGGTAGATTGCTATGAACAGCTGCCAAAAACAAACTAAATAACGCAAACAGTTGACTCTAGAAAAGCAATTGGAATGCCAAAATTAAAAATACGTCCATAATTTCCAGACAGACATGAAACCCTAATATTCCAGAAAAAATGCGAAATGCTATCCCTGAGATAGGGTTAAATTAAGAATAAGGTTTGAAATTGGGTTAATTCGTACTTAGTTTTAAAAGCAACAGCTTATTTCCAACAATTGCGAATACATTGAAAGCATACAAATATGTAATAATATTGTCTCATAGCCGCAAAAAAGCTTAAGTGCCATATTACGATCTTTACAGGAGAAGATTTTTTTAATGAAGTTATTACTTTAAGATTTTGCATGCGATCATTATTTGGTCTATTAAATGTTATAACATTAACTTAATTTCCATAGCTACGATACATCGGTTGTTTATGTCCCTTAAGCATTTTTGCCGTCAGTATAAAGTACCATTGTTTCAGTTTTTTCTTTGGTTTTTGTTACTTAAGTTTTTTTTGAAATTAATTTTAATTTGCTCTCAATTCTGTAACTTCTAATTTTTTAGTTTAATGATGTAGAAACTTTAAACGTCGATATAGAAGAATCAAGGCTTTTAGGAAATTACTAAATTACGTTTTCAGTATTTGCAAAAACGGTCTTACGCTATGCTAGGCGGATGACTAACCTGTTATACCACAGCGGATCACAACGGTACTACACTCACGGTCACCAGATTAGATTCACTTTTTTAGTAATAAATTTAAGCTTGCTGCGCTTAAGATAATTTATTAATAGAATTGTGATGTACTTTTTCTGAAAGGCCGACTAGTTTAGATAAAGAGTGTAAATAAAGAAATTTGAAACAAATTTGACAGTGGAAATATATGCCTTTTTTAGTAATTGGTGCAGAAAAATATGAATTATTTTTGCGCCACTTGAATAGGTTCACTAAAAAAATTTCAGTTTTGTGCTTATTTGTGAAAATTTTGAGCACAAAATATCTAAGCATTTAATAAAATAGAACTCTAGAAGTATTTTCTATCGGTTTTATTTAAATTTGGTCCATGGTAATAAATATTATATGGAAGAGAAGACAAACATTGATGCCAGTAGAGATTAAGGCCTCTACTTCCGTGAAATTTCTACAAAAATTTGAAAACATGACTGCGTTGTAATGATGCACTCAAGAAGTAACAAAATATGAGGAAAAAACTCCGAACGGATTAACGGCTAAATTTGTGCAAAGAACATGTGATTAAAAATGGCAAGGAGCAAGGCAGTTTTTTTCATGTGAAAAAGGTTAAAATTTTATGGATCCGGTGTTTTTAAATTTTGTAGATCAGATCTAAAAAATATAACTATTCAAGTGACACAAAAATAATTCATATTTTTCTGCACCAATTACATAAAGAGGCATATATTTCAACTGTCAAAATTTTTTCAAACTTTCTTTATTTACACTATTTATCTAAACTATTCGGCCTTTCAGGAAAAGTACATCACAATTCTATTCATTAATTATCTAAAGAGCAGCAAGCTTAAATTTAGTACTAAAAAAGTTAACCTATTCTGGTGACCGTGAGTGTATGTACGTCGGGGAAGTTTTAGGACTGAGTGTTAATAAGCCAATTCGAAAATCATGCTGCTTAAGCTTTTTTGGTTATAAGACGATATGTTTGTTCCTGTACTTTAACAAACCTAAAGTTATTTAAAAAGTTATTCGAAAAGTTATTCAAAAGTGTTTCTGAACAAAATTTCCAACACATATTCTTATTTTTCACTAATTTCTGACAACTTCGGACTATTTTGGGCAGTTTCGTTTTACTGCGGGAACAAACATAATAAATTATAAAAATTAAGAAAGCATAGCCAAACAAGCGCGACTAAATGATACCCTTTACAACTTAGCTCAAGTGTGAACTAATTGTCAAGATATAAATATATAAGTTTTCCTTAGCTCATTAATTCTTTTCTCGATTTCTCGATATTTAAGTATATTTCTGCATCATATCTGATATAAGAGCTAGGGTCAAATGTGGACAGATTAAAATTTATTGATTTTTATCTGTAAATTGTTTTTTTTTTTTTAGATATTTGAGTGACTTTTTGTGTTGGTCTTTCAGACTTGTTGATCAAGGGAAAGAAGTTCACAGTATTAAAAAATACTTTCCAAATATATAGATTAACACACATATGTATATTGGGATAATACCGCAGAATTAATATAAATGCGCAATTTTTGACTATATTAACCGTTAATCTTTTAAAACCTAATTTTGGTTGCTTTTTCTAAATGATCCGTACGTGATCATGATTCAATCTCTTAAAGTTTTTGCTATTTTACTTTACCCATTCAATATGTATGTATGTATGTATGTAAAAATGTGATTAACACATTTCTTTACAATTGTTAAATGCTTTAGCATTTGTTATTGCATTCGCATCGTTGGCAAAATAATACTTTTTTTGGTTTATATTATATGTTCAATGAACTTTTCTTTGTGGAGAATATGCTCAAAATTTTTTGCGTTGTATATAAGTGCTACGGAGAATGTAGGCATTCATTGATGGAAGTATTGAATGTTGTAGCACGTAAAAGTAGCTAAATACAAACATAAGTTTCTGTTTTTTCCTAATTCGAATTTATTGTGAAAGAAAGGTAAGTAAATAACAAATGACTAATACTATCTTCACAATAAAAATATTTTATGCCATTATGTTTATTGTACGAGTATTTATATAAATGTTTAAAAAAGAGAAAGGTAAGAGTATTTCAATTTTTATTAAATTTATGATGCACAAATTTCATGTGGTTAAGAAAACGAATGTTTTTTTTAAGGCCCAAAAATATTGCGTATTATTAATATTTGGGATAAATGCAATTGAAAGTGAAATATTTTCAAAAATACTAACTAATTTCATCATTAATTTAATTTTTACTTTATCAAAACCTAATCATGCACATAATTGTGTTAAAATGTTCATAGAATATTGTAGAAACTGATTTTAATTTGGTTGCTCAAATAATTACGAAATAAAAGAATTGCCACGATTTATAATCAAAAATGACTTTATTGCTTTTGAAAAAATTTTTTTAATACTCCTTGGACATACAATATTATATTTACTCAAGGAATGATATTTAGTTCCTGACCAGATCAATTAGGTTACGAGATAGTATAGACTTTAGAAAAAAATGATTGCCTAGATGGATTCACGATTCGTCCACGGTTACGAAATAGTGCCAAAAGCATGGAACACCTATAGTGTCATATAGCAATAGATTCGTATTGAAAAGCTTATGAAGAATATTGATTGATCTTAGAAAAACGATACCAATTCAACAGATAGCGGTTATTTTTCAACGGAAAAATAAAAGTTGGTTTAAAACCATAGTTCGAAAAAATACTCTAAAATACTGTATTTTAAGGTACCGTACTGTACCTAGGCAAGTTCGGTACAAAGTCACATACGTAACAAAGTGTTCAATTTAAGTATAGGTACCTTAAAATTTTAGAGAACCTGTTAAAATACACAACCTTTATCATAACGAACTTTCACGAAGTACTCTAAAAATAACGTACTTTGTTGAGTACCTTAACGTACTCCGTACCTTAACTTTAACGAACTCTTATGAGGCTGTCAACAATTAGAATAACAGTATTGCCAAAAGTGAATATTAAATTTTGTCTAACTGCTTTTTTAATTATTTTTAAAGGCGGTTTACGGGATATTTAAATAGTTTATGAATATATTAATTTCTAACTTTTGCTACAAAATTGGAGAAATCGGCAACAAAGTTGATTTCTAGATTTCATTGAGTTTAGTTGTGTTACGCAATTTCAAAAACATCCCATATTTGACGATACTACTTTTATGTGTTTAAAAATTGTTTTTAATAGTAGTAAAAACATAAAATATATTTATTAATTGCAACTACATTTTACTCCATATACGTTAGTGTAAACTATAAATTTATAACGCTATCGAACAAATAAAAATTATTCTATCGTTTAGGATGTAAAACCCTAACCTGGCAACACTTTCTTATATTTGTGTGTATATCATAAAAAATTGTGTCACCAATACAAACACAATTGACATGCTATGCGTGTATATGCATGTTTAAGAATTTCCCAACAGTTCCAAATTGATGGACTGTTTCCCAGTTGGTAAAATGTCTGAAGATTTCAAGATAAACTTCTGATTAGAGTAGGTTAATAATCGCTTTTACCTCAGCAATGAGCCAGCACTTCCATATTACGAAGTAATTTATTAACCAAAAAGTACATTTTTAAATCGCTGCTCATTTTGTCATCATGGAACTGTTGGGTATTTTTTACTAAAATATACGAGTTATTTATGAATGCACAAGAACAAAACTTCGTCAAAATATTACGAAAGCAGCTACAAGTGAGTTATCTAAAGATTCGTAACTTAGTACTTTAAAGTACTCTAAAGTTAACTAAAAAATACTCTAAAATCTTAAAGAGCGGTACCTTATTTTAACGTACCGTTCTTTTTTTATTGTGTCTTTGTGTACCTAACTTTGTTTCCGACTTAGTTAGGTACCTAAAAAATAAATAACTTTTGTGTGTGCGTAAGTTCAGTACAATCTAATAAGGTACTGTTTTTTTTCGAACTATGTTTAAAACTGTTAAAAAGGGAGTTTTATTTTTCCGGCCAAAAAATAAAACTTATTTTAGGAGTTTTATTTTTATGGCCAAAAATAAAACTCATTTTAGGAGTTTTATTATTCCGTCAGAAAATAAAACTCATTTAAGGAGTTTTGTTTTTTCCGTCAGAAAATAAAACTCATTGAAAAAGTTGTATTTTTTCGAACTTTTATTTTTAGGTTCACAAATAACTGTTAAAGATGGAGTTTTTTCATTTAACTTACAAAATAACTGTTATTTAAGAACTGATTTGATAAAACTTATAACCGTTACGGTCCCTGAAATTATGTTCTCCGTACAAAAATATTATAAAAAGATGAAGAATTAAAAAAGCAAATAACACTTTTGGTAGAAAACATGAAAACAGCCTAAATGTTTTATCTGCATTAACAATAATAGATTTTGGATTAGAAAAATTATTCATAAATATATTTTGATGAAAATTTGCGATGGTATAAAAAAAAAAATATTTTTAGTAACACATATCCCAAAATTCCTAGAAATATTTAAAAATTTTGCAAAAATGGGTATTTTTAGTTTTTGCTCTAGCTGCTTGACTACTTTTAGGGTGGCAAATTAACTTTAAGCACTTATAACTTTTTACATGGTAAAGCTTTTATTACACTTCTTGCTCGTAAAATATTTTAATTTTTTTTAGAAAACTTCAAATGAAGAAAATCGGTTTATATATAGATCAGATATTAGTAAAACATCGGTACAGCACGGCACAAAAAATAAAATTTTATTTTTTGAAGTCGAATATCTTTTAAACCGTAAGAGATAGCATAGGCAAGTAACGATTTTTTTTAGATCTTGACCTATATATTTGTTATATAGTATGATTTTTCAAATCGGTTGGGAAATGACAATTATATATCGTTTTAAGTGATTTATGAGTCCGAGGTGCCCTACTTTGGGGCCGTTTGTGCCGCACCGGTACAATGTAGACTAGGTTCAAAACTTTTGTTAAAATCCGCCTAACGGTTTTGAAATTACAGAATTATTTCCATTCTATTTTTAACCTATCCCACTGTGTATTGTTTTGAAATCGGTAAAAGTCCATTCAAATCGCTAAAAAAAACACATTTCTGAATGGTTTTTATAAATTTATTTTTATGGAGGAATAATTTTGATTAGTTCTCATCAGAATTTAAAATAAATAATGTTAAAATAGAATACCCATTTTTTGAAACACTTAAACAAAAAACCTTTATATCTTAATTTAAAAGCAAATCGTGAGCGTATATTCAATACCGACTATGAACCAAATAGAATATTTTTAATAAGAGGTAAAAAACAGTTTAATATTCAAAACATTTAAATGGAAGTCAATATTTTTTCTACAAAATATTAAAGCCAAAGTTCTGAACTAGACTTCTTTTTATTACAAGTGATGAAAGTATTATAAAAAAAAAACAGTTCCCAAATAAAAAGTGATTTTGAAAAAAATTGGTTCATAGTCGGTATTGAATATCGGCTCACGAAATAATTCAAATTTTTAAATAAGATCTTCATATACTTTCGGCTACATTTCTTTTTATTTCTTTGTTCAAATTAAATTTAAAATTAGATACTTTAAAAAAAAATGTACAAATTTATTTTTTTTTTTAATAAAAGTATTTTTTTAATACCTAGGAAATTATTGCATAACTTTATCAACATTTTGTCCGTCTCAAATCGATTTTTAAAAAATCCGATGCACATTGCTTTACTGTGCACTATGGAACGAAACATTGTTTCATTATTTTATTTATTTTTATTTTCAAGACTGCCTATTCTTCAAAAAATAAACTACTTATCAGTATGAAAGAAACAAACAAATAGATGTTAGACATGTGGAACGGAATAATAAAACGCATTTAAGAAAAGATCTGCCTACTGCTGCCCGTTGCCTAGTGATAAGATACATTTTGTCAGGTATATGACACTGGAATGTCAAGAAAAACGAAAACAAAATTATATTTTTATGTATTTTTAAGAAAGAATGCATTTTTGGAAACTATTGCGTGTTAAAAAATGTATTCTTTTTTTGAGATTACCTAACTGGAGGGAAATGTAAGTTTTACATATTTATTTAATTAAAACTCCTTTACAATTATAGTTTTTTTTTTTATTAATTTCTGACAACTTCAAACTGTTTTGGATATATTCGTTAGAGTACGGGTTAAAAATTCAAAATAAAAATGTTCGACCTGTTTTAAAATTATGAGTTATAACAATACAATCAGATAAGAGACCTTTTGAATAATAAATAATAACATTTATTGTCATTAAAACTCCATTATTAATATTATTTTTTAAATTCTTAAATAATCATTGAAAACATGTGAACTTAATATGGTTATCATTCATTTAAAACTGTCAAATAAACAAATAAAGTCTAAAAAATATACAAATATATTTATATAATTAAACAAATATCTATCTCTACTTTATATTTTCTGTAATTATGAAATAAATACTTTGTACATCAAAAAAACACATTATTTTTGTTAACTTACCCCTTTTAATGAGTAATTCTCCTTTTCCAAATCACTTATACGATTCTCCAAACGTTCGACATATTCTTTTTTCTTTTTACGTGACAACGAAGCCGATTCACGATTTTTCAACATACGCAACTGTTTCTTTAATAGTTTATCATCATTGAGACCCCTTAACATTGCCAAATCACTTCGATGTCCTTTTGTATGACTCAGTGTTGCTCTAGCAGCCATTACAGCAGCGGAACGTGCATTGGATGTAACAACTTTAGTGGGTTGTTGTTTCATCACCATTGGCCCAGTTGCTTTGACCATCTTTGATACAAATTGTAAAGATTGAGAATTTGAAGAAGTAGCTGGAGAATTGTTAATACTAGCCGATGATGAAGTTGTCGAAACTTTTACATTATTGTTGTTGGGACTGTTGGTTATCTTGTTGGCTGCAATAACTTTTCCATTAGCAGTTTTCATTATAATTTTGGGCATTTGACCATTTGCTCCCGTTATCTTTTTACCATTTGTATTCATTTTTTGCATCAAAGCTTTAAAATCATTCGAGGAAAGAAATATAGTTTTAGGTTTTGCATTAGGTGGTGGTGGTACTTTTTGATTGCTATTTGCCGTGCCACTACTGGCTGCATTTGTTACCACTTTTACAGGTGAAACTATATTTTTGGGGGTAACAGGCTTTTTTTCTATTTTAATTGCCGCAGGAGTTTTAATATTTACCACGGGACTTATTGCTGTTGTTAATGGTACTGTTTGCACAGGAATTATAGTTCCTTGCACAAAGTTTACTGGCTGTACACTCGGTATGGTAGTCACTGGCAGTACAGGCAATGTTATAGGCAACAAAGTTGTTGTTACAGGAGCCGTTGTAAAAGTCATTTCGTTTTCATTGATATTTATAGACGCAGTGGAACATTGATTGTCAAATTGTTGTGTACAAGTTTCATTCATTTTGATATCTTGGTCTGACTTTTCATTTTTAAATCTTATAAATTCTAACAAATCATCATCCTGTTCTTGGGTCATAGTTCGTTGATAATTTTGAGACATTGAAGCTACCGATGAAGCATCACTTTGCACACCACTTGTGGAACTGCCGCTAAAACTTGAGCAGCTACCGGTGGGAGAAGGAGTGTTGCGACAATTCTGATTTAGTTTCATAATAGCATCGTGTGTCAAATCATCAATCTTAGCATCGTCGTCATTAAGAAAATTAATAAAGTCATCAGGATTAAAATTATCACCGTCTATGGAGCTGGGAGATGATGTACGAGCGGGAGTTTCATAGGGCGATGAATAGCCAACAGATTGCTGAGATGTAGCAGGTGAAGGAAATGCCGAAAAACTAAAATTGTAATCATTTTCGACATTTCTTTGTGTCTCGTCGTCCTGGGAATGTTGCTGTAATCCTTCTTTTCCACCCACATAGTTTTGCTCAACTACCAACGATAATCCATTCGGATCGGTCATTGTCATATCATAATCATTTTTATTTAAAGCATTCGCAAATGCGTTTATATCCAACGAAGCATCCAAATGAGAGTCTGTAGATCGTATAATCTCATCCAAATCTTCCAGACTATAGTCCCCCGGTTGAGGCATAAACGATGCTATTTCATCTGCAAAATTACAATCAAATTTTTTAATTTTATTATAAACAACTTTCATATTTTTTGCTCTTAATTATTTAATAATTCAAATACGAATAAAAGATACTAAAATACAAAATGCGTTATATGTTACCATGTTGTTATCATGGCTTGATGTCTGTCTTTTCAAAATTTAATTATTGTTTTAATTTGCATAATAGAAAAAGCAACAAAGAATGTGATGAGATGATAGTGGTATTCGTATCAAGCCGCCTTAACAAGGTAACATCTTTTGCAATACCTAAGAAAATAAATATGTATATTTATATGATCTTGAATTAGGTGAAGAGGTTTTTAAGAGCTCTATAACAAGAGCATATGAACATTAAATAATTATAAAATAAAATAATTATAAAATAACTTTTATATAATTTTAACATCGGAATTTTATCTGTAATCATGTAAGAAATTTAATCTTTTAAACCCGTTTTATTCTATTACATATCTCTCGACGCTAGTAATGACATAAATGAGGAAATTGATACGATTGCAAATACTAAAAGAAAGATTCCAATGGAACATGGAATTTGAGACATATATGTTACATCAGAGAGAGATGTGATAATATTAGGGACTGAAAATAACCATTATTTTCGAATTTTTAAATAAAAATAAAGTACACCTAAACATGCATTTGTTTTAAAATACAATTAAACAGTTTTGATTCGTTTGGACTATATTTTCATTTTATCATAAGCCTTTTATTATTTCGATTTTTATTTTTTGGTCCGAAAAATAAAGTTTTGTTTTTTGTTTTTATTTTTTTGATCAAAAATAAATGTTCATGTTTATTTTTTCGCACAAAGTCTGCCGGTTATTTTTGTCGTTTATTATATCGCAAAAAGTATGTCGGTAATGATTGCCGTTTATTATATCGTACAATTAATTCCGAGTATGTTCGTTTTATAATTTCTTTGCACATTTTATGTTTATAATTTTTGACCTTTATTTTGTTTTTGTTTTTTTGTTGAACAATATTTTTTGAAATATATTTTTATGAGCAGCAATTATTTTATTTTTTCTTGTAGAAATTACAAATACAAACTGTTTATCAATAGAAAAAGTATCAAAGAGTATTCCATATACAAAAACTGTTATACAAAATTATTCTCTATAGAAAAACTGATATTCTCTATAAGAAAATGTTTAACAAAAAGTATTCCCTACAGAAAAACTGTATTTTCTAATAGAAAACTGTGATACACATACACAGTATAGGTATTATAAGTTTGTGCTGATGTATGTAACGCATAGAAATACTTGTCTTAGACCTTTTAGTATACGAATAGGCTTAGAATCACTTTCTGAGTCGATTTAGCGATGTCCGTTTGTCCGTCCGTCCGTCTGGCTGGACCCCCATGTAAACCTTGTAATCAAACTACAGGTCGCAATTCTAAAGATAATTTGATGAAATTTGTCCCATATGTCCCACTTCCCGGAATTGATATATTGGCCACAAATATCAATATTTTTTCATGAAATTTGAAACAAACACGGCTTATGTAAGCCAAAATCACTGTACTTCTCACTTCTGTTAAAACACACTAAATGAGACCAAAAAATCTCCAAAACGCTTATAAATCTGAAGATAATGGAAATTTTGAGTTTATTTTTTTGCACACATATCTTTTGTAAAAACTGTAGCCTCTTTGCCAAATCTCAAGATAATCTGTCTACATTTGACCCTAGTTTTTATATAAGTCCAAATGACGGAAACAGCTTAAATATAAAAGTTTTGAGAAAATATTTGTATGATGCCAAAATTTAGCAAATATTTATCTTTATACAAGAAAACGAACACCTTTCACCTTAGTGGTGAAGGGTATGTATGGTCGGGCGTGACCGACTATAGCACTTACTTGTTTATCATGGGAAAATGTTTAGAACGTGCCCATCTGCACAAAATGTATATATTTTCTGGACCCCCCTAATCCATCAACCTATTCTTATTCAGAACTCAACCATTGGTCATCAACACGTTTACTTACTGAATTTTTCATGACAATTTAACCTCATGCTATTTTTAATATATATATCTAATATATAATATCAATATATCTAATATATAATATCAATATATCTAATATATAATATTAGATCTAATAATTTAAAATAATTAAATTCGTACCTTCAGGTTGTTGTTGTTTTAACTGCGATATTATTGGTAATATCGCAGTCCTTGGTCGGAATCCTAAGATTTCCGAGTCGTTCCGGTACGAAGAACCGACTGCCGTGGGAACGTACCTTCAGGTGAGGCCCTACGCTTCACTGGGAGTCCATAATACTAGAAGACTAAAATTGTGACTCACACCAAATTCTTCATTACTATCCCAGAAAGATAATTCTTTAGGGCTGATTGCAAGTTCTCACTGATGGTGATATTTTGAAAAAACACTATCAGCCATGTCACAGAACTCACTTCCGTTCGGAAGTGGAATGAATTCCGCACTTTGCTTCTATTGAAAAAGTAAAACGAAAAAATGTTTCGGAATGAAACCACTTTCTATTTTCAAAGTGGAATTGAATTCATATGTTTTTAGTTGTTTATTCAATATTTGAACAATTTCCACAATTAATCAGTGTTTTTTGTTAAAACAAAGATAGAGTTGAAAATTTCAATTAAAAAAATCTTATTTTGTACTGATTTTGGACATTTAAAATTTTTCGGAATCTATAGAACCTAAAACAATTTCGGACGGAATTCAACTACGGAATGGTTTCAATTCCGAACGGAATTCGTATTGATTTTGTTTTGGAAAATGAATATAATGCATAGTTTTAGATCTGCCTAGAATTAGGGATGCTTTTCCCGACGAAGGAATGTCGAGTAATGAGAACACCCAACATTTTTTTTATCAATAAACTAAACTAAACTAAACTAATAAAAAATTGTAGTAATAAAAATTGTAAAAATAAAAAATTGTAGTAAATTGGCAGCCTAGTGCCATACACTTGTGTAAAACATGTTTTTTTTTTTTTAATTTAATTCGTCATATTTTATAGAAAACTAGATCACCCGGTCCGCGTTGCAGACCCTAAATAAATATATGTATATGTCATTGGCGGTGCAATATGAAAATTGGATTTTGCCACGCATCCCCGCCCGCAGACCAAAGAAAATCAAAAATTAGACTGCACAGTAGAGTGGTTCGAAAAAAAAGTTGAGTCAGTCACCCCCTAGGATTAAAGATAATGTAAAAATAATTCAAAAAATGTTTTTTTATTTTTTTACCACGCCTACAAATACCGTCCTTTTAGTATTTTGTCCGATCTTTAGTCCGATCATAACACTTTATACATCGATGTTTGGGGCTCTGTAAGGGCTACATTTCTCTCTTTGATAGTTTTTTACAACCTCGTCAATTTCTAGTCATTACTTTTGTTAAGGGCAACCCTATTAACCACATTACAATCTGGCATCCTCATGCATATGTGTCATACTTGTCATTTTTAAAATAAGATTCTTCTTAACCGTCATCTAGACAACGCTTCTCTTTTACTGTATTTAACTTGTGAATTAAATAAATATATTTTAAGTTATTATTAAAAGTTGTCTTTTTATTTCAATAATACAAAAGCACAACAAAAGTGGCGACGAGGATTAAAAGCAATTAATCAATTAATTTGTAAACAAAACTAAATTTTCTTCATTGTGAACAATAAGAAAAAAACTACGCAATTATGTCCGACGACAAAATTGTTAAACTAATGGAGCAACAGTCACAGATGATGGAATTTCTATCGAAACTCCTACAGAATCAAGAATCTTCAAAATCGTCAACATCCAGTCAACATGCAAGCACCTCCAGGGCAGCATTAATGGAGTCCCTCACACACTCCATGACAGATTTTGTTTACGAACCAGAAAGTGGACTTGTCTTCCAGACTTGGCACAACCGTTACGCACATATCTTCCAAAGAGAGGCAAGCGCACTTGAAGACCAAGATAAAGTTGCACTTCTGTGGAGAAAAATGCCTGATCGTGTACATGAACGTTTCAAAAACTACGTGTTACCAAAAAAACCGGCTGAGATGACTCTCAACGACACCGTGGAAAAACTCAACAAGCTATTCGGTAAAGTTGACACCGAAGTAAGTCAACGTTACAAATGTCTACAGCTCACGAAAACTGATAAC
This sequence comes from Stomorhina lunata, assembly GCA_933228675.1. Lineage (NCBI taxonomy): Eukaryota > Metazoa > Arthropoda > Insecta > Diptera > Rhiniidae > Stomorhina > Stomorhina lunata. The sequence continues at coordinate 62,634,499 of OW121744.1, forward strand.
GAAGATTTCCGTGAATACGCCAGCAAAGTGAACTTGCAATGCGAATTGTTCAAACTAACTGAAATGGGTATTGACCAATTCAAGTGTCTTATTTTCATTCTGGGCCTCAAGTCTAGCAAAGACAATGAAATTCGATTACGTCTACTCAAACTATTGGATGACTCGAAGGATTCCATGAACCTAGATCATCTTGTAGATGAAACTCAAAGAATTTTGGATTTGAAAACCGACAACACTATGATTCAACATCAAGCAAAAGTCGTATGTGCCATTGACAAAAATAACAACAAGGCGAAACTACATAAGCTTCCAAAATTACCATGTTGGCTCTGTGGAGATCTACATTACGTAAAGTTCTGTCCTTTCAACAAACATAAGTGTTCCTCATGTCAACAAGTGGGACACAAAGATGGTTATTGTATCAGCGCCAAAAACGGGTATACTCCTAAAACACCCCAGGTCAACAACAACAGCAATACCAACAAAAACAAAAAGAAGTTCAACACTTCAAAGCCTAACTATAAAGCCAACGCCGTTTTTTCTACAAAACGTTTACAGTTCCAAGAACTACGTAAGTATATTGAATTGGAAATTAATAACAACTCTGTACGATTGCAGATTGACACTGCCTCCGACATTTCAATCATATCCATAACAACTTGGGAAGCTATCGGTAAACCTGAAGCATTTACAACCAATGACAGCGCCAATGATGTTAATACCAATAAAATCAACATTCTCGCAAAATTTGATGCCAACATCCGCATCGGTGAAACTACAATGAAACTCCAATGTTACATTACTGACATCGATGACTTAAACATCATGGGAATTGATTGGATTGAATCATTTAAACTTTGGGACAAACCAATATCAGCGTGGTGCCGTCAAGTAAAACTTGAAGACTACATCGGAGAGTTTAAAAGCAAATACCATACCGTATTCGACGACTCATCGTTAGGACTTTGCACAAAAACCAAAGTTCATATAAAACTACTTCCAAATTGCAAAGAAGTATTTGTTCCTAAAAGACCTGTACCATACGCAGTCAGGAATGAAGTCGAAATCGAGCTTCAAAGATTGGAAGATGCTGGTATTATCACTCCTGTTGACACAGCGAAGTGGGCTGCACCTATCGTTGTAAGCAGACGAAATGGTAAAACTAGAATTTGTGGAGATTACTCTACGGGTCTCAACAACATGATCGAGTCAAACCAGTATCCTCTTCCTACACCTGAAGAAATTTTATCTGATTGTTACGATAGCACAGTGTTTAGTCACCTAGACTTATCCGACGCATATTTACAAATTGAAGTCGAGGACGAAAGTAAGGAAATTCTCACTGTCAACACACACAAAGGTCTATACAAATTCAACCGCCTCACACCAGGAATAAAATCCGCCCCTGGCGCATTTCAACGTATAATGGATCAACTTTGTGCCGGCATTGATGGTGCAAAAGCTTACATTGACGATATAATGTTATCAAGCAAAACTGTTTCAGAACACAAAATCAACCTTGATAAATTACTACAGCGCATTCAAGAATTCGGATTCCGTCTTAAATTCGAAAAATGTCAATTTTTTAAACCACAAATAAAATATTTGGGTCAAGTCATAGACAGCCAAGGCATTCGACCAGATGCAGATAAAATCAAAGCGATTCAAAATCTCAAAACACCGGAAAACATTAGTGAGGTACGATCCTTACTAGGTTCCATAAACCACTATGGCAAATACGTGTCCCACATGAGAGACTTGCGCAAACCCCTTGATGATCTACTCAAAAAGGAGCAATCATTCGAGTGGACACCACAATGTCAACGTTCTTTAGATAACTTTAAAAAGATTCTCACTTCAGAATTACTTCTGACGCATTACAATCCGAATCTTCCTATACATGTTGCCGCGGACGCATCATCACATGGTATTGGAGCAGTCATATACCACACATTTCCCGACAACAGTATTAAGGCTATACATCACATTTCTCGATCTCTAACACCAGCGGAGAAAAATTACAGTCAAATTGAAAAAGAGGGATTAGCTCTTATATTTGCTGTACAACGTTTTCACAAAATGGTGTTAGGTAGAAAATTTACACTTCATACCGATCACAAGCCGTTATTATCAATTTTCGGTTCCAAGACAGGTATTCCAGTTTACACAGCTAACCGACTTCAACGCTGGGCACTTATTCTACTTGCTTATGATTTCGAGATAAAATACACCAATACAGAAGATTTTGGTCATGCTGATGTCTTATCAAGACTCATCGATAGTCATGAAAAACCCTCAGACGATTTCATCATAGCATCGATTACAATGGAAAATGATATAAGAAGTGACCTCAGTGAAACTGTATCAGTTCTTCCTGTTTCCTTCAATATGGTTCTTCAAGCAACCAAAAATGATGAAACCCTTCAACAAGTACTGAATTACATGAACCAAGGTTGGCCTGAAAATAAAAATATAGATTCATCAATAATTCGATACTACAATCGACGAGATTCACTCTCACAAGTGGACGGAGTTCTACTTTTCAACAACCGTGTCATAGTTCCAGATATCTTTCGGCATAAAATACTCAAGCAATTACACAGAGGACACATCTCTTCTGAAAGAAGCAAATCCATAGCTAGAAGTTATGTTTATTGGCCGAATATTGATAAAGATATTCAGGACTTCAATAAAAATTGCACGAATTGTCAACTTAACGCTACAAACCCAGTAAGAACAGACCTATGTTCATGGCCTTTGACAACACACCCTCTCGAACGAGTGCATATTGATTATGCAGGACCCGTTAAAGGTAAATATTACTTGGTCATTGTAGATGCTTACTCCAAATATCCAGCAATTTATGAAACAAATACCATGACTACCTTTTCTACACTAAAATTCCTCAACGAGTTTTGTTCTCAATTTGGCAATCCTGAGCAAATCGTTTCCGACAACGGAACTCAGTTCTGTTCAGCAAATTTTGAATCTTGGTGCCAAGCACGTGGCATTCAACATACCAAAACCGTAAGATTTCATCCTAGCTCAAACGGCCAGGCAGAAAAATTTGTTGATACGCTCAAGAGAGCTTTAAAAAAATCTGATAAGGAAGGAACGTCTCTAGAAATACTCCATACATTTTTGGAAGTATATCGTTCAACTCCAAACCCCAACTCACCAAACAAGCTTTCTCCAGCAGAATCCTTCATTGGACGTAAAATGAGGACCGTTTTTGATATCATCAAGAAACCTCCAACCATTAATTATCAGAGCAATACTAAAATGGAAAATCAGTACAACACCAAACACGGTACTAAAAACAGAAGTTTTAATCCAGGAGATCTAGTTTACGCAAAAAACTTCAAACTAACCAAAAGTTATTGGGTACCCGGAGAAATTATAGAAAGAGTCGGTAACGTGATTTACAATACATTTATCGATTTAGGCAATCGAAAGATTCTAGTTAGATCTCATGCTGACCAGCTACGACCAAGAAGCTCTTCAGAAGCTACAGCACACACTGAAAACTCTGAACTACCATTGGACATACTGCTAAATGAGTTCCAGATTACCCCTCCAACTGCAACAGAAGAGTTCGAAACACCTCCTTCCTCACCACAGGCTTGGAATCCTCAACGTATTGTTTCAAGAAGACAACCTGTCGTTACTATTTCCAGATCACCTCAAGCAACTTAAGAAGGGAGATGTTAAGGGCAACCCTATTAACCACATTACAATCTGGCATCCTCATGCATATGTGTCATACTTGTCATTTTTAAAATAAGATTCTTCTTAACCGTCATCTAGACAACGCTTCTCTTTTACTGTATTTAACTTGTGAATTAAATAAATATATTTTAAGTTATTATTAAAAGTTGTCTTTTTATTTCAATAATACAAAAGCACAACAACTTTTTAAAATTCGAGTCGTACCCATCCTAATCAAATCGAGTAAAAATCTAGTTTTTAAAAGTTATTACTATAAATTGACGTGGTAGTAAAAAACTATCAAAGAGAGAAATGTAGCCCTTACAGGGCGGCATTTGCAGACATTATCTTTAATCCTAGGGGGTGACCGATACAACTTTTTTTTTGTATGGAAGGGGAACCGCTCTACTGCACAGTGTCACCCGCCGGGTATTCTGAAGACTCCCTGAAAATTTCATAAAAATCGGGCTAGACGTTTTAGAGTTCTTATGTTATATACATATATGTTTTATAGATATAGATATATTATTAATTCAAAATACCTACAAATATTTCTTAAATGATTAACTGATGAATTTCAAAATTTAACTAAGTAATGATGGTTATCTATTATAAAGATTTTATAGAAGATTTATAAGCTATGTATGGATTTTTGTTTCAACTTTTTATGGGTTTATTAAAAAATTATAAAAACGGAAACCCTAAAAGTTAATTTCTATTTAAATACGGATATTTTTACAAAATTAATTATTTGCTCAATTGTTTTGCATATAAGAATTTTTACCCATTTCTTCAAAAACACATTTTAAATTTAATGGCGTTTAAAAATCGAAGTGATAACCACGTTATTTGAAACGAGAGAAATCTTTTAAAAATGAATTTTTCTTTTCTTCGAAACCCAAATTTTTTATCAGATAACAAAATATGTATTTATAAAAAAGTAATAACAAAAATAAAAATATTTTATATACAAAAACGTAATATTCTTTAAAATGTTACTCACAGTGAATGGTAACGTTTGTTATCTTTTGGTAACATAAAAAAATATATTGTAAGTGTTATGGGATGATAAGATTAGTTTGATTTTTGTTTAACTTTTCAGTTGTTCATAATAAAGACTTACATACACAAAATGAATAGTCTAGATTTATTTCTTATAATCGTTATTTTAATAATGTCAATACGAATTTATGGCTATTAAATATATTTCGTTAAATTAGGATTTAGTATTGACAAAATTTGATATGATGGAGCTGGGGAAACATTGTCCAGCAAGAAAAGTAGTAATATGCATGTATTGTCAGTATGTCAGCTATTAAATATGAATAATGAAAACTTAACAAGAGTATGTATCAGTGGGATAACAGTGGTAATATAGAACATAAGGAATCTTATTTAGCAATTTGAATCGTTGAAAATTTGAATTATATTGAATTATATGTGGCATTTTATAAGTTATTAAGGATTAATTTTGTTCCAAATACTCTTTGTATTTTAATATCCCTAGAAAATAAAAATGTACCGTTCTTCCTAATATTAACTTCGAGTGGGAAACACGTTTTTTAAGATTTTTGTAAAACCTTAGTACAACATAAATTATTATAGTTTAGCTTAATATTGACAAAAAAAAAAAATAGTGCATTTATATATTGGCTACAGGAAACATAGAGTAGCAAAACTGGTGACCCCGAAGAACAATTAAATAGCAATTTGAATTTTTGTCGCAAAAAGCAAGTAGAAGTTTCAGCCATTTTGGTTTCCATTAACAAGCATGTTCACATTAACTGCCAAATTTCTATTATGAACAATCCAAATGACAGTGGGATATCAACGGTAACTGATGGAGCCGCTATTCTCCACAAAGCACATCGCTTGCCCACAACATTTCTGTCGTTTATGCTAGACTGACGATACCCCAAATGACTAGGCAAATATTGAGGTATGATTTACTACGATGGACTTTTTGTTTACTGCATCAGGTATCTCGGCAGATAAACAAAAAACTGCTACGGTCTTGGCAGCTCTAGATCCCAATGTTCCATACCACTTACCGACCGATACGATTATATAAAAGCAAAAATAATTAAGCATTTTGCAGACAGCGAGCAACGCCGTCTTAGTCGTCACAAAGCCATCTCACCTTTACTTTAAGATGAAACGTTTGTCTGGCAGCACCCCTAAAGATTCTGCTCTGAATGGACTGTGGATAAAACGGTTGCGGAATTTACCCAACCCGTCGTTGCTGCTTCAACCGGTGTACCTATCGAGTTTACCAAAATTGCTCGCAGAAGTGAGAAATTACAAATATTATCGCAGTTATAACAACAACAACCAAAATTGCTAACTCCATTGCCTCAAATCAAATTAATACAGTTCAACAGCATTCATCAAACGAAGGAAATGAAGAAATGTCAACTCGATCACGTTCCAGATCCCGTATGCCATTTCAAGTCAACTTGAACTTGACTTGAAATATTTGGCGCTTGGAAGGGGGCTTTTGCCTGGTCCCCTCTTTGGTCCAAGAAGTTAATCATAAGACGATCAGTCTCTGGTTAGAACATTTTGAGAAAGTGTGGGTGAAGAATGCTGATATCATAAAAAATGGTCGAAATGCCAACAAGTGTAGTAGTCCCTGTAGACATAAGAGATTACCTGTCGTCTCTTATGTCTACAGGGACTACTACACTTGCTGGCATTTTTTATGATATCAGCATTCTTCACCCACACTTTCTCAAAATGTTCTAACAAGAGACTGATCGTCTTATGATTAACTTCTTGGACCAAAGAGGGGACCAGGCAAAAGCCCCCTTCCAAGCGCCAAATATTTCAAGTCAAGTTCAAGTTTCAAGTCTTGAGTTTTTAGAAGAAAAAGTCAAGACTTGAAACTTGACTTGAAACTTCCCAGTAAGAAAAAAGGTTTATTCTCAAATTGAGGATGATTTGAAAATAAATCTTTTTTGATACTGATTTGAGAATAATAGCGTTCTCAAAAAAAGGGGACTTTATTAGTACAGACATTTGCTTTTGTAGAGGGACTATCAAAAATGAAATTTTTATGTAAGGTTCTATGGTCAAATATGGATCATTTTAAAAAAAATCATAAAGAAATATCGAATTTCTTTGAAATGCAACGCCATTCCATTAAAATGTCTTAAACATTAAATTTTTTTAACACAATTATTTTTTTTAAAGTTTGAAAAAAATTTAAAATAAGGTTTGATATCAAATTTATATAACACCATTTTTCAAATTATTTTCAAATCATCTTAGGGTTTGATAATGATTTGAGAATAACCTTTATTTTCAATTTGAGAAATTATCATTTTTCAAACGTTTATTCTCAAATGAACCTTCATTTGAAAAATTAAATGTGAATCTCAAACATCTGTTCAGGTTTGATAAAAGTTTGGAAAATGTTTGATATCAAATGTTAAAGTCATCATATTTCAAACGTTTGACACTCTTCTTACTGGGTTGATGTGTGTAAAAGTAGACTTAGTACAATGAAGAAATAAACAATATCGATATAAATACACAGGCAATTATAAAACCTCCAGGCAGTTTTTCTTTATCCAAAGGGGGAATAATTTCCAGGAAGTATTTTTCATAATTGGGCTATTTATCAACACTGCTATTAAACTAAGTTAATTCTTAATGTTACTTATTTTGTATGCAACCCGCATAAATGTATGTACATTAAATATACACATCTTTAGATTGACCTGCATTATTATTATCCTTTTAGGCAAGAAGAATTTCCCGCATAAAACTAAGTGTACTTTTACAAATTCCCATTTAATTTTAATACATTAGATGTAAAACTTTAAATAAAATTTCGAAACTAAAGTAATTCTGACAACTACCCTGATATCAAGTGATACCAATTCCGCCAGTGAAGCACCCGAAAATCCTGCAAGTCACACTCGACAGCCTTTTTACTTCGTCAGCACATGACACAACTGTCGCGCATAATTTGGAATGTAGAAACAAGGTCCTTAAAACCGGCAGCACTTGGGAAATGGACAAAGAAACTTCGCTGTTTATCTATAAAGCGATCGGTCTGTCAGTAGTAAATAATGCTGCTCCGGTGATACTCAGTGGAGAAATATTCAATGCTGCCAAAATGCAGTCCTAAGAACTATATGCCTACAGATTACTTCACTACATCATTCCCACGAGAAATCAAAAATCCTTCCAGTAAAGGAACAAGCCATTATGTTATCTCAGCAGTTCCAATCATCCAAACTTGAACATCACACAGTTGGCATCTTCCCCGAGGCATGTCAGGAAAGATTTTCGCGTGTTAGAGGATAGCATACGATGATATGTACTTGATCCTTTAAACATTTATAAAGACGCCACCAATTTCGCTATTTCAGGTTGAAGCATGAATGTTGTATTTGCAAAAAAGAAAAGAACCTGCCGCGGAAAACAAGAGTCGTTCTGGCTGAACTGAGATCGGAATGGAGCAACAGATTAAACATCTTTTAGTCCCACATATACTGGGCCGTCCCCAACATATGCCCAGCTTGTGGTCAGAGTCCTCATGATGTCCCACATTTTCAACTGTAGCGCCAACCCTACTTCATTCAGTTCTGAGGATTTGTGGACTCATCCAGTAGAAGCACCACAATTTCTTGGCCTTTATCTCATAACAGATCGCCATAAAACAAAATTATAAAATTGTAAATGTAGTTTTTAGATCATTATGGTATCAATTTTAAACAGTTTTAAAAGTAACAATGTGTTTGCAATCAAAAAAAAAAAAAATATTGAAAAAACAAACAAGTTTGATCCCAAGTGATACCAACATTGTTCAAAAATGGTTAGTTGAGCTTGGGTTACATGCAGCAGCAGTGCTTGAAGTTTCTTCCACCATTTGTCATGAGGTGACCGGATTGCGGACATCGGCAAATGATTGATGAAAGATTATATTTAATATAGGAGCTTGATGTGAATAACGGACAATCGTTTTCTAGTAAAAGTACAAATTACCAAGATATATTATATATATAGATATATAGAAATATATATATATATATATATATATATATATATATATATATATATATATATATATATATATATATATATATATACTTATATCATGCAAATTACTAAAGATACATAAAGTTCAAATTGCAGATCTAGAAGTTTTGCCATTAAATACTCGTACAATATATTTCTTAATGTAGGTAATCATACTGTCGACTTTTATCTTTGTTTACTTAAGGGAAAAATAAAAAAACATTTAAAATCAAAGAGATCTTAACAGAGAGAAAGAGAAGAAAAAACAATTATCACAAACGTCAACACTTTTTGATAACAAACTAAAAAAACCTGTTTTGTTACACGAATAAAAAAAACATCCACACGCCGTTATTAAAGATTTGTCTGCTTTCAATGATTTTACATTTTTACCCTGGCAAAAGAAAATGGAACAAGCTAAAAGCCATTTTTAAATGAAAAAATTATGACAATTACTATAAAATATGTACAATTAAATAATATCTAAAAGATTAATCAAATTATTATTGAACACCGTTGCGAAACTTCTAGATTAAAATTTATCAATATTTGTTATTGAACAAAGAATTTATAAATAAAATTGCATTAATTTCCAGAAACATATTGTACAAAAACAGGTTGGTTTTTAATGATTTTAACAATATTTTTACTGAAGTTTCTAAACCAGCAACAAATACAATGTGGCACAAATTTATAATGAAAAGTGAAGGGCGTATAATGAGGTACAACAAAGAGGCAAACTCATTTTGCATTTGCCATCATCAATAAATGTATTTGTTGTAATTATGAAGAATTATTGAATGAGTAGTCTCCACCATTGCCATCATTTTTTCTTGTTTACTTTGCTCATGAGAATATCACGCACACACACAATACGTAATTGCACTACGCCAGCAAGCAAATAATAATCCCCACATAATATTCAATTCAACCACTAATACACCATTTTAATTCAGCGCAAAATTAATTAAATTGCTCACCGTAAAAGTTTTCATTGTCCACATCCATTTTTAATGCGTTTTTCTAATTTCAATTTGCTTATATTTTCATTATTTCACTTGTTTATATTTAATTCTAATAGAATTATTTCTTTTTATTGTAATTTTTCATCACAATTTTAATTTTTTCTTTAAAAATTCACCGGCCGTACGTGAAGACCTCACGAATATTTGTCGACGGGGCAAAAGTTAAACGGCAACTGAAAAGAAAATGTCAAAAAATACTGTTGCCATCTTCTTAGCGTTGCCAACTTATACAATGATGTCATTTCAGAGATTTAATAACAGCAGGATATATTTTTGACGTTTTTTTTATTTTTAGTCAATAGTGGCAACCGTTTCAAGATGACTAATTCGATAACGGTTTTCGGTTATAATAACTTAACTGTAACCACAATTTAGCTGTTAAAGTAGTTAAAATGTTGCCTGTAAAGCCACGGTAGCATTAAATGTATCAATATTGATTATCGTTACCAAATTATATACGGTTGTACCTCGATTGGGTCTTAGCACTGATAAACGAAAAACATGGATAATGGAGGTTATTTTAAAACGTTCCAAAATATTACAAGTTTTAATTGTTAAAAATGCAATCAATTAATATCGATACAAATTTTTAGTAACTAACATTCTATAAGATTCATGCAAATATTAATTTATTTTTTTGGGAATTAATTTTTCGAACTTTAAATTGAATTAATTGAAAAATTAGGAATTATCAGGCTTGAATTCATTTTTTTTTTTAATTTTCAAATTTGAAAGTAATAATGTGGAGAAAAACTGAAAAAAGTATTTTTGAACGCGGCTAGTGGATTGCAATTTCTGTCCCGCCACAGGACGTCATCAGCACTTAGCGCCCTCGACCACAGTCGAGTTATCAAATTGCAGAGATAATCATCAATTTAACTCATTGAGTTTGATCGAACATCACTACGTTTAATTGATTGTGTATTCTCCTATTACTTGTTTTGCTCGATCTTTTCACTTGCCGTTGGCATGTAGAGAAGAACAAGACTTTTTGGTTTGATGCTATTTATAGAATAGTAACAGTGTTCACATATGTAAGTAAATTACATGAATGTATGTGCATGTAAATGCAACGTGGCTTTTGCTTTTAATTATTTGGGAATTAATTATTCGAACTTTAAATTGAATTAATTGAAAAATTAGGAATTATCATTTCATTTTTTTTTTTAATTTTCAAATTATTAATTTTAAAATTTGAAAGTAATAATGTGGAGAAAAACTTTTAAATTTTCAAATTAATAATTTGAAAATTAAAAAAAAATGAACTCAAGCCTGATAATTCCTAATTTTTTAATTTATTTTAAATATTATTTTGTAATAATTTGTATTTTTGCTTTAATTGATTGACCGATGTTTTACCGGCTGGCTGTCCATTAAGCTTGTGATCAAAGTACAGATTGCAACACTTTTTCAATATGCAAAATTTTATGATAAACGTTTTACCTCTGGCACTGCCGAAAATGGTATAATATACTTAAATCCAGATAAAGTAATAAGAACATTACAAATTTTCTATTCTTAAAATACAAGTCGGGCTTGACCAAAAGCTCTTTCTCTAACATCTAGGTGGCCTGGACGGTTGTCTATTAGCAAACAAACTTTACAACTAATTTAAAAACCATTTTATTGCATTAAACATCCTACAAAAAGTTGTAGTCTAATTAGACAGTTTGGGTACCGTCTAATTACATTTTTATATAACAAGAAGTTTTATTAAGATGTTTAAATTTGTGTATACTTAAATCTTTCTTAAATTTATTTTAGATTTTTTTGCAGTTTTTTGGCACTTTAATTAGAAGCAATGTATTCATAACCATAAACAACAACTAGACTGTTTACGAAACTGTCAAGTACATTTAAGAGACATCAAGGTACATTTAAAAGACGTCATCGTCATATAAGAAATGTCATTACATTAGATTCATTCGTTTACGTTAAAATTTGTACAAATTATTACAAAATATTACGGAAAGTCGTTCGTTTACCCAAAACTCAGTAAGAGGGGAAATGTAAACAGAGAGAATTTTTGAGAAAAAGTGACAGTTTATTTGCTGAGTATTTGCAAAATGTTACGGGGAAAATTTTTGCTTGTAAAAGTTCAGTAACAACAACAACATGAATAAAAAACGTAAACAAAAGAAAAACAGGCAGTTGAAAATTTGCCGCAATTTTTATTAAGTTAAAAATTTGAAGTAAAAGAAATAAAATTAACTAAATTAAAGTTAAAAAGTATATAACTAATTAAAAATTAAAAGCTTAGGTCATTTTTTATTTATTTATTGCCTTTTGTATTGTTTTTTTCTTATTGTTTTGATTTTCTTACTGGATTTTTACAAATTTTCTGTTCGTTTACTTTTCTTGTACAAATGATTTGGTGAGAGTAAATTCGTTCATTTACTCAGTAAATACTCAGCTTACTGGACTTTTACTGGAAAGTAAACGAATAGACCTATTACATTTTTTTGCTATTTTTTTTTTTTTTTTGTTGCTTAGTAGAACATATGATCGCACTCTATGTGGTACTCTATGTTCATAACTCTAAGTAATGTTGTTATTGTGTTAGGAAACGTGTTAAGTCCATTGTCTTAAGAATTTAGGTAGGTAATAAAGGAGGTGTCAATGGACACCTTCACTCGGAGACCCCAGGGGTCCATTGTGATCCTTTACTAGAAGAGGAAAAAGAAAAAGATTGAAGATAGAGGAAGAGAAAAGATAATAGAAAGGTGTAGGGGGAGAAAAAGAATACACTATATGGGCCAGTTGAGACCAGTGGTGAACCTTACAATATCATGCAACCTGCACTGTTGTAGATCCTACAGGTCAGCAAAGAATCTGCTGCCTAAATGTTTAAGTCTTTGGTTTTGCAGCCTTGGACAGTGACAGAGAATGTGTTCTACCGACTCGGATGAATCCTCATCTAGACATAGTCTGCAGAGGTCTGAAATGCTACTATCCCACCTATCCCACTATCCCTAGAATTTTGGTTCCATTATTGTCCGGTTTAGGCCATAGAGCTCTAAATGTCCTACACGTAACCATGTTTCCCCATTTCCTTGTGGTTTCTTTGCTAATCCAATACTTAATGCCCAGATAAAAGAGAATACTGGAGTGTCTCACATATCTATATCTAAGTATACCCGACTCGTATAGCCTTACTAGACTTCTCATTGCCATTTCCTTTATGCAGATACCAAGAGGGTACAATGACAACATGATATCTAGGGCTGTCTAAGGTGTGCTTTTAAGGGCACCGGTTGTATCAATACTAGCACAACGCTGTACCTTGTTGAGAGAAGCCAGAAATTAACCCTTGCTAACTGCTTTCCACCATACTGCGCAACCATATGTGTAAATCCAATACCCAACTATTGGTCTATAGCCCCATTTTTTACCCACGGAATTCCTGCAGAAGTAGTAAGCGTTTAGCCCATTTTTCATCCTTTCCTGTGTGTTTCTCTTCCAAGATAACTTACTGTCCAAGATAATCCCTAGAAATTTGCACAGGAAGTACGAAGCTTTCAACCTTATACCTTCTGGTGAGGAGAACCAACTCCGTCTTGTCGGGGTTTATCCCCAGTCTTTTATCACTGGCCCAGGAGGAAAGTTCTACTAGAACCGATTGCATAATATCACTTATTGTATCTGGAAATTTGCCAGATACAAGCAATACTAAGTCATCGGCGTAGGCTACGACCTTTCTTCCTAGCTGGTCAAGTCTTTTTAGGCTGACATTGACAGCCAGCAACCACAGTAATGGTGATAAAACCCCTCCTTGTGGAGTACCCCTAGTTACTTTTTTACGTAAACTACAGTCACCTAGATTTGAGTTGATGATCCTACTATTAAGCATGTTCAAAATCCAATGTAAGTACAAATGAAAGTAATTAAACTTTTACTTTTTTTTATTTTTTATGATTTTTTAAAACAAAAAAGTTTTATTTATTTTTTTACTCAACTATTACTCAGTTATCTTTTTTGCGATTTCCAAATACATATATGATAGCTTTTTAGAGCATATAATTACATGTTTAAAATAACGATGAATGTTGAAAATCGCTTCAAAAGAATAAATATGGGTTTTCAAAAACTCGAGCCAATTGAAAAATGAAAATTAGATATGAAATCAGCGACCTCAAATTAGTAAAAAAAACGTCATAAAATTTTCAATTAAAAAGCAAAAAGTAAAATTTTGTTGTCCTGTGTTAAATATAATTTTAACGCAAATATTATAAAATAAAATTATGTTGCCACTAAAATAATGAGATCGAATAATATCATTTTGTTTTGAAACGGCTGCCGAAATTTAAATTTCTCATTATTTTTTTTGTCTGGCTGCACTGATGAACATCTCAATTTTTCTTATTTCCAGCGATTTTAAAATCATAATATTCTATGGCAAATCGCTTTGTTATCGTCACTGATAATGGCTGCCATTATAAAATTAATTTATTTGTTGACGATTTTATACATAAAAAATGCAAAAGGTATTAAAAAGTGCATAGTTTAAATAAAAATATAAAATTCTAGCTACAAGAAAATGAAATTTATTTAAGAATAAATATGGTTTTACAACAATTAAAGGCGTTATGAAAAGTGGACAGTGCTGCTGGCAGAACTTAATTGTGTGTATAAGTGTGTATGTGTTGTTTGTGTTCTTATGAAAAGAAAAATAATAAGAAAAAAATCAAAGATACAGCAGCCTGTCGATTTAATAAAAGCAATAAGAAATGCTTAAAAATATGTAATAATAATATAAAAAAAGTTAAATACATAATATTGTTTATATTTAAGGTGAAATAACAAATCGTTTGTTAGATGAGAATCAAGACAATATGGACAACATGGAAATACCACACTCTAACAGTAAAGAGTTTTCAGTTGTGCCTGCCCAAAATTCTATACAAACACATCCGAGGTAAGAAGGCTGCACCAACATAAATAGTCTTTTGTAAATTATATAAATATGAATTAATTATTAGATATAAACTTATTACGATTATCTATTAAGGTTAATAAAAATTAAATTAAATTGATAATTTTCATTATACCCACTATTTCCTCCCACTCTTTTTCTTAACGCTTTCCTTCTTCGTATTGCTAAATAAATCAAAATATCAATAAACAAAACTATAAATCCCTCTAGGAGACATTCAAAATCGAAAAGACGCATGAAAAGAAGGTAACAACCACTGCCACCATCCATAATTTCTTGTTGGAGTTTATTTTGATTCTGTTCTGTTGCTAATTTTCATTATTTTGCTATGTTTTGCTGTTCATTTTACTTATTACATATTTGTTATCTTATTTCGTTTTTAGAATATCGTTTCGTTTAAAATCATTTTTTAAATTATTATTTTTAATATTAACTTTAATTTTTGCAGATTTAAATGTTATTCGTGCGAAGCTCCATGTCGTGATCCCCATCAACATGCCCATATGTGCCTGAATTCTATACAGGTATGTTTTTATATGTATGTAAGACCATTAATGTGGGATATATTCAAAGACGTAGCCCACATTATTATAATTTGTTAGGGAAATATAAAAAAATTTTTAAAATTAAAACGATTTAACTTAAAATCGTAATTTTTTGGTATTGTCAAAGCTTAGGTGATGCTTGAAGGCGATGTCAAAATAAATGGGGTTGTTGTGATCCTTCCTTTATAGAAAAGAGAGTAGAGGAGATACAGCAGTACAGAAGCTAGAAGAATTAAGTTATGAAAAAAGTTATAGTGGTAGTAGTTGTAAGTGTAGCAAGTGTTACGATTGAAAAAGGACACCGATGACTTAGATATATCTCTATCTAATAATAATTAAAGTAGTAATTGTAGATGTAGTAAACAAGTGTTGCGATAGAGAGATAGTTGGAGTCAGATGGTTTAGATAGGTCTCTCTACCATTCAATGTAGTTATATTTTTGCTGAGTTGACAGCCATTAGCCAAGATAACTGGGGTCATTACCGCGACGGCGTGTTGCACGTACCGGAATGACGCGAGGTAACTCGACCAATTCCAAAGCCAGGCAAGGACGTTACTCAAGTTTCATCTTATAGGCCTATAAGCTTACTTTCAATTATCTCGAAATTGTTTGAAAAGCTACTTATTTCCACTTTAAACGCATCCATAAATTGGATGGATATTCTTCCTGACCATCAATTCGGTTTCCGCGAATGTCATGGCACAGTCGAACAAGTACATAGAATAACAACAATGATCAGAAAAGCCTTCGAAAACAAACAATACTGTTCCGCCTTGTTCATCGATATTTCACAAGCATTCGATAAGGTCTGGCATGAGGGACTTATAAGCAAAATTGTAAATCTGCTTCCAGCAAGTACACATAAACTTTTAAAAAGTTATTTGTCCAATAGAGCATTTCGAGTTCGATCAAAAGATGAATATTCTTCTCTCTTGCTGCTGGTGTTCCACAGGGTAGTATATTGGGTCCTCTGCTATATATTATCTTTACAGCAGATATGCCAACTAATGCTATTACATATACATCTACTTTCGCAGATGATACAGCATTTATTAGTATTAATTCCGATCCCAAAATTGCTTCTGCTCTACTACAATCCCATATTCACGATCTGGTAATATGGCTGAACAAATGGAAAATTAAGGTAAATCCTACAAAGTGTGTTCATGTAACGTTTACTCTGAGAAGAGATAACTGTCCTCCAATCATGATTAACAACGTGACGATTCCTGAGTGTTCACACGTTAGGTACCTTGGAATACATTTAGATCGCCGTCTCACTTGGTTCCATCACATCGAATATAAGTTAACTCAGATTAAATTGAAATCCGCTGAACTAAACTGGCTCATTGGCCCACAATCTGCTCTGGAGTTAGACTACAAAGTCCTTTTGTACAAATCCATTATTAAACCAATATGGACGTATGGTATTCAGCTATGGGGAACGGCTTCTGCTTCTAACATTGCCAAACTGCAGAGAAGACAATCAAGGATCTTACGTTTAATAACTGGCGCCCCCTGGTACATCAGAAATAATAATATCCATAGAGATTTAAATGTTCCACTAGTCCAAGAAGAGATTAGAAGGTTCTGTACAAAATATATTTCCAAGCTGCATGTTCACCCAAATGTTCTTGCAAGACAGCTTTTGCAATTTGAAGGCCACCAACGATTAAGAAGGATGGATACCTTGGACTTAGCCACTAACTAATTTTCTTCAAATTCGAATAAATCTTAAATAGAGTTGCACTTGCAAACTATTTACAATATTATTTTAGATTAAGTTTTGATTACTTATTGTTATTTTCTTTTTAGAAAGATTCAATAATAAAATACAGGCATATAAAAAAAATTGTACAAGGACTGATGATGTGTTTAATCGACTCGAAAGAGTCCTCATTTGAACACAGTATGCAAATTTTCAGAATTCCTCCATCCCACCTTATTAACGTAAATTTTAGTTTACAGGGGCATCGCTTTAATTTTTTTAGTTCTGGCTACAATATTTAATTTAGGCCATAAAGCCCTAGATATTATACATGCTGCCATGCTAGACTAAGTCCTTGTGGTTTCCTTGCTGATTTAAGAATTAATGCCTAAATATTTGCTTCAATTCTTGGCTCGAGCCTTGTCTTGCGGCCTTGTCGGCATATTTGTTCCTCACGATGTCACGATGACCAGGAACCCAGCATTAAGACTATGATATATTTAAGTGATAAGATAAGACTATCGACGTATATGTGTACCACATTATATTAGTCACGTTACTTGAAATTATCTCTGTGGCTTTCCATAGCGCAAAGATTTCTGCCTGGAAGACAACATTCATTTGTAGCTTATGTGAATTATGAAGATCGAGTTGCCATGAAAAGGCTATAATCGACCCTTCCATATGATCGGGGATAACGACCTCTGGTACTTTGTCCATAGGGAATGGATAGAGAAAACTTTCTGTATACCTATAAAGCTATTGATCGGTCAGTGGCAAATTATGCTGCTCTGATGTAGACAGCGTAGTAACAGACTGCCTACAAATTACCTCACCACATAATCTTCATAAGGAAACAAAGATCCTTCTAGTAAAAGAACACAACATTATGCTATCTCAGCAGTAGGGACGAAATATCACACAATTGACATCTTCCCCGAGGCATGTCAGGAAAGATCTCCGAAGATATGTACTTGATCCTTTAGATCATTTCTAGTTCATGGCAGCATTAAACAACATTCATAAAGACGCCACCAACTTCGCGAACCTAGACGTGCTAAGTTTTACAGAACAATTAAAAAACAATTAAGAACAATTTAAAATTATCCTTAAAATCATCAATTCCAATAAAGTTATTAAAAAATTTGAATTAACCTCTAGTGATTTTTGATTTTGCCCTCAAATTTATTTATTTCAATTTCTTATAATTTTAGTGTTATAAATCACGAACACGCGATGCCTTTGGCGAAGAACAAGTTACACGCGGTTGTACAACCACACCAGATCATATTCCTTTGATCTGTAACCAGAACACGGTAAATACATTAGGTGGTCCACGAAAGCGTAATACACAAGCATATATTAATGTTGTATGCTGCACAGGGGATTACTGCAATGATGGTGAATTTCCTGAATTACCTCCATTAAATGGTAAGTACAATATATTCAATAAATTTTTATGTGTTTTATAAAATACTTCAAAATAACCATTCTTTGGAGATACCCAAAACGAATTCCTGAAATATGAACATATCAGTTTATACTAAATTAAACTTTTCAAAAAATTTTGAAATTAAAAAAACCTCTTAATATATTATTTCAGCTGAAGTGACACATTTAAGCGCTGACAGTAGTAATTTACTAAAAATGACATTTGCTATACTAGGACCATTTGTTGTAATTTCAATACTGGCCTATATTGCTATATATTTCATTAGGAGGACACATCGTAAACGTTTAGAATACTCAAGAGCAAAACAAGATCCAGATGCATATTTGGTTAATGATGAATTATTGCGTGTTACCAGTGCCGGAGATAGTACTCTGAGGGTAAATATAATATTTGAAACTTAATTTTGCTATTATACCAATTATTTTTTTTATCGTATTACATAAAATAGGAATATTTACAACATTCAGTTACGTCTGGTTCAGGCTCAGGATTGCCTTTACTTATACAACGAACACTAGCCAAGCAAGTCACACTGGTAGAATGTATTGGACGCGGTAAATATGGCGAGGTATGGAGAGGTCACTGGCATGGTGAAAATATTGCTGTAAAAATATTTTTCAGTCGTGACGAAGAGTCTTGGAAACGAGAAACAGAGATTTATAGGTAATATACTTTAAATGTCTTAAATAAAAAATACTTTGAATACCTTTGAATTTTATTTCTTCATTTAGCACTGTACTATTGCGCCACGAAAATATTTTAGGTTTCATTGGCTCAGATATGACTTCACGTAATTCATGTACCCAATTGTGGCTACTAACACATTATTATCCTCATGGCTCACTTTTTGATCATTTAAATCGAAATGCCTTAAGTCATCGTGATATGATTTTGATTTGTCTTTCAATAGCAAATGGTTTAGTTCATATACATACGGAAATCTTTGGTACAGAGGTATATTAAAAATCTCTTTATTGTTATTATATTTTTTCTGAACTTATATTTTTATTTTTTAGGGAAAACCTGCTATGGCTCATCGTGATTTAAAGTCGAAAAATATTTTAGTTAAGCCCAATGGTACATGCGTTATTGCCGATTTTGGTTTGGCAGTTATGCATTCAAATGTTACTGGTAAACTCGATTTAGGCAACAATCCAAAAGTTGGCACGAAACGTTATATGTCTCCGGAAATTTTAGATGAAAGGTATTTGAATTCGACTTATTCTCTTCAATTACATTTTGAGTAAAAATAATTGTTTTTCAGTATTGACATGCATAATTTTGAAGCATTACGACGCACTGATATTTATGCATTGGGCCTTGTATTATGGGAAGTTTGCAGACGGACCATATCATGTGGCATTGCTGAAGAGTATAAGGTACCATTCTACGATGTTGTACCTTCCGATCCCAGCTTTGAGGATATGCGCAAAGTGGTGTGTGTCGATAACTACCGTCCTTCCATACCAAACCGTTGGAGTTCAGATCCCGTAAGTAGTTTTTTGTTTGTTTAATAATTAAATTAGAGTTGGAAGACAAAGCAGCATAAATATGTGGCATTGAAAAAGACAGCAATACATACAATTTATTTATTCATTAAAATAATTAATATTTTTATTTCAGCTTTTGGCGGGTATGTCAAAACTTATGAAAGAATGCTGGCATCAAAATCCAAATGTCCGCTTACCTGCCTTGCGTATTAAAAAGACTATACATAAATTGGCTTCCGTCGATGAAAAACTGCGTCTAGATTACGATGAAGTTTGTGTTTAAACTAACAAACTATTTCAGTTGTACGTATACATATTGTCTATGTTCCACTATCTGTTATCTTACGATTGCAGCAATCCATTAAACTTAACAAATTATGGAACAAAGCACTTCTTCACTTCACTTTAGTGAATACAAATTTGACATGAAGTTATTTGGTGTTTTACAATAATTTCACTTAAAAATTGTATACACCATAAAAGTAATTTAAATTGATTTTCTTAAATAGTTGGCATTTTTTGTTAATTATTTAGATTTCGATTTAACTGAAAGATTTACAAAGTGTTTATTATCTTTTTCGTTTTATTATTTGCTCACTACACCGTGACTGTTTTATTGGCTCAATATTTTTCTACTTGGGACAAAGTCTTTATTATTTTAAAGAAGAGTTTTCTTTAGGTCATCAAAACCCACAATTCGACTTAAATACTATAATTTTTGCAAAGGTTTTCAAATATCTACAACTTTAATTTATAAAATGTGAAATTCCTCTTTTTTCATTAGTCCACTATAAAATGGTGTAGTAGTTGCAAATTCAAGAATTACAAAGATCAAGACAACTTTTATAAAAGAAAAACAAAAAATACAATTTCAATATAACATGCAATTTTATTATACATTATAAATTTATTTGTAAGTTTAGAGTTTATTAACTAGTTGATAAAACGAAACTTTAATAAGAAAAATACTTTAGTTAAAGTATTTAAGAAAATTATAAATATAATATAAGATTAAGTATAATCGGGTTATTATACAGTGTAGATTTTTTTTAAACTTATGTTGCACAGATACAACACAAATTGAAAATCTAATTATTCGCCTTAATCAAATGTAATTTTGATCATTTTTTAAAAATTGGAAAAACAAAACTAACAATGACATTGTGCCTTTTTTCCCTTTAAATAAACAATGCCTTAAAAATATAAACAAGCCTTTTTAAAAATATTTAAAACAAAAATCTAAAATTCATGCTTTAATCATGCTTCCATTATCTTAATTTTTTTTTTTTGAAAATACATTCTTAACTTTTCCATCATGTGCCATTTTCAAATCTAATTTTACAAAACTATTTCAAATTAATAAATATTCTAAGTTATGCTTCACTCTAAAAAAAATTCTTTACTAAAATTAAAAATAACAATTATTATTTACTTTTCTATACATATGTATTCAAATATATTATATCGTCATCTTAAAGACCTAACAACCTATCTGCAAAAATTCAAAAATTGAGTTTTTATGGATAATTATTTCCTATATCATAACATATATCTCTGCAAAATTTTGAACATCTACACCATTTTTAATTGTAATTGAGAAATTTTCTAATTGAATTAAGAAATTTTCAATTGAAATTGAGAATTTTCAATTGAAATTAAGAAATTTTCAATTGAAATTGAGACTTTTCAATTGAAATTGAGAAATATTCAATTGAAATTGAGAATTTTCAGTTGAAAATGAGAAATTTTCAATTGAAATTGAGAAATTTTCAATTGAAATTGAGAAATTTTCAATTGAAATTGAGAAATTTTCAATCGAAATTGAGAATTTTTCAATTGAAAATGAAATTGAGAAAATCCCAATTAAAAATGAGAAATTTTTCATTTGAAATTGAGATTTTTTTTTTGAAAATTCTCAATTTCAATTGAAAATTTCTCAATTTCAATTGAATATTTCTCAATTTCAATTGAAAATTTCTCATTTTAAACTGAAAATTTTCAATTTCAATTGAAAATTTCTTAATTTCAATAGAATGTTTCTCAATTTCAATTGAAAATGGTGTAGTATCACAAATGACCAAATTATTACAGTGTTTGTACCTATAGGACCGTTACGCACTTAAAAAAGATAAAACTGTGTCATCAAAATTCGTGATAAAAGTTTAATTTTGTTGCGTAATGTAATTTAAACAATCATTAAGTACTTTCATTTGCTTAAACCAGTAAAAGAAACTATAACTGTTATTATTTAATTTATATAATATTTATATGTTTAAAAAAATTGTATTTATTCATACTACTTAGTACTGCAGATAGGTTATTTGGTTTCACATTTTTGCAATTCGAAATCACCTAAGTGACATAACATAAGCTGTGTTTAGAAAAACAAAATTTTCTCAATCGATATATATTTCTGGTTTCATTTTAATCTAATTACATAATTTTCGTTTCAATGCTGCAAATAGTTCCAATTTTATCCCTCTCCTGTAAACTTTTGAAATCTGCAGATAGGTTATTTTGTCTTTTAGGTGACGATATGTTTTTTCTCTTTTCTATATATTTTTTATTTTCAAAATTGCAGTTAAGTTAACATTTAATTAACTTTTAATGTAGTTTTAGTATTAGAACTAAAAACAAATATTGATTAATAATGAAATGTTGTATACAAACATTTGTACAAAACGAAAAAAATTGAATGTTAATTTTAAAACAAAACATATATTTAGTATGTAGTTAAAAGTAGTATTAAAAATAAGTTTAAACATATGTATGTATATTAAATAAAGAGAAACTTAATTACTTATACATAACAAATCAATTATTTTTTATTGCGGTTTATGTCGGTCAAGAGGTTTGTCTAATCTCTATTATGTTTTTCAACTCATCTCAGCCCAATCCTTAATACCCTTCAATAATGGTGTCCCAAATTTTAAGTGCAGAATTAAATGTTTATAACTTAGTTCAATCCATAATTTATTTTTGGCCGATATAAAAGTTAAATAAATTTTGTAAACCGATTTAGATTGCTTCTTCTTGTTGATTTTATAATACGAATTCGTTTTTAATCTTCATGACGAAAATCCTCATAATTATGAAAATAATTGTCGTTTCGCCATGATTTAAAGGGTTAAATAAAGATTTTGAGGCATTTATTCAAAACGCCTCAAACGCATAGAAAAACATTTGGTTAGCATCACTGCATCAGAGAACAAATAACAGTGTTGCCCTTGTTGTAATTAGCGAAACTGTTTAAATTCATATAAATTTATCTCAAAAGTTATCAATTTAAAATAATCAGGGGTGTAATAGAAGCCAATTTTATTGGTATTGGTTTTGAAAACGAAAGGATGAAAAAAGGTTGTAATGTTTACTACTTCTGCAGAAACTCTGGAGGCTTAAGACCAATAGTTGTATATTGGATATATCGAAAAATTTCCCATTACTGCAGTTGGTGATCATCACACCTCTTTGCAATTCCGCACCCTCGAAGGAATCCTCAAAAACACGAATATTGTCAATGATCCGGGCTTCAATCAGCTCCCAAAGACCACTCTTGATCCTATTGTAGGGAATGTTATGATCAATGACAGCTGCTTAAAGTGTGTCCCGGCTCACTGACTTCTTGATATTTTTGCTGGTAGAAGGTTGCTCATCACTTGACCTTGCCCTGTTGACGCTAACCTTCCGATTACTTGCCTGAGGATCTAGGGATTTGCAGCCCTCTGTAACCTTGCTGCTTCAACAGTCCTACTAACGGGTTTGTTAGCAGTAGGCTCTTTTATTTCCGTCTTGCGAGGTTTAGCTGATTTCACCACGCAGGGAGCTGTGGTTCAGCAGCAGCCCCTCGCTTGACTTGAGGTGATGCCAAGGAGTTCCAGGGTAGAGCCGTAAGTTTTTTCGAAATTTGTGATACTCTGCCTGTGCCTTTTGATCATCTTCCTCTCCTTCGGCTTGAGCAGCGTAGGATCTCCGTTGGCCATCCTTTTAAGATAGACCAACGAGTTCCTAGTGCCACTCTTCGCCTTCTCAAATTTCGAACGTCAGGTTTTTGATGACTGTTGCGGTGAAGCCACCAAAGCGTCCTGCCGAAAGAGCTGTCCTTTAGGAGATACTGGGGCTTCCAGAGGCGGTTCATCCTGACCCACCCTCCCCGCCGATCATGTGGTCGAGATCGACCACCCTATCAGAGGTCAACGGGATAACATTCGAAGTTTGTTTGGCTTAAGCGATTATGATGGGTCAGGTTGAGCCAACTGATGTTCCCTTTTTATCCCAAGTTGTTCGTCCCAATTTCCTTCCCCCTCTGAGTCCTCAGGCTTTAAAGCTGATCTTGCTGGACTGTGGCTTGTCGAGGTTTTTGTAGCCTAGCCAACCATAGAATCCCGCAAAATTCCCTACGAGTCCTGTTTGGACTCTGTGGAGGAGATGGGAACCGGTCGTTCCGTTGAAGTAGCCCTATCAACTGTTTCCTGAGGGAGCTCCCGCTTGGGGCTGGTCGGAAGCTGAGATCACCGAAATCTTTAGTTCCGAGCCAGACTCAAGCGTGAAATCCGCCAATGACTGAGTGGCCCTGGTGGATAGGGGGAATCCAGTAGGACCTCTGTTGTTCTTACTATATCCTCTAGGTCAGTAGCTGTCGCTCCGAGTCGAATAATTTTAAGTAGTACACAATACCACCTGTTTATTTCGCAACGGAAACCTCCCTTACCCCACACGTGGTTGGGGAAGCAGTCACTCAAGGAATTAGGTTCCCTAGAGGGCAACTAAGACTGAATAGGACAAGCTGTGCCTTAAATTCTTATCTAAACAGGTGGGACGGAAGCATTCCGGACCTCTGCAGATTATGTCTAGATGATTATTCGTCCGAACCGGTAGAAAACATTTTCTTTCACTGTTCAGCCTTCAAAACCAAAGGCTCAAACATCTAGGCAATAGATTCCATGTTAAACTTCAGGATCTGCAACGGTGCAAACTGCATGATATTATAGGGTTAATCACTGGACTCAGTTGGCTTAGATAGGCCACTCTTCTTCCTCCTCTGTGTTTTTTTGTCTTTTCCTTCTTCCTCAATCTCTACTTTTTTATTGTTTGTTGAAGGATCACAATGGACCCCATGGGTCTCCGAGTGAAGGTGTCGCACCGACACTACCTTTAAAACCTAACCTAAAGCTTTGGGAGAAAACATTTTTAAGATCGGTCTTATTACAGTTTTTTTTTTGTGAACCGCTGTAGTATAGCAGGTTAGTCATCCGCCTAGCATACCAGAGGTTCCAAATTCGATCCCTGGCCAGACCCACTTGAAAAAAAATAAAATTTTCAAAAAAGTGGTCCACCTCATAACCCAGCTAGCCCCTGGTTATTGAGTATTTGGCTATGTAAAACTTCTCTAACTAATGCATTTGCCGTTCGGAACCGGAGTTAAAACGTAAGTCCCTTTCAATGAGTCTAACAAATTAGAATCGGATGTAGCTCATTGTCTGAGAGAAGTACCCCTTTTTACAATTGGAATGTTGTATAGGAACTATATATATATATAAGCTTCTTATTATAAAATTAGCTTTATTGTAAATTATTTCGCAATAATTTAATGAAAATTGTTACCAAATAATATTTGAATAGTACAATTGAATGCCAACAAAACTATTATTGTTTACTTCACATTCTTTACTTATAACACAGTTGTATGTTTACGTATCAGTTATAAAAAAGTACTTTTCATAACGATACCAAAAAACACAACTGTGTGACAAGCGCATAGAAATTTTTTGACAGTTCATTTTGTGCCAGAAGAAATTGTGTTTACAGAAAATTTATTTTGATATTTTTGTTAAAAATATATAAAAAAAATAAATAAATTGTTTAAAATCGTGTCTGTAATTCGCAAAAAGTTAAGCTAACAATGTCCGATAGTGCCGAAACAACACAACAGAAAATGGATCGACGTAAAAAGCGGACATCGACCAACCAATACATGATGTACATCGAAATGATGGAAAAGGATCCTGTGTTTGCCACAGGACGTATACCGCGAGATTACGACTCCAATTACTTAACAAGAAAGTGGAAAGATCTGGCAGACAAACTGAATGGCTGTAACAATGGTCCCACATTGACTTCAGAGGAATGGCGCAAGGTAAATATAGAAGATAAAATTTCCGAAATTGTAAACATCTGTGTTATCGTTTATTGCTTTTGTTTTTAGCGTTTAAATGATTGGAAAAATACCACAAGATGCAAGTACAGACGTAGTATATCGGGTGAAAAAGATATTTCCATGACAGCACTGGAATTGCGTGCTTTGGAGCTATTTGGCAAGGTACCCGCAACGGCGCCGCCTGAACAAATCTCCATACATTTCAAGTCCGAAAAAGAGGATGACGAAGAAGATATGGAACATATACCAACAACGGAAACATTCCAGAAACAATTGCAGGCAGCCGTAGAGGAAGCAATCGGTGATGATGATGCCGAGCACATGGTTGAGACAGAACACGATGAAAACGAGGAAATTATACCCGAAAACACACACAGTTCAACGATGACCCATGGCGGTGGTGGTGGTGGTGTAGGAGGAGGTGGATCTTCTAATAATGGCAATGTTAGTGGTTCTGGTGCTACATATCGCACTATAGTTGTTGAAGACACCGCCTATCCCGAAGATGAACAACCAGATGAACAATTAGAATTTATAACACACCGTCGTTCTACGCTGGGTGCATCTAATACAGGTTCAGCAATACAAACGGCCGTTGTTACAACGACTCCTTCAACTACAGTAACAAAATTGATTAATGGTGATATCCCACTGAAAAGGCTACGATCACAGATTTCTGATCAGATTATATATGAAGGTAGGTGGTGATGTTTTTTTTTATTGAATATGAAGAAGTTTTATAGAAGTTCAGTCCGTGATGGCTTTTCAAAGTAGTGTATTAAAAAGTAGTTTAAAATAAGTAAGAGCGCTATGTTCGGTTGTGCCGAATCTAAAATTCAAAGTAAACAAGTAGGCAAGCGCCGACCCTTTATAATTAAAGTCAAATGCCTTTCGGATTCTTGCGTAAATCCACTTACATATTTGCAAAATTTGTCATCGCACTTTTTTATATGAACAAACATCAAATAATTCTTGTATTCTTAGGAATTTGAAAAATCTAAATAAAGATTTTCAAATCTCAAGGCTTCAGGTACATTTAACCCAAAATCTTAGTGGCGCCAGTTTGCACTTCTTAGTCCCGTTTTAAACGAATTAGGTTTTCTTGATCAGTTTTTCTTTAAATCTATTTTGAACTTTCATTCACACAAACATTTTCTTCATCAGTTTTCATTTTATTTTCCTTAAATTTCATAAAAAATTTTAAAATTTTCGTAAACTTGATAGTACGGTCAAGTTTTATCGATTTGAATTCTGTCAGTTTTTTCTCATACAAATTCAAGACTTGATAAGTCAAACCTGACTAATGTAAAAGTAGACTTAGCGTAATTGGCATGCAATTTTAAAATACGTGAAAAAATCGATTGAAACATTGACATTTTTTTTCCAAATTTCGTCCTCTCCTTCATTCGTTTTAACATTTGGACCCAAGTCGTTGTTCTACGAAATAGACACCATACTTGGGCGATGAATCCATTGCCCTCTCAATTTTACTTTCATCACTTTTAATACTACTTAATGACTGCTAAAATTTGAAGCACGTTTTCGTCCTTTTTTATTTTTTTCACAAATTTTTGGTCACCTCAAGAATTAAAAAAAAAAATGGATAAGGATTAGTAGAACTTTCAGTTTTGCATTGTTTGATATATATTTCGTTAATGTGCTCCATATAGGTATAACATACACCAGGTGTAAATGACGAAAACTTGAACGTAATCTTAAAAAAGTTTTATCTTAGTTCTGAAGAGCAACAAAATATAAGTATTAACGATTTGATGGACCAAAAGAAATTTGTATCTTAAAAAGATACTAACGAAAAATCATTAACGTGAACGGATTTTACATTCAATAAGCTCTCTTAATAAAGCCCCAAAAAAAATATTTAGTGTGCGATCAAAAAATTGTTTGATTTCTTTTAGCTCCGAAAATTAAAACTATTTGATTTTTGTCCATATATTTAAGTCATTTTCTTAATTGATTCTTATAAGGGAACCAGGTCAAATGTAGACCGATTTAGTGAAAATTTATCAGTTTGATTACAGCTTAAACGACAATTATGTGTCCAAATTTTAATTATCTTCTGATTAATGAGCTTTTATATGTTTTTCGTCAAATTTAGTGCTTTTGTATGAGATATATATATGTATATATATAATTCCCCGACAACATTCCAATTGGAACAAGGGGTACATCTCACAGAAAATGAGCAGCATCCGATTCGATAAGTTTTACATAGCCTAACACTCAATAACGAGTGGCTAGCTGAGTTATGAGGTAAACTGACACTTTTTTTGAAAATTTATTTTTTTTTCAAGTGGGCCTGGCCGGGGATCAAACTTAAAACCTCTGGTATGCTAGGCGGATGACTAACCTGCTATACCACGGCGGTTCACAATGAGAGCTTTGGTCAAATATGGGCCGATTTCAACAAAATTTGGAACAGCAATTTCTATATATAAGCAGTATTTGTCTTAAGCTTTATAAAAATATACTGAAATGTGTGGCCAAAAAATCGAAATTCTATTTATTTTGATGTAATTCGTTATACATATTATAAAACTATACTTTCAATATTACATCGTATATTTGAATTTTAAGACAAATAATTTTGCAGTACATTTTGATCCTTTAGATCTTTGTTTTATGATGTTTTCCAAAAAAGTAACGAATATAGACACACATGGTAACGTGGTCGAGGTTTTAATCATTACATTATTTTCGTTGCATACTCCGTTTGGCTGACTTTGTTTGAACTCTTAACAATGCTGTAAAGAAGCTATCAAAGAATTTAAATAAAGAAGATATTTTATGGGTTTATTAAACATTTTCTAAAATGTTTATACTTAGTGTATTCGAGTTAAATATTATTGTTTTTTTTTGCAGTTAAAAAAGCACCACATTCAACGCGGTCATATACAGTTACCCATCCCCACATTCAGCAGCATCAAACACAAACACAACAACAACAACAGCAGCAGCAGCAGGTTCATCATCATCAGCAACAGCATATTATACAAGAGATGCCAACATCATCATCTTCAGCACTGGGTGGTCAACTATTGGCCTCGCAGGATGTTCGCGAAGTGGCTAGACAGCTAAAACGTCTTGCGGACATTAAAGCCGAAAAGCTCAAATTTGACATTGCCCGTTTTAAGTTCAATAATCCTGGTTTCAACTACAATTTTAATCCCTCATAGTAGGATCATTATGAGTCGGAATATTATTAAGAAGAAAAACAAATCCAAATTGAAAAACAATATAAATAGTTCTAAGATTTTAATCTATTGTCACACAAACTCAACTAAGATTATCATGATTCTTTTTTTCTTATTCTTTTTCTACTTATAAATGTTATTTTGGTTTTCATTTCTAACATCGTACAATAAATACACTTTTTCATGATATCAATATAATGCAAATATTAACTTACAACATTAATGTATAAAAAAATGATTGCATATACATTTAAAATAGTAATATTTTAAGTCTTAAATAAAAGTAAAAGTAATTTTTGTGAGTCTAAACCTTCTCGAGTATTTAGTGTTGTTTTCTTATGATTTTTATTTTTATAATAAATTTTGATATTTCGCATTATAAAATATTCAAATACTCGACATAGTTAAAACAAAAACCATTGTAATATGTATGTATTATTAGTTACGTTCCTGCAACGTAAAAACTTCTTAATTAAATTATATATTTCATTAAAACAACATTTTATTTTAGAGAGTATATTAAAATTTTGTTTTAAGTTTTTTCTCTTAAATGTACATGTACATCAAATCAAATGATTCAGTTTTAGTCATTTAGTTTTAAAAAACATTTTAAATAAATAAATACAAAAGAAAGAAAATACAAATCTCTTAAATGAAATGATTTATATTTTTTGTGTTGTGATATTGATATCTTTCAATATCAGCCATGTCACATAACTTTATTCCGTTAGGAAGTGGTATAAATTTCGTATTTTGCTTCTATATAAAAAGTAAAACGAACAATTTTTTTCCAAATTAAGTTTAATGAAATCATTTTATATTTTTAAAGTGGAATTGAATTTGTATGTTTTTGATTGTTTATTAAATATTTGAATAATTCCTTCAAGGTAGAGCTACAGCTTTCAGTTGAAAAAATTCGTGTTTTGTAATGCTTAAGAGCATTTACAATTTTTCAGAATTTATAAAACTTAAAACCCGTTCGATCGGAATTCAACTTCGAAATGGTATTTAATTTCGAACTGAATTTGTGACATTTCTGCATATGTAATTCCGACATATTAGAATTTTTGGATTTTAAAACCTAAACTAGAAATGTTATGCTTGAAAGTAAAAAAACTGGGCTCTTATCGCGTAACTCGATTCGAAAAGTAAAATCTTTCGAAAGAAATTTCCGAATCGAAAGATAAACCGTACTGTGTAAATCGTTCGAAACGAACACAGAGTTGTATTCACAAACATAAGCGAAAATTTGTAAAAATGTTGGTAGCACTGCTGTTTGACACACATATTTCCCAAAACAAAACATATCAAGAATCAATGAGCAATTACAATTTTAATTAATTTTATAATATAGATTGCGTTTCCTTATGGTTCGATGATGAAAATGATACGGTGCCTGAAAGAGTCCAAAAAGAAATGAATTAGAGACTCTTCAAACATAATGGATCTTTCTAATAAAATATAAATAACCGTATACACTCGCAATTAAATTAGCAATTAGCACAATTCAATTAGACTATATTGTTTAACAATTTCCAATTCAAGGTCTACAATAGCTTTTTTCATTTCCAATTGTTGAACCTTTCTTTTGGATTATTACAACTCTGTCACTTCTTTGAAATCGAATTTTTCTTTTTGTAGTTTAATTTTTTCTTTTTCAAGTTGAATTTCTTAGTTTTTGAGTTTATAGGAATTGGAATTTTCATTTAAATCATTTTCAAGAATACGTTTCGTATTAATGTTGGCACATTGTGTGAATGATTTTTTTGCTCCAAACTGTTGTGTCCCAGACATTCCGCTTACTGCTTCCTCTATTGAAAACAAATTGGAAGTTTGATGTTCTAATGGCGTAAGCGAGCATTATCTGCTAGGTCAATCTCCAGTCCCAGAAATATTGCTATGGTTCCTACGACATTTGCTTCTTACGTTATTTTTGTAGAAAACCCAAACCTAAAAATAAATTTAAATAATTTTTTCAAAATATTGACTTGCTAACATTTAAATGTCCTTTTGCCAATGATGCCCTGTCATATATTAAACCATTTCCTCATATTGTTTTTTGTTTGGGTACATACATTTTTTCGGAATATTCCTTTAAAATGTTAACAATTCAAATTTATTATTTGATTCATTTTATTAAAATGTATTTTTATTTAAAAAAGTATAATTTATATAAATACTTACATTTTTCTCAATTGTCACTACCTAAATAGCTTTCGAACAATTTCCTATAATTTTAAACCACAAAAATGTCCGTTTTCGTAATACACAGTTGCACTTACGAAAGGGAAATTTAATTGTCGAAAGAAAAAAAACTTGTCCGCACTTTCGAAACAAAACGTACGAATATCATATTAGACAGTACCATTTGTACGAACTCGAAAGTTTTCTGTTTCGAATCGAGTTACGTGGTAACCCCCCCCTGTTTTGATTGTCTTTTAAAGGGGTGTTTGATGTACTTTTGGTTCAAGATTGAGGAATAATCATTAATTAATCTTAGGTCCCAAAATAGTACTCAGTTTCGACGATTATATCTTTATCGGCGCAAATTTTTTTTCGGCGAACATTTTCTTCAGTCTTGAGAGCTGGAAAAAGTCTCTGGGTGCCAGATCTGTAGAATACAGTGAATGCAAACAATAAAAAAAAAAAATTCACTCAATCGTCAGCCGCTTGAGTTATATAAACTCCACATTAAAATATGTTTATGAGGTTGACATCTTATGCCACCCTGCTGCACTTTCTGGCGAACATTAGCCTATACCTTCTATAGCCTTTATTTCTAGCTAAATTTTGTTTTGTTTTTCTTATTCATCACTTCTTCTAAATACCGGTTAAATAAATTCATAGCATGAAAATAATTAAGCCTTAAAGTATGCACTATTTTTTATTCATGATTTTACTTTAAAATATTAAAGTAAAATTTTATGTGACTTTTTATACCCACCATCAAAAACAATGGGGGTTATATTGAGATTGTCATTCCGTTTGTAATTTTCTTAATACAGTCGGGCCTCGATTATCCGTGATGGTCGGAACAGAGACATTACGGATTAATCGAACAACAATTGTCATCATAAAGTTTTTTGAATATTTTTATTGTATAGCAAGTAAACATTCGTGTACATACATATTTACATTAAAAAAAATTAATTCAAGAAGTTTATCCACATTTGAAAATTAAGTAAGTATGTATACATTAAAGTTTTCACAGAAAACATGAGGTAAAAAATGACATCAAGCAAAAAAAAAAAAAAAAGAGAATACAATTTCTTAAAAAGTCAGGTAATGTTGTTTGTCTAGTATTTTTCAATTTATAATTTTCTTTTATAAGTTTTTCTTGGATGCGATAAATTTACATTTTATCCTGCTCTGTAATTCCGGAGCAACCAGGGCTTTCCAGGAAATTCAGCAATGTGCTATCGCTTCTTTTAAAGTGGTTTCTGGAACAATTACATCATCTTCGTCAGTGTCTTTTGAGCCATTGTCTCGCTCAGGTTCATCTGGGTTACTGTTTGCCATGCTTATAATTACTTCATCTGACAAAACCGCAAATTGAGAGGCATTTTCATCACATTTGAGCCATGTTTCTATATCCTCTGTGGTAAAGTCATCCGTAATATTGATTATCTGTGTCACATTCTCGAACGTATTCGACATTTCCATACCTACAACAAAAATCAATTAATTTTTGCATGAAAATGTTTTATAAAATGTTTAAAATATGCCTACATACTTTCATTATCTGGGCAGAGCAAATCCAATGGACCACAGGGCTTTCTTTATATTAAATTCTTTCTTAAAATCTTCTCTATTATTTGACGAGACTAGTTTTTGTACTATAGTTTTACGATAATGGCATTTGAAACTCCATATTACGAACTGATCCATTGGTCGGATCAAGGAAGTACAATTCGGCGGCAAATATTTCACAATAACGTTTTTAGCCTTAAAATCGTGAACGTCTGGATGTGCCGGGCAGTTGTCCAATAACAGAAGGATTTTCTCTCATCTGTAAGACCGATTTTCTTTAAATGCTGTCTAACCTCTGGAACAAAATTTTTGTTAAACTATTCTAAAAATATTTGCTGCGTTTTGAATTGGCCTTATAAATTACGGAGAGTTCGTTCACATTTTTTAGGGCTCTTGGACGAGCACTTTTACCAACAACTACACTAAGAGAAAAATGACGATCTGATTTCAAGAAAAAAAATCTACAATATAAGATTGCGAAATCTTGAATTTTCAATCTTGAAAATATAGTCAGTAAGATTTATATTCTTAAATTTAAGAATAAATTCTTAGTTATGAGAATACAATCTAAAAATAAACTGTAATTTGTTTGGTTTTAAGATTTTAATCTTATTATAAGATTTTAAATCTTAATTTTAGATCGTATTCTTTATTTTAAGATTGTGGTCTTGATTTCAAAATTTTATTCTTATTTTGAAGATGTAAGTTCTAATCTTAAGATCGTATTCTTGATTTTGTCATAAATTGTAATCAGCCGACCAAAGTAGTTGTGAAAAAGTGAAAAACTAATTTTTTGAGAAAAAATATAAATTTAATAAAAAATATAAATGGAAAACCTTAATCCGGATGAAGTGATCCTTTTAAATATTCCAATAGAAGGCAATTTAGTTTCGGTATGTGATGGGGAGTATGAATTGAACTGCCCTTCACAAGAAATTTCATCAGATTTCTCGGACGATGACGCGTTGCTGAAAAATCTTTTGAAAGAATTCGATCTGGAATGCATTTTTCCGTACCTGCAGCGTAAGTTTTTCATCATATTTATAAATACATAAGTAAATTTCTTTATAAAAAATTATATTGATTTAATTTGTTTCAGGCTCAAATGTAACTTTTAGAAGTCTGCAGTATATGAAAGCAGAAGATGTAAAGGAAGCTATTCCACTCTTCGACTTCTGGAAAAAAAACAGGTTTTAATATTTTATTTAGAAAGTAAATTACACCACTAATAGTTTTGTCCTTTAGTTTGGAATTGATGAAGATACACTTTCGATGCCGTCGAAGGTAGGTCAATGGCCACAAAAATGTCCGGATGTAACTTCCACTCCATCGTCTTCTGTAAATGTGGAAGCTAACAAAAAAGTGTTTGACAAGGTAAAAGTATTAGATAATTACTTAATACTTTAAAATGTGTACAAAGCATAAAATATTTTCGTTTATTTATATAGGATTTAGCTTTATTATTGAATGAATCAGTAAGTGGCATAAACATCCTAGAATTTTATGCTTCACACAAAGTCTTAAACAATAACTATCGTGATGAGCTGATCCAGATTATAGAACATCAAATTCTAAAAAAGGATATCGCACTTCATCTTCACGATTG
Organism: Stomorhina lunata; assembly: GCA_933228675.1. Lineage (NCBI taxonomy): Eukaryota > Metazoa > Arthropoda > Insecta > Diptera > Rhiniidae > Stomorhina > Stomorhina lunata. Next base: position 62,669,112 of record OW121744.1, read on the forward strand.
ACAGAAATATGCACACTTTTTCCAACGGAAGATGAAGTCAAGGTATTTTTGGATACAATTTTTTACTAACTACCTGTAATCTAAAATAAATAAATCAAAATTTTAAAATATAGGAATACTATTACAATCCTCGAAAGGGGAAAAAAATAATAAAAAATGTGTTTTATTTTATCACCAAATACGAATATTATAATAAGAAAAAACGTGCTTAAAATAAGATTTTCTGCTTGAAATCGAAACTTTTTCTGCTTGAAAGTAGAGTAAATGCGAAAAATCTAATTTTAAGAATAAAATCTTATTTTTCAAGATTGTTTGTAAGATCGCAATCTTGAAAAAGTTCTAAGAACAAGATCGATAATTAAGAATGCGTTCTTATTAGTTAAGATTATGTTCTTATTAATTAAGAGTGCATTCTTAAAAATTAAGAATTTAATCTTAATTAATAAGAACATATTCTTAGTTATCGATCCTGTGCTTAGATTTTTTTTAAGATTGCGATCTTACAAAGAATCTTAAAAAATTAAGATTTTATTCTCAAAATAAGATTTTTCGTATTTACTCTACTTTCAAGCAGAAAAAGTTTCGATTTCAAGCAGAAAATCTTATTATCAGCACGTTTTTTCCCTGAGTGTAAAGCTTTGCACTGTGTACCAGCAGCATTAGCGCAAACTAAAGTGGTAAGTCTTTCTTTTGACACCTTAGGTCCATCTATGAAACTTTCATTATGACAAGTCAAACTGATCTCGGGCAAACACTTCCAAAAAAGGCCAGTCTCGTCCCCATTATAAACTTGCTCACTAGGGTGGGTCGATTTTTTTTAGTAAACAATCGTATAGCAAAATCGAAATCTGCACCTGATTCTAAGAAAGTTTCCCTAAGAAACCATGTGTCTAAAATGAAATCGTAGCTAGCGCCGCGAGGCCTGAAAATATTCACTTCCTACATATTGAATAGAATTTTGGAAAAAAAAATAGTTTTGGATATAATTCGATATCTTGAGAACTGATGAAGATATCTCAGTGAAACTTCAGGTGGACAAAGCTTTTGAGCTACAGTAGAGCTTAGTAGAATGCCATTAGGCTCCCAAATGTGAAACCAAAGTTTAAAATGTCGAAGGAATTTCTTCTTAAAATTATATCCAAAACTATTTTTTTTTCCAAAATTTTATTCAATGTGTAGGAAATTAATATTTTCAGGCCTCGCGGCGCTAGCTAGGATTTCATTTTAGACACCTGGTTTCTTAGGGAAACTTTCTTAGAATCAGGTGCAGATTTCGATTTTACTATACGATTGTTGCGTTTTTTGGCTCCCATACAAATCGACCCACTCTATTGCTCACTGCTAAGATTTTCTGTTGATATTAAGTCATTTAATTCTTCTTCAAACATTGTGGTACTTACATAGTCTGCTGAAGATTTTTTTCCTTCAGCATTAAGTGTCCTTATTCCATGTCTATTCTTAAAATTTTGCAGCCACTCGTTGGGATATTCATATTTATTTTAACTTTATCTTCAATATTTAAAACGTTTCCTTGTCCTTTTACCACTGCTAATGATGCCATACTAAATGAATTTAGATCTAAACGCCCGTACTTCTCAAAAAATTAAACTAATCACTTGTGGTTCACTTATCGTATGCAAAAAAAGGGAATTCCCCGTTTTCATGTTTATTATATACATTAAAACAACAGCAGTTAAAATCAACGATCTGAAGTTACTTACTTACTTACTTAAATTGCCTATTGTAACAACCTGTTTAGGTCAAAGGCCGAGCATATTTTAGAATTCCATGCGCTTCTATCTTGTGCGCATATTCTCCAATTTCTTATGCCAAGTTTTGAAAGATTTTCTTCTACTTGGTCTTTCCATCGAAGTTTTGGTAGCTACGTTAACACCCGTTAAAGTAGTGAGCTAATATGTGCCGCGAGTTCCCCCATAAGAACTATAAAAACATGGGTCTGGGACGTCGGGCTAGTAACCCACTCCTAGAAAAAAAATTACTATGAAAAAGCAAAAAAGAATTAAAACGGCCCTCCCTAATGTTGACGACTATGGCAAACTAAAAAAGGACCATGATTTAAGGATCAGCACATGGAACATCCGAACCCTCTACAGAGGAGGTGCTTTGACCCAGTTGATGGATGTCCTCGAGGAATATAAATGCGATCTAACTGCTGTCCAGGAAGTAAGATGGAATGGCAACGGCGTCGCCAAGACACCAAAAGGTGACCTATATTACAGCTGCCATCAGAGAAAGCATGAATTTGGTTGCGGATTTATAGTCAGCAAAAAAATGCGAAACCTAGTCTCCAGATTCACCCCAGTTAACGATCTGAAGTTACATAATAAAAAAAATCTGTCATCACGGATAATAGAGGTAATCACGGTTAATCGAGGCAAACAATTTAAAAACATTTTAAGCAAAAAATAATAAACTGATCTTTAGCCATCAGGGTTAATCGGGGTTACCGGTTAACCGGATCACGAATAATCAAGGCCTGATTGTATTGGCTTAAAAACCAAAAGGGACATACATATACTCTGAATCCTTATAAAATTCTAAAACGATTGAGTGATGACCATCTGTCTGTCTGTTGGAAGCACGAAAGGAGCTAGGTCACTGAAACTTGGCAAAGATATTCTTTATTTCTTAGAAAATTTTGGTTTTGAAATTGGGCGAAATCGGTTCACATTTGACTATAGCTCCTGTATAACCTCGCCTAGGCTAATTGCTTATTTGCTAATAAATTATAACAACTATGATGATAAAATATGGTATATAGAAGTTTAATAAGTACTACGCAGCATATAAAATTTTATCGAAATCGGTTCACTTTTAGCCATAGCTCCCATACAAAACACTTATGGAACCAGCCTAAGTTCCATCTAAAATACACTTAAATGCCAATAAATGATAAACTATAATAGCTATGGTCACTAAATTTAGCAGAAGGAAGTTTTATGTCAATGCCAGCCAGTGTGTACATTTTTTTTTTTCACAATCGTTCACCATTTGGCCATAGCTCCCATATAAAAAAACTTACGGAAACACGAAAATACTAAAAAGGGTGTTTTTTGTCCGTTTTTCCGTCAAATGGAAGCGCGATAGCACCTCAACTAAAAGAGCTAGGAGACAAAATTTTGCAAAAGTATTTTGGATATGTTAAGAAAGTTGTGAAAGTGAAAATGGGCGGTTCACAAATAGTTACAGCTCCCATATAAATTAAATTCAATTGTAATAGATATGACAACTTAATTTAGAACATAAAGGTTTTATGCAACTATTGGTCAGTATATCAAATTTTTTAGAATAGATCCATATTTGACTATAGCTTTCATATAAAAAGTAAATACTAGGGAAACCACTTAGATATTTTGAAATTTTGATCCATAAAGTTTACTTACTTATTGAAATGACCTATATTTACAATCTGTTAAGGCCAAAGGCCAAACATATTTTAGAAATCTATGCGCTTCGTTCTTGTGCGTATATTCCTTCAATTGACTCCAATTTAAAGATTTTCCTCTACTTGGTTTTTCCATCGGAGTTTCGGACGTCCTCTTTTAAAATTTAGGGAAACCGTTTTTATTCCAAATTTAGCTTTTACATAGTAATTGTTTTTTTCAGGAAAGGGTTACTAGCCCGACGTCTTAACTTTTATTTTTTTATCTCTCTTATGGGAGAACTCGCGGCACATGCTAGCTAACTACATTAACGGGTGTTAACGTAGTTACCCGGGCTATACCACGAGGAGGTCAGTATATTTTCAAAATATACTTACACTTACTATGAAAAAGCAATCTTCTAATGTTAGAAGAGGATGTCCGAAACTTCGATTGCAAGATCAAGTAGAGGAAAATCTTTCAAACGAAATTGGAGAATATGCGCACAAGATCGAAGTGCATGGAGTTCTTAAATAAGCTCGGCCTTTGACCTTAACAGGTTGTAAATATTTAAGTAAGTATAGAAGTCAAGCAATTCTTTTGAAAAGTGCCTAAAACTTCTATCTGTTAAATGCTCCAATACTTTTAAAGCTTGTTCTAATACATCTGTGCATATACCCAGAGTTTATCAAGTCATATAAAGTTCCAGATAGCAATTCCGTAAAGATTTTAAAGAAAATAAAGTTCGGTCTGTGGGCTCATAAAAAACGGAGTTGAAGACAACTGAAAAGGTGCTCTAGGCATAAGTGGACCATCTCCTTTAAAAAGTTAACAGGTAATACTGAAAGTGCTATATCTTAAAAACTAATTGTCTGACAGTTACCAAATGTATCACGTATATTTTAAAGGTTAGGGCTAGCTACAAGTCATATCTATTACTATTAGAGTCGTCTTTATGTTAGGACTCCTGCTATGTATATTTTGTTAAATTGTTAAATGTTTAAGATTATCATTAATCAGATCGAGAAACATATATGTAGATATATATTTCGTCCATGTTCATCATTCTATCATGCTGGCCTTATATATGGCAAAACACCTTATGATTAACGATCACCTTAAGCTCTGCTTGAAAAATAGCTAAGCGGAGCAACATTATCGGCCCCAATACACGCAATAAAGTTCTTTACATTAGATGTCGACGTTTATAGGTAATAGGAATAGCTTACCCGGCATAAGTTAAATTTAGCTGAGGTAGTGTTACTCAAATAAATAAGAGCGCAGTTCAATAAGTCCGTAACTTTCGTATTTTCTCAATTACGTGCATTATTGGCTGATCACTCTAAATTAAACCATTGACTTCTTTGGCGCCAATTCATCTCGAGGAAACCACTGTTCGGTCTCCGGTGCATTGTGGTGGAATCACGATTCGTGAACGGTTACGAAACTGTGCCAAAAACTTGTCCTTATTGCGGTTAAACGATTTCGTTTGTGGGTGATTGTGAGAAAATCCGTCAGCCATTTTTCGGAAAACTTTTTCATTTCCAAGTATTGTTTTTCAGATTGAAACTACTGAGCGATGTGGGATGCCTATCGTGAATTTTTCCAATTATTTTCAACGTATAGACGACCAGAAAATTCGGTATTTTTCGATAGATGGTTTGGGTGATGCTATTATTCGCAAAAATGCTTAATGACCACATAGTCTGCTATTAACAGCTGCCGAACATCAACCAAATTACGCATCTGGTTTAAATATAGACATTAGTAAACTGATAGTTTCATATTAACAGAATCATCTTGAATTTTATAATAAGAGGCAGGAAATTAAAAAATTCGCGAACTTCAAATTTGTGAAACTTTCCAAAAGAAACTCGTGAATGCCAGGATCTTTTAACCTGTTAAAGACATGTATACCGATATCAGTCTGTAAATTGTTCAGTCTCAAGACTAACTCCGTCATCTTATGATAGCAAGCGTTCTGCAGTCTTGGTATCTCTACAGCGCTTCAGACTATGCAACCTAATTTCAATCCTCACAAGACACTGCATTATAGGATTACATGCTAGGAGACTTAATTTTTAAAACAATGGCTACTGTAGAAGTTGTCATAACGCCAAGGAAGAAGAAACTGCCACTCGCCTGCACTGTAACTGCCCAGCCCTTGCCGATTTTGGGGCTCACCATCTGCGATTCTCGTTTCTGCACAATCTAACCGAGTTCCCAAATATTAATACATATTCGCAAAATACATTCGAATCCTTATGAAATTCAAGAAAAACAAGCGACGTCCTTCTACCTATCTGTTACGGGCACGATAGGTCCTAAACGGAATAAGCTAGGTCAAAATTTGAGATATCTTAAAAAATGTTGGTATTTAAATTGGGCGAAATCGGTTCACATACAAAACTTACGGAAACCGATAACCTACAAAAAGAATAGGGGGCTTCTGCCTGTCTGTGCGTCAGTTATAAACACGATAACGCCTAAACGAAAAGAGCTAGAACAACAAAATATGACAACAGTATATCTGATTTCTTGAAAATGTTTGGTATTGAAACTGATCGAAATTGGTTTACATTGGATAATAGCTTTCATGTAACCCCGCCACGGGAATCGCTTTAATACTGATAAATTAAATCGAATTTTAATAGATATGGCAACTTAATTTGGAGAGAAGTTTTATGCAACTATTGGTTAGTATGTCAAATTTTATGGAAATCGGTCCACATTTGACCATACAAATCTAACCTCAAAAACCAGTTAAATAGTAAATATAAAGTCTAATTTTAGGCATTTAAATATAGTTCCCATATAAATCCTTCCTCGAAAACCAGTTAAATGCTAATAAATATCAAGTTATAGTAGTTAGGTTTTGATAGCTATCAGGTAGTGCATAATCAGTCAACATTTAAACATTGCTTTCATATAAAAACCACTCCCGGAAACCACTTAAATGCCACGAAAGTCAGTTAAAATAAAAATATAAACTACATATGTCAGCTGTGGTCACTTAGGATTTAACACTCTTATTAATTTTTGTCATAATCACCTCCCAAAATTACAATCAAACTCCCGAATCTATTAACCCCTTTTAATATAAGCATTTAAAATACATCTCAAAATATTTTCGGTAATTAATTTCAATTGCACCTGATATTCTCCTCTAGGCAAAGGAATGGATTTGAAAAATTTCCCATCAAACATCAAATCTTTGATTATAAAATCGTGCTAGAATAAATAAAAAACCGGTAAAAATTGATAATATCATATAGAATATAGAAAATCTAAAGTGTTACCTTATATGGACAGGAATGATTGAAATTGATATAGCCTTTGCCAATTTGATAGAGTTTACCCCAAAATACATGACGATTTTGTTGTTTAACGAAATCACAAAAATCTATGATATCATTATAAAGAAATGGACGATACTCGTTACCTTGTTTCTTAAGTAACTGGCCATGAAACTAACATTAAGTAAAATTTAAATAAATATCAAATTGAGTATTTAAAAATATCAAACCTTAATATCATAAATTGTTACATTGTTCAAATCCATGTAGACATTTATCGTCTTTATATTAGAGCCCATATCTTTTAAGCCGCATTCTTTAAATTTCACATATTCCTTATCAATTACTAAACATTCATATTTTAAAATTGAAAATGTTCGAATTTTTCCAGTAATTACAAATGAAATTAAAATAAATAACAGTTGCGTAATTATTATCCACACGCAGTTGAACATTTTTAAATAATAATAAAAAAAAATAAGTTTTTCAGCGAAAATTTGAATAATTTATGTTAATGGTAAATTGTTTAAATTATTTGATTTTTTAAATTGTCATTAATCTATAATCAATTATATAGTTGTTAAGGAAAAATTAGAATAAATATTAAAGATGAAATCTATAAATAGAATTTTGAATAATTTCAGAAGAAAAAATATTTAAATTTGAAAATACCTTAGCGCTACTACGTGAGATTTTATTAAAGTTATCTTATATAGTTCACAAGGTATAACATGCAGTCACTCAAATTACTGTCCCAATGTTCGCTCAATCTCTCTGATATTTGGTAATATTGTATATTGGACTCGTGTTAATTAACCATTCTGATACTTACCGTTATAAAAAGAAAACCACATGAGCCCTCAGATCATCTTAATTACCAGGGGTTCCGACAACTCCTCTTTTAGGAACTCCACAGAGGTGCTGGAAGGGGCTAAGATCGGGTGACTGGGGCGGCTAGTCAAGGACTTTGTACCCGTTGTCATTGAGCCATTTTTGTGTAAGTTTGAGCCATTTTTGTATAACTATGCCGCTTCGTATAGAAGCCGTTATTACTGCATAAATAGAAAAGCACATAAGGATTTTGTTGAGGAGAACCATTTTAAAGATTTAAATGCATGCATTGGTTGGTATTGGTCTCATTTGAAAGCGACACATCTCATGATGTCAGGAACGTGTTGGTCAACCTTGATAACGCGCGTAGGTCGTCCCTACCTCTTGTTTTGTGTAGTTCATGTTTTGTGTAGTAGGTCCCTTTCTCTATGAGCTGTCACATATTTTGTATATATATTTTGTATTAAAAGTCTGGACATTGATTGATAGGTATCTAATTTCCTTGGTGCTATCTTAATATACTGAACGTACCTCCGAATCTTTTTGATTGTAGATATATAAAGGGGATGTTATATATATAAGAATAAAATTTTACACACTGGCTGGTATTTATACAAAGCTTATTCTTGTAGAATTTAGTGGCTATAGCTGTCATAGTTTCTAACTTAATAACTTTTAACTGGTGTCCGGGATTGGTTTTTATATGAAAGCTATAGTCAAATATGGACCGATTCCTAAAAAATTTGACATACTGACCAATAGTTGCATAAAACATCTCTATTTCAAATTTAGCCGACATAGCTATTACAATTGTATTCAATTTATCAGCATTAATATGATTCCCGGGGCGTTTTAATATGAGAGCTTTAACTATTTGTGAACCGATTTCGCCCACTTTCAATACACAACTTTTTCAAGATATCGAAAACACTTTAGTAAAATTGTGTTATTCTAGCTCATTTTGTTAAGGCGCTATCCCGCTTTTATCTGACGGACCTCCTTTTCTTTTTGTATTTCCGTAACTTTTTTATATGGAAGCTATCGTCAAATGGTGACCTATTGTTACAAAATTTGGCACACTGGCTGGTATTCACATAAGGCTTTCTTGTGCTTAATCAAGTGTATTTATGGTGAAATTTAGGATATTTTCGCAAGTGTTTTGTATGGGAGCTATGGTTAAATGAAAATCGATTTGGATGAAATTTTATATGCTACCTAGTGCTAAACTTCTATATACCAAATTTTATCATTATAGCTGTTACAATTTGTCATTTATTAGCCAATAAGCGATTAGCCTAGAAGTCCAATAATGAAAATTTGCTGAGAAATTCAGTCAGCATAGCAGCCTACGGAGGATCTTACAATCTGACGATATAATGGAAGAAGTGCATGATAGACGTTCTTAATGAGCATGAGATTTGATATTAAAATTCAATAAACTGCAAGCGTTGTTCGTTTGAAGGTCATTTTGAATGATGTAGGGGGTGTTGGATGCCGAGCAACGGTTTTAATCTGTTTTAACTTGGGAAGCCCAGACTTATCTTGATCTATTCCTCATCTCAACTGTGGACACTGATCTCCTCGTGAAATCACCTGGTTAGCCACCTTAACACCCGTTGAAGTAGTGAGCTAACAAGTGCCGCGTATTCGTCTCGTATAAACTATAAAAATATGAGTTGGGACATTTGGGGCTATTAACCCACTCCTGAAAAAAATTCCTAATATGAAAAAGCAAAAATAGAACAAAAACGAACCCCCCTAATGTTGACAACGAATAGAGGATCATGATTTAAAGATCAGCACCTGGAACATCTAAACTCTTTACATAAAAACGTCACCTGTGGTCAGTTTGGTTGCATTTTCATGGTAAGAAAATGATTGCGAAATCTCGTTTCAAGGTTCAACCTAGTAAACATCCATAAAGAAACATGGTTGTCACCAGACCGAAAAACAAAAGATCAGATAAACCCTGTTTTAATTGACACAAGACAGGCATCAAGTGTAATGGATGTACGCTCTATACGTGAAGCGACTATTACCTTGTCGCAGCTAAGTCTCGAAACAGTCAAAGCATAAAGAAAGTTTGATGTCGCAAAGCTAAAATCCCGACAAATTACCATCGATTTCTCGCAAAGAGCAACTCAATTTCTCACAGGAAACGCTTTATTAACGAGCAGTGGCTAAATATTACCAACGCTATTAAAACTTCTGCAAAATCGGCATTTGGGTTCTAAAACCCTCGACCTAAAACTCTTGGTATGATGAGGAATGCCGTAATGCCACAGCCAAAAAAATGCAACTACATGGCAACTCTACAGAATGTAATTACACAAGGAACTTTGGAAAAAAAGGAAAGAAAAACTTTGAAAACTTGACGGAAAAGGAAAGAAATGGAGAATCGCGTTTTTGATGAAACTGAGATGCATAAGAGCCGAAATGAGGTGGAAAATAAAATTAATTAAGGCCGGAGGTGATGAATTAATAATGTATATATTGCAATTCTTAAAATCCATAAGGTTAAAAGAACGTATGCCTGACGTTTAAAACCTCTGTGCTCTTTGTCCAGTGCACAAAAAGGTGATAAATCCGTATGCGTTAAGTCTCCTTTCAATTGCTTAAAAGATTTTATCGAGCATCCTGCGTGAAAGGCTGCAACCCAAAATTAATGAAATAATTGGGGCCTACCTATGAGGCTTTAGACCAGCTAAATCCACCACTGACCAGATTTTAACACTGCGTCAAATCCTGAAGAATACCCAAGAAAAACTAATATACACTCCGAGGTTGCTAAAGAATTTGTCTAACTTGGTAACGTAGGTACCTAAGCAGGCAGCTTAGGAATAAAATCCTCTCAACAAAACGCTTATACTACCAGTGTTATTATATGGTGCTGAATCATGGGCACTTACACAAGCAGATGAAGCTCTATTGTCTAACCAGCATTTAACAACGAATTTCGACACCGATTTGATCATGAGCTGTATGTAATTATTCGCTGGCATTGACATAGTAAAATGCATTAAATTCAGCGTTCGCGTTGGTTAGGACATGGATGAAAATACTGCAGCAAAAAAAGTGTTCGAAAATGATCCGGAGGGAACTCGTAAAAGAGTAAGTCTAAAACCAAATAGTAGACCAAAGAGTAGAAAAGACCAAATAGTAGAAAATCTATACTAGCTTAGCTACGAAATTGAAGATCGAAGCGCATGAAATTCTAAAATATGCTTGGCCTTTGACCTAAACAGGTTGTAAGGCAATTTCGACAATTTTTCGCACCGTTTCGAAACCACGAACACACCGGAGGTCAAACACTAGGTTTATCGGGCTAGTCGGCGCAAAAGAAGGCAAATGTAGGTTTGTCAGAAGATAAAGTTATAAAAGGAAAACATTCAATTTACGAATATTATACCAATTAATTGAGTCGGTTTAATGAGAAATTAAGAAGAAACGACCACATTTGGACAAGAAAAAACTTTTTTCCACATGATAAGTACAAGGATGTACTTATGTTCAGTTTTCATGGCAAAAAACTATGAATCGGGTTACAACTTGCTTCTTCATCAGCCATGGTTATATGACACAATTGTAATATTGTCATGTTAAAACTACTCCTTTTCATCTAAAGGCGTTGGCCAATTATTGTTGCAGTGTATTCAGACATCTGTAATGCCTTGTTCAAAATGGTCACATTAAATCAAACGTAATTAGGCTCTTGTAGCTCAAATATAAGTATATTCTAAAATTATTAGAAGACATTTATTAAGGGAAAACTATGACTCTTTCTATTTAATTGGCTGCTTATATCATAATTTCTGTTGTTCGTTCTTATATTGTTGCAAATATATTGCAATTGCCAATTTAAATTGTTCTTTTATAAGGCTCAAAAAATATGGGCATCAACCATCATTATAAGTTCAATTCAGCAACATCTGTTGCTCAAATGTTGTTGACCTTTTTTTGCTCTCGAACTACGATTGTAATTTTGATGGAAAAATTAAATTTAGTTCATGTTTGTCTTTCTATTGACAACTCTGTGAAAGAGGATTTGAAGTTGTGAGTAAAATGATAAAATTTGTTCTCAAAGGGTTTCCTAAAATGTGGTACACATAGGTATATGGAGTGAAGATGCCACCCTCCTGGCTTACCTTTTTCAACCTAACCTAGGTAATGGATTCTAAACTGTGGTGGAAGCTCAACACATAATCTAGATTATGCAAATCATCGATTGAACTCTACTTATGTAGATGAGCCTTAGGTAATATCTGAGGCCTTACTTCTACTTATATTGCCTTGATCTTTGAGGTAGTTTTAAACCTATGCCAATGTGGCCTGCACTCTGCAAGGCTAATAAGAACCACGCAATTTAAAAAACTTTTTGCTACGATAAACTACCGCTTGAATTAATGGCTTAACATATTGCCTTCTTTTTAAACGGACCAAATGGCTAAGATAACACGGAATATACAAACGTATAATGTCTGCACGATATATTTTAATGAAATGGAAAGACTGTAGAACACAAAAAGTATGCCAAGATTACTCATGTCATCCAAAGAATTGTGATCCTAGTGTTAGTCATCTTCTGTATGACAGAGAAGGGCAAACACAGAGATGTTTAATAGACTCCACTAACTAATTACTTACAACCTCTTTGGGTCAAAGGCCGAGCACATTTTAGAATTCCATGCGCCTTTACCTTGTGCGCATATTCTCCAATTTCGTAGGCCAAGCTTTGAAAAATTTTCTTCTACTTGGTCTTCCCATCGAAGTTTTGGACGCCCTTTTCTACGAGTTCCCTCAGAATCATTATCGAACATTTTTCTTGCCGGAGAACTTTCATCCATTCGCACAACATGTCCTAACCAACGCAGCTGCGTTCACAGCTTCTGCAAAAGTCACTTGTCGCCATCTTCAGCCTAACCGCTTGCCTTTTAATCAGTCAGTGTCGTTCCATGACGGATACATTATTGTATAGACGTCCATTTATTATTTCCTGAATTACATGTTCTAGTTCGTCGTTCTGGAAATTTCAAGTGGATTTGACAAAACCTGTATCACTATAGTTATTTTCGGATAGGCAAAAAATCTATGTATTCCCTGATGTCAAATTTGCCATTAAATTTCCGAACTCAACATCAGTTCGAGATGGCCACAAGTATCTCAACGAGATGACTCAGCAGCTCATTGTACATTATAGATAAGTATCCACAGTGACATACCAAGGAACTGTAAAGCATACGAGTTTCCAAGACTAGATAATTACAACCTTACAAATTTCAGATGAACTAAAATCTGGAGGTATTAGAAAGCTCCTTCTTTCAACAATAGATATATTCTTACTTTTGTCTGTTATGGCAACATACTATATGATGGAAAGGCACGCGGTTATGCTAAAGGTTGATACTATTGACTTTTACGGAAGCTGTGGTGACGAAAATGGGGAGAAGTCTTTCAAGTACCTTCTCCAACGTTCAGAAGGAGATCTGATAAAAGCTAATTTAAGAGTCAGTGGCATACCTTTCACTAGCTTCCTTGGTTACACAATTGACTTTATAGTCAAAGTCAGTCCTGCTTACATTAACATTTGGTATATAGGCGGTTTAAGAGTTTGCTACTTTTTCAGCAAGAGTCAATTATAAGTTGATTCCTAGCCAAATTTAAACAAACTGCGACTTCCTCGGGTTTTGGAAAGAAAATTGAAAAAAGTGAGCATTATATTTTTGCGGAACAAGCACGGAAAGTGACAAATGTTGGGATGTCTACATTCAAAACAAATGCCAAAGTTCAAATATTTAAGAGAAGCTCAGTTAATTCAATTTTAAATAATCACTTGGGTATGATAAAGCTTTTTACAAGATGGATATATAATTAACCACTTCTACTGTTATCCTTGACTCCCAGTAGAACATAGGGCCTCAACCATCCTTTTATTTTGAACTCTTGCGAGATTTTAGGCAAACGTCGGTCCAAGAATAGTTTGCTGCTTGCAACTCCGCATATCCACATTTTAGCAGATGCACCAACACGACGGCCGCTTACCTGTGGATTCCAACGAAGCGCTTGTCGAGCAATATTGGTATTTAGCCTTCGAAGCGTGGCGTGTATCCACCGCCATTTCCGTTGACATACCTCTACAGAAGTAGGGATTTGGTTTGTCGAGTTTAGTAGATCTTCATTTCTTATGCGATTCGGCCACCATATATTAAGAATTTGCCGCAAGCATTTATATGAAAAGGTTTGTAGGCGTTTATCGATGTACATTTGTGTAATACAAGATGGACTTGACATTCGAGTTGTATATTCATAACTTAGTTGTTATTGATATTTGCCGAGATTTCCAAATAGTTCGACCTATTTGAATGCCGAGTGTAGATTTTGCCTAATACATATGCGATTCAATATCCTCGTCGACGCCACCTTTTGTAGATACCAAACTACTAAGATAATTAAAGGTACCTATACATCCAATAACCTCGTTATCCACATTAATGTGTGTCGACGAATAATCTTTGTCTTGGAAATATTGATTTCCAGCCCAGCTGCCCGAGATTCAACAGTGAGCGTTAGTGTTTTCTTGAAGGTGACCTGAGCTTTAGCTTAGAAGACATACGTCATCAGCGTATTCCAGTCCTCGAGTTGTTTAAAGGGTGTCTATTGGATAGCGTGTCTATTATTAAAAGCCGCATTATGTTGTCGATGACGAGGATAAAAAGTATAGGTGACAAGATACATCCTTGTCTTACTCCAGTAGCAACTTCGAACGGATTTGACAATTAACCTTTGTGTAGAACCCGACATTTAAAATCCACGCACATTGCCCGAATCAAGTTCAGAATTTTCGTTGGTATGTTAAGATTTTCTAAAATTTTCCATAGATAGCTCTTATTGACACTGTCGAAGGCCTTCATAAAGACGATAAACAATTAACCACAAACGCAACTTTTTGAAATTTTCGAAAAAATGTTTGGAGTTGTTCAACTTCAATATGGATGAGATTTTGAACCGTTTCGTAGCAGTGAATGGAATGTGGATACACCACAATACACCAGAGACCAAATCAGCGCCAAAGAAGGTAAAGTTGGGTTTTGTAAGTCAATGTTGTAATGGCGACCGTTTTTTGGGATGCACGAGATAATAAATGCGGATTGACCATCTTTAAAAATGGGGAAACAGTTAGTGTCAGAATATGAGAATAAACTATCGCATTTGACCAAAAAGCATGATTGTCCACCTGAAAATGATGCACACATGTTCACTTTCTACGTCAAAAATCCATAAATTGGGCTACGCTTCATCAATTGACGTATTTCTCTGATTTAGCCCTGAGTGACTATTTCTTCTTTCAAAACATAAAGAAATGTCTCGGTGGGAAGAGATTTGATTCCAACTACGAAATCATCTTACAAACAAATGCCTATTTTGATGACTCGGACTAATCATATTTTTAAAAGGCATAAGAAATGTTGGAAAGACTAGGAAGGTATAAAGAACTCAAAGGAGAATATGTATGAATATGAGAAATGAATTAACTTCTTGAAGTCACGGACTTATTGATGAATAGGCACAAAAATTATATAGAACAATTAAGAAAAGCTATAACAGGACAAGCCCGACTATATTATACCCTTCACTGCTAAGGTCAAATATGGACCAACAATTTAACAAGTTTTAATTATGTCTTAGAGACATAGATACATATACTATGTGTATTTTTTTTAAATTTCGAGATTTATATTATTTCCGGCTAAGGGCCTGTTATATGAGCAAGGGTCAAATTTTAGTTATTGGTTTATATATACAAAATATTTATCAGCGCAAGTTGTGGTAATCATTTAGAGTTATAAACGTTTTAGTGCTTTTATTTATGTGTACATGAACGTCTTTTGAGAATGTGTCTTGTATGGGAGGTATGGTCAAATATGGGCCGATTCCTACAAAAAAAGGTACACTGATTAAGGTAAACCGCCGTGGTATAGCAGGTTAGTCATCCGCCTACTCACCTGAAAAAAATAAATTTTCAAAAAAAGCGGCGGTTCACCTCATAACTCAGCTAGCCACTGGTTATTGAGTATTTAGGCTATGTAAAACTTCTTTAACTAATGAATTTGTCGTTCGGAGCCGTCGGTAAAACGTAGGTCCCTTTCAATGAGTCTAAAAATAGAATCGGATGCAGCTCATTCTTCTTGTTCCAATTGGAATGTTGTCGGGGAATTATATATATATATATAGATTAAGGTAATAGTAAGCAATATTTGTGCTGAATATTATTAAAATACAAGTAAATTTGTGGCTGTAAAGGACCAAAAACTCTATTCCGGGAAGGTATCCCTATGGGAGGTACCCGAAATAGTAATCCGATTTTGCTATAGGCATCGTCCTTGGACCAAAATATGAGCCTGTGTCAAATTTCATCAATTTATCTTTAAAGCTACGACCTGCACACTCATAACAAGCTTACATGGATAAAAGGCCAGCAAGCAATATTTGTGCTGAATATTATTAAAATACAAGTAAGTTTGTGGCTGTAAAGGAACAAAAACTCTATTCCGGGAAGGTATCCCTATGGGAGGTACCCGAAATAATAATCCGATTTTGCTATAGGCATCGTCCTTGGACCAAAATATGAGCCTGTGTCAAATTTCATCAAATTATCTTTAAAGCTACGACCTGCACACTCATAACAAGCTTACATGGATAAAAGGCCAGCCAGCCGGACTGACATCGTTAAAACAACTCAGGGAGTGATTCTAAGTCGATTTGTATACTGGGTCTCAGACCAATATTTCTATGCGTTACAAACATCAGCACAAACCCAATATATCCTTTCCACCTATGGTGGTGAGGGTATAATAACATTAGGGAAGATTTCTCAGAAACACCTCGTTAAGGAATACCATGTAAAATGAAGACCATTGCCAATGTGACGATACAGTGATATCTACTTATTAGACGAACTATTGATAGTCGTCATTCAAAAGTCGTTTGTTCCCTCGAAAATATAACAACGACAACTGTAATAGATGATGTTGAGGACTGACAATTCAAAATATGGTCATGGACATGGATGTTCTTGCAAATGATGCGTTTTCCTCGAAAATTTCCTTCACCTCTTGTCTACTGCTGGCTCTTCTTGTGCATGTTACATTTTATTGGTTGTGTAAAACAAAGGAACAGATTGAACTGAACTGAAAAAAAAACGAAATGCAGTGGATGTTGCTGCCACTTCACCACTGCTGTTGTTGCTGCTGCTGCTTAAGTTGTAGTTCACAAAATTCTCGTTTATTTTTAGTAATATTTCCGTATCACTTCGCAATATTTTCACTGCTGGTCCATGTTAAGTTTTCCTTGTGTTGTTATCTGTTGTAGTTGTTGCTGCTGTTTTTGTAATGTTCTAGTAACATTTGTTTTAAATTACAGCCAGTATCTAAAACAAATTGTAACTATGCGAATAATTGCAAAAGTACATTTTACTACAATGAATTGAAATGAAAAGAGCCCAGCAGTTCTAAATGGAGGGAAAGGTTTCAAAATAAGTAATATTACAGAAACTTTAAGATATACTTAACGTCGGTGTTCGGACACTAAGTCTCCAAAACGACTACCCCATATTGAAATTATATCAGATTTCATTAGTTTTAAAGTAGGTCCTTTAATTTGTAACTGGTGGGAATATTAAGAATAATCAACCAACCAATTGCAACAAACAATCATCAAACTGACGTAAGTATTACAACATGGGACAATAAACAAACTACAGCAGCAACATGAACAACAAAAAAAAAAAGCAACAACAGCAGCATCAACATCCACAGTAATCAACAACATGAAAATTTGATTCATTAAGTTTGTTAGTATGTATAGACATGTCAGAAGCGTTGACGTCTGATGGGGACAGGGTTCGGAAGTTTATTTAAGAATCGGGCAGGGTCAATAAGTTTGTGTCTTTATGAATAAACTGTAGGTTTTTCTACAAAAAGTTAACTTAACTTTCAATAAAGACTCCATTGAGTGCTATATACAGGATGTCCGGTAGCAGATTTATATTTTCAAACTTAAATAAAAAATGTAATAATTGACACAAAGTTTCATTGAAGGCATTTAACAATAGAATGGAAAATCTGATTTTATTTTTTAAAGAGTATGTCTTCCAGATGTTTAACAACCATCTTATGATCTGTAATAGGGGCAACTCCTCCACTTTTAGGACAAAAAAATGGACAAACGCTAAAGACAATCTTGTTGAGAACTGGAAGGTATCAAGTCAGTGTTTCTTCTCGAATCTTTACGTTAAATTTTATGAAAGTCAAGCCGACCCCTGTAGGAAATCCCGTAAAACAAATTGGGAGCCCTTTAGGAGTCTATAGGACACCGGGAGGAAAAAGACACTGTGGTGTCAAAGCACACGGAAAGTTATATGACTAGCTACGAACATATCTGTACCTTAACCTTACCGGGCAAATGTATACAGACTAATTGGTGGACAAGGGATCTTAAAAACCTAAGGACAATCGTTAGAAGTCTTTTTAATAAAGCCAAACTTACTCGCAGGAAGGAGGATTGGTCTAATTACACACTGATACATTTTGAGGAAAAAGAAATACACTTTTAAGGAAACCTATATCAAACGATAGGCCTTATTGAGTGTATCAGTTTGTCATTTTTAGAAATTTCGATATACCCTCAAAATCGAAAGTTATCGATAAAAAACGATTTTTTGGTCTTCTCGAATAGGCCTAGCTAAGTCATTTGTTTATCGATTTGAAATTTTAACACGGTTTGAGACAGACAAGACATCAGGCTTTCTTCTTGTTAAAAAAGATTTTTTATTTCATCAAATGATCACAAAAATATTTTCAAACAAATTTAAATTTTTATTTTTTTTTTTTCGATTTTTTCACATTGGACGCCGTTTTCCGCAGTATTTTGTTAGGAATGCCAAACTTTTTTATATTTACTTGAAAAGTGCATTAAATATTTTGTGAACCTAGATTATTTAAATTTAAATTAACAGCGAATTAAAAAAAATATAAGCTTTTTTGTAAAAGGGCCAGTTTAATTAACATATTATACACGTATAAGTACTTATATTTATACGCACTTATGAATGAAGTTAAAAAAGGATAGAAACAAATAGGCAGAAAAAATGTTCTAAATGTTCCATTGGTGCAACCCAGTAAAATTATTTTGCCACCGCTTCATCTTAAGTTGGGATACATGAAGCAGTTCGTAAAACGTCTGGATAGAGAAAGCGACGCATTTTTACATTTAAAATCAATGTTTCCAAAATTAAGTGAAGAAAAAATTAAGGAAGGTACTTTCAAATATTGCAGAGAGAGAGTATTTCAAATGACAATTATATACGTTATCTTTTCGCAAATAGGTATTTTTTTTGGACCGCAAATTCGAAAAATCACGCGGGATGAGAACTTTGCGAGCAAATTAAATGCTGTAGAAAATAGGGCGTGGGAAGGTTTTATTTCACTATGTAAGAATTTCTTGGGGAACCATAGAAGTGAAGATTATATTCAGGTAGTAAATGAATTCCTTGAATCTTATGCTGAAATGGAGTGCCGGATGTCAATAAAAATTCATTTCCTGCACGCCCATTTGGATTTCTCAGTGATGAGCAAGGTGAAAGATTCCACCAAGAAATTTTAACTATTGAAAAACGCTACCAGGGGAAAAGCCCAATAAAAATGCTAGCAAATTACTGCTGGTCACTCAAACGTGAAACGAGTGACAGTGTATATAACCGTAAAAGACAAAAGAAGCATTTTTAGTTAACTTTTTAAGTCACTTTTTTCGAAATTCAAGGAGTGCCGGCCAGAAAAATGTGCAATTTTTCGGTTTTTGCAAATTTTGACCTATAAGCTTAACATTTTGACAAAATCTGAATGTTAATTTGTAATTTAGACCCAATTTGCTTTCCATCAACAAATATCATAAAATCAAATAGATGTCTTCAAGGACCCAAAATTTCTATGAAAATTTCCGATAACTCAAAAAATCCTTAGCCGATTTATACGCTACTTACGTAGATAGAAAGCTAATTGAGTCTACATTATGAATTAATATTTACACTTTGTTAAAATGTTTACTAAAAAAGTTAAATTTTGCAAGAACTAAAAAAATTGGCCATATTTTTTCTTATAAACGCAATTTTCAACTTCATGGCCTGGGCGCCACGTGATAACGTAGTGCGATTTGGCTTAAATTTTGTTATTTGAAGTTTCTCACCGAATGCCATAATAATCCGACCGCCATTTCTCTACTTTCGAAAAAAGTTGAAAAAACACTCTAACGTAGTATTGTATAGAAAATTTTCTAATATACAAATAATACTGAATTCACCTTTTTTACTAAAATTGTTATATCTCTGTTAATATGTTTCCGATTTTAATTAAAGTACTCTTGTTTTACAAAATGGTAACCATGATTAGGTCTTCTGATAAATTTTACGAAAAAAAAGCTTCCGAAAAATAAAATTTTAACTTTAGCGGAAAATATTTTTGTGATAAATTGGTCATGTTAAAAAAAGGTCTTTACGAAGTGAAAGCCTATTTTGTTTTCTGTCGAAACACATTTTAAAATTTAAAATCGATGTAAAAATGACTCAGTTAAGCCTTCTTTTCTCCGCTAAGTCCAAAAAAATCGTTTTTTATCGATAACATTCGATTTTGAAAATCGAAAATTTTAAAAATGGTAAAATGATCTTCTAACCGAGTTCTACTGGTTGAGCTTGGTTTCGTTCCGAGTGTATTTTCACTGTATCAGAGTGTTATAGAATAAGTTTCAATAGGTATAAGAGTGATTTTAAAAAACCTAATAGGTCGACATGGTTAAACTATTTTGAGACCATCGATTCGGTGAATGAGCTATCATGATTTAGGAAGGTACTGTCCAAGGACCTAATGGTTCCTGGATTAATCCAAAAATCTGATGGTTCGTGGACTAAGTCTAGCCCCGAGATACTCGAACTTCTTTTCGACACTCACTTCCCTGGTAACCAGGTCCCAGATCTGATTACTCATGTTCCATCAATGGAGCGTTCGGATTCTATATCGAACAATTTTGATAGACGATATGCTGGCCGTGAGTACGTTCCTCAGACAGTTAGTTATATTGGAAGAGAAGCAAGCTAGAAAAGATGAAAAAGAGACTTAACGCTTATAGCTTCTGCAGGAACTCTGTAGGTAACAAATGGGGCTTAAGATTAATAGTTGTGCATTGGATATACACAACCATTGTAAGGTCTGTTTTAAAGTCTCATTCTTGGTTTCTCTTAACAAGGTTCAACTTTGTGCAAGTATTGGCATAACCGGTGCTCTTAAAAGCACACCTCAAGCAGCCCCAGACATAATGTTGTTACTGCATCCTCTGGATATTTTCATTAAGGGTATGACAACCAGAATTCTGGTAAGGCTGTATGAGTCGGGTATACTTAGATGTAGGCATGCGGGATACACCAGTATAATGAGGTTAACATGCTCCTTGGGCTTGGAGTCAGGCCTACCATGACTATTTAGTTAACTAGTTACTGTTTGACACATCACCAGAAGTCGTAATCCTTGATAGAACCGACTGCAAGGGGCAAACAGCGCTTTTTCAAGGCAGCTCGATCTTCACATATGGATCTAAGATGGATTGAGGTACTAGATCTGGCATTTTTCTGAGGGAACAAACATTAGGAAATCATTTAGACTTGCGAACGAGTGCAGTTTCTTTCAGGCAGAGATATTTGCCATATGGAAAGCTATAGAGCTCATCCCTGGAACTATAGCTGAAAATAGTGAGGAGACTATATACGGATATAGTATCACCTCCAAACTAGTTAAAAAATGTAAAATAGCTCTTTTTGATCTATCATTCTGCTATAGGATTAGATTTTTCCGGGTTCTGGGTCATTACGACATCGCTGGCAACGAAGCTGCAGGTGAAGTCGCTTGACAAGGCTCGAGCCAAGACTTGAGTTAAAAGGTGACAGACATTGCTCCGCCTATCTGTCACTTTTATTTAGGTATTAAGTCTTGGATCAGCAAGGACATCGTAAGACATCGAGAGCTCTATGGTCTAAACCGGACATTAATGGAACCAAAATTCTACTAAGACTGAGTAGAATAATCTAAAGAAGATGTATAGGTTTCTTAACGGTATTGTGCCTTAAATTCTATGTTAAATTGGTGGGATGGTAGCATTCCGGACCGTTGTAAACCCTCAATTTAAGGTAGCCCAATAAAGAACTCCATGTGAGTTTAGGGACTACTTCAGTATACAAAGCGTCTGAACGGTTTTTAGGAGAAATTTTCTCGAAGCAAATTCATGAAATCTCTGGCTGTGTGTGCAGTCGACCCATCTTGTTAAAACCACGTGTGTAAAGAGTACGATAGATGAACTCGCAGGTTTGTTAAAAAGAATTCCGTAATCATTCGTCGGGGATGTAATGAGATGCAGTTGTTGGGTGGCGTTTCCAGCTACCAGGTAAGAACTGTATTCAATTCCTACTCTAACCTATTCGTAGTACATCCTGGAAACATGAGCAACCTAGTTGAATATGCGGGCTAATATGAGAGGGAGTTATCTTAGAGCTATTCCAACGTATTTGGTCTAAGAGTCTAAGATAATTGTACTTGTAATTTGTAAAGTAGGAAAATGCAGCGTCTGTTCAACGTGTTAGTTGCAGCTGCAAGCGGGCGTCTGTCTCGGATCGAGCGGCTCGCTTTACAAACGTGACTCCTATCTTTGGACCCATCGCCCATCGACTTAGCACTTACGATGTTTTAAGCAGGGAAATAAACAACATTACAGAATATACTACTCATTCGGGAAATCCCCCTGCTACGGCAAGGATTTTGGAGGTGCGAAGATATCGGATTTTACAACCTACTATAGGCATGATGGAAAGTTTAAAGTTTGAGATACAGAACGTGCGCACGCTATACCAAACTGGCAAATTAGGTTAGCTAAGGTGTGAAGTTCTGGTTTATAAAATTGATTTGCTGGCGGTGCATGAAGCAAGATGGACACGGCAAGGGGAAGTTTGGAGCGACAATACTGTGTTTGATTAGCATAGTATTGGTGTGGCCTTTCTGTTGACTAAAAGAATAGCTAAAGCCATGTTAGCAGGGTATCCTATCAATTAGGGACTAACGGCAATAAAACTTAAGACTTAAGCTCGTAATTTGATTATAATCAATATCTACGGTCCTACTGAAATCCAATCTGAAAACGACAAAGTTGAATTTTACAATGTTGAGGCCCTATGCTCCACTGGGAGTCAAGGATACCAGAAGATGAATCACTCGTCAATAGTTTTCACTGTTGACATTCGTCGTCTGGCCTCCGGAATTTTCGAAAAATAAAAAATTGTCCATTTATCTCATACGTGGATAAGGCACACCAAGAAGTTGCAATGGTTTTTGATCTTTCAATCGAGGGTTGCGTGTTATTGGAGACCAGTAACGGTAGTTTCGCTTGTTGATGTGGCCGTTCAAGTGAATAAGCCTTTCCTTTTTTCAGTTCTTGAACGATTTGAACTTTAAAATATAGAACATCAATCACGATTTTCAACATATAGTGCTTTAACGTAACCGTTCAAGTGAAAATGAGCCTCGTCGCTTGTAAAAAATGGGATTTACAGTTTGAAAACACTCCAACATAGTTTTACAAAAATCTTTGCGTAAAACAAAGTCCTTTTTTTCAGTTCTTGAAAGATTTGAACTTTAAAAGCATGGAACTTCAGTCGCGGTTTTCGACATAAACTGCTTTCAACAAGTTCAATGTTTTTGGGAGTCCTTGATCGACTGGGCCCCGGCCTTGGGACATTCATTGCCGAACAGTTGCGCGAAATTTCTGCACCCACAAACGAATTAAATTTTCACACTGTCCATCACGCCGAATACCGAACTTAAAAAAAAATTGTCGACAAGCAATTACGTAAGAATCATTAGAATCATTGTTTACAAATAACGCAATGCTATTAAATATGCATACGAAATACCTCCTCCGTAACAAAAGTCATATCTCCTCCCCACCCCCTTCTTCTGTTATCCTTGACACCTAGTGGAGCATAGAGACTCAACCCCATCAGCGTTACGTAATTTATGAACAGCCCCTTACTCCTGAAAAATTGTTCCACATCACTTGACCACTACCATATCGTGACTGACAAATCCGTACAATAGATAATTCCAATGGTGCCACCCTCCCTCCGCACCGTTTATTACTTTTTTAGATAATATGTAGGTACTTAGTCCAACTTTTCTTCATTTTTGCATCTCTCCGAAAAATTTTGATTTGCCGATAACATCGAAAGAGGCATTTTTTGTAAGATGATTACGCCCTTAGAATCAAGTCTCATTCCTCCGGGCCATTTCTTCAAGTTTGAGGACAAGAAATAAGTATTTGATGCTAAATATGGCGGATAAGAGAGCAAATTAATGTACTTTTGCCATGGAAACTAAAGATGGATGCACCCTTTCACTTTCCATATGAGTTCTTGTTTTTCTTAATTATTTGTTGAAATGACCCAACAAGTTGATATACTATTCTCACATTGATTGTTTCCCCTATTGATGGTAGTTAATGTGGGATACAATCCTGTGCAACCCAAAAATGTTCGCTATAATTTTATAGGCTGACAACCTCGGCTTTAGCTTCTTAAGAGCCGATTCACACTGAGAGTTTGTATGTTTTTATTTTTTATAGAAATCACAAAATAAAAAAATTATTTTTTTTTGGTTGGCCACGAAAGGGTTACTAATTATCGTTTATGTGATCTTTGTTATTAACTAAATAGTTTTTAGAGAGCTTAGCATAGACATTTTTTTGAACCACAGCAACAGCTAAGATATTAGTAAAAAGAAATTTGCTTAAAAATTGATTTTGAACCCGGTAAAGCAAGGGTTAAACATTTCCAATTCTAGTAAAACTACATCCACTGATTCTACATTTTTGCTAAAATTATAAACAAATTTAAAATTATCAATTTTTTTCTGAAATTTCTCAAAAAACGCTATAATTCTAAAACCGTTTGAGCAATTAATACTTCAAAATAAAGCTTGTTAAGTCTTTATCTTTTTTATTTTACAAATCAATCAACAAAAAGTAGTTCAAATATCTTTAATCTGGTAAAACCCAAAAAGACCCGTTTTTCCCTTTGTAAACGCATTTTTCAACTTTAGGGCCTGGGCGCCTCGTGTAAACGTTGTCCGATTTGGCAAAAACTTTCAGGGTTAATGTTTCTGACCAAATGACACAATAATCCGACCGGAACTCCTCGAAATTAAAAAATTTTCATACAAAAAAAAAAAGAAGAAAAAAACAAACAAGTAAGAGTGTTATATTCGGCTGTGCCGAATCTTATATACCCACCATCAAGTTGTGTAAAATTCAGAAACAGGGTGCAGCTAATTCAAAATCTGGACCAAAACTGAAAAAATCGCTAAGCTAATTGGTATTGTTGGTAAAACCTTTGGACTAAATTCGGTTGCCGTAACTTTATAGTTCAACATTTAAAAATATTTAAGTGGTTTCCCCAGTATTTACTTTGATCAAAATTCGGTCTCATAACCGAGTATAGTTTTACATTAATAAGTTGTTAAATACTTTTCGTTGTGCTTAATATGTAGTTAGGCTAAACACGTTAATAGTAATACGGCAGGTTCATATATTTCGTAAGGAGTTCCTATATAAAGTCTGGGCTGAACATTGATTGATGCCTATCTAATTTCATAGGTGCAATCTTAATATAATGAATGTGCCTCCAAATCTTTTTGATTGTAGATATAAAAAGGGGATTTTATATATATAAGAATTATAGCCAATTGTAACAAAATTTTACACATTGGCTGATATATATATAGAGCTTATTCTTGCAAAATTTAGTGGCCATAGCTATCATAGTTTCTAATTTAATAGCTTTTAACTGGCCTTTGCTAAAATTTTTGGTTTCCGTGAGTGTTTTTTATATGAAAGCTAAAGTCATATATGGACTGATTCCTATAAAATTTGATAAACTGATCAAAAATTGCATAAAACTTCCCTATTTTAAATTTAATCGTCATAGCTATTACAATTGTATTCAATTTATGAGCATTAATGTGTTTCCCGGGGCGGGGTTATATGGGAGCTCTAACTAAATTTGAACTGATTTTGTCCATTTTCAAGATATCCAAAATACTTTTGTAAAATTTTGTCTCTCTAGCTCTTTTCGTTAAGGCGCTATCGTGCTTTTATCTGACGGACAGACGGACATAAACAACCTTTTCTTTAGTATTTTTGTGTTTCCATAAGTTTTTTATATGGGAGCTATGGTGAAATGGTGGCCGATTGTGACAAATTTTTGCACACTGGCTGACATTGACATAAGACTTCCTTGTGCTTAATTTAGTCTTACTAGCTTTTGTAGTTAAGGAGCTATCATGATTTTATCTGACGGACAGACGGACATAAATCCCCTTTTCTTTTTGAATTTTTGTGTTTTCGTAAGTTTTTTATATGGGAGCTAGGTCAAATGGTGACCGATTGCGACAAATTGACATAAGACTTTGCTAAATTTAGTGGTTATATCTGTTATACTTTTAGATTTATTGGCATTTAAGTGTATTTTTGGTGAAATTTAGGCTGTTTTCGTAAATTTTTTGTATGGGAGCTATGGCTAAATGTGAACCGATTACATGCTCTCTAGGGCTAATGTAAAACTTCTATATACCAAATTTTATCATCATAGCTGCTAAATATAATTTGTCATTTATTAACAAATAAGCGATTAGCCTAGACGAGGTTGTACGGGAGCTATGGTCAAATGTGAACCGATTTTGCCCAATTTCAATACCAAAATTTTCTCAGAGATGAAGAATATTTGTACTAAGTTTCAGTGGGCTAGCTCCTTCCGTTAGGCGTTATCGTGATTTCAACAGACAGACGGACATCGCTCAATCGTCTTAGAATTTCATAAGGATTCAGAATATATATCGTTTTTGGTTTTTGAGCCAATATTAAGGAAATTACAAACGGAATGACAATCTCAATATACCTCCCATTCTTTTTGATGGTGGGTATAAAAACAGCCTAATGTTGAAGTTACGTTGAAGTTATTTCCCAAATCCCCCTATGTACGCCACTGCTTTTTTCTAATACATACTTGAATATCAATTGAATGTTGTTGTTAGTTTGATTTGTATTTGATTTTGATCCTCTCCCATTATTGTGGTTATTGTCGTTGCTCTTGTTAGAGCTGTCATTTATGGGCCATCGGTACTAACAACAATCATTCGTAACCAGTTGATGATACTAAACCAAACATCCATCCAGTCAAATTATACCCTTATAGGAATTTTCACAATAAAAGCAAAAAGAATTAAATAACGACGACGACCAACAAAAAACAATGGCAAATAAAAAGTATATAGTTCGTTACGCTAACACGGTCCAAACTTCAAAACTAAAGACGACGAAGATACTCGAACTGGCTGACATCAAATTGTTCTATTCTATTGTTTTGTTACGATTAGACTGTTGCTAATGCTGATGTTGCTGCTGCTTCTCCTGTTGTTGCTGTTGATGTTGCTGCAGTCGTAGTGTTATTAGTTGTCTATCGTGTGAACAACTCACAATTGCATTCATTTCTTTATATTGTGGCAGTTGTCAATTTGTTCTTGTACTCGTACTCTTCTCTGTGCCTTGTTTCATCGCATTTTGTTGCAGTTGTTGTTAAGTTTGTTTGTTTGTTAAGCTTTTGCTAAAATGTTTGATACTTCATGAACTTGAAGCTGGTGGTGGTGGTGGTTCGTTTTAAACTTGAATATTGTTGGATATACAACATTATACAGATTGCCAATGATCCTCCACTAAAGCAACAACAACAATTTCAAACAACTGGCAAAATATGCCCATAAGTACTTGGGCACCAAAAGTTTTTTGACCCTTGGGAGTAGTTTGAGCACGTACACCAGAACACAACAACAACAACAACAATAACATTAACAAACTTTGATATGTACAAGTACCACGAATAGGAACCACTATGGTAATAATATTCTGCGTAAAACAACTGGACTGGTTCCCTTTGTTTGGATATTTTTTTTTGTTGATCTTGAAAAAAAGCTGTTAGAATTTTTTATTAACTATCCGGTCTTTTACGTTTCCGGGAATTAAAAGTATTTTAAAGGTTTACTTAAATCAGGGATGTTTTTTCTAACATATACTTCTGAAGCTTTATAAGTGAATAATTATGTATGTATGTATTAGATGATTTTTTTTAATTTTGGTAATCTAAAATCGTATAATTTCCCAGCAAAACTTTTCATTACCAAATAATGAGTTAAACAGCTAAACTATTGAACACGAACTACTTACTCATTCACTGTTTAAGTCATTACATGAACATGGGGATGTCATTGGAGGCAAGTACTTACCAATGGCAGAAAAGTAATGACTTGGGTAAGCAATTGAAAAACAACAACAAAAACTTTTTTGTTGTTGTATTTAAAAAATATATTTTGAAACGAAATATAAAATTTTTTTTTCATGACCCCATGGGTGTTCGAACCCAGACCCTCCGACTGCTAGGCAGAGACTCTTCCACTGAGCTACATCATATGTTGAAAGAATAGCAGCTTATAATTAATATAAACAATTTGTATTTATAGATCCAAAATCATGTGGCAATAACTTTGTTTTTCCCTGCTTTTTTTGCTTTGTTGTGATTTTTGAAAAAAAAAAAATGTTTATACGATTTTTTGTAAATGTTTAATGCATTTAATAAACAATAAAGAAGTTTTTTTTTTTCAATTATTTTAAAACTTAAACAATTTAAATCTTCTTTTTTGTATAAGTTTTTACATAAGATTGACTCTTACTTACTTAAATGGCCTATAGTTACAACCTGTTAAGGTCAAAGTCCGAGAATATTTTAGAATTACATGGACTTCGATCTTGTGCGAATATTCTCCAATTTTATAGGCCAAGCTTTGAAAAATGTCTTTCTATCGAAGTTTCGGACATCCTCCTCTAAGGTAGCATTTTTTTTCAAAAGAGGGTAACTAGCCCGTAATCCTAACCCATTTTTATCGATCTTATGGGAAAACTCTCGGTACATTTTAGCTCACTATATTAATGGGTGTCAAACTAGCTCCCCGGGTGATACCACGAGGAGGTCAGTGTTCACAGTTGAGATGAAGGATGACCCAGATAATTTGGTCTTACCAAGTAAAGACCAATTAGAATCGTGTTTGGTATCCAACATGATGGTATTATCTCATGATGGTATTTTTTCATTACCGTGAGTTAGTTTTCCAATTTTTTTTTTACAGAAGGTAATATTTAAGTTCTTAAAATTCAAAAATCATTTAAAAAGACTCTTTTAATAAAAAAAAAACTAAAAAAAATTGTTGCCCTTGGTGGGATTTGAACCGGGGCCATTCAGTTTAAATTACCATCTTAATTACAAATAAGTACTTCTGTAATAACTTATTATTTATTCGGAGGGTATGTTGTAGTCATTACAAGGTAACCAGTTATCAGAGTACTTGTCGTTACCAAAGTTTTGTTGGGTTCTAATGATTTAAATTAAAATATTATACGGTCTTTAGAAACTATGTAAACTATCGGATCTTCCACTCTAATGGCTGTCGGACGATGTCGCTTTCTTAAGGTATGACCTATTCATCACCATTTACGTTCATTTATTTATTGAATTATTGGTTTCTGTTTCGTTGCTCTCTGCTTTTGACAGCCCGATACAAACGAAGGTTTTTAAAGCAATATCTGAGCTTGTCATCCCTACGAAGTTAATAAGGCTATTAGGTGACTGCCGCCTTTTCAGGTATCGAAAAGGAATAAATATAATAACAAGTAAGAGTGTTATATTCGGCTATACCGAATCTTGTATACCCACCACGAGATTGCAGCTAATTCAAAATGTTGACCAAATGTGGTATTGTTGGTAATATATTTGGACTAACTTAAAAGTATCGAAGTGGTTTCCCAAGTATTTACCTTGGACAAACTGCTGTTCCATAACCGAATATAGTTTTACATTAGTTTCGTTGTGCCATAAACATGTTGATAGCAACACGGCAAGTTTATATATTTTGTTAAGGGTTCCTAATGTATAAAGTCTGGACCTAACATTGATTGATAGCTATCTAATTTCGTAGATGCAACCTTAATATACTGAATGTACCTCCAAATCTTTTTGATTGTAGATATAAAAAGGGGATGTTATACATATAAGAACTATAGCCAAATGTTGACCTATTATAACAAAATTTGATATACTGGCTGGTATTAATATAAAGTTTATTTGTGCAAAATTTAGTGCCCATACCTGACATAGTTTATAATTTAATAGCTTTTAACTGGCGTTTGTGGCATTTTAGTGGTTACCGGGAGTGGTTTTTATATGAAAGCTATAGTCAAAAATGGACCGATTCCTATAAAATTTAACATACTGACTGAAAGTTGCATAAAACTTCTCTGTATTAAATTTATTAGTCATAGATTTTACAATTTTATTAAATTTATCAGCATAACTATGATTCCCGGGGCAGGGTTATATGGGAGCTCTAACTAAATGTGAACCGATTTTATCCATTTTCAGCACACAATTTTTACAACATATCGAAAATACTTTTGCTAAATTTTATCTCTCTAGCTTTTGTAGTTAAGGAACTACAGCGCTTTTCTCTGACGGAAAGACGGACATAAACCGACTTTTCTTTTTGTATTTTTTTGTTTCCGTAAGTTTTTTATATGGGAGCTATGGTTAAATAGTAACCGATTGTAACAAAATTTTGCACACTAGCTGGCATTCATATAAGACTTTCTTTTGTAAAATTTTGTTGCTGTAGCCCTTTTCCTTAAGGCGCTATCGCGCTTATATCTGTCGGACAGACGGACATAAACCCCCTTTTCTTTTTGTATTTTTGTGTTTCCGTAAGTTTTTTATATGCGAGCTATGGTTAAATTTTGACCGATTGTAACAAAATTTTGCACACTGGTTGGCATTGACATAAGACCTCCTCGTGCTAAATTTAGTGATTATATCTGTTATAGTTTTAGATTTATTGGCATTTAAGTGTATTTTAGATAAAATTTTGGATGTTTCCGTAAGTTTTTTGTATGGGAGCTATGACTAAATGTGAACCGATTTTGATAAAATTTTATATGCTGCCTAGGGCTTACGCAAAACTTCTTTATTTTATCATTATAGCTAATATAGTTTGTTATTTATTAGCATATAAGCGATTAGCGTGGGCGAGGTTATACGGGAGCTATGGTCAAATGTGAACCGATTTTGCCCAATTTCAATACCAAAATTTTCTCAGAGATGAAGAATGTTTTTATTAAGTTTCAGTGAGCTAGCTCCTTTCGTTTAGGCGTTATCGTGATTTCAACAGACAGACAGACGGACATCGCTCAATCGTCTTAGAATTTCATAAGGATTCAGAATATATATCGTTTTTGAGCCAATATCAAGGAAATTACAAACGGAATGACAATCTCAATATACCCCCCCATTCTTTTTGATGGTGGGTATAAAAATGGGCCTAGTTGTCAATAAATCAAAAACAAAACTGATGGTTTCTACAAACAGACAGTCCACAAGAATTGGAAAAGAATTTGTTTACCTTGGTACCGCCGTAAACATAAATAACAATATAGGTTTCAAAATCAAACGTAGAACTTGCCAAGAGATGCTATTATAGCCTAAGCAGGTAGCTAAGAATTAAAGCTGAATCCGTACCCTTACTATATGGTACTGAATCAGAGCAGTTGCACAGGCTGATGAAGCTTTTCTTAAAGTTTTTGAGAGGAAGATTCCACGAAAAATCTTTGGAACAGTTTATGTCAACAATGAATATCGACATCGAATGAATCATAAGCTGTATGAGTTACACGCTGACATCGACATAGTAAAACACATTTAACCCCTTGACGTATTTCCACGAGTCTGACTCGTGGTACAAATTCTGTGCCTAAATGAATGTCACGAGTCTGACTCGTGGTACAATTTCTATGCCTAACATGATTATCACGAGTCTGACTCGTTTTGCGACTGTTCATAAGCATCAAAACTGGTTTGTTTCGTGCAAGTTGTATGCGAACAGTTGGAAGCGAACTTAGGTGCGCTAATTGATACGTCAAGGGGTTAACAATAGCGGCTTCGTTAGCTAGGACATGTTGTGCGAATGAACGAAAATACTCCAGCAAGAAGAGTGTTCAAAAAGTCTGCGTCAAATTTCATCAAATTATCTTTAGAATCTCTAAAGCTCTAAAGTTATAATTGCTCAGACATAAGGGGGACCGTTTGGTTAGTGGGTTACTAGCTCGACGTTCTAGCCCATATTTTAATAGTTCTTATGGAAGAACTCGTGACACATGCTAGATCACTACATTAACGGGTGTTAACGTAGTTCCCCGGGTGATACCACTAGGAGGTCTTGTCCACAGTTGGGATAAAGGATTACTAAGAGAAGTCTTGGCTAAGCAAGTTAAGACCAATCAGAACCGTAGCATGGTATCCAATATCCCCTACATCACCCTAGTAGTAGTGGGACAATGGCTATTGAAATTCGTCAAAATTATCCCCTTCCCTGAAAATTATCCCCTTCACATATATCAGTATATTTTATATCATATATCAGTATATTTATATCAGTATATTTTTATGAAATTTTAAACAAATTCTGATTATGTACACAGAAATCACTGTTCCAAATTTCGATGAAATCGCTCTATATTTGACCATAGAGACAAAAATCACTCGATAATCCGAAGATAATGACAATTTTGAGTTTATTTGTTGCATACTCAATTTTTGTAATCCAATTGCAAAATTTTGAGATAATCGGTTCACATATAAGTCTAGTAAAATGTCTTGAGAAAATGTTTGTGTGATGACAAAACTTAGTAAATATTTGCTTTATACACGAAAAAGGAACATTAATTTGACCTCAGTAGTGTCAGTTATAAAAAAAAAATCTATAAAAATTTTTTTATAAAACTACAAAAAACTCTATAGAAAAAATTCCTGATTTGCTAAAGAAAAAATTCTATAGAAAAAAATTCAATAAAAAAAATTCTATAGAAAAATTTCTATAGAATAAATTTCTATAGAAAAATTTCTATAGGAAAATTACTTATAGAAAAAATTTCTATAAAAATTTTTTATAGAAAAAATTTCTACACAAGTTTTTGAAACAAAAAAAAAAAAAAAAAAAATAGAAAAAAATTCAATAAAATTTTTTATGGAAAAATTTTCTATAGAAAAATTGTGGATGGTAAAATTTCTATGGAAAAGTTTTTTATAGAAAAATTTCTATAGAAAAATTTTATATAAAAAATTTCTACATTAAAATTGTCTATTAAAAAATTTCTATGGAAAAATTTTCTCCATAGAAAAATTTGTGTATAAAAATGTTTCTATTGAAAAATGTCTGTAGAAAAGTTTCCTACAGAAAAATTTCTATAGAAACATTTTCTATAGAATTTTCTAAAGAATAAATTTATATTTAAAAAGTTTTTATAAATTTTCTATACAAATTTTTATAGAAAAAAATTCTATACAAAAATTGCTACAGAAAAATTTTCCACAGAAAAATTGCTAAAGAAAAATTTCTATAGAAAAATTTTCTAGAGAAAATTCGATAAAAAAAATTCTATAAAAAATTATCCATACAAAAATTTCTAAAAAAATTCCTATGAAAAAAAATTTTTATAGAAAAATTTCTATACAAACATTTTCTACAGAAAAATTTCAAGTTGATACTAAATTCAAAATTTGCATTAACGTAAAAGAATAAACAAAAAACTTGTCAAAAACAGAAATCTTTGTCTTCATTTCCAGTTGACAGTTGGTTAAAGTACAAAGTAAATGTAGATTAATAAAGGATAGGAATACAAAACATAAAGGAAAAAACTATGGTGGATAAGTTCGTCTAACTGAATCGATCATATGGTCATAAGTGAAATTGAAATGAGTGTTAATATAATTCCCGTTTTCAATTTCGCTTAAGAATTCAGTTAAATAGATGATCTTAACTACTGGCATCTAACAGTTGGTGACACAGTGTGCTGATGAAGTCCGTAGCGGGACAGAAAATGCAGCATTCCACACTGCTAAGTGTCATATAGTTTTTTCAGTATTACTAAAATTTATTCATCTAATTTAAAAATCATAAATTAAAAAAAAATAATTTATGACATGAACCTGAGCCCGAATCGAACCCACGACCATCAACATAAATTCTGGTTCAACTAAAATTAATTTCTTTCAGAAAAATTTATTATAAATAAATTTCTATAGAAAAACGCCTATAAAAAAAATTTGTATAGAATTCTTTTTTATAAAAAGTATTTCTATAGAAAAATTTTCTAAAGAAAAATTTTCTATAAAAAATATTGCTATATAAAAATGTTCCATAGAAAAATTTTCTATATAAAAATTTTATATAGAAAACTTGCTATGAAAAATTTTCTATACAAAAATTTCTAAAAAAAAAAAATTTTATAGAAAAGTTTCTATAGAAACAGAATTTTCTTAAGAATAAATTTATATTCAAAAAATGTTTGCAATTTTTTCTATAGACAATTTTTTATAGAAAATTTTTCTACAGAAAATTTTTCCATAGAAAAAAATTCGATGATAAAAGTTTCTATAAAAGATTTTAATGCGAAAAATTGCATTTTGTATAAAAAAATTTCTGTAGAAAAATTTCTGTTTCTACTTTTATAGAAAAAATTTCTAAAGAAAAATTTTCTATACAAAAATTGCTATAGAAAAATTTTCTACAGAAAAATTTCTCTAGAAAAATTTTCTATAGAAAAATTTTTATAAAAAAAATCTGGAAAGGGTATTATAAGTTTGTGCTGATGTATGTAACGCATAGAAATATTGGTCTTAGATAGTGAAGTGTCAAGGGTAAAGACCCAAATGGTAATTTGGGTATTTAAGTGTAAATACCCAGGTATTTGCTCAAGCACCTGGGTATTTACCCAAAATGTGGCTATAAATTGGAATAAAGAAAGAAATAAATAAATTAAAAGAATTTAATTTTTTGTCATGAATTAGATTTTTTTAATAACAAATGCAATATTTTTTAAATTTAATCACAGTCGCTGTCAGTATCCGATAAAACTCATTCCTAATAAAGTAGAAGATATATCGTCCTGAGTGCCTTTATTTTCAAACTGAATGGAGCGCGTGCTTTCTGCTGAAGGTGGTAAACTATTTAAAAAAGGTAGTTCCAGTTGCACGATATATATGTTATTTTACCTGCTCTTTGTGTCGTTCCTTTTTTGGAGTGAATGAAGCTGTGGGTGCTAAAGGAACGTTCAGTAGCAGGTGAAGTACAGGGAGCTGTTAAAATGCGAACAGCTTAATTGCGTTCTTCCACAAATTCCTTTCTATTAAGTTACTGGAGAAATTTCATCCAAACAGCACCAGAAATCATTTCTGACCTTGTAATTTACAAAATCTGACATTACATTTATGTTTAGCACCTGTGACATTGTTTTTATGTTCAAAATAAATTCGAAAATATTCACATTTCTGTTACTCTACGTAACAACGAGTATTTGTTATTGAAATGAGTATTTAGCCGAAATTAGATAAATACCCGGGTATGAAAATGGGTATAAATGGATAAATACCCAGCGATGGGTAAATACCCAGATCGAAACCCATCTCTAGTCTTAGACCAACTTTTAAGTATACCAGTAGACTTAGAATCTCTTCTGTATGCACGACCGTCCGTCTGGATGGCTGGCTGTTCGGTTGGACCCGAAATTCCAAAGATAATTTAATGAAATTTGGCGCAGACAATTCTTTTGGTAGTGGGACAATGGCTATTAAAATTCGTCAAAATTGGTCCATTATTTCGGTCACCTGCCATAGGTCTCGCTTCCCGGAATTGGTATTTTGACCACAAATATCGGTATATATTTATGAAATTTAAAACAAATACTGATTAACATTGCTCCCATACAAACTCTTCTATCAAAACTCACTAAATGAGACGAAAATCATTAAAACGTTCGTTAATCTGAAGATAATGTCAATTTTGAATTTATTTGTTGCATACGTAATTTTTGTATAAACTGTAATCCAATTGCAAAATTTAGAAATATTCGGTATCTAAGGTCAAAACCTTAGATACAGAACAGATATTTGACGCTACAATGGTGGTATTAAAGATAGTCGATTAATATTATAATATGAACATCCGAAAAAACTAACATCTTAACATTGTCAGTCGATTTTTGCATTTTTCAACGCTTTTAAATTGGTTTATCACATATAGTCCACTAGATTGGACTCTGGAGTGAAATGATAAAGCCATTCTATCTATTCTTACATATCGATTAAAATACTTGAGTTGTTTACGATTTCTTCTTCTTTCTTCTGTTATCCATGACTCCCAGTGGAGCATAGAGCCTCAACTATCCTTTTACATCGAACTGTATTGCGAGATGTTAGGTATATGTCATTCCATGAATAGTTTGCTGCTTGCAACTCCGCATCAATTGACCTTCACCACGTTCTCCAACTCGACGGCCGCTTCCCTGTGTATTCAAACGGA
Organism: Stomorhina lunata; assembly: GCA_933228675.1. Lineage (NCBI taxonomy): Eukaryota > Metazoa > Arthropoda > Insecta > Diptera > Rhiniidae > Stomorhina > Stomorhina lunata. The sequence goes on from OW121744.1 coordinate 62,705,205, forward strand.
AACGGAATGTTGGTATGTGACCTATCCACCGCCATTTTTATTTACATACCTCTATAGAAGCAGTAATTTGGTTTCTTTCTTTTTGTAGATCTTCATTTCTTATACGATTTGACCACCATATACATATTAGGGATTTGCCGCAAGCATTTGTTTGCAAAGGTTTGTGGGCGCTTATCGATGGCATTTGTGCATTTCCAAGTTTCGCAACCGTAATGTATAATGGACTTGACATTCGAGTTGTATATTCGTAACTTGATATTTGCCGAATGCAGATTTTGCCTTATCCGCGTCGATTCAATATTCGCCTCGGTGTCACTTCTTGTAGATATTAAAGTTCTAAGATAATTAAAGCTACATACACATCTAATAACCTCGTTATTCACATTGATGCGGTTTGCGCCATAGCCTTCAGGCATATTCTTTGTCTTGGTCATATTGATTTCCAGCCCACCTGAACGAGATTGGCGTTAGTGTTTTCGTGAAGGTGACCTTAGCTTTGGCTTAGAAGACATACGTCATCAGCGTATTCCAAGTACTCAAGTTGTTTAAAGGGTGTCCATAGGAAACTGCGTCTACACTCAGTGCCATGCGTATTATATTGTCGATGACGAGGATAAAAAGTATAGGTGACAAGATATATCGTTGTCTTACTGAAGTAGTAACTTCAAACGGATTTGACAATATACCTTTGAGTAAAAATCCACATACAATGCCCAAATTAAGTTCAGAATTTCCGATGGCATGTTACGATTTTCTAAAATTCTCCATAGATAAATAGCTCCCGTTGACACTGTCGAAGACCTTCATAAAGTCGATAAACGCTAGGTAAATGGGGGTGCGGAATTCATTGCACTGCTCTAGTACTATTCTTACTGTGTTGATATGGTCAAGATCGATTCTCTATGAACCCAGGCTGATTTTCGGGGAGTGCAGATAAAACTGCAGTACTCGTATACCTTCGTTCCAGGAGGTTGGCAGAGCTTCTTCTTCCCATATTTTACGCACAAATGGGTGCCACAGTATCGCTGATCCTTCAACATCGCACAAAAGCATCCCCGCTGAGATATTTTCATTGCACGGGGGCTTGTTGCGTTTAAGACTTTTAATGGCGTCCAAAACTTCGATGGAAAGACCAAGTAGAAGAAAATCTTTCGAAACTTGTTATACGAAATTGGAGAATATGCGCACAAGATGGAATTCTAAAATATGCTCGGTCTTTGACCTAAACAGGTTGTAATTATAGGCCATTTAAGTAAGTAAGTAAGAAATGGCGTTCTTCACTTCTTGTATTGTTGGCGGATTTCGATTTAACTGTTTTTAATTCCCCACAAATCGCCATTGTTTATTATCCAGGATTTTGATAAAGTGTGGTAGGAAAGACTTATTTATATATGAAATTTGACAGATGTAAAATGCTTGTGGTCTGATGGTAACATGCGGTTAATTCAAATTGATCTCCACTAGAGTGGTTCAAAGAAAAAAGTCGAGTAAGTCACCTCCTAGGTTTAAAGATAATGTCAAAATAAATCTAAAAATATTTTTTTATTTTTTACCACGCCTACAAATACCGCCCTTTTGGTATTTTGTTAGCTGTGTCGCCATCTTTAGTCTGATCATATCACTTTATATATCAGTGTTTACCAGGGACCGTAACTGTTATGCCTTTTATCGTAAAAGTCAGATATAAAAGTTATTTTTTGACATTTATTTTTTCGAGCAGAAGTAAAAGTTATTTTTTGACTTTTATTTTTTCGATAAAAAATAACATTTATTCTTGACTTTTATTTTTTTAAGCAAAAATAACAGTTATTTTTAACTTTTATTTTTTCGAGCAAAAATAAAAGTTATTTTTGACTTTTATTATTTCGAGCATAAATAAAAGTTATTTTTTTTACTTTTATTTTTTCGAGCAGAAATAAACTGTTATTTTTGCTCGAAAAAATAAAAATTAAAAAATAACTTTTATTTTTGCTCGAAAAAATAAAAGTTAAAAATAACTGTTATTTGTGCTCAATAAAATAAAAATTGAAAAATAACTGTTGTTTTTATACCCTTCACCAATAGGTGAAAGGGTATTATAAGTTTGTGATTCCGTTTGTAATTTTTTTATTAGTGATCGTAGACCATAAAAATTATACCGATCGACTCAGAATCGGGAGGAGAATCGATTAAGCGATGTCCGTCTGTCTGTCTGTCCGTCTGTCTGTCTGTTGAAATCAAGTTTCTGAAGCCCATGAAGGATGATCTTAAATAAATTATATATCAGATTTTAGGAAATTCTCCCGCAATGAACGCTATTAAATTTCATTAAAATCGGTGTATAAACACCGAAAATATCGAAAAAATACCAAAAATTAGACGAAAATTTTAAAATTTTTGATTGAAACACACTTTTAAATAACAAGATAAAAAGATACTCCTGGTGTACATGTGATAATATGTTATATATCAGATTGTAGGAAATAGTTTCCCAAAGCACTCTGTAAAATTTTATCAAAATCGGTCCATAAACAACTGAGATATCGCCAAAACACTGAATTTAATGTATCGCAAATTGCCCAAAGTTCGCATTAGAGAATGTTTGTTGAAAAAATGAAATGCAGAAATAGGAAAATCCATCCTCCTTTAGCACGGACCTGCATAAATTTTATATCAGATTTTAGGAAATTCCCCCGCCAAGCACGTTATTAAATTTTATCAGAAGCGGTCCATAAACAATTGAGATATCGCCAAAACACTACATTTGATGTACAGCAAATTGCCCAAAGTACGTGTCTAAGAAATTTTGTTTACATTTTGTAAGTATTGTTTTAGCGATATCTCAGGTGTTTATGGACCGATTGTGATGAAATTTGACATCGTTCTTTGTGTGAGGATTTTCTAAAATCTATACTCCACAAATCTGATTACCAATACCATTCAAATTGTACCGATCAACTCAGAATCGGCAGGAGAATCGATTTCGCGACCTCCGTCCGTCCGTCTGTTTGTCTGTCTGTCCGTCCGTCTGTTTGTTTGTCCGTCCGTCTGTTTTTTTGTCCGCCCGTCTACCTGTCTGTAATTTTTTCAGTTGTAGTCAAGTTTTTGGAGCTCCTGATTTGTCGATATCTCAGGTGTTTATTTTGATGAAATTTAATAGCGTCCTTCGCAGGGGATTACCTAAATCCTGATGCATTCGGTAATTTGTGGTAGATATAATTTAGCGTTTAAGCGATGGTGTTTTAATCGACAATGATAAAATTCAGGGTGGGCAATATCCTAAAATTTTGTCTAAAATCCAGGAGCTCCACAAATCTGATTTTAGCATTAATCTTAATTTTGTGTCTGACTTTTGAACACTATGATAACATTTGAGAATGTATTATATATCAAATTATAGGTAATCTTCCTAGGAAGTACAAAATTGCAGCTAACTACATGATATCCGTTCAAAACCTACATATGTATGTAAGTATCTCACATATCAACGAAAATTTAAATTTTTTAATTGCAATTGGGAGAAATCCGTTCACGTTTGACAATTGATCCCGTATAACTTCGCCTAAGATAGTATCAAGACGTTGTACAATATTGATATTCAGGGCGATAGCGCCTAAAATAAACTTTCTAGAGGGACAACATTTGACAAAAGTATTTCTGATCTCTTGAAAAGTTCAATATTGAAAATGGGCGAGCTCTATTCACATCAGAGAACTTCAAAATCACGGGATTTCTTGATTTCATTCAGCACAAAAATTTTTGTTCATTTTAAAGAATAAAGAAAAATTCAACGTGATTAAAAATCATATTCATTCTACTGTACAATCAAATTCTGATTTTGTGAATAATTAACAAAAGCATTTTATGAACAAGTTCGCACAGGCAAGAGAAGGGCTTGCAGTAAATTCATCGTGTCCAAACGATCTTATTCTCATTAACACACACAACATGTTTGAACCGAACGTCTATATGAATTGAGCAATATAATATGCCAACAATACAAACAACATTTACAATTCAACATTGATAAGTTAGCTTATTTGAATTTTTCATCATTTTGAATTTGTTTATCAAAGGCAAAATTAGAAGGAATACGCATTGGAAAATGCACAGTGGTTTATAAGATTTTTTTTTATTAGTTTGGTAACTTTTTAATTGACGTAGTAAATAGAGAAAAATGTGAATGTATAATTATTATATATATTATATAACATTCTAATTGTATAATTGAATAGAGCAATAAGAGTTATTCAGAAAAATATATATATATATATATACACAGTGAGATGGAATATATAGAAAAATTATTTTTATGCTAAACATTTAATCGTTTTTATAGAAAATATTTTATTTTTTAAGTAAAAAATACGTTTATATTTTCTTTATAGAAAAAGTAAGTTTTTCTATAGAAAAAGTAAGTTTTTCTATAGAAAAAGTAAGTTTTTCAATAGAAAAAGTAAGTTTTTCTATAGAAAAAGTAAGTTTTTCTATAGAAAAAGTAAGTTTTTCTATAGAAAACGTAAGTTTTTCTATAGAAAAAAAGTAAGTTTTTCTATAGAAAAAGTAAGTTTTTCTATAGAAAAAGTAAGTTTTTCTATAGAAAAAGTAAGTTTTTCTATAGAAAAAGTAAGTTTTTCTATAGAAAAAGTAAGTTTTTCTATAGAAAAAGTAAGTTTTTCAATAGAAAAAGTAAGTTTTTCTATAGAAAAAGTAAGTTTTTCTATAGAAAACGTAAGTTTTTCTATAGAAAAAAAGTAAGTTTTTCTATAGAAAAAGTAAGTTTTTCTATAGAAAAAGTAAGTTTTTCTATAGAAAAAAAGTAAGTTTTTCTATAGAAAAAGTAAGTTTTTCTATAGAAAAAGTAAGTTTTTCTATAGAAAAAGTAAGTTTTTCTATAGAAAACGTAAGTTTTTCTATAGAAAACGTAAGTTTTTCTATAAAAAAATTAAATTAACATTTTCTTACAAAAATTACCTATTTTGTCTAGGCAATACGAATAGACATCAAAAACCAATGTAAACTAAAATAAAAAAAAGATCTTACCTTTGAACAAATTCATACACAATGATTTCTTGCTTTTTGCATTTCAATGTTTATCAGATTTTTGTATGTTTAGTGGAAAAGCAAAGCACACGAATGGACAAGTTTGATTCGACCTATGACAAAAATAAGACTGTATTCAACATGCGAGTTGTTCGATTGCCTTAAAATGAACAACATGTATACAAGTTCGAACAAGTTTGATTAATTCATTCACTCCCAGTTTAAAGAAAATCATTTTCAATGAAGGGAAATATGTTCGGTTGCTTTAAAATGAACAGCAAAAGAGTGTGTGTAGGCAAGTTTGATCTTTTACAAATAAAAGACAAGTTTTTTGTGCCTTTGTTATTGTTGAATGTTTTTTAATCAGCAAGTGAAGTTCTCTGATTCACATTTAGTGAAATCTCCCATATAACCCCGACCGGGAATCGATTTAATGCTGATAAATTAAATCACATTAAAATTGCACAAGGAACTTGAGAAAAACTTTCCAAACATCCATCGGACAGATCGAAAGAACAATACATCCCAAATATTATTGATGAAGTGTTCATTTTAATTAATTAACTAACTTCAGATTAATAAGTAAATCTTTAATAACTTTTCCGACAAAGCTGTTATCCATCCATTCAAAAGCTATATATTTCACGTATGTATCTAAAACTAAGAGTGTATACCCTATAATTTTAAGGCTTATCATTGTTAAAGCTTTGACCTAAATCAGTCCGCTAACTTCAGAGTTTTACATAACTAATCAAGAACTTTTACTAGTTGTATAATTCGTACGAATTAAAGTGCACAACCCTCACTGGGCACTGTGTTTTTGGGTTGCATGCCAGAATACTTAAACTTCATCAAATCGATGTGCTATTGCAAATGTAAGGGCATCTACATTTTGAAGCATCTTTTCTGCATGGTTTATCTGGTCTATCGAACTTTATTAAATGTTCGTAAAATATGTTTCTATGACTTAAATATGCATTCTCTATTTGTAGTCTAGTAATCATTATCTTTCACAAAGGGACCACTTTAGAACCCAAGTGAAGCTTCCCTAGACATCAGCCACCTGCCCAACCTAACCTTTGGGTGCATAACTATTTTAGATGATGACGCCACCGAAAAGCTTTTCTTTTTCCGACTCTTAATTTTAAAGACTCTTTGCATATAATACTAGTATAACCAAATTTTGCTAGAAATTACATTAAGTACTTTTGCAACGCCATTGTTGAAGGGTATCCAAGATTCGGCAAAGCCGAATATACCACTCTTACTTGTTTTTTCTAAAAAATAAAAATCAGATTTTTAAAAAGCATCGCATTTTTTGAAAATTTGGTCCAAGACTATCTAAATGGTATACTTGGTTTTATTCTCCGACATTTCCTTGAGGTTGCTTTTTTAATCAAAAATTACAAAATAACAGTTATTTTCGGTCCCTGGTGTTCACGGTTCTGTAAGAGCTATATTATTCTCTTTGATAGCTCTTTACTACCACGTCAATTTCTAGTCATAATTTTTTGAAATTCGATTCACACCCACCCTAATCGAATCGAAGACAAATCTAGTTTTTAAAAGTTATGACTTTAAATTGACGTGGTAGTAAAAAACTATCAAAGAAATAAGAGCCGCGAATACCGATATATAAAATGTAATGATCGGACTTAAAAGGGCGGTATTTGTAGAAGTGGTAACAAATACAAAAAAAAATGTTTAAGAATTGTTTTAACATTATCTTTAATCCTAGGGGGATTTTTTTGTATGGAAGGCGAACCGCTCTAATCTCCACTTAACCGAATTAACAACAAAATTGAAAATAGAGTGTTGTTTTCGATTATGGAATCCATAATAAACTAGGCCGAGTGTATCCATAATATGGATACACTCGGCCTAGTTTATTCCACGAAGAAATATGTATATTTTAGATAAATTCTTTTCTGGAAATATGTCAAATTTCAGATGATAAATAAGTTAAAATAAATTTTTCGTAATAAAAAAAAATAATTTTCAGTTTTTCTTTATCTATAAGTTAAATATTTTCCCATAACAAATATTCCAATTAGTTACAATTATAATATTATTAATACATGTATTACTTTTTAAACGATGGTATATTTACAATTAACTAAAAAGTAGTAATTTGACTCTGAAGGATATTGAGAAAATCAAAAAGATTTTGCTAAATCCCAAGAAAAAATTTCCATTTCTTATTCAATTATCAAGTTTCCCACGTACATAAAAGTAAGAAAACTTTTGTGATAAATATTGTGTGTATTTAAAAGTGATCATTACTTTATTTGCCTAAAGCACATCCTTTTCATCTGAAACATTTTAATACCAACCAATTCTCTCGTCTCTTATTTGCCATCCATCCAGACTCACATAAATTAATCATTTTAAACATCTCGGACACGTTGACTCTTTGGAGATTAACAATCGCTTTTGTACTCGTACTAATGAAAAGTACTTGATCAAGTAGAGTTTGTATGTAAATCAACATAACTAATTCTGGTATGGGAAAAAAGAGTTTATAATTTTTCATGCTCACAATTCCTTAAGGGTCCCTTGCTTTTATAAAATATCCAAGTTCACAACAAAAGATATGGGAGATGGAAGATGAGAGGAGAATAGAGGGAGTAGTGTTTGTGTATATTCTATTTGTACCAATTGTTTTGAAGTTTGTTTAACATTCATACTGTGTAGCTTAAGAACGATAGAATATGAAAGTTTCAGGGACATGATCCCTAATTTCGTTTGAGCTATTTAAAATGACTTAATAAAATGTCTATATTAAGAATCGGTTGAAGTAAATCGGGAATCATATTAATACTGATAAATTAAATCCAATTGTAATAGATAACTTACTTACTTACTTAAATGGCCTATAGTTACAACGTGTTTAGGTCAAAGGCCGAGCATATTTTAGAATTCCATTCCTCTATCTTGTGCGCATATTCTCCAACGAGGACCAAGTTTTGAATAATTTTCTTCTACTTGGTCTTTCCATCGAAGTTTTGGACGCCCTCTTCTACGAGTTCCCTCAGGATCAGCGCATATTCTCCAACGAGGACCAAGTTTTGAAAGATTTTCTTCTACTTGGTCTTTCCATCGAAGTTTTGGACGCCCTCTTCTACGAGTTCCCTCAGGATCATTATCAAACACTTTTCTTTGCCGGAGTATTTTCATGCATTCGCACAACATGTCCTAGCCAACGTACCGTTGTTGCTTAATGTGTTTCACTATGTGTATGTCAGCGTATAACTCATACAGCTCATGGTTCATTCCATGTCGATACTCATTGTTGACGCAGACTGATCCAAAGATTCTCTCAAACACTCCAAGGATAGCTTCATCTGTCTGTGCAAGTGCCCATGATTCAACACCATACAATAACACAGTTAGTATAAGCGTTTTATTCTTAGCTGTTTGCTTAGTCCAAAATAGCATCGATTGGCAAGAATGATTCTAAGTCTGATTTCGAAGCTTGTATCGTTGTTGATGTTCACAGCAGTACCAATAAAAATTCTTTTACAAGCTCGAGCTGTAGTTCCCAACGGACACATGTGATCCAATTTTAGTGGTCTGTCTACCTGTAGAAACCATCAGTTTTGTTTTTGATTAATTGACAGCTAGACCCATTTATGTTTGATTCCTTCTCGATACTGGAGAAGGCGACAGTTACCTCTCGCAATGTGCGTCCCAGCATATCAATGTCATCGACAAACGCGAGTAGCATATGTTTTCTATTGAAAATTGTACCTGTTGTATTAACTACTGTATCTAGCAAGATTTTCTCTAACACAATATTGAAGAGGTCACAAGATAGACTATCACCTTGCCTGAATCCCCGTTTAGTTATGAAGGACTCTGATAGATTTTTACCTATCTTAACAGATGATGTTGTATTAGTTAGTGTCATCCTGCATAACTTTATTAGCTTAGTAGGGATGCCGAACTCAGACATTGCAACACCTTCTTCCGTATCGGGTAGTCAGAAGCTGCTTTGTAGTTAAAAAGAGACGATAAGTATCTATTTGTTTCTCTTGGGTCTTCTCCAGCATTTGACGTAGAGTAAGGATCTGGTCAGTGGTTGATTTATCTGATCTTTGGGCTTTAGTCTTTCAAACAGTATGGTCGATAGAGTCTTTATCTCCTTTTTTGTGCACTGGACAAAGGACGCTGAGATTCCAATCGTCCGGCATGGATTCTTCTGATCATATGAATTCTAGAAGCCGGGACATACACCTTATCAGCTCATCACCTCCGGCCTTAAAAAGCTCTGCTGGCAAACCATCGACACCAGCAGCTTTATTACAATAGTTTTTTCTCCGCAGTGGCAATGCGGCACTCCTCTCCGTACCAAGAGTTTTTAGCATGAGGGATTTGGTATCCTATTACCGATCTTGCAGCAGACTTCATGGAGTTGACAATATGTTGCCATAGCGTGCAAATATAGTTTGAGCTATTCTCTCTTAGCAATTGAGTTGCCCGTTTGGTGTAATCAGTGGCAATTTGCTGAGATTTAAGTTTTTCCCCGTCATACTTCCTTTGCGCTTCTGTCTGTACGCTCCTCGGCACACTTAGACATGTACTCACCTTGGCTACAACAAGGTAATGATCGGATTCCAGGCTAGCTCCTCGCATGGAACGCACATCTAATACACTTGATGAGTGTCTTCTATCAACTAAAATATGGTCTATTTCATTTTTTTGTTAGTTGATCATTAGACACCCATGTAGCTTTGTGGATATTAAGGTGTGGAAATCTGGTGCCAGAAACCCGCAAAAAATTCGTGCCTACTCTTATGACAGCTGTAATATAGGTCGCCTTTTGGTGTCTTGGCGACGACGTGGTCATTCCATCTTATTTTCTAGACGGCAGTCACATCACATTTATATAAATCGAGAACATCCATCAACTGGATCAGAGCACCTCCTCTGTAGAGGGTTCGGATGTTCCAGGTTCTGATCCTTAAATCATGGTCCTTTTTTCGTTTGAAATGTCGTTTTTATTCTTATTTTTTGCTTTTTCATAGTAAGTTTGTTTTTTTAGGAGTGGGTTACTAGCCCGACGTCCTTGAGAATGGGAGAATTGTAATAATTAGATATGACAACTTAATTTAGAACCGAGAAGTTTTATGTAACTTTTGGTCAGTATATCAAATTTTATAGGAATCGGTACATATTTGACAATAGCTTTCATATAAAAACCACTACTGGAAACCAATAAAATGCCACAAACGGCACATAAAAGCTTTTAAATTATAAACTGCTATAGGAACTAAATTTTGCACAAATAAGCTTTATATAAATACCAGCCAATGTATAAAATTTTGTGAAAACTGGTCAACATTTGGCTAAAGTTCTTATATACAATATAACATCCAATTCTTAAACCAAAAGAATGGGGGTATATTGAGATTATTAATTTCTTTGTAATTTCCTTAATATTGGCTCCAAAACAAGGATATATATTCTGAATCCTTATGAAACTCTAAGACGATTGTCAACAGACCGTCTGTCTGTTGAAATCACGATAACTCCTAAATGAAAAGTGCTAGGTCACTGAAACTTGGCAAAGAAATTTTTCATTTCTGGGAAAATCTTGGTATTGAAATTGGGCAAAATTGGTTATATTTGACCATAGCTCATTGCTTATATAGAAGTTTTTCATAAGCACTAGGCAGCATATAAAATATTATCGAAATCGGTTCACATATCTTTGAATTAATTGAACGATCTATACAATTTATTTTTAAAGAAAATTTATTTTTATTTATATATGTTATTGGCTACGCCTTAACTTGGTTCATACGCTGGATACAATTTTGGCATACTCCCTCTAATATAGCCAGTGCTTTTACAGCTACGATTTTAAATTAGATAAATGACACTATCTAGGAGGCCAATTGACTGACCCCAAAAATAAAATAATCGGTTTTATAGAACTCGCTTGCTTTGTGCTATGTGGCACCGTCTTGTTGAAATCATATAATGGTCAAGTCCAGCTCTTCCATTTCGGGAAAATGTTAACATCATCTTACGAAAATTTAGGTGAATTTCTTTGATTGTGTTGAGTTATTTGGCGTTTGTTATTTCTGTACTCACTTTACAAAAAAGTTGTGGTCTACATGTCTCGTGACTTTAAGAATCAAATACTTTTTTGGCTTTATTTTTCTCATGTGTAAATTATGATCTTTTTGCAAATGCATTTAAGTGTTCAATAGAAAAATGTCTAAGTATAACTATAATAATAAACAACAGCGAAGACTAGTTAGTCGCTTCCTTAAGCCCATAGTCCATTTAATCTTATTGTCATCTAAGTATAATATGTTGCAGAGATCAGCACGCAACATATTAAATGTTGCGATCTAATTTGAAAGGTTTCTATACAAACAAACTAATTTTTGGTATTGCGTGAATAATAACAATTACTTAAGATATCATTTCTCAAAAGAGAATAGAAAATATTAATGACAAGAAAGAATCGTTTTACTTAGAGTCTATGTATATTTCTACACTCAGGGAAAAAACGTGCTGATAATAAGATTTTCTGCTTGAAATCGAAACTTTTTCTGCTTGAAAGTAGAGTAAATACGAAAAATCTTATTTTGAGAATAAAATCTTAATTTTTTAAGATTTTTTGTAAGATCGCAATCTTAAAAAAAATCTAAGCACAGGATCGATAACTAAGAATGTGTTCTTATTAATTAAGATTAAGTTCTTAATTTTTAAGAATGCACTCTTAATTAATAAGAACATAATCTTAAATAATAAGAACGCATTCTTAATTATCGATCTTGTTCTTAGAACTTTTTCAAGATTGCGATCTTACAAACAATCTTGAAAAATAAAAGTTTATTCTTAAAATAAGATTTTTCGCATTTACTCTACTTTTAAGCAGAAAAAGTTTCGATAGAATATACAAAATAGCATTCCTCGGATCAAGCCAATTTTGAAATCAAAAAATAAACATTTCTAATTGCAAAAATCTTCCGTATTTTGTTTAGATACTTACATATACTCATGTATGCAGTCAATAATAAACAAGTATGATGCATTAAACACATAGACAACAGCAGGCTACGGGCTACAACCTGTCAAAATTAGAATACATGCATTCAAATAGAAATAATTTTTTTAGAGTCGATACGGCTACACGACTACCGACCACCGTTGTAGCTGTAGCCAAAATTAAACTATTTTCTATTTTTGTTGGCGACAAAAAAAGATTTAGTGCTGTCAACACCATATAATATTGAAATAAATGAGCGATTTAAACCACTTGAATTTATTTACCACAAATACAATGGGGAGAATTTATGTAAACAATTTACATACTTATAAAATAGAAATCTAATAAAATATTATGTAAAAATTTATATTTATCTAACTCAATAGAAGTAAAATTTTAAAAAGTTATTTTTTAAACAGTCTAACTAACACGCTACGTGTGCTAGAGCTACGTAGTTCATGTTATATAAAAGCCCAGTATGTCCTTTATAAAATTCATTATATAAAAGAGCATACTTATATCTAAAGGGTGGTTAAATTGTAAGGGCCGATGTTGAATGTGAACCACACCTAAACGCCAAGTTTTTTTTCCAAATTTTATTTGACATTTTTCTATATCCGACTTACTCAATTTGAACCATGGAGAGATACACAATCCTACAACGTGTTAAAGTTATCCAGACTTATTATGAAAATGGGCGTTCAAATCAAAATGCATATCGTGCACTTCGTGATTTTTTTGGTCAATTTGATCGTCCAAATGTGCGTACAATTGCAAAAATCGTGGAAAAATTCGAGCAAACCGGGTCTGTAGAAGATGTGAGAACACCAGTGCATGCTCGTACAGCTTGTACTGCAGAAAATATTGCTGCTGTTCGCGATAGTGTGGCTGAAGAGCCGTCCACCTCAACTCGTCGTCGTGCCCAATAATTGCACCTCTCACGCTTGTCGTTGATGAACATACATACATGCATAAAGACTTGCATTTACACGCTTACAAGGTGCAATTGGCTCAAGAACTAAAGCCTCTTGACCATTCCAAACGTCGTGAATGGGCAAAATGGTGGCAAGAAGTCATCTTCAGTGGTGAGGCACATTTTTACCTCAGTGGATTCGTCAATAAACAGAATTGCCGCATTTGGGCGAATGAGAATCCAAGAGTGATTGTCGAAAAACCAATGCACCCACAAACAGTGACTGTTTGTGCGGTTTATGGGTTGGCGGCATCATCGGGCCGTATTTTTTCCAAAATGAGGTCGGTCAGGCAGTTACTGTGAATGGTGTTCGCTATCGTGAGATGATAACGAACTTTTTATGGCCCGAATCGGAAGATATGGATGTGCAGGACGGTGCCACTTGCCACACAGCTAACGAAACAACGGCTCTTTTGCGCAACAAATTCAATGGCCGTGTTATCTCACGTAATAGCGATGCCAATTGGCCGCCAAGATCATGTGATTTGACACCGTTGGACTTTTTTCTTTGGGGTTATTTGAAAGAAAAGGTGTACGTCGATAAGCTAGCAACAATTCAAGAGCTAAAGGACGAGATAATTCGGCACATTAACGGCATAGAACCTTCATTATGCCTCAGGGTCATCGAAAATTTGGACCATCGGATGTGGAGGTAATACCAATATATCATAATAAAATAAAATTACAATAATTTCCCAAATAGTTTGTGTTTTATTCAAAATCAACATCGGCCCTTGAAATTTAACCACCCGATATATTGTTTTAAGATATACGAATTTTTATAAAAAAAGTCGGTTGCAGAAATAAGTTTATAGTATATTAGCTCCTTATCCATTATAAAGAATATTATATAGATATTATATAGAATATATAAGAATATTAAAGGTATTTTCAGTAGCTTTTGTTTGATACCAAAAAAGTTAATATCGGATATAAACTTCTAAAGTTATACCGTATTATTCTTGAAATTTAGAAAGCCCATAACTCTTAAACTATTAGAGATCACACCAAAATCTTTCTATAATTTTTTTTTGATATAGACATACTATCAGGTACAGGAAAACCGTTGATTTCGGAGGTTAATTAATAAAATGAATTTATGTCGTTTTTATCAAAATTTAAATTGTTATTTTGTCCATCTTAAATAAAAACGCGATATTGGCACCACTCATAAACAGGTGTTTCGAAATGTAGCTGCCGTCTTAAATATAGCTGTCGTCCCCAAAATAATTAAGTAGCTGACTACGAGGCGACGATTGCAGCCAACGACTTTTGTAGTCGGTGTTCGTGTAGCCTGCTGTTGTCTATATGTTTAATGCATGAGTGTTATATTCAGCTGTGCCGAATATTATATACCCACCATCAAGTTGTGTTAAATTTAAAAACGTATCTCATATATCTACGTGAGCGCAGCTAATTAAAAATGTGGACCAAATGTGGTAAAATATTTGGACTAAATTCGGTTGCAGTAGCTTTATAGTTCAACATATAAAAGAATCGAATTGGCTTTTCTAGTATTTACATTTTGTTGTGCTTAATATTTAGTTAGAATAAACATGTTGATAGTAATATGGCAGGTCCATATATGTGACAGCGCATAGAGAAATGGACCTAAGGGTATTTTGCGCGCATAGAAAAAGTGAACCGATTTCGTCCATTTTCAGTACATAACTTATATAACATATCGTAAATACTTTTGTAAAATTTTGACTCTTTAGCTTTTGTAGTTTAGGCGTAGTGTTTACATTTGACGGACAGACGGATAGAAACCCCCTTTCTTATTGTTTTCTTTATTATTATGGGAGTTATGGTCAAATGATGACCGACGCCAGCCAGTACACACTGGATGGCATTGACATAAGACTTCTTTGTGCTAAATTTAGTGGTCATAGCTATTATAGTTTTATATTTATTGGCATTTAAGTCTATTTTAGGTGGAATTTAGGCTGTTTTCATAAGTGTTTTGTATGGGAGCTATGGCTAAATGTGAGCCGATTTTGATGAAATTTTATATCCTGCTTAGTGCTTATAAAAAACTGTTATGTGCCTTATTTTATCAGTAATTAAGCGATTAGCCTAGGCGAGGTTATACGGGAGCTATGGTGAAATGTGAACCGACTTTTCCCAATTTCAATACTAAAAATTTCCAAGAAATGAAGAACGTTTCATTAACCTATCGTGTTACAAACGGAATGACAATCTTTTAGATTGAGGGTAAAAATAAGAAATTTCTATGTTGGTAAAGTCCGACTTTTTCATACCCTTTACCATTTACAAGTTTTTTTAAATCTTCATAGACATATCTGTTCTTAACTTTCTTATCACAAACATCAATTCCTCGAGATTTAAGTACATAAGGGTAAATGGGCAAATGAGGATTGTTTTTCGCGAAATTTTGCGAAGAATTATCTGTTCAAAGTTTTAGAAAAAGAGTAAATTATCCTCAGATTTGAAAGTGTATTTGTGTTTTTAACAGCAAGTTATTAATTTTTAGAGTTGGTTTTGTATGGGTGGCGTGTTGAAATATGGGATGATTTCAGCAAAATTAGTATGTACACAAATTTCAGCGAAAATAGCAATATTTTTGATGAACTTAATCAAAACAAGTAAGAAAGCGCTATAGTCGGTCAAGCCGACCATACGATACCCTTCACCACTAAGGTCAAAGGTGTTATTTTTACTGTATAAAGACAAATATTTGCTAAATTTTGCCATCATACAAACATTTTCTCAAAACGTATATATTTAACCTGTTTCCGTCATTTGGACTTATATGAGAGCTAGGGTCAAATGTGGACCGATCTCGAAATTTGGCAAATTGATTACAGTTGTTACAAAAATTATGTATGCAAAAAATAAACTCAAAATTTTCATTATCTTTAGATTTACGAGCGTTTTAGTGATTTTTTGTCTCATTTAGTGCGTTTTTGAAGAAGAGTTTGTATGGGAGCTATGGTCAAATGTGGAGCGATTTCAACGAAATTTGGTACAGTGATTTAGGTTTACATAAGCAGTATCTGTTTTAAATTTCATGAAAAAATATTGATACTTGTGGCCAATATAGCAATTCCGGGAAGTGGGACCTATGGGAGGTACCATAAATAATGGACCGATTTCGACCAATTTCAATAGCCATGGTCCCATTATCAAAAAAATTATCTGTGCCAAATTTCATCAAATTATCTTTAGAATTGCGACCTGTAGTTTGATTACAAGGTTTACATGGGGGTCCAGCCAGCCAGCCAGCCGGCCAGCCAGCCGTCCAGCCAGCCAGACGGACGGACGGACGGACGGACGGACATCGCTTAATCGACTCAGAAAGTGATTCTAAGTCTATTGGTATACTAAAAGGTGGGTCTAAGACAAATATTTCTATGCGTTACAAACATCAGCACAAACTTATAATACCCTTTCCACCTATGGTGGTGAAGGGTATAAATATAGGGCCTAAACCTCTGTTTATTTAAGTTATGTGCACGACTAAAATTATCATTTATGACATCACTTTTGACTTAAAAATTAATTTTTTGTGTGAGAAAATGGTACCCTTCATGTGACTCATCAGAATTAGTCTTTTTTGACTCGTGTTTCTGAACTGATTAGATTATGACTGCATACATTTTGCTAGATTTGCTGTTGTTCTTTCAAATAGTGTCTTTCTAGGTATTTCTATGATTCTTTTTGTGTCATTTTTTGATCACCAAACTGAATCAAACAGCATAAAAAACAGTCATATTGGGGTCGTTTGTGTGGTTATATTATGATTTCGCACATTTTGCAAGATTTTTAAATTGGTGGCTTTCTAAGCGTTTCTAGGAGTCTTTTTGTTAACTTTTTTAGATCGCCAAACTTATTAATCAGTTAAAATTTAACGCCAAACTTATTAATCAGTTTTTGATCATCTGATATTATCATAAACAATCTCCCAGTTGCTAGCTGGGTTATAACAAGTTTTTATAAACATCCAGCCAGCCGGAATGGCTCATCGACTCAGAATTAAAAGTAGTAAGTAATAAATAGTATATATTTCTATATGTTACAAACTTTACCACACACTCAGTATACCCTTTCCATTAAAGGTAGTGAAGATAATAAATGAATGCATTCCCAACATTTTAGACAACAAAAACTCACTCTCACTATAACCAATTAAGGCATAAACGTTTTACACCAAATTTAAAATCAATATGACAGAACAAAACAAAGAGTTAAATTCAAAATAAACGTTTGTCAAAAATTTCTTTTGTTTAAAAAGTGATAAAATAAAATAGCGCATAAAAAGTTAAGACTTATTAAAGTACTTTACGAAATTAAACTTTTTGTGTTACTATTGATCTCATGATTATGATAACGCTCGAAATTTATAAAATTTTCCCTTTTTTAAAAAGGCTTATCAATTGATTAAACTTAACAGAAAAGAAAAACAAATAAAATTATTAAAAGTCGCTAAATATCTCTATTTTTATATGCTTAAGGGATTTAGAGCTATTTCCACTTCAATACTTAAATATTTTGTCTTACAAATTGTCTCAAAAGCGATAATATTTTTTATAACTCTGGAAAACGTGGCCGCTGCCTACATTCAAAAGAATAGCGGCCAATGGGCGACGAGCGGATCTGAAATCTTGAAGTCCTTTTAGAAACACACTTTCCAGGCTGCAAGCCTCGCGTACACAGCCAATAATCACAACGTCTTCGAGTCCACTCCGATCCCTCTAAACAAGCCCTACTCAACCATTGCACTCAGGAGCCGAGCCAATCGGCTTTGCCTGCATTGCCTTAATTATCATATTACTTTTAACGCATTTTTGCCCGATTTACATTTCATCGGTAACGCTGCATATGTGTTTGTGTAAACCACAAACACATAATTATTTTAAAATGTTCTCCCATTGAGCACCCGTGCTATAAACAGGGAAAGAATTCAATGGGCTCTGTGGAGTTTCTACTAGTATAAAGCTGCGGGTCCTGATGGTACCATTCCAGTCGATCTTCAACACAATGCCGGTGTCTTAATGCTCTGGCTAATTCTAATATATGTCGGTTGCCATATATACCAGAAGCCTGGACCAGGTGCAACATTGTCTTTATTCCCAAAGCAGATAATGCTACACATACGAAACCGTACGACTTCAGACCTATAAATCTTTGCTTCTTCCTTCCTAAAACTTTGAACTGATACGCATCTACGCACAAAAGCAAATCTGTTTAGACTGCACTGAACCCATTAGTTAGTCACAATGAAAATTCAGTCCACAAGGCAGCATGTCGAGATACTCCACAAGGATGTGTATTATCCCCTCTCCTTTGGAAACTTGCCAACAAACTATTTACTGAGCTAGATTTTCTGGGACTCAACACCATCGCATTCGCAGACGACATCGCTTTTGCAGTGTCAGTGAAATTTCTCAGCACCCTGTCACAGTTCTTGACATACTTTACCGTTGGAGTGTCTCTAACGGCCTGTGATTTAATCCCACAAAAACAAAATTTGTACTTTTCTCGCGGAAATGCAAAGTACCTATTTTCACACTTTCAAAATTAAATAAGGTAGATCTTGTGCTTACTGACCATACAAAATATCTTGGGGTCATTCTAGACTCAAAACGCAATTCAGGGTATACAAAGCACTCTACTCATGTAGCGAGGCCATAGGCAAAACTTGGGAATTTACCCTAACCAACACTGTCTGGTTCTTCGACATGGTTGCCTATGCTAATAGACACTGACTCCGCAACCTTATCTCAACTTTAACAAGACACTGCGTTTTTGGGTTACAGGAGAGAAGACTTTACCTTTTACACTATAACTACTGTCGCAGTTGTCACAACATCGAAGAGAAGGATACAGTAACTCATCTTCGCTGCTCCGCTCTTTCAATTTTTAAGGGCTCTTAATCTGGGAGCGCTTTTTCGCATAATATATCGGATCTAACTAGTATTGATATTCGTAAAATAGACAGATTTATCAAGACTATAGGCTCGCTTGATTAAGCCTTCATCGATGGTTTATTTCTCTACGTTTTTCTTTTCCCAGTCTATTCCTTGCAGATACCATAAAGGGACCCAAGGGACGCTGACTTATTGCCTGCCAAACCTAACGTAACCTATCAGGTATGTGATGAAAAACGATCGTTTTCAAATCGATCGATTTCAGATATATTTTTGAGATAATTTTCGGTTATTTTCCCACAAAATTCAAACCAAATGAAAGATAAGATATCAATAAAAAGGATTAAAGCCTAAATTTTTATTTTTTAGGCGAAATAACCGAAAATTAGCTAAAAAATATGTCTGAAATCGATCGATTTGAAAACGATCGTTTTCCATCACATACCTGTATACCTCTGACTGTCAAATTATGTTTTAAAGTATAATTCCGGTTAGAAAAATTATATTATTTTATTCAAATAGTTGCCGCGTCTGGTCTCATAGTACTCCACTTCGGACTTAGTTTCGATAACTTTTTTAAGTGTATGGGGTAGTATCTCCTCAATGTTGGACTTCAAATATTAAATTGTCTCTGATTCGTCGACATATATTTTCTTAAACGATGACCCTCAGAAAATACTTCAACGGTTTCAAATTATAGCTTGAAACTAAACATCCTTCAAATCAATATCGTAAAGAGCAGACACAAAACTTTGGTTATCATGGTGCGATAAGTGTCTCCATTGACAGTAATGGTTGCGACATCCTCATTTTTAAAAGAAATGGGCCAATGATGCCTCCATTTCACAAGGTTCCCCAAATAGTCACTTGCAAGAGTGCATTGGCTTATGTTAGAACACGCATGGCCAAATGTAAGTTTTCTGATCCCCAAATAAGGCAAATTTTGGTTATTAACATATCCACGAAAATGAAAATAAGCTTCAAGACAATTTTTGTTGACAAAATAAAAAAATACTATTTGGTTAGAAAATACATTTTTAATGTTGCTCAAGTGTACATCGATTCATTTCGTTAAACCGATATATGGCCCACTCATAAACTTGGATACCACTCCTAAATATCCATAAAACAACAAAAGGCTCATATGAAAATCTGAAATTATATACGTAATGGGTGTTTTTTTTAGAGGTATAGAACTTCGAATTGAAATAAAACACAAGAAAATCGTTTTAATGTCCATCAATTTGGCTTTATTGGAAGGATAATTTTATGCCATTAATGTTTAAATATGATTTCGGGCATGTGGCCGCCGCGGCTGGCTCGAATAAAGCCAATTCTACAGGTCCAATTTTCAACTACATATTCGAGCATATGGGGCCGTATGTTGGCAATAACTCCACGAATGTTGGCTTCCAAGTCCCCTAACGTTTCTGGTTTGTTGGCGTAGACGAGCGACTTCACATATCCCCAAAGAAAATAATCCAGTGGTGTCAAATCGCACAATCTTGGTGGCCAGTTGACAGGTCCATTCCGCGAAATTATGCGCTCATCGAATGTTTCCTTCAATAAATCAGCGCCGTCTTGTTGGAACCACAACTCATCCACATTCATGCCATCCAATTGGGGAACAAAATAGTCGGTTATCATGGCTCTATACCGGTCTCCATTTATGGTAACTGACTCTCCAGCATAATTTCGGAAGAAGTATGGCCCAATGACTCCACCAGCCCATAGAGCACACCAAACAGTCAGTTTTTGTGGATGTAATGGCGTCTCAAGGGTCTCATGTGGATTCTCTTCACTCTAAATGCGGCAATTTTGCTTGTTGACGTAGCCATTCAACCAAAAATGAGCCACATCACTGAACAAAATTTTGCGATGAAAATCAGCATCGAGATCAATCTCATTTTCGGCCCATACACCAAAATCACGACGCATTGCATGGTCTCGCGGTTTTAATTCTTGCACAAGCTGGATCTTGTAAGGTCGCAAGCCAAGATCTTTGCGCAAAATCTTCCATAAAGTTGATGGACAAAGCTCCAATTGCTGTGCACGGTGGCGAATCGATTCATTCGGGTCCTCTTCAATACTTTGCTCTACAGCGGCAATTGTTTCTTCGGTGCGCACTGTTCGACGTCGCTGCGGATGCGTATTATCACATAGAGTAAACGTAGTGCGAAAACGATCCATAGTTAACCGAATTAATTGCTCTGATGGACGATTATGTCGACCATAAAATGGACGGAGCTTGCGGTAAACTTCGCGAACTGAACCATTATTTTCGAAATAAATTCGCACGATTTGCAAGCGTTGTTCTTTTGTCAACCTGTTCATGATGAAATGGCAAACTAAACTAAATATTAATCACTTGACAGCTGACAAAATGGCCGCCAGTTAAAAAAGTGATGCCAACTTAAAGTTCTATACCTCAATAAAAAACACCCGATATGTTAGCATGACAGCGAATTTATTTATTATGCCCAAAAAATTTATTTTTCCAAAAATTCTTTAATTTCAAATCGCAGGTACTACCAAACTTTTGAAGATATTTCTCATGTTTTAATATTTGTGTAATAAAATTTTCAATAAATTAAAAAAATAACACAGGGCAACAGCAAAAATGTGCTCGAGTAACCACTATATACATTTGATGTATCATGGCTACCTTAGTACAAAAATGGTAAAATTTTTAAATTCTATGGCAAGATTTTTAAACATTTTTTTTTTGAATTACAACTTTTCTAGACGTTTCTTCAAATAATTAATGATAACTCAAAAACTACTAGTCCGATATTATTAAAATAAAATCAGAAAAATTAAGATTTACATTAGCGTCTATATATCGCGTTTCAATCGGATCAATAGTATCGGAGTTATAATAAAAAAACTTAAGAAAAAATATATTTTTTACGCAAAAATGACAAAAATTTTCGTTTTAAAAAAATCATGAAAAATCGAAAACGGCAAAAAACTTCCAGATTTATTATTTAATCGCATAGCGACATATAATAGCAACAAAATGAGATATCGACCATAAAAATCGATTGATTTTTTTTCGAATTTATTCATTTTCACAAAATTTTAGTTTTTTTCTTGATATACGTATACAGGGTTTTTCAAATGTGTGAAAAAAAATAGATTTTAGAATTTCAAGGAGTGCCGGTAGGATTATTGTTAGATTTAGTGAGGAACTTTCACCTACAAAATTTTAGCCAAATTGGACAACGCTAACACGTGTCGCCCAGGTCCTAAAGCTGACAAATCAAGTTTATATCGGAAAAATTTTATAATTTTTAAGTTTTTGCAAAATTAACGCTATTTATTCCCCCTTTTGCAAAAAAGTGGATCCTGGTCCTTAGGGCAAACACAATTCCAATAAGCTACATATCTTTAAAATCGGTTAAACAGTTTTCGAGTTACTACAGTTTGCACTGGCCATTACATGTCCTTGAGGACTTGCCGAAGGCAATTGACCAAAAAATGTGACTAAGTCAAATCGATGGAATAGATTGGAAATGCATTTCATTGTTTTATTCATGTATTTTCTTTTATTTTATATTTTTTTATTTAAATTTATTACAACTTATAAAATAAGGAAATAAATAAATATTATAAACTACAAACTTTGGATTTTCTTTTATGACATTTTCTATTATTGAATAACGAAGTGTTGCTCTGAATACTCCAGCTAAAAACTGCCATCATGTGTGCATCCCAGCGACCCTGGTATCTCTTCTCCATTGTCCGAATATCTTGGTGAAATCGTTCGCCCTGTTCCTCACTTAAGTCTCCTAGATTTTCAGGAAAACGATCTAAGTGACTGTGAAGGTAATGTAACTTGATGCTCATGTTGCATCCAAGATTCTGGAAGTGAGTTAACATCTCTTCAACGTGCGCAACATAATCATCATTCTTGTTATTTCCTAAGAAATGTTGAATAACCCATACAAACGAATCCCATGCATTTTTCTCAATTTCTGACATTGAACTGAGAAAATCGGTATCTTTGACCAATTTTCGAATTTGTGGGCCGTCAAATATACCTGCTCTCAGCTTTTCCATACTCAAACATTGAAACTTCCTTGAAATATACGGGAAACATTTACCATCTTTGTTAAGTGCTTTAACAAATTGTTTCATCAGACCAAGTTTAATGTGAAGATGCGATCTCGGGGCACCAAAGGTACATTTATAACATTCGGCATACCTGGATCCAGTGTTTCCCTATAAGGCTATTGTTTTCTCTTCCAGTGTTCTGACTTAGCTCTGCTGTCCTATAAACATAAAAAACAAGGGTATTTGGTATAGCCACTTTGTTGACCTAATAGGAAATTTACCATCTTAATATCCCACAAATTACTCAGTTATGTTCATTATACTTTATCTTCTTCATGACCAATGCAATTACAGAGTATTCTTCTTTTACCTTGGTTGAATGTACTATTGGCAAGGAGTGAAATTTATTTCCATTGTGAAAAAGGACACACTTCAAGCTGCATTTTGATGAGTCAATAAATAAACGCCATCTATGTAAATTGTCTTCGGCAAGTCCTCAAGGACATGTAATGGCCAGTGAAAATTGTAATAACTCGAAAACTGCTTAACAGATTTTAAAGACATGTAGCTTATTGGAAAAATCATTGCGTTTGCACTAAGAACCAGAATCCACTTTTTTGCAAAAGGGGGAATAAATAGCTTTAATAGCTTTAAAAACTGAAAATTTGTCAATTTTTTTCGATTTAAACGCTATTTTTCAGATTTGGGGCCTATGTGTTAACAATGTCCAATTCGACTAAAATTTTGCGGGTGGAAGTTTCTCACCAAATCTCACAATAATCCAATATGCACCTCGTGAAATTGGAAAATTTATTTTTTCATACATTTGAAAACCCGCTATAATGCGTATATCAAGCAAAAAACTAAAATTTTGTGAAAATGAGCGAATTCACTAAATTGTGAATAAATTCGAAAAAAATCAATCGATTTTTATGGTCGATATCTTATTTTGTTGCTATTATATGTCGCTATGCGATAAAATAATAAATTTGGAAGTTTTTTTGCCGTTTTCGATGTTTCATGATTTTTTTAAAACGAAAATTTTTGCCATTTTTACATAAAAAATATATTTCTTTCTTAAGTTTTTTATTATAACTCCGATACTATTGATCCGATTGAAACGCGATATATAGACGAATTAAAGGCTATGTAAATCTTAATTTTTCTGATTTTATTTTAATAATATCGGACTAGCAGTTTTTGAGTTAACATTAATTATTTGAAGAAACGTCTAAAAAAAATTGCAATTTAAAAAAAGAATTAAAAAAAAAATCTTGCCATAGAATTTAAAAATTTTACCATTTTTCTACAAAGGTAGTCATGATACATCAAAATTGTATAGTGGTTTTAAGAGCACATGAAATTTTTTTTATTTTGTTGTGCTGTGTAATTTTTGAAACTGACCTCAAAAAAATTTACCATTTTCCAACATGAAAAAATATAATAAGTAAACGCGATCATACTTCAACAAAACTGAATTATTTAGTACTTAAAAACTATAAAATGATAAATCTTGTCTAACTTTGGGATTTTATTTAAAAAATTTGTCGATGCTTATCTTTAGGCGCGTTTTCAAGAATTTTCAGGGAAAAATTGCAATAACTCTAAAACTTCTTCATGGATTTTTGTCTTTAACTATTTAAAATAAAGCTCTTTCAGTGCTTTTTAATATTTCATTAGTTTTCCTTGTAAATTTATAATTTTTGATTAAAAAGTTTTACTGTAGTGTATTGCACTAAGAATCCCAATTTATTACAATTATTTATTATTGTAATAAATAGTTTTTTGATAAAACCAAAAAATATTGGAGGGGAAAGGTATTTGGTTGAAATTATGCAAAAACTAAAAAATAAACCATTTAAATGGGCTTTTAACTTTGGACTCGATGCGTGATCGTAGAACGTTGTTCGATTTGCCTCAAATTTTCAGAACTGTTACAATATTCCATTGAAAAAGCTATAAAATTTCTTACATGCTAACAAAAGTACCCTAATGCACCTATGTTAGCAATATGTTAGGTCTGATTCTTTACTTTCTGGGCGAGTTCGGACTAATGAAAAGAATTTATTACTAGTCACTCTATCAAATAACAAAACTTAACCAAAATTACAGGAACACAAAATACCAAAATTTTAGTTTACAACTTGTTCATATTGAAAATATTAAAACAAATGTTTTTGAAACTATTAAAAATTTTTTTGGTCTTACCATGGTACAATCATACTAGGTAAAATCACTACACACTTCGTTCTCAATTTCAAATCCCTGAAAAGTCAAGGTATTTACAAACAGCCTACATGGTCTAAAAAGTATGTCTAATCGTAGTAGTTTCCTTCTTTTACCCCTAATCTAAAAGTTAAAGCTTTACATTAGCTTTTTTTAGTTTGTCTATAAAAAAATGTCATTACTTATACGAGTATCAATTAAATGTAATGTTTTGTTGTCAGTTTTGTTTTTTTTTTTTAATTTTCAAGTGAAAATTGCCAGCAATTTAATCTAAGCCAACATATGTCCATACTTAACTAAATACAATACATTTAGTACTGGTAAATCGTTACTAGTAAAACCCGTCAAACTTTGGTTTAAGTACATTCTTAAAGCATAACAAATATTTTAACAAGAGTTCAAATGTGATTTATACGGCCATGTTCTGACAAACGCTACGATTTTAAAACGCAAACGATTTGAAAAACGCTAAACGTATTTTTTGATGTTCTGAAAACCGCGCGATCGTCTTGCGTTTTGCCATTTTTCGAAATTTTGTTCGAAAACTGAAATCATATGTTTTAAGACTGCAACCAGCTGCTTTTCATTTTTTTTGTGACAGAAAATAAACAAATGAAAATTTTTTAATTGCATAGGTATTTTAAATTAAAAAAAGTGCAAAATATAAATATAAAAGGTAAAAAATATAAAAAAGTGAAAAATGCCGGCAGCTTTTTTATTATCTATTTTTGCTGTAAAAAAGCTGCAATCAAAAAAAGAACTAATAAAAAAACGGACATTAAGGGATTCTTCCAATCCATTAGATATTCCTGACCAAGCGTAAGTACAATATATCACATGTATACATGTAAAAAACTGTAAACTAATTACCTTTAAAGTTTCATAGCTCTTTATAGATTAAACAAAGCAGCATTTTTGATGGTTTTGGAAGAAGTTTCCGGAAACATAAAAAAATGTTCCATTCCGGAAATCGTGCAGTTGGCTGGGGCGTTAAGGTTCTTGTCAGTGGGCTCCTTTCAAGGAGTGATTGCCAACGATATAAATATAAGTATGGGGCGCACTACATTTTGTAAAATTTTATGGGAAGTCCTAAATTTTCTCGAACATAGGCTGTGTCCAGAATGGATAAATTTGGAAATGACGGAGTCGGAGGAAAGCGCTTCGAAGCTTAATTTTTACGAAAAATATAAAATTCCGGGGGTTATTGGATGTGTAGATGGCACCCATGTGCGTCATCTAAAACCAACAAATAATTCTGAACTCTACTACTGCAGAAAGGGCTATTACAGCCTTAATGTATTAATTGTAAGTATATTTAACCTAAACAAATATTTACTTTAAAATTTAATGCAAACTTTGCTTTCCCATAGATTTGTGATTACCAGATGAAAATTCGTGGTGTGGATTCTACTAGACCGGGCTCTTGCCACGACGCATTTGTTTGGAACCTAAGCGATGTAAATTCTTACTATAAAGAAATGCATTTCCGTGGAAAACGTAATAGCTGGTTGTTGGCCGATTCTGCATATGCTTTACAACATTATGTTTTGGTTCCCTACAAAGCAGTAGAATTCGGCTCAATGGAGCATAAATTCAATGTGGCCCATACGAGCGCAAGAAACATTGTGGAAAGGACTATAGGGAATTTAAAAAGCAGATTTAGATGCCTTCAGATGCCTCTTCCCTATAGTCCTTTAAAAGTAGGAAAAATTATAAATGTTTCTTGTGCTCTACATAACATCTGCAAGAATTTTAATGTCCCTATGGTGGATGAACCTGAAATAGTTTCCACATCAAATGAAGAAGAGGGAGAAGAGCAACAGTTTGAAGACAGCTTAATAGGTGCTGAGATAAGAGACACCATTGCGAGAACTTTTTTATAAGTCACCTGTTTCGTGACGGCCCGACCGAAAGTTTTTTAAAAGTGGCAGTTTTTGATATAGAATTTTTGTTAAAAACATTTTTGTAGAAAATTTTCAATCAATATAACCCTAGTTCTGAAGTTCAATTGTGGTTGAGTCTTAAATTTTTTGTTTATAAAAAAGTAAATTAACATTTTATTCACTGTTTTAAAAAAAATTAACATAACAAAACAAAAGTATCATAAAACATTAAAAGTTAAAAAAGAATCAAAAGAAATAAAATAAAAATAATTCATATATCACATTTTACTAAATTAAAATTTCACTTACTGTTAAAAAAAACATCTATATCAAAAAAGATATATATTAATGAATTGCATCAGTCTTTTGAAGAAAATTTGGGATTGTGAGATTTTCCTGCCTGATGCATAATATCAAAATAAAAAAAATATAGAAAACTAAATTAAAAAAAAAAAATCAAATTACACAATTTATTTCCGACCAATCTTCATTCGATATTGTGGAACAAGCAGTTAGTCAAAGAATGGATTCCATTCCTAATACCCTCACAACCTTTTAGTGACTTTTTTAAAAAACTAATTATATTCAACGTCTTCTACATTTTCCTCCTCTACATTTATTCCCATCTTCATTTTTTCTAATTTTAAAAACTCCAGCTTCATTTTATTCCGACTAAAGCCAATTTTTTCCAATTCCTTATGGTGTTTTTTTATTTCGTCATATTCTTTTCTCTTCAAAGAACACATTTCCTCCATGCTTCTTTGTATGTACAGTAAATATTTCGTTTGGTCTTTTATATTCTCCTTAATTTCTTCTAGCTTTTCGCATATATGGTCAAAATTTTTTGTTTCTTCGCTCATTATATTTTGGATATCTCCATTGAATCTGGCCTTTCTAAATTGAGGAGAAGGCGACTTTGAAGGAGAAGGTGACTTTGAAGGAGAAGGCGATTTTGGACTAGGCGACTTTGACGTAGAAGGTGACTTTGGAGAAGGTTGTCTTTGAGGAACTTTTGGGCTGAAATCCTTTGATGTTTGAACTTTTAAGGCTCCACTCTTGACTTTAAAAGGTATTCCAAACGATTTTGCTTTTGGAATACCCTCTACAGCGTGAAATATATTACACACTACAGCCAGTTGTTCCTCAACTGGCGTTAGGTAGTGTTGCTGGAAATCTCCCCCCCCTGTCTTTTTTAAAGACATTTTATTTTCTGCCAGTCTTGTTTTAATACTTCTTCTCCAGTCGCACCAAATCTACAAAGAGATTTTTTTTAATTTATTGAAAATACAAGTTTTGGCGTAAGTCTAGATGAGGGTAACAACCGATTTTGGAACAACGCTTTCTATGAAGTCATAGTAGGCTGGAAAGTTTGTGTTTATAAAATCTTAAAGAGTTTTATATTCATTTTTGATCCAATTTAGAAAGTTATGTGTTACCCCCATGTAGACGTTTGCCTATGTATGTACATACCTTTTTCCAATTAGCAACTTCTTTAGACGGAGGTCCATTGGCATTGAGTTGACACGTTAATTCTTTCCAAAATTTGTCAAGTTTGACTCGATCACCTTTGTAATGGCCCTTGGCAATATCGGGGTGCTTTTCCATAAATTGGAGAAAGATTTTACACTGCTCGACAGACTTTTGTTTTGCCCTATTAGTAAACAATTCATTTATTAATAAATATTATGTATATACGAATATGAACTACTTACATGTTGTTTTACATACACAAAAATTAATTGCTAAGATTCAGTTTGCTGTAGTCGACTTTAAAAGGCTGCTGAAAATCTGTACACTGCCGATGAAATTCTAATGAAAAACGCCGGCTATTAATTATTTAATCTCCAATAAATAAAATCTTGTATTTTTTACACCGATTATAATAAATTTCTTCAATAAATTTATATAAAATAGAATTTAACTAAATCTGATGAGGCTGCTTCTGTTTTTGTTTTCAATTAGTGATGCCACTTTTAAATACTTACAATAATTGTTAGTTTTTTTTCGAGTACTCGGTACTTTTCCTTACGGGTATTCGGCTAAATTTTTTATTTATTTATTTGCATTCATATTAATTTGAAGATATTTTTGCTGCCTTCAAATAACTTTTTTGTTTCTATTTAGGGTCTTATTAAATAATTGTTCATTGACAAGTCGAAATAACAATATAAAAAAAAGAAGAATAAGTAACTAGTTAATTGAGGAATAAGTAACCAAAAATTAAACAACACCTGCCTTTCGAAGTTCATTCAACCAGCTGATTTTCAGTATTTTTGTAAACAATTGGCAGTAAAAGTGTTTAAATTTAAAGCAAATATTTTAAATGCATATTTTAAATAAAAAAGTGTAAAACAAGTAGTAATTCCTACTAAAATAAAAAGAAAACATATTTAACTTAAGTTGTGTTTCAGTTTATATCGAATATAGTGTTTAGTTTTACAGAAAAACATCAAATCGCCTTAGTATATGCATGCGGCTTGAAGCCGCTAAAACTCTGGCGTTTGCGTTTTACAGAACACCTATCAAGCGATTTCAAATCGTAACAGCAAAAGTTAAGCGATTTGCGTTTGTCAGAACATGGCCGATAACATCTCTTTAACCACTTTAACTATGAAGCTGTCATTCTTAAAATACAAAATCTGGACTTTAAATAACGGGAAATCCCTCTTTCCGGAATTATAAAAGTCCGTTAAAGAAAAAAATGATCGGTAACACATACGAAATGGCATTTTTATATATAGAAAAATTGGATTTTGATGCTGGTGTTGATTTTGTTGTTGTCACGTTTAAAGTGTAATTGTTGCTATTGTTGTCATTGCTGTTTATTGTTGCTTACAAAATATTGTTGTTGTTGCTGTAATCATCGCACACTTAACAGATTAGGCCAATTATGGACAAATCAAGTTGTATTGACACTTTAATTATTTGTAATTTTTCGTTATTGTTATTGTTGGTGCTGCTTTGTGCCGTTTCTATACCCTACACGAATAATGTAAGTGCGAAGGTTGCATTCGTATAGCAGGGATTTATGTAACGCAAAGATATAATATAATAAAATACCTGGGCGACCGAGCCTTGCTCGGAGATTAATGATAAGCATTTCGAGGCGAATTTTAAAGTTTTAAAAATTTTATTTTATAAAGTACTAACCAATTAAAATAAATTTAGAGAAAATATGGTACACAAATATATAATTAATTTTTAATAATTTTATTTATTTTGTCCAATCAACACCCCAGTAAAACTTTTCATTACCAAATAATGAGTTAAACAGTTAAACTATTGAACACGAACTACTTACTCATTCGCTGTTTAAGTCATTACATTAACATGGGGATGTCATTGGAGGCAAGTACTTACCAATTGCAGAAAAGTAATGACTTAAGTAAGCAATTTGAAAGCAACAACAACAACAGCAACAACTTTTTTGTTGTTGTTTTATTAAAAACATATATTTTTAAACGAAATACAAAATTTTTTTATGATCCCATGGGGGCTCGAACCCAGACCCTCCGACTGCTAGGCAGAGACTCTTCCACTGAGCTACTTCATATGTTGAAAACTTAGCAGCTTATAATTAATATAAACAATTTTTATTTTTAGATCCAAAATCATGTGAAAATAACTTTGTTTTTCCATGCTTTTTTTTGCTTTGTTGTAATTTTTGGAAAAATATTTTTATACGATTTTTTGTAATTATTTTAAAACTTTTTTAAAATTATTTTAAAACTTAAACAATTTAAATCTTCTTTTTTGTATAAGTTTTTTCATAAGATCAACTCTTACTTACTTAAATGTTACAACCTGTTAAGGTCAAAGTCCGAGCATATTTTAGAATTCCATGGATTTCGATCTTGTGCGAATATTCTCCAATTTTATAGGCCAAGCTTTGAAAAATGTTCCTCTACTTAATCTTTCTATCGAAGTTTCGGATATCCTCCTCTAATATTAGGTAGTGGGACATTTCAATTCTAATTTTATCCTCTTCATTGTATTTTTTTTTTTCAAGAGAGGGTTACTAGCCCGTAATCCTAACCCATTTTTATCGATCTTATGGGACAACTCTCGGAACATGTTAACTCACAATATTAATGGGTGTTAAACTAGCTCCCAGGGTGATACCATGAGGAGGTGTGTGTCCATAGTTGAGATGAAGGATGACCCAGATAAGTTGGGCTTACCAAGTTAAGACCAATTAGAATCGTGTTTGGTATTCAACATCTTCTACATAATCAAAATTGACTCATGATGGTATTTTTTCATTAACGTGAGTTAGTTTTACAATTTTTTTTTTACAAAAGATAATATTTAAGTTCTTAAAATTCAAAAATCATTTAAAAAGACTCTTTTAATAAAAAAAAACTAAAAAAAAATTGTTGCCCTTAGTGGGATTTGAACCGGGGCCATTCAGTTTAAATTACCATCTTAATTACAAATAAGTACTTCTGTAATAACTTATTATTTATTCGGATGGTATGTTGTAGTCGTTACAAGGTAACCAGTTATCAGAGTACTTGCCATTACCAAAGTTTTGCTGGGACATTATCAATTGCATAGTTTAATATTTTGGAAATTAGACATATCGACTTAGGAATCTCCCTCGAATCTTGCGCAAGAACTTTGCTAAAGATCATAGCCTGATAAAATGCACAGTTTACGATTTAATTCATTTTGAGTATTTTCAGTGGCGCCACCTATCGGAAATTGTTGATGCCAACTAAGAAACATTCGCCGACTCATGTGCAACAACTTTGCTGAAGATCATTGCAAAGTCAAATGTACAGCTTAAGATTTGATTCACTTTGAGTAATTTTCAGTGGCGCCACCTATCGAAAATTGTTCATGCCAACTAAGAAACCTTCGTCGTCTCATTGGTAATAATTTGCTAAAGATCATACCAAGATCAAATGCACAGTTTTCAATTTGAGTAATTTTCAGTGGCGCCACCTGTCGGATAGTGATACCAACTTAAAAACCTTCGTTGTCTCATGCGCAACAACTTTAGCTGAAGATCATTGCATGAGCAAAAATGGTTAAATGCATAGTTTATTGTTCTATAAAGGACATACAAAAATGAAAACATTAATTTATTAAATAGTTATAACTACCAATTTTGTCACCTTTTATCCCCTAATTTCTAAAAAGTTACATATGCATATTATTTTCTATATTGTTTGGCTCAAAAGATAAGAGTGGCCTCAAAATGGTACCAAAAACACTATTTTCACCCTTTTTACCCCCAATCGGGCATAGATTGAAAAAATTACCAAACACCTGTCCGCTTATTTTAACAGCTATTCAAAACATAATTTAAATTTTGTTTCAATGCCTATTATTTTAGTAGATATAGCATTTTCGATTTTTCCCCTTTTTAGCCGTTCTTACCCTCTTAGAGGCAAAGGTTCCAAAAGTCCCTTCTTATTCAACCAATACATCAAAAAAGGTACCCACTGTCCAAATTTTATCAAAATCGTTAAAGCCATTTTCGAGATAGCCATTCTATATATATACCCAGCAAAACTTTGGTAATGGCAAGTACTCTGATAACTGGTTACCTTGTAACGACTACAACATACCATCCGAATAAATAATAAGTTATTACAGAAGTACTTATTTGTAATTAAGATGGTAATTTAAACTGAATGGCCCCGGTTCAAATCCCACCAAGGGCAACAATTTTTTTTAGTTTTTTTTATTAAAAAATCCTTTAAAATGATTTTTGAATTTTAAGAACTTAAATATTATCTTCTGTAAAAAAATTTGTAAAACTAACTCACGTTAATGAAAATATACCATCATGAGTCAATTTCGATTATGTAGGGGATGTTGAATACCAAACACGATTCTAATTGGTCTTAACTTGGTAAGCCCAACTTATCTGGGTCATCCTTCATCTCAACTGTGGACACACACCTCCTTATTGTATCACCCGGGGAGATAGTTTAACACCCATTAATATTGTGAGTTAACATGTTCCGAGAGTTGTCCCATAAGATCGATAAAAATGGGTTAGGATTACGGGCTAGTAACCCTCTCTTGAAAAAAATACAATGAAGAGGATAGAATTGAAATGTCCCACTACCTAATGTTAGAGGAGGATGTCCGAAACTTCGATAGAAAGACATTTTTCAAAGCTTGGCCTATAAAATTGGAGAATATTCGCACTAGATCGAAATCCATGGAATTCTAAAATATGCTCGGACTTTGACCTTAACAGGTTGTAACATTTAAGTAAGTAAGAGTCAATCTTATGTAAAAACTTATACAAAAAAGAAGATTTAAATTGTTTAAGTTTTAAATAATTTTAAAAAAGTTTTAAAATAATTACAAAAAATCGTATAAAAATATTTTTCCAAAAATTACAACAAAGCAAAAAAAGCAGGGAAAAACAAAGTTATTTTCACATGATTTTGGATCTAAAAATAAAAATTGTTTATATTAATTATAAGCTGCTAAGTTTTCAACATATGAAGTAGCTCAGTGGAAGAGTCTCTGCCTGGCAGTCGGAGGGTCTGGGTTCGAGCCCCCATGAGATCATAAAAAAATTTTTGTATTTCGTTTAAAAATATATGTTTTTAATAAAACAACAACAAAAAAGTTGTTGCTGTTGTTGTTGCTTTCAAATTGCTTACCCAAGTCATTACTTTTCCGCAATTGGTAAGTACTTGCCTCCAATGACATCCCCATGTTAATGTAATGACTTAAACAGCGAACGAGTAAGTAGTTCGTGTTCAATAGTTTAACTGTTTAACTCATTATTTGGTAATGAAAAGTTTTACTGGGTATAGATATATATATAAATACATACAATTATTGCTCGTTTAAGAATATAAGATAAGATTTAATTACGCACAGTAAAGTAAACTTACTAAAATTTATGTTCCATGTTCTTCGTACTGGGTGGTTTTCCAAATAAAAGGTCCCTCATTGGGCGCTTCCTATCTTTGAAATTAAATAAAACAATGTATGTCTGAGATAACATTGATAATTTGAGGGTAGAAAGTAAATTGGCTTAAAAATACACTTTTTTAATTCAGTTTTATTGTCATGTCTCTCGATACCAACTAAGATTATATATACCCCAACTACGGAAATAAAATCAATCGTTGTCGTATCCGACTTCGTTATATAAAAAAACTCGTCTTAAATAGTTTAGGTTGTTAAATATTTCGGCTTGAATGACCATAAAATTTTCTTTCTCATTGTGCTTGATACATTTGATACTTCCTTTATCCAATTTTTTGTGTTAATCATTTCTTTGTTAGAGTTAATTTGTTGTATATTGTCAAAATTAGAGGAAATTTGCTAAAGTGTCTCTATTTGAGTAATCAAGGCAATTTGTAACGTTTTAACGGCAACAAAGTGGTCAGCCGATCAATCCTTAGCTAAATATTATTGACAGTATGAAATATTTAGTATTTTTTTGCATTATATTTTTGAATATTGAGATAAATATTTCCTAAAATCTGATTTTATTTTAGGAAATATTTATCTGATTTTATTTTAGGAAATATTTATCTCAATATTCAAAAATATAATGCAAAAAAATACTAAATATTTCATACTGTCAATAATATTTAGCTAAGGATTGATCGGCTGACCACTTTGTTGCCGTTAAAACGTTACAAATTGCCTTGATTACTCAAATAGAGACACTTTAGCAAATTTCCTCTAATTTTGACAATATACAACAAATTTACTCTAACAATAAAATGATTAACACAAAAAATTGGATAAAGGAAGTATCAAAGAACAAAATAACAATTATAATAATATGTATCACAATATTAAGCATATATCGGGTAATCCATTTTGCGGTTTCAAAAGTAAACGTAAATAAAACACATATAAAATATTTTTTTTCATGATATTTCTTTTTTATTATAAAGTTTGAAAGCTGACATTATTCTTCAATTGCAGGCAAAAAAAAAGTCGGTTATCATATGACCATAACGCTCCGAATTCACGGAATCGACACATTCTGATCTTCGGCAACACTTTACAGGAGCGATAATTTCAGCGGAACGAATCGATGATGCACAGGCCTTACAATATTTGTAATCGCTATAGTCACTTCAAATTTCTTCACAATTTTGCCAATTGCTTGCGTACACTCAGGGAAAAAACGTGCTGATAATA
The DNA here is from genome assembly GCA_933228675.1 of Stomorhina lunata. Classification (NCBI taxonomy): domain Eukaryota; kingdom Metazoa; phylum Arthropoda; class Insecta; order Diptera; family Rhiniidae; genus Stomorhina; species Stomorhina lunata. The sequence goes on from OW121744.1 coordinate 62,740,401, forward strand.
AGATTTTCTGCTTGAAATCGAAACTTCTTCTGCTTGAAAGTAGAGTAAATACGAAAAATCTTATTTTGAGAATAAAATCTTATCTTATCTTAAAAAAATCTAAGCACAGGATCGATAACTAAGAATGTGTTCTTATTAATTAAGATTAAATTGTTAATTTTTAAGAATGCACTCTTAATTAATAAGAACATAATCTTAAATAATAAGAACGCATTCTTAATTATCGATCTTGTTCTTAGAACTTTTTCAAGATTGCGATCTTACAAACAATCTTGAAAAATAAGATTTTATTCTTAAAATAAGATTTTTCGCATTTACTCTACTTTCAAGCAGAAAAAGTTTCGATTTCAAGCTGAAAATCTTATTTTAAGCACGTTTTTTCTTATTATAATATTCGTATTTGGTGATAAAATAAAACACATTTTTTATTATTTTTTTCCCCTTTCGAGGAATGTAATAGTATTCCTATATTTTAAAATTTTGATTTATTTATTTTAGATTATAGGTAGTTAGTAAAAAATTTTATCCTAAAAATATCTTGACTTCATCTTCCGTTGGAAAAAGTGTGCATATTTCTGTCAATATATCTTGGAAATCGTGAGGATGAAGTGTGAGATCCTTTTTTAGAATTTGATGTACTATAATCTGGATCAGCTCATCACGATAGTTATTGTTTAAATCTTTGCGTGAAGCATAAAATTCTAGGATGTTTTTGCCACTCAATAATGAAGCTAAGTCCTATATAAATAAACGAAAATATTTTATGTTTTGTACACATTTTAATGTATTAAGTAATTATCTAATACTTTTACCTTGTCAAACACTTTTTTGTTAACTTCCACATTTACAGAAGACGATGAAGTGGAAGTTACATCTGGGCATTTTTGTAGCCACTGACAAAACTATTAGTGGTTTAATTTACTTTCTAAATAAAATATAAAAACCTGTTTATTTTTCCAGACAAATAATTTTTCACTGCTTTCATATACTGCAGACTTCTAAAAGTTACATTTGAGCCTGAAACAAATTAAATTAATATAATTTTTTATAAAGAAATTTACATATGTATTTGTAAATTTGATGAAAAACTTACGCTGCAGGTACGGAAAAACGCATTCCAGATCGAATTCTTTCAAAAGATTTTTCAGCAACGCGTCATCGTCCAAGAAATCTCATGAAATTTCTTGTGAAGGGCAGTTCATTTCATACTCCCCATCACACACCGGAACTAAATTGCCTTCTATTGGAATATTTAAAAGGATCACTTCATCCGGATTAAGGTCTTTCATTTATATTTCTTATTAAATTTATATTTTTTCTCAAAAAATTAGTTTTTCACTTTTTCGCAACTACTTTGGTCGGGGGATTACAATTTATGACAAAATACTGAGAAATTTCCCTAAAACAAGCACACAAATCTACAAAATCAAGAATACGATCTTAAGATTAGAACTTACAATCTTCAAAATAAGAATAAAATCTTGAAATCAAGATCACAATCTTGAAATAAAGAATACGATCTAAAATTAAGATTTAAATTCTTATAATAAGATTAAAATCTTAAAAGCAAACAAATTACATGTTTATTTTTAGATTGTATTCTCATAAATAAGAATTTATTCTTAAATTTAAGAATATAAATCTTACTGGCTATATTTTCAAGATTGAAAATTCAAGATTTCGCAATCTTATATTGTAGATTTTTTTCTTGAAATCAGATCGTCATTTTTCTCTTAGTGTAGTTGGACGATTATGTAAACCATAATCTTCTCTTAAAGCACAATATGTGGCTGTTTCAGAATCACCATTTTTATATGTCTTAATAATTTTTATGCGTTGTGAGATTCTTAAGCGGTCCATTTTCGCCAATGTCAACTGAAAAGGAAAAAATGGTTCAACAACATAGATGTCGAATTTCACGAAATGGATAACTCTTTATTTTGCTTTATACCCATCACCAATCAATTAGTTCATAATATTTTGCATATTGTGTATAAATTATATACGTATTTTTTCATATAACAAGTAAGAGTGGTATATTCGGCTTTGCCGAATCTTGGATACCCTTCACCAATGGTGTTCCAAAAGTACTTAATGTAATTCGTAGCAATATTTGGTTATACTAGTATTATATGCAAAGAGTCTTTAAAATTAAGAGTCGGAAAACGAAAACCTTTTCGGTGGCGTCATCATCTAGAATAGTTATGCACCCAAAGGTAAGGTTGGGCAGGTGGCTGATGTCTAGGGAAGCTTCACTTGGGTTCTAAAGTGGTCCCTTTGTGAAAGATAATGATTACTAGACTACAAGTAGAGAATGCATATTTAAGCCAGCCAGTAGCTTCGAAATAAAATAGACACATATTTTACGAACATTTAATAAAGTTCGATAGACCAGATAAACCATGCAGAAAAGATGCTTCAAAATGTAGATGCCCTTAGATTTGCAATAGCACATCGATTTGATGAAGTTTAAGTATTCTGACATGCAACCCAAAAACGCTGTGCCCAGTGAGGGTTGTGCACTTTAATTCGTACGAATTATCCAACTAGTAAAAGTTCTTGATTAGTTATGTAAAACTCTGAAGTTAGCGGACTGATTTAGGTCAAAGCTTTAACAATGATTGTCAATGTATACAAGCCTTAAAATTATAGGGTATACACTCTTAGTTTTAGATACATACGTGAAATATATAGCTTTTGAATGGATGGTTATCAGCTTTGTCGGAAAAGTTTACTTATTAATTTGAAGTTAGTTAATTAATTAAAATGAACACTTCATCAATAATATTTGGGATGTATAGCTCTTTCGATCTGTCCGATGGATGTTTGGAAAGTTTTGCTCTAGTTCTTTGTGCAATTTTAATGTGATTTAATTTATCAGCATTAAATCGATTCCCGGTCGGGTTTATATGGGAGATTTCACTAAATGTGAATAGAGCTCGCCCATTTTCAATATCGAACTTTTCAAGAGATCAGAAATACTTTTGTCAAATGTTGTCCCTCTAGAAAGTTAATTTTAGGCGCTATTGTCCAGAATATCAATATTGTGCAACGTCTTTATACTAAATGTCATCATCGTATCTATTATAATTTGTCATTTATTAGCTACTAAGAGATTGCCTAAGGCGAAGTTATACGGGATCAATTGTCAAACGTGAACGGATTTCTCCCAATTGCAATTAAAAAATTTAAATTTTTGTTGATATGTGAGATACTTACATACATATGTAGGTTTTGAACGGATATCATGAAATTAGCTGCATTTTTGTACTTCCTAGGAAGATTACCTATAATTTGATATATAATATATTCTCAAATGTTATCATAATGTTCAAAAGTCAGACACAAAATTAAGATAAATGCAGTGTGTCTGTCTGCTAAAACCAGATTTGTGGAGCTCCTGAATTGTCGCACTCTGAATTTCAACATTGTCGATCAAAACACCATCGCTTAAACGCTAAATTATATCTACCACAAATTACAGAATGCATCAGGATTTAGATAATCCCCTGCGAAGGACGCTATTAAACTTCATCAAAATAAACATCTGAGATATCGACAAAACAGGAGCTCCAAAAACTTGACTACAACAGAAAAAAGGACAGACAGGTAGACGGACGGACATGTAGACGGACGGACAAACAAACAGACGGACGGACAGACGGACGGAGGTCGCGAAATCGATTCTTGTGCCGATTCTGAGTTGATCGGTACAATTTGAATGGTATTCATAATCAGATTTGTGGAGTATATATATCAGATTTTAGAAAATCCTCCCATAAAGAACGATGTCAAATTCATCACAATTTTACAGAGTGCTTTGGGAAAATATTTCCTACAATCTGATATATAACATATTATCACATGTACACCAGGAGTATCTTTTTTCTCTTGTTATTTAAAAGTGTGTTTCAATCAAAAATTTTAAAATTTTTGTCTAATTTTTGGTATTTTTTCGATATTTTCGGTGTTTATAAACCGATTTTGATGAAATTTAATAGCGTTCATTGCGGGAGAATTTCCTAAAATCTGATATATAATTTATGTAAGTCCATCCTCCAGGGGCTTCAGAAACTTGATTTCAACAGACAGACAGACGGACAGACAGACAGACAGACATACAGACAGACAGACAGACAGACAGACAGACAGACGGACATCTCTTAATCGATTCTCCTCCCGATTCTGAGTCGATCGGTATAATTTTTATGGGGTCTACGATCACTAATAAAAAAATTACAAACGGACAAACTTATAATACCCTTTCACCTATTGGTGAAGGGTATAAAAAGATTTTACAAAAAATCTTTGTTCTTATGCGTTAAAATGGAAAACGGGCGAAATTGTGGGATCACTAAAATTTTTCATATGCATAAAATAAAATTTGTTTACAAGAAAACTTTAAACGGCTGTAATCTTATATTCTTAAACGAGCAATAATTGTATATATATATATATATATATATATATAGAAGGGCTATCTCGAAAACGGCTCTAACGATTTTGATAAAATTTGGACAGTGGGTATCTTTTTTGATGTATAGGTCGAAGAAGAAGGGACTTTTGGAACTTTTACCTCTAAGAGGGTAAAAACGGGTAAAAAGGGAAAAAAATCGAAAACGCTATGTCTTCTGAAGTAATAGGTATAGAAACAAAATTAAAATTACGTTTTAAACAGCTTTGAAAATAAGCGGACAGGTGTTTGGTACTTTTTTGAAACTATGTCCGATAGGGGGTAAAAAAGGGTGAAAATAGTTTTTTTGGCACCTTTTTAACCCACTCTTATATTTTAAACTAAAGAATATAGAAAGAAACTTGGTACTGCAATCAATAGATGTAAAAAAAACATGAAACACGTATTTGGTACTTTTTTGATTTTGGAGCCAAAATGGGTAAAAAAGGGATAAAATGATAACTTAACATCTCCAAAGTAATATGAATAGGAACATTATACATTATGTTAAATGCGTTTTAAAAATATGTACCAAATTCAATTGGCACCAAAAAAGTACCAAATATACATATGGAACTTTTAGAAATTAGGGAATAAAAAGGGGGAAAAATTAGTAATGTTATACCTATTAAACAAATTAATGTTTGTCTGTATGTATGTTCTTTATAGAATAGTAAACTGTGAATTTGATTGTGTTATGCTCTTTAGCGAAGATGTTGCGGATAAGCCGGCGAAGGTTTTAAAGTTGATAAGACTAATTTCCGACAGATGGCGCCACTGAAAATTACTAAAAATTATTTAAATCGTAAACTGTACATTTGATCATGCTATGATCTTTAGCAAAGTTGTAGCGCATGAGCCGACGAAGGCTTTTTAGTTGGTATGAATAATTTCCGACAGGTGGCGCTACTGAAATTTACTCAAAGTCAATTTAATCGTATGCTGTACATTTAATCATGCTATAATCTTCAGCAAAGTTGTTGCACATGAGCCGACGAAGGTTTCTTAGTTGGTATGAAGAAATTTCGACAGGTGGCGCTACTGAAATTTACTCAAAGTCAATTTAATCGTATGCTGTACATTTAATCATGCTATAATCTTCAGCAAAGTTGTTACGGATAAGCCGAAGAAGGTTTATGAATTGGAATAAGCAAAGTCCGACAGGTGGCGCCACAGAAAACTACTCAAAATGAATTAAATCGTAAACTGTGCATTTGATCAGACTATAATCTTTAGCAAAGTTGTTGCGCATGAGTCGACAGAGGTTTCTGTTGATATGAATAATTTCCAAAATTATTCAAAATGAGTTAAACTGTAAACTATGCAAACTATGTGTTGGTCGGACAAAATAAATCAAATAATTCAAAATTAACTGAATATTTCTACAATGTCTTTCCTCTAAATTTATTTTAGCACTTTATAATATAAAATATATAAAAACTTTAAAATTTTCCTCAAAATGCTTATCATAAAGCTCCGAGCAAGGCTCGGTCTACCAGGTACTTTTTTAATTATGTGTTTAAATTAAGACTTTGGCATCTATAAAATTTTTCATATAAAATTAATTTGTATACCCTTCACCACCATAGGTGGAAAGGGTATTATAAGTTTGTGCTGATGTATGTATAGAAATATTTGTCTAACACCCACCTTTAGGATAACTTTCAGTATCGATTTAGCGATGTCAGTCAGTCCGTCCGTCCGTCTAGACGGCTGGCTGGCTGGACCCCCATGTAAACCTTATAATCAAACTACAGGTCGCAATTATAAAGATAATTTGATGAAGTTTGGCACAGAGCATATTTTGATAATGGGACCATGGCTATTTAAATTCGACAAAATCGTTCCATTATTTGTGGTACCTCCCATAGGTCCCACTTCCCGGATATATTGTTCACAAATATCAATATTTTTTCATGAAATTTAAAACAAATACTGCTTATGTAAACTTAAATCACTGTACCAAATTTTGAAATCGGTCCACATTTGACCATAGCTCCCATACAAACTCTTTTGTCAAAACGCACTAAATGAGACAAAAAAATCACTAAAACGCTCGTAAATCTAAAGATAATAGGAATTTTGAGTTTATTTTCTGCATACATAATTTTTGTAATCAACTGTAATCAACTTGCCAAATTTCGAGATAATCGGACCATAGCTCTTATATAATTTTGCCATCATACAAACATTTTCCCAAAACGTTTATACTTCCGTCATATAAGTCCATATATATATTTTATATTTCCGTCATATAAGTCCAAATGACTTTCCGTCACTTATATGACGGAAGTATAAACGTTTTGAGAAAATGTTTGTATGATGGCAAAATTTAGCAAGTATTTGTCTATATACACGAGAAAAAAACACCATTGACCTTAGTAGTGAAGGGTATCGTATGATCGGGCTTGATCGACTATAGCACTTTCTTACTTGTTTTTAAATAAAATCAAACTTTTTTACAAAAAACTTTAAAAGGCTGTAATTTTTTTATAATAATTAAATTTTAATGTATAAAAAATTAAAGGGAAACCCTAACATTTTTTTGGAAAACTCAAGTTGGCTTGAGGGAAATATTGCATACCACGAATATGGATGAAATATTTTCGCATAACATCAAAGAGTCTAAACCAAATTAAAGAGTGCTCTAAATAAAATTTGTAGTTGGATTTTCTTAAATAAAAATCAAACCTTTTAATATAAAAACTCTACAAAATACGCAAATATAATGAAATATTATACAAAATCATTTAGCATTAAAATGTTTACTTAGTACTCGGGTTTTGCAAAATTATCGACTTTTTTCGGAAACCCTCCCATTAAAGATTTTACAGTTGCTTCTGATACCTTTTTGGAGCATGTGTTCCGCCTGCGCTTAAAATCGGACATGTTCTTGGAAATCTTTCCTGTGCTCTTCAATTCCTTTTTTACCAGAGCCCAATACCTTTCCCCAGGCCGAAGTTCTGGACAGTTAGGTGAATTTGCCTCTCGTGGTACAAAAATGACATTATTCTTTGAGTACCACTCAAGTGCCTTTTTTCCATAATGGGATGATGCCAAATCGGGCCAAAAAAATGTAGTCACCCTGTGCTCTCTTAAAAAGGGTAACAACCGTTTTTGTAGGCACTCCTTTATATAAATTTCTGTGTTTATTGTGCCAGATGCCACAAATACTTTACTTCTTTTGCCACAACTGCAAATAGCTTGCCACACGAAAAACTTCTTAGGTAATTTTGTTTGTTTTTTGTGCGAAACTCTTGCCGAACATTGCCCCGTTTATCAGCAACATAAAAATCTTGACCAGGAAGTTGAGAAAAGTCTGCCAGTACGTATGTTTCATCATCCATCACACAACAGGTGTATTTTTTTATAAAATCAGACTTCAATTTTTTCGCTCGTTTTTTTGCTTCTAAGTTCTTTATAGCATTGCGATCTGGAACCTTTTGGACTTTGTATGTCTTCAGTCCAGCATAAGCTTTGACTCTATGTGCAAAATTCTTAGAACATTTCACCGTACGAGCTGCTTTTCTTAAAGAAGTGTTAGGCGCTCTTCGAAAGAGTCGCTCGACTTCTTTTGCCTTACCAATATCTGTAGGACCTCTTTTCCTCCCTGATCCAGGTTTTCTTTCAATGCTCAGGTTTTCCTTGTACCGTCTGATGGCATTAGAAACCGTTCGAGGGTCAACCTTCAAATTTTTAGCTATAGTCCATTTTGATTGAAATAACTATTGAAAATTAATAATATCTGACATATCTATAGAAACTAACTTGATCAAAAAATAAATTATTTCTTGCACTATGGATAAATTTTGTCTAAAATAGTAAATGCATATTTTTTTTAGAACACTCTTTATATGAAATTTAAAATACATATGAACTTTTTCTTGCTACAGGAAAGTATTGAGCTTTTTGTATTTTTTAAAAATGGACCGACCAAGAAGGCCTGTAAACGCGGAAGAGGTTTCCTTTTTCTTTAAAATTGCATCAGTTGCTAACGGCTGGACCGATTTGGATAATTTTTTTCTAAATGACTACAAATTGACCACACCCACTTTTTTTAAGTTATATAAAATCGGAAAATGGCTACACGTGGGTATTTTTTTCTTTAACGTTCGTAGTAATTCAATTTAAATTTTTATGGAAAGAAAATTTGACCACGCCAACTTTTGCGCCCACTTTTTTTGATTTATCTTAAATCGGAAAGCGGCTGCACGGATGATTTACGGTTAACTGGCGATTGTTGAATTATTGTTTCACGATTGACTGGCGATTATTTGACGGTTGTTTGGTGATTGTTTGCCGATTGTTTGATAGTTGTTTGATGATTGATTAACGATTGGCTGACGACTGTTTGATGATTGATGGATTTAGGCAATTGAAAAATGAAAATTGATCCAAACATGAAGTGCTTTGCATTTTCGCCAGATTTTTATCGGATGACGTAATCTGCTGAGGAAAATATCTCTAAAATAACTTTATGTGAACGTATATTACATGGTCCCGAAAATATTAATGTCAATTCCATTAACTAAGCCAGTAATAAGTAAAAATCGTTTATTATCAACCCGAGCAACGCCGTACTATGGTATTTCCGCAGCAAAAAATCCATTTTTGAACACCGTTTTTGAAAAACCTATTGATGCTGTTCTGTAGAAAAGAGCCTATATATTAAGGATCTATAATTGTTTTTGAGAAAAAGTTATATTATGTGTATAAAAAAGGTATTAAAATGTGCTTAATGTTCTAAAACGAAAAGTAATGAAATTTTTCATCAAAATCAATATCAGGAAATCAAAAAAGGGTCTACAAAATTAAGTGTTTTCGTTTTTCTTTGGACAAAAATTAAGTTGCCTCGGTTTGCTCGGTGCTCCTACCATAACCACGCGAAAGGCGAAAGTCACTTCTTTAGATAAGCGAAAACAATTTACGGAATTTTACCGATCGTAGAACAAAGTTCAAAATTTTCTAAAAAAGTTACATAATTTGTTACGCATAATTTAAGCAAAAAGTGTAGCAGTCGTTTAGGCTTAACATTTTAATGTAATTTCATTTAAGTGTAAGTCCAAGGCAGGTACCCCTAAGAGTGGACGGATTTCAAGCAAAATTATTAGACCTCTTTTTTGGGTAAACTAATAGATGTTTGCCGAATTTCATCAAATTCTGTTGAGAATTGCGGCTTATTTATTTATAAAATATATATTTTATATATAAAATACATAAAATACAAGCAACAAGTAAGAGTGCTATATTCGGCTATGCCGAACCTTAAATACCCTTCATCAATGGTGTTGCAAAAGTAAAAAGAAAGAGTTTTTGGTCGATTACAAGTATGTATGTTTCTGAAGACTGATTTAGGTGAGTCCACAAAAATATTAATATACATATGATTTTCTGATATGATTTTCTGTAAGTATGTTCTAATACATTTAATTTTTGGGCGATATATGAATAATACTTTAATAAGTGAATAACCTTGTTTTAGATTAAGTCTAAAACATTATGGAGGTAGATTGAAATACAAACAATTTCAGAAATTACACAACATTGTAACATTTTGCACCTTGAGACAGGTTGTATTTAAGAGCATATATTTTTAAAGTTAGAGGGCCGATTAAATGGTTGCTTTAATTAGAATATTTAGCGAATATTTAGTCTATCTAGATTGGACTTTTGGCAACAACACTTACTCGGTAGATCAATAACTGAGATATCGCAAAAGCAAATGATATCGATGTACGCAAATTGACAAATTTTAGAATCCAATTTTTTAAAAAACAATTTTTTTTAATTTTCAAAATATATATCAGACTTAAGAAAATATTCCAACGCAGCATGCTATTAAATTTCATCAAAATCGGACTATAAACACCAGAGATATCGCCAAAATTCAAAAATTTTTTAAAAACTGTATTTATCCAAAAAAAATTTTAAATTTCTTAAAAAAATGTGTATTTAAAAAAAAAAAGTTTTTTGAACTATATATCCAATTTTAGGAAATCATTCAATGCTGCACACTATTTCATCAAAATCGGTAGATCAATAACCGAGATGTCGCCAAAGCAAAACGTATCGATGTACGCAAATTGACAAATTAAAATTTTTTTTTTTTAAACAGATTTAAAAAAAATATTTTGAATTATATATCAGATTTTAGAAAATACTCCAAGGCAACATGCGATTAAATTTTATCAAAATCGGTATATAAACACCAGAGATATTGCCAAAATTCAAAATTCGATGAGAATTAAAAAAAAAAAATTAAAAAAACTGTATTTTTCCAAAAAAAAAAAATTAAATTTCGTCAAAAAACTGTGCTTACAAAAAAACAAGTTTTTTAAATTGTATATCAAATTTTTGGAAATCATTCAACGCAGCACACTATTGAATTTCATTAAAATCGGTAGATCAATAACCGAAATATCGCCAAAGCAAAGAATATCGATGTACACAAATTGACAAATTTAAAAAAAAAAATTAAAAAAACAGTATTTTTTAAAAAAATTTGTTTGAATTATATATCAGATTTTAGAAAATACTCCAAGGCAACATGCTATTAAATTTTATCAAAATCGGTATATAAACACCAGAGATATCGCCAAAATTCAAAATTCGATGATATAATTTTAATTTTTTTTAAACTGTATTTATCCAAAAAAATTTTAAATTTCTTAAAAAAATGTGTATTTTTTTAAAAGAAAGTTTTTTGAACTGTATCATTCAACGCAGCACACTATTGAATTTTATCAAAATTGGTAGATCAATAACCGAGATATCGCCAGAGCAAAACGTATCGATGTACTAAAATTGACAAATTAATTTTTTTTTTTTTTAAACAGTATTAAAAAAAAATTTTTGAATTATCCCAGTAAAAAATATATGGATTAATCCATAATCGAGCAACAAAGAAGTAATGACTTGTTCATCCATTTGGAGTAATAAGCGAGCTATAGAAACTTTTTATTTTGTTTTGTTGTTTATGCCTCGCTTAATACTCCAAATGGATCAATGAGGGATGCATTAGTTCGTTTTTTTTTTCTTTGGCATAAGAAAAAATATTTTGCTTAAATTAAATTGGAATGGATCAAAAAATAAACAAATACATTTTTTTTTACTTTTTTTGTTTCGGTAATTGGTGAATTAGCGTTGTCTTTTCTTTAAAACTAATTTGAACTAACTTTTAATTCTAGAGATTTAGAAAAGGAAACCCTACGCAAAGCCGAAGAAGCTGCTGCACGTAAGGCTAAAGAAGAAGCTGTTCGCCAGGCAGAAGAAGCCGCTAGTCAGGCAGAAGAGTCTGCTCGTCTAGCCGAAGAACAATGCAAACTCCAAGAAGAGGAGGAAGAAATGAACCGTTTGGCTGAAATCGAAAGACAAGCTGTGGAAACTATCAAGGCCGCCAAGGAAGCTGAACAAAAGTAGATAAAATCTACAATAAATTTTAAGTTTTGCGCTTATATTTAAGTTTTCTTAATTTTCCAGAGCCCTTGAAGGCACGTTTCATAAATAAAAATCAATATTTTCTTATTTTTGTAAAAAATAACCAAATTTGTATTTTATATGAATGTTTATGCTCCTTTAGGAGACAAACACGATTACTCCCTCTGTCGCCATTTTCAAGACTAACGGGAGCACTCCATAAAGAGCTTCTATGAGTTTCGGAGTTTTATGGAGTAATCCATTACTCGCAAAGGAGCGCTCCGAGAGTACTCTTGGGATGATCCTTTTTTTTACTGGGATATATCAGATTTTAGAAAATACTCCAAGGCAACATGCTATTAAATTTTATCAAAATCGGTATATAAAATTATTGTCAAAATTCAAAATTCGATGAGAATTTAATTTTTTTTAAATTGCATTTTTTAAAATTTTTTTTAAAATTCGTCATCGAAGTTTAGTATTTTAGCGATATCTCGTGTGTTTCTGGATCGATTTTAATGAAATGCTGCGTAGGGAAATTTCCCAAAATCTGGTGTATTCTTCTGGGTACAACAGACAGACAGACGGACATGGCTCTCCTGGCGATTCTGAGTCGATCGGTTTTATGGGGTCTAAGACGAATAATGAAAAAAATTACAAACTGAATGACTAACTTATAATACCCTTTCACCTATTGGTGAAGGGTATAAAAATAATCTTTGGATTTAAATATCTCTTAAACTATAGGAGATAATGTAGTACAGTAAGCATGTTTTAATTAATTTTTTAAGAAGTTTCTAAAATGTCAACTTTGTTCTACTGTAGAGCCCATTGTGCTAAAGATAGATGCGTCCTTAAACATTGTTCTAAAAGCCTAATTCCTCATCTACTAATGTTTCAAATTCCGTTCAGTAGTTTAGAAACTGCAGATTTAATAACAAAAAAAAAAAAAAAAACTAGTTTGCACCACTGTGCGGTATATCTAAGTGAATTAAAATTTGCGCTGTAAAAATGGAGTATTAAAAACCTTTATCAAAATTATCGTGGTTGAGCGATTTATCATAGGGATCATATGTAAAAAATTGGCGGGTCTAAGCTGTTTTTACTTAACGATGCCTTTAATTTTATAGAAAAATAGTGGATTTCTTTTTTTAAAATGCATGGAAATTAAATACTTACCCTGGATGATTTATTTCCATTTTATCTTTCGAAATAAAAAAAAAACATTTTAATTAATTTTCATATTTAATCATATGTATTTTGTTTTTTTTTTCTCTTTATTTTTGTTTTAATAGACATAAAATATAATTATGTTTTATTTGTTTATAATATTTTTAATTATTTATTTCTATATACGAGTATGTATTTATGCATGGATGTAGTTTCTTTTTTTCTCATTAAAAGCTAAAATTATTATAAAAATTTAATCAAAAATACGAATACGATTATATTTATTTAATAATAATAAAAAAAATAATGACTGCATCAGTGCAAATTCCCTCTTCTACTTCTACTTTCAATTCATCCAATTAACAATTTAAAATTTTATTAATATTTAATGTTATAAAATTACAAAGACATGAACTACAAATATATAAAAATAAACTATTTTAATTGAAAATATTAATTAAATTTAAGTATAAAAAAAATAAAAATATTTTAAAGAAATTATTATAAAATTTATTAAACAAAAATTTTTTTTTGAAATTTTAAAAGCTAAAAATTATTATATAAAACTATTTAAATAATGACGAGTGAATGTTTGCCTACAATTTTACTTAAACGAGGGTTGCTTTTTATGTTTTTGATAATTGAACCAAAATTCAGTATCCAGTTGCTTTATGGTGGAACTAGAAAAAATTGCTTTGTTCATACGAGTGGTACTATTTATGTTTTGGAAAACTGGCAACACTATGTCAATAGCTAAAATCTGGCAACAACATAATAAAGTTTGTAACTTTTTAATAGATGTGTACAATATCGCGACTGTCGACGAATCATGGATATTTGCTTATGAGTCGGAAACAATTGACCGTGTGGGTATTCCAAGACGATCTGAATCCAACAAAAGTTGTTCGTAAGAAAAGCACTAGATCGTAAGAAAAGCACTAGATCGTAAGAAAAGCACTAGATCAACGCAAAACTGTTTGTTTGCCGCAAGTCTTTGGTGAATTTCGTCCGCCTAGCATACCAGAGGTCCCAAGTTCAATCCCCTGTCAGACCCTCTTGAAAAAAATAAATTTTCAAAAAAGCAGCAGTTCACCTCATAGCTCAGCTAGCCACTGGTAATTGAGTATTAGGCTATGTAAAACTTCTCTATCGAATGCATTTGCCGTTCGGAGTCGGAGTTAAAACGTAGGTCCCTTTCAATGAGTCTAAAAATAGAATCGGATGCAGCTCATTGTCTGAGAGAAGTAACCCTTGTTCCAATTGGAATGTTGTCGGGGAAGTATATATTATGTTATATATAATCCCCGAAGACGAATTTTTTTATCATGAGAATGAAAGCTCTACCACATTTTGACAATAAAGTAAATTTTTAAGTAGCCAAAACATCAAATTAATGATTCATCTTTCGAACGTACCTGATTTGATACGCAATGAATTCTTCTTGTTCCAGAATATCAAAGGTAAACTGTTTGGTCAACGATTAACAAGCGGGAAAGAAACAGTTGAAACTTTCAAAAACGATGTTTTGGAGGTATATCAAGACGAATGAAGAAACAGCTATGACAAAGGAAATTATTTCGAAAAAGATTAAAAAATTGTTGTTATTACTGCTATTCCCTAAGCATAAATAATTCCTCTCGTAAATATGCCGAAAGACTTCTGTGAGAAGTTTATTCCACATACGGATAGTGTAGATATAGAACGAACTTTCTCTAGTGTTTATTGCGATCCACTGGCCATTCGACAGCAAATGGATAAATCCTGAAAAAAAAACTTTGTTAGTTCCACATTTAAAAGTTTTGGCTTTTTAAACAATTTCCCCGATTTCATAAGAACTCCTACAATTATAAAGCAGATAGAATAGTGAAACCCCTTTGAATAAATATAGTTGACCATCCTACTATCACCAATAAGTACCTTCTCCCTTTCGTTTACACGATAATGTAAGTTTAAATAAATTTTAAAGCACCTTCCCCTTCATTAGAGTTATATTCCAATTTATGTGGGATATAAATGGTATAAGTAGGACTCAAGTATGTCTTGAACCGTTTTAAAAAACTGTTGACTCAAACGGACAGATTGAAAATGGAAGTTATAAAAAACTATAGAAGTAAGAACGAAAACTTGCGGTGCCAATGAATTAATGCAATGAATAAATACAGGGTGGCTAAATTTGAGGTTAGCCACATACGAGACTTACAAAATCCACAAAGTGTACTTGACGAACTATTGTGATCAGCTGTCGGCACAGAGAGAATGGAGTAATAATGAGACTAAAATGGTATCTACACTAAGAGCTTTTCACTCTATATTTGAGCTTTTTACTCTATTTTTTGACATCAACCTGCTTTGTTGTAAACTACCATGAATGTGGTTGGTCTATTTGCTTTCTTAAACTCATTTTGTCGATTCTATTTAACGATTGTGTTGTGTTACGAAAAAGTAGTCGGCTCCTATGGTGAGGTCTCATCATCGGCTAGTATTTTTTTCGAAAACGATCAACAAACTGCCGCCACCGTGAAATCTCTGCGCTACCAAACCTAGATAATATATTTTTTGTGTCCACAATTGGATAAGTGATGTTTGGTTTCGACAAGACGGCGCTACAAGCCACACAACTGGCCAAATCCAACAAATCTCTGCTCTACCAAACCATGATAACAGATTTTTTGTGGCCACAATTGGATAACTGACTTTTGTTTTCGGCGAGACGCCGCCACAAGCCACACAACTGCCCAAATAATTCAGTTATTGCATAAGAAATTTCTCGATTTGAAGATTAGAAGTAACCGACTTGTAATTGTAATTTAATGCCGCTGGATTTTTATTTCACTAAAAGAAGCAATAAGCAAAGCTTTATTGCAAAATGTGGTTCAAAATTTTATGAAATAAGCTCTCGTCTACTAACATGCAGAGTTGGACATGTGACTCAAGTCAGATTTCGCTATTAATTCCCATATCTCTACTTAACATGCCATTTTACTTACTTTTTTAGGCCAATTTACTTCCTAACCTCAAATTTGACCATCCTTTTCAACAACTCTTATAGAGCGATCTCTGACAAATCGAGAGCACTTATTACCGACACCAAAAGCATTAAGTTTTGATTGAAATGCTCTACCGAACGCCTTAAAAATATCTTCACTTTCGCCAGAACTTTGAATAGATGAACTCTTTTTCGGATAGGAAGTCTAGTTAGGCACGCGTATTAGACTCCAGATATGCCAAAATGGTTAACGGTAGTGCCATTATTTCGGAAAGTACAAAACAAGTTTATATTGGTAGCTAATTTTCAGGGTAACTATCTTCTCCCTTTTTCGGGATTGATGTTAAATAAGCCATGGTCTAGTGTGCTTAAAAGGTGACTCAATGAACAAGTCAGTGCCGAATAGCACTGCTTTAAAGTCAGTGCTGGGAATGTCATCTGGCCAAGGAAACTTATTTTTGTTGAGATCAGCTTAAACCAATGTTGGGCAAAGTCTCTCCAATTCTCTCTTACTTTGTATTTTGCCTACCCCTAGGGTTAGCAAAATTAAAAATCAGAGAGACTTTGCCCAACATTGGCTTAAACTCCTTTAATGGAACGAACATGAAAGAAATTTTAGGTATTGCAACTCTAACGGTGATTGACTGCTTTCCGGAGAGCGTGAATTCGAATAATTTAGTCTAGAGGTTAGCTGTGTTAACCGGGTTAGTGAATAATAGGTCATCATTTAAACCAGACCTGTCCAAGAACACATACATTAATATTTGTATTTTTAAAGCTGAAAGCTCTTACTGTCAGTGTTGCCATTTTTTATATTTTTCCTCATATATTCAAGCATTATTCATATAATCAAGCAAAAAATTATAATCTGGCAGCACTGACCTTAAAAGGGCAATTTTACATAAGTGTGAGCGGGATAAACATAGTTGCTTCTACATAGTGTGAAAGCTCAAAAGCTCTTTTGTAAAAGTTCGCACATTTTGCTGTAGGGCTGGACGGCTTTGATTTAAACGAATAGGAATTGATGAACTAGCACATTTAAGGAATGACGAAAAGCTTTTATTGTTCCTAGGAGCAGTAAGCACTTTACCACAAAGACGCTGTTCGTACAGAGCTTTTCGGTATCTGGATTTTTGTTATTACACCAGATGGTGAAAGCTTTAACTCTGATTGCATTTTTGTTCATCAGAAGGAAAGCTTTTAGATGAAGCTTTTTATTTTAATTTTTACAAATAAATTTCTACTAAAAAAGGTGATAATCAATTAAAATTACGTACAATAACTGGTTTTGAATGAGGATTTGCGTTATTTGATACAAATCGAATTTAGAAAGCTTTCGGGGAAAAATGTCCGTATATCAATTTTAGACCTTAAACTTTTGATGAAGCTTTTTATGCATAATATCATATAAATTTTGAACATTTGGTAATGATACATAATTGACGAGGAAATAAAGTGTTTAATAAAAATACCTAAAGAAATGCTTGAAATCAGCCCTACATGCTTTTTCGTTAATGAATCATACCGATTTCGTAACTGGTCGTAAAGCGGTTTGAAGCATATCTTAAAAAAAAGAAGAAATGGTACAATGATGTAGGTTTTGGGAAAGTGCAAGTGTATCAATGTCGTTTTTGTTAGGGTGCAAATTTAAAAATTGTGTTTTGCCCTTTAACAAACAAGATATGGGTTTGTTCATTTCCTAGTATTGCCAGTGCATAAAATGTGCTTTTGTTTACAAAAATATTCATATAAAAAATATCTGAGTTGGAATTTGGCAGCACTGAAAAAATCTTTGTTCTACTTTTCTCCATTGCCGCTTCAAATTTGACAAATCAAAAAACAGCTGACTACCGCCCGCAGCCGTATCCATTGGCCTCCTATCTTTAAGGTGATTGTGAGCTACTAATAACTCAACATTCGGAACTTATAGGGGTATATGGCTGGAAAGGTGGAGCCCAGAGTTCGAATTAATTTGAGATTTTCAAGTTATCATGAACAATAGAAATCATATTTCAAAAGCTCCAAACTTTACTACAGAAACTTGAGTAGCCAGATGTATACAAAGTTATTGCTCAGTCTCGAAACATAAAATGCAACCCTCGTTATTATTATATTTTTTTTTATTATTTCTGTATATTTTAGGTTATAAACATTTATATTGCAGTTGTAATAATTATTGCTTTTTTCTGAAGATTATTTGAGTTTATTTAAAAATTTTACTCTATTTTAAGGATTTTTTTGATAATTTTTTAGTTAAACTGTTTTTCTATAAAATCTTTTAGTTTTACGGTTTTAATAATTGTAGCAAACAGTTTTTATTTTCTTAGTTAAAGGGATTTATTTAATTATATTTCATTCTACGAGAGAAAAATTCGTTATTTTTATATATTTAATGTGACTTTGAGAACATTTATGATTTAAATTTTTAAAACTATTTGGGTTTTTTTCAAAGTTCTTAATAAATCAAGGACTTTGACCCTTTATTTAATAATAGTAATAATAAAAAATTTTATTTTTTTCTAAAATCTTTGAAAAAGTTTACTTTTTTCAAATATTTTTCAAAAACATTGCGATTTACTTAGATATACCCAGTCAAAAGGGTCTTAGTTAAAGGACTATTTTAAGAAATTGGCAGGAGCCGATAATTAGAACCCAGCCAATTTTTAAATATAGTTTTATTACTTAGTCATTTTGTTGTGGGTATATCTAAGTAAATCGGACTGTACTTAATTTAATAGCTACAAAATATGTATATGTAGTTTTCTTTCTAATAAAAATTAAAAAAACTAAATTAAAATCACAATTTTAAAGACTTGACAAATATTAAATAATTTTATGTTTTTTTTTTGTTTTTTTTCGTTTTACTTTTGAATTTCTTCTAAATCATTTTAAACTTCTAATTTAAAGTCCTAGAAATAATCTTATATGAAGTTAATGTTTCAATTCAACTAGAAACAACGTTGAATTGAAACATCTAACATCTCAATTTGAATTGACTTGACTCCAATATTAAATATTTTTGTTGAGAGAAATATTTAAATGGAATATTTTAGTTACGAGTTAAGTATCTTTTTCAAGCCATTTTGGGGTTTCTTTTTAGGGGGGGATTAGAGGAGATTTTTAAACTTTACAATAATTGTTAAATTAATAAAAGGCACATTTTACTTTTTCTTTTAAAAAAACATTTTTGAAACAAAACAATTAAAGCTATTTTACTTTTTTTCACTTAAAAATAAATAGACAATTTTGAACACAAAATGAAGACAATCTTTTTTTCTTTAATTTCATATTTTCTTAAAATTTTTAATTTATGCATTAGTTTTGTTTAAGTGCTTTTTCTTTAATGTATGGAATAATTAATAGACCTCTGGTTTTAAAGAAATTCCAGATACATACATATATTATTTTAGTCGAAAAATCTGTAAAGAAAGAAAAAAAGTAAAAAAGAATTATAAAAAAATTTTTATAAAATTAAAAATTAATCATCAAATAAACTAATAATTAATTTAGAATCAAGCCTTTTCGACTATTTATAGGAAATTTTTCGAAAATTGACTATTTATAGGAAATTTTTCGAAAATTGACTATTTATAGGAAATTTTTCAAAAATTGACTATTTATAGGACAATTTTTCGAAAATTGACTATTTATAGGAAATTTTTCGCAAATTGACTATTTATATCAAATTTTTCGAAAATTTATTATTTTTTGAAAATTTATTATTAAAAGAAATTTTTCGAAAATTGACTATTTATAGAAAATTTGTGGGAAATTGACTATTTGTAGGATATATTTCAAAAATTTACTATTTAGAGGAAAATTTTCGAAAATTGACTATTTAAGGGAAATTTTTCGAGAATTGACTATTTAAAGAAAATTTTTCGAAAATTGACTATCTATAAGAAATTTTTTCAAAATTGACTATTTATAGGACATTTTTTGAAAACTGTCTTTATATAGAAATTTTTTCAAAAATTAACTATTTGTAGCAAATTTTTTAAAAATTTATTATTTATAAGAAGTTTTATGAAAATTGACTATTTATAGGAAATTTTTCGAAAATTGACTATTTATAGGAAATTTTTCGAAAATTGAATATCTATATGAAAATTTTCGAAAATTGACTATTTATAGGAAAATTTTCGAAAATCGACTATTCATAGGAAATTTTTCGAAAATTGTTTATTTATAAAAATCTTTCGAAATCTTTCTATTTATAGGAAATTTTTCGAAAATTGACTATTTATAGGAAATTTTTCGAAAATTTACTACTTAAAGGAAATTTTTCGAAAATTGACTATTTGTAGGAAATCTTTCAAAACCTGACTATTTAAAGAAATTTTTTCAAAAATTTAAAAAATTCAAAAATTGACTATTGATAGGAAATTTTTCGAAAATTGACTCTTTTAAGAAAATTTTTTGAAAATTTATACGAAATTTTTCGAAAATTGACTATTTATAGAAAATTTTTCGAAAACTGACTATTTATAGAAAATTTGTCGGTAATTGACTATTTATAGAAAATTTTTCGAAAATTGATTATTTATAAGAAATTTTTCGAAAATTGACTATTTATAGGAAATTTTTTGAATATTGACTATTTATAGGAAATTTTTAGAAAATTTTCCGAAAATTGATGATTCATAGGAAAATTTCGAACATAGGCTATTTATAGTAAATTTTTTGAAAATAGATAATTTATAGGAAATTTTTCGAAAATTGACAAATTATAGGTAACTATTTATAAGAAATTTTCGAAAATTAACTTTTTATAGGAAATTTTTCGAAAATTGACTATTTATAGAAGATTTTTCGAAAATTTACTATTTATAGGAAATTTGTGGGAAATTGACTATTTATAGTACATTTTTCAAAAATTTACTATTTAGAGAAGATTTTTCGAAAATTGACTATTTAAAGGAAATTTTTCGAAAATTGACTATTTAAAGGAAAATTTTCTAAAATTGACTATTTATAGGAAATTTTTCGAAAATTGACTATCTATAAGAAATTTTTCGAAAATTGATTATCTATAGGAAATTTTTCAAAAATTTACTATTTATAGTTAATTTTTTGAAAATGATTATTTAAAGGAAATTTTTGAAAATTGACTGTTGTGATCAGATTGGGGAATTACGTTCCCGAGCAAAAAAAACAAAAAAACAAAAAAAAATTTTTGTTTACCCTCATTTGTTCTTGAGTTGCCCTGGTATTTATTTTTTGGACGTTTTTACTACATTAAACTTATAACACCCACATGTTGGCAAAGAATATTTATTTCCCAAGAAAAATTTAAACTAATTTAGTTCACAAGAAACATCTTGACCCCAACTTAATTTTTTATATACATACAAAAAAAAAAAAAAAACTAAAAAATTTCCCTTAAGACAATATGTAACAAAGAACAACTAAATGAATGAGAAAACTATTTTCCAACTAGAAATTCTTTTTAAAATGAACCTAATCATGGTACCCAGCACCAGAAAATGTACGAGTATTACAACAAGCTTTTGTTATTTATGTTTCACTAAATTCTGGCCTAAACTTGAGATGAAAGACAAAAAAAAAAGTTAATTTAAATTTAACTACAAAGACGTTAATATGTTAACAACTTTAACATAAATCTACTAGAGTTGAAATTTTTGCAACTCTTAAACAACCCACCACCGCCGCGGCCGCTAAGATCATCATCATCATTTAGGCATAACTTGGTTTCTTTTTTCTATATGATTTTCTTCGTTTTTTTTTGGAGTTTCAATCCTAAAGAATTGCTGTTAAAATAAATGAGCAAATTTTAAATTACACCAAAAAAAAAAAAAGAAGAAAACCAAATAAAACATTTTAACTTATTTGCGTTTGACTTTTTACAACGTAAAAAATCGGGACACTAAGACACGATTCAATTTACAAAATTTATATCTAACAAAGAAAAAAAAAACAAGGAAAAAATTCAATATTCTATAAGTTGGATGTGACTAAATAAGTAAAATAGATTTGTCATTGGATCTAGAGAAATTGCATTAGTTGTGGGTTATTTATTTTCTGGATTTAAATAGAAAAAAATCTGTTATAATAAAACCAATTTTAAGGAAAATAGTCATCAATTTAAGGTTATACATATTTTGTTCTTACTTTAACTATTAAACGAAAACTTTAATTTTTTAGGAAATTTTTCGAAGATTGACTATTTATAGGAAATTTTTCGAAATTTGACTATTTATAGGAAATTTTTCGAAATTTTACTATTTATAGGAATTTTTTCGAAAATTAACTATTTATAGGAAATTTTTTCGAAAATTGACTATTTATAGGAAATTTTTCGAAAATTGACTATTTATAGGAAATTTTTCGAAAATTGACTATTTAAAGGAAATTTTTCGAAAATTGACTTTTTATAGGAAATTTTTCGAAAATTGACTATTTATAGGAAAATTTTCGAAAATTGACTATTTATAGGAAATTTTTCGAAAATTGACTATTTATAGGAAATTTTTCGAAAATTGACTATTTATAGGAAATTTTTCGAAAATTGACTTTTTATAGGAAATTTTTCGAAAATTGACTTTTTATAGGAGATTTTCGAAAATTGACTATTTATAGGAAATTTTTCGAAAATTGACTATTTATAGGAAATTTTTCGAAAATTAACTATTTATAGGAAATTTTTCGAAAATTTACTATTTATAGGAGATTTTTCGAAAATTGACTATTTATAGGAGATTTTTCGAAAATTGACATTGGAAATTTTTCGAAAATTGACTTTTTATAGGAAATTTTTCGAAAATTGACTATTTATAGGAAATTTTTCGAAAATTGACTATGTATAGGAAATTTTTCGAAAATTGACTATTTATAGGAAATTTTTCGAAAATTGACTATTTATAGGAAATTTTTCGAAAATTGACTATTTATAGGAAATTTTTCGAAAATTGACTATTTATAGGAAATTTTTCGAAAATTGACTATTTATAGGAAATTTTTCGAAAATTGACTATTTATAGGAAATTTTTCGAAAATTGACTATTTATAGGAAATTTTTCGAAAATTGACTATTTATAGGAAATTTTTCGATAATTGACTATTTATAGGAAATTTTTCGAAATTTTACTATTTATAGGAAATTTTTCGAAATCTTACTATTTATAGGAAATTTTTCGAAAATTGACTATTTATAGGAAATTTTTCGAAAATTGACTATTTATAGGAAATTTTTCGAAAATTGACTATGTATAGGATTTTTTCGAAAATTGACTATTTATAGGAAATTTTTCGATAATTGACTATTTATAGGAAATTTTTCGAAAATTGACTATTTATAGGAAATTTTTCGAAAATTGACTATTTATAGGAAATTTTTCGAAAATTGACTATTTATAGGAAATTTTTCCAAAATTGACTATTTGTAGGAAATTTTTCGAAAATTGGACTATTTGTAGGAAATTTTTCGAAAATTGACTATTTATAGGAATTTTTTGAAAATTGTCCATTTATAGAAATTTTTCGAAAATTGACTATTTATAGGAAATTTTTCGAAAATTGACTTTTTATAGGAAATTTTTCGAAAATTGACTATTTATAGGAAATTTTTCGAAATTGACTATTTATAGGAAATTTTTCGAAAATTGACTTTTTATAGGAAATTTTTCGAAAATTGACTATTTATAGGAAATTTTTCGAAAATTGACTATTTATAGGAAATTTTTCGAAAATTGACTATTTGTAGGAAATTTTTCCAAAATTGACTATTTGTAGGAAATTTTTCGAAAATTGACTATTTATAGGAATTTTTTGAAAATTGTCCATTTATAGAAAATTTTTCGAAAATTGACTATTTATAGGAAATTTTTCGAAAATTGACTATTTATAGGAAATTTTTTGAAAATTGACTTTTTTAGCAAATTTTTCGAAAATTGGCTATTTATAGGAAATTTTTCGAAAATTGACTATTTATAGGAATTTTTTGAAAATTGTCCATTTATAGGAAATTTTTCGAAAATTGACTATTTGTAGGAAATTTTTCGAAAATTTACTATTTATAGGAAATTTTTCGAAAATTGACTATTTATAGGAAATTTTTCGAAAATTGACTATTTATAGGAAATTTTTCGAAAATTGACTATTTATAGGAAATTTTTCGAAAATTGACTATTTATAGGAAATTTTTCGAAAATTGACTATTTATAGGAAATTTTTCGATAATTGACTATTTATAGGAAATTTTTCGAAATTTTACTATTTATAGGAAATTTTTCGAAATCTTACTATTTATAGGAAATTTTTCGAAAATTGACTATTTATAGGAAATTTTTCGAAAATTGACTATTTATAGGAAATTTTTCGAAAATTGACTATGTATAGGATTTTTTCGAAAATTGACTATTTATAGGAAATTTTTCGATAATTGACTATTTATAGGAAATTTTTCGAAAATTGACTATTTATAGGAAATTTTTCGAAAATTGACTATTTATAGGAAATTTTTCGAAAATTGACTATTTATAGGAAATTTTTCCAAAATTGACTATTTGTAGGAAATTTTTCGAAAATTGACTATTTGTAGGAAATTTTTCGAAAATTGACTATTTATAGGAATTTTTTGAAAATTGTCCATTTATAGGAAATTTTTCGAAAATTGACTATTTATAGGAAATTTTTCGAAAATTGACTTTTTATAGGAAATTTTTCGAAAATTGACTATTTATAGGAAATTTTTCGAAAATTGACTATTTATAGGAAATTTTTCGAAAATTGACTTTTTATAGGAAATTTTTCGAAAATTGACTATTTATAGGAAATTTTTCGAAAATTGACTATTTATAGGAAATTTTTCGAAAATTGACTATTTGTAGGAAATTTTTCCAAAATTGACTATTTGTAGGAAATTTTTCGAAAATTGACTATTTATAGGAATTTTTTGAAAATTGTCCATTTATAGAAAATTTTTCGAAAATTGACTATTTATAGGAAATTTTTCGAAAATTGACTATTTATAGGAAATTTTTTGAAAATTGACTTTTTTAGCAAATTTTTCGAAAATTGGCTATTTATAGGAAATTTTTCGAAAATTGACTATTTATAGGAATTTTTTGAAAATTGTCCATTTATAGGAAATTTTTCGAAAATTGACTATTTGTAGGAAATTTCTCGAAAATTTACTATTTATAGGAAATTTTTCGAAAATTGACTATTTATAGGAAATTTTTCGAAAATTGACTATTTGTAGGAAATTTTTCCAAAATTGACTATTTGTAGGAAATTTTTCGAAAATTGACTATTTATAGGAATTTTTTGAAAATTGTCCATTTATAGGAAATTTTTCGAAAATTGACTATTTGTAGGAAATTTTTCGAAAATTGACTATTTATAGGAATTTTTTGAAAATTGTCCATTTATAGGAAATTTTTCGAAAATTGACTATTTATAGGAAATTTTTCGAAAATTGACTTTTTTAGGAAATTTTTCGAAAATTGGCTATTTATAGGAAATTTTTCGAAAATTGACTATTTATAGGAAATTTTTCGAAAATTGACTATTTATAGGAAGTTTTTCGAAAATTGACTTTTTATAGGAAATTTTTCGAAAATTGACTATTTATAGGAAATTTTTTGAAAATTGACTATTTATAGGAAGTTTTTCGAAAATTGACTATTTATAGGAAATTTTTCGAAAATTGACTTTTTATAGGAAATTTTTCGAAAATTGACTTTTTTTAGGAAATTTTTCGAAAATTGGCTATTTATAGGAAATTTTTCGAAAATTGACTATTTATAGGAAATTTTTCGAAAATTGACTTTTTATAGGAAATTTTTCGAAAATTGACTATTTATAGGAAATTTTTCGAAAATTGACTATTTATAGGAAATTTTTCGAAAATTGACTATTTATAGGAAATTTTTCGAAAATTGACTATGTATAGGAAATTTTTCGAAAATTGACTATTTATAGGAATTTTTTGAAAATTGTCCATTTATAGGAAATTTTTCGAAAATTGACTATTTATAGGAAATTTTTCGAAAATTGACTATTTATAGGAAATTTTTCGAAAATTGACTTTTTATAGGAAATTTTTCGAAAATTGACTATTTATAGGAAATTTTTCGAAAATTGACTATTTATAGGAAATTTTTCGAAAATTGACTATTTATAGGAAATTTTTCGAAAATTGACTTTTTATAGGAAATTTTTCGAAAATTGACTTTTTATAGGAAATTTTTCGAAAATTGACTATTTATAGGAAATTTTTCGAAAATTGACTATTTATAGGAAATTTTTCGAAAATTGACTATTTATAGGAAATTTTTCGAAAATT
Source organism: Stomorhina lunata (assembly GCA_933228675.1). Taxonomy (NCBI): domain Eukaryota; kingdom Metazoa; phylum Arthropoda; class Insecta; order Diptera; family Rhiniidae; genus Stomorhina; species Stomorhina lunata. The sequence continues at coordinate 62,766,735 of OW121744.1, forward strand.
GACTTTTTATAGGAAATTTTTCGAAAATTGACTTTTTATAGGAAATTTTTCGAAAATTGACTATTTATAGGAAATTTTTCCAAAATTGACTATTTGTAGGAAATTTTTCGAAAATTGACTATTTATAGGAATTTTTTGAAAATTGTCCATTTATAGGAAATTTTTCGAAAATTGACTATTTATAGGAAATTTTTCGAAAATTGACTATTTATAGGAAATTTTTCGAAAATTGACTTTTTTAGCAAATTTTTCGAAAATTGGCTATTTATAGGAAATTTTTCGAAAATTGACTATTTATAGGAATTTTTTGAAAATTGTCCATTTATAGGAAATTTTTCGAAAATTGACTATTTGTAGGAAATTTTTCGAAAATTTACTATTTATAGGAAATTTTTCGAAAATTGACTATTTATAGGAAATTTTTCGAAAATTGACTATTTGTAGGAAATTTTTCCAAAATTGACTATTTGTAGGAAATTTTTCGAAAATTGACTATTTATAGGAATTTTTTGAAAATTGTCCATTTATAGGAAATTTTTCGAAAATTGACTATTTGTAGGAAATTTTTCGAAAATTGACTATTTATAGGAATTTTTTGAAATTGTCCATTTATAGGAAATTTTTCGAAAATTGACTATTTATAGGAAATTTTTCGAAAATTGACTTTTTTAGGAAATTTTTCGAAAATTGGCTATTTATAGGAAATTTTTCGAAAATTTACTATTTATAGGAAATTTTTCGAAAATTGACTATTTATAGGAAGTTTTTCGAAAATTGACTTTTTATAGGAAATTTTTCGAAAATTGACTATTTATAGGAAATTTTTCGAAAATTGACTATTTATAGGAAGTTTTTCGAAAATTGACTATTTATAGGAAATTTTTCGAAAATTGACTTTTTATAGGAAATTTTTCGAAAATTGACTTTTTTTAGGAAATTTTTCGAAAATTGGCTATTTATAGGAAATTTTTCGAAAATTGACTATTTATAGGAAATTTTTCGAAAATTGACTATTTATAGGAAGTTTTTCGAAAATTGACTATTTATAGGAAATCTTTCGAAAATTGACTATTTATAGGAACTTTTTCTAAAATTGACTATTTATAGAAAATTTTTCGAAAATTGACTATTTAAAGAAAATTTTTCGAAAAGTGACTATTTATAGAAAATTTTTCGAAAACTGACTATTTATAGGAAATTTTTCGAAAATTGTCTATTCAAAGTAAATTTTTGAAAAATTGACTATTTTTAGGAAATTTTTGGAAATTGACTATTTATAGGAAATTTTTCGAAAATTGACTATTTACAGAAATTTTTTCGAAACTTGGCTATTTATAAGAATTTTTTTCCGAAAATTGACTATTTATAGGAAATAGAAAATTTTGAATAAATTGACTATTTATAGAAAATTGACTGCGAAAAATTACTATTTATAGGAAATTTTTTGAAAATTGACTATTTATAGAAATTTTCCGAAAATTTATATTAATAGAATATTTATCGAATATTCACTATTTATAGGAAATTTTTCGAAAATTGATTGTGTATAGGAAAGTTTTTGTTTATCGAAAATTCACTATTGATAAGATATTTTCCATAAATTTACTATTATATTTTTTTAAAATTGAAAATTTTTCGAAAATTGACTATTAATAGAAATTTTCCGAAAATTTAATATTTATAGGAAATTTTTCTAAAATTTACTGTTTATAGGAAATTGTACAAAAATTGACTATTTATATGAAATGATATTGAAAAAAGTTTAACCTTTTCTTCTCCGGGGTCAAAGGTCATTTTTTTTATTTTTTAGGCAAAATTGCGGAATATTAAGCACTTATCTGCGAATTTTAATAAAAACACATGAATATAATAATTTACTAAGATTAAGTTGTTTTTATAAAAAAAAATATTTAACCCTAAGCAGACAAAAGATCATAAATGGCCCAATTTTTTTTGTAGTCTTTTTAACAAAATCTTATATTATTACAATAATTTATCCAACTTACCTCATTAATGTTTACTTAAGATCCATATCATGCGAATACTTAAGAGGAATTGATGATTTAAAAACGATCGATTTGCATTGCTATTTATTTGTTTCTCATTCTTAATGTTTTGTTAATTAATGATGGCAACATTTAATAAAAAAAATTAAAAATAAAAGAACATTTTTTAACTGCTACAACGACAACAATGACAACGACGATGAGGACTAAGTATTTAATATAGTAAATATTTTATATAATGTGTCAAAAATGTGAATTTAACTACAAAAAATCCTTCTGCTAAGGATATCTGAAGTAGTATTTAATTGTAAGCAGCAAACACTTTCACTAATCTATAATTTCTTCTAAACATTTAGGTCATTTTAGATGACTTTTCTCCAGTTATCGTCCTTTCACACACACACACTCGTACAATCACATTTTGACTACAAATACAAAGTCGCCTGTTGGCGATGATCGAAATGATGAATGTATAATTTCTTTTTGGACTTTTCTTTGGATGGCCTTAAATCCCAGACTAAATTCGAGAGACTACGTGGTCGTGACAAACGCCGCGTTTTCTTTTCGGGCAATTTATTTGAATCGCCCGATGTGCGACCACCACTACGCGATGAGTCGAGTGTACCTTCGCGAGGATTATGATTGTGACTGTGTGATGATGAAGAGTTGTGTAGCATTCCGTTGAGACCACCAGTGGTACTAGAACTTTTACTTAGTGGCAGTGGTATGGAGTGATTGTTGCTAATGTTGTTGTTGTTATTGTTGTTAAGATTACTGTTACTACATTTAAGTACTAGATCGGGCGGGGCCACAATGATGGCTTGTCCTTTGGGATTTGTTGAGATCGGCGGTGAAATTGAATTACTATCGGGTGTCAACTGAAGACTACTGAGACTTTTATATCTAAAAATAATAAGGAAAGAAAAGGGTGTAAAATTAATTTTTAACAAAAAACTGAGATATAAAATTAAAAGATACTTGATTCTATATTCTATTTAGAAAGTATAAACTCAAATAATAAGAAATGGTGAAGATAATGAATAATGAAGTTGGAGAAGTTGAAATTTACTCTGAAGTGAAGTCTTGTACGACAAATTCCTGTTATATTAACTTTCACATTCTCGATGTGAAGCAAGGTTGGCCATTAATTGCATGACAGAGGATAAAACAATAATTTACATTAACCACGAAAAATCTTTCTTTACTCGAAATTAAAAAAAACACACACACACAAACAATAATATATACTACACTAACCAAACATACAGCAAATCGTTGGTCTCATATAGAAAAGGGCTAACTCGCATATTTAAAACTTTACAGGATAAGGTAAAAACTGAGTTAAAACAGTAATCGACAAAATTTTACGTTTTTTAAAGCAGGTTATTATTAAAATGAAGGACGAATTTGGTTCTCAAAACTTGTTTTTAAATTTCAAACATATAAAAAACTAAACTGAGATAAGTTTTTTTATATTTTCATTTCAGAGCACTTAGGACATTTTTCTGTAGTGATCAAAACAAATTATATTAAGGAAAGCTTTATATAGCGAATGCTTCCTACAATAGATCTTTCGATATTAAAAATTGTCTATAGAAAAGCTTTCGATATTGTTTCTATATGAAAGCTTTCGACATTGAAAGTTTGACTTGGAATGTTTTCTATGTGAAATCTTTCGATATTCAAAGTTTATGAAGAAATCAAAAGTGTTCTATAGAAAATTATTAGGAAGCAATTCGAAATCGAAAGATTATATAGGAAATCTTGAGATATTGGCATTTTTGGTTGAAAAGGTTAAAAGTTTTTTAGAAAAAAATCTTGGCTTTTTATATTTTTTGTAGAAAGCTTTGGATATTAAAAGTAATTTTTAGAAAATCTGTTGATTTCAAAGGTTTTCAATCTGAAATATTTTTAATATAGAAAATGTTTATAGAACATCTTTCAATATCAAAATTTTATTATAGGAAACCTTTGGACATCGAAAGTTTTATATAGAAAATCTTTTTTTTTAAAGCTTTCAATATGGAATGTTTTTTATATAAAAAATTACCTATAGGAAATCTTTGATATTGAAAGTTTTTTTTTATAGGAAAGTTTCATATAAGAAATCTTTCCATGTGAAATGATTATTATAATAATCCTTTCGAACTCGAAAGTATTATATAGGAATTTTTATCTAGTTTTGTAGAAAGCTTTAGATATTAAAGTTTTCTATAGGAAAAGCTTTTTATATTGAAATTTGTCTATAGGAAAGTTTAATATTTTTATATTGGAAAGCCTTTCATATTTGAAAGCTCTTGATATGGAATGTTTTTAGTAGAAAGCTTTGGATATAAAAGAAACCTTTCGGAAATCTGTTGATATAAAAGGTTTCCAATCCGAAATATTTTAACGACAAAAGTTGCCTTTCGACATCGAAAGTTTTATATAGAAAATCTTTTTTTTTTAGTTTTCGATATGGAATGTTCTTATATATATCAAAAGTTACTATAGAAAAGCCCTGATATTGAATTTTTTTTATAGTTTTAAATAAGAAATCTTTCCATGTGGAATGATTATTATAATAATCCTTTCGAACTCGTAAGTTTTATATAGGAATTTTCAACATATACAGTTTTTTTAGAAGGCTTTAGATATTAAAGTTTACTATAGGAAAATGTTTTTATATTGCAATTTATCTATAGGAAAGTTTTATATTTTTATATTGGAAAGCTTCTTCATATTCGAAAGCTTTGGATATCTGTTTAAAGCTTTAGGAAATCTGTTGATATAAAAGGTTTTCAGTCCGAAATATTTTGACAACAAAAGTTGTAAGGCTTTTCATATCGGAAGTTTATTATAGAAAATCTTTCAATATCAAAAGTTTATTATAAGAAACTCTTCAACATCGAAAGATTTATATAGAAAATCGTTTTTCGAAAAGCTTTCAAAATGGAATTTTTTTAACTGAAAGCTTTTTATATCAGTAGGTACTTATGGGAAAGCTTTGATATTGAAAGTTTCTTTATAGGAAAGTTTTATATTAAAAATCTTTCGATACGGAATGTTTATTATAGGAATCCTTTCGAACTCAAAAGTTTTATATAGGAATTTTTAACATAAACAGTTTTTTAGAAAGCTTTAGATTTTAAAGTTATCTATAGGAAAAGCCTTTGATTTTGAAATTTTTCTATAGGAAAGTTTTATATTTTTATATTGGAAAGCTCTTGATATGGAATGTTTTTAGTAGAAAGCTTTGGATAATAGAAGTAGCCTTTAGGAAATCTGTTGATATAAAAGGTTTTTAATCCTAAATATTTTGATGACAAAAGTTGTATGCCTTTAAATATAGCCAATTTTTCATAGAAAATCTTTCAATTTCAAAAGTTTATTATAGGAAACTTTTCGACATCGAAAGTTTTATATAGAAAATCGTTTTTTCGGAAAGCTCTCGAAATGGAATGTTTTTAACTGAAAGCTTTTTATATCAAGAGTTACTTATAGGAAAGCTTTGATATTTTTATAGGAAACTTTTGTATAATAAATCTTTCGATATGGAATGTTTATAATAGGAATCCTTTCGAACTCGAAAGTTTTATACATAAACAGATTTTTAGAAAGCTTTAGATATTAAAGTTATCTATAGGAAAAGCTTTTAAGATTGAACTTTTTCAATTTTTAATAAAAAGCTTTCTATCTGAAATATTTTGATGACAAATGTTTTATATAAGAAATTTTCGATATCGAAAGTTTATTATAGAAAACCTTTCGACATCAAAAGTTTTACACAAGAAAACTTTAAATAAATAATTACGGGTTTTTATTGGAAAGCTACCTAAAGTTACCTAAAGGAAAACTTTTAATATTGAAAGTTTTGACGAAAAATGTTTTATATAAGAAATCTTTAGAATATTTATTTATAGGAATCCTTTTGAACTCGAAAGTTTTATATGGGAATTTTTAACATAAACATTTTGTTGGAAAGCTTTAAATATTAAAGTTATTTATAGGAAAGCTTTTCATATTGAAAATTTTCTATAGAAAGATTTTATATAAAAAGTTTTCTATCTGAAATATTTTGACGACAAATGTTTTATATAAGAAATCTTTCGATATCAAAAGTTTATTAACCTTTCGACATCAAAAGTTTTATATAAGAAAACTTTAGATAAACAATTACGTTTTTTTATTAGAAAGCTTTTGATCTGGAATGTTTTTAGTAGAAAGTTGTATATATTAAAAGTTACATATAGGAAGGCTTTTAATATTGAAAGTTTTGACGACAAATGTTTTATATAAGAAATCTTTCGATACGAAAGCTTATTATAGAAAACCTTTCGACATAAAAAGTTTTATATAAGAAAACTTTGGGTAAATAATGACTATTTTTTATTAGAAAGCTTTTGATGTAGAATGTTTATAAAAAATTATTGAAAGTTACTTATAGGAAAGCTTTTAATATTGAAATTTTTCTATTCGAAAAATGTTGTCGACAAAAGTTTAATATAAGAAATCATTATACATACATCCAACCGAAAGCTTTAAGCTTCGAAAGTTTTCTATTATTTGTTGATGCAACAACACATAATAATTACAACAAATAAAATTTACCTGCGGTAAATTTATTACCAATTTACCGCACATTTTATTCACATTTTTATGGTTTATAGCTTATTTTATTCTTAAGATATGTAGCTCTTAGAAAAATGTTTAAAATGTTAAAATTTTACTTTATCTTTTTTTTAATTACATTTTTAACCTGAAAAAAATTACGAATTTCGCACGAAAAAAAATTTTTTCTCCATTAATTTCTAAATAACTCCAAAACAATAAGAGATACAATTAGATCAAAATAAATTCAATTTTGTTATGCATCTTCAAGTGTTTTAATTTTGAAAATCGGATGAGTCGTTCTCGAGTTAGGAGGAAACATGTATGTCTCCGTACCTGACTAATTTAAGGGGAAAAATTTGCCACGCCAATAAAAAAAATCCAGATCTGATGGAAAAAAAACGACAACGGATCTGAGTTTAGCGCATCAAAATCCATGTAAAGTCTATTATAGTTTTATTAAAAGGAGGATTTGGCTGCAGAGCAGTGTAATAAGTTAGAGCTTTTTAGAAAATTACTTAAATAACTGCTAATTTTGATAAAATTACCTTAAATTTTTGTGAGGAGCATTGGAATCACAAAAACAAAAAACAAGATTGACCACTCTCAATTAAAAAAAACTCTTCATTTGGCCAACCTTGATATAGAGTAAAGCAAGGTACCTTGCACAAAGTAGTAAATAGATTTTACCGAGTGGTTTTCAAATACAAGATAGTAGAAAATGTCTCAACCTTTATTTGGTTCCATTTATGTTTTCTAGGTTTAATTGATCTCAAAAATTTCTGTGGCTTGGTGTTAAAAGGGCCGATGTCAAAAAGAATGCTTTTGAGAAAATTTGATTTAATGGTATTATTTTCCATACAAATTCATAGTAACATTGCTCAGAAAAGCCCTTATGAATCTGTTCAAATTTAAGTAAGATATTAGCTGTTGGAGCCAAATAAAATAGGGTAAAGAAGGGGATCTAGTGCAATGATTAACTCAAAACAAAAAAAATTGACATTGGCCCTTTTAGCACCAAGCCACAGAATTAACGTAGGAATCAAATAGATTAAGTAGACTACAAAAACAAAATAATATAAAGATATTTCACTCTATACATTTTTTTCTGTCAAATTTTTAATTAAAAGACCAATGAAAAACACATAAACGCACAAACAAACCTACATTTCATGAGCACATGTGTGTGCCTTAGCTTTCTCTCATTGGCTAATAGTATCCATTAGTTGTTTCTTAATTAGAGTAAAAGCGCTATATTATATTTTTGTGGGATTTTTCAAAACGACCATACTGCAAATTAATGTATGAGAGTGCAACATCTTTGTATTACAGAGTCTTTGCTGCAGCTAACGAGCTAACGTGCAACTATGATGATAATTATGTAATTAAGATAATCACAAACTACTTTTCCACTACAAATTAACAAGCACATCCATCAAAAGGAAATTAGCAGAGTGTGAGCAACTTAAAGTCTATTATCAAACTACATCTAGCTTTAATTGTTCCCTAATTCCAAAAGTGTATTTTACTATTTTCAGTGCCAACTTATCATCATACAAAGTTAATGGAACTTACCTGATATGAAATAATGGCGACTGAGGCTCCAAACCACAATCCTTATTCAAAATGCCAGCACTTAGAGGTGGCACATTACCATTAATGGGCGTATGATGATGATTACTTGGTGTCAAAACTCTGCCATTTGACGCTACATTGGCGTGGTGATGGTGATGGTGCGTATGATGATGAGCCACAGCAGCTGCCACGGCAGCTGATGAAGCATTCACTACCGAAGGGTGATGTGTCTGATGATGGCTGTGTTGTTGTTGCTGCTGTTGCAAGTGATGATTACTGTGATGGTTATGATGACTACCATTCGAGCTGCCAGTGTTGGTGGAGTTGCCACCACCTACACCACCCACTCCAACGCCCCCGCCGCTACTGCTGCCAGCACTATGAGAATTTTTCAAATAAAGCTTTGGTAGTGTGGGACGTTGGCGTTTCTCTGGTAATTTTTTACCCGGTATAGTTTCAATTGGTGGTGGCACTGGCTTAATATCCTCTTGGACATGAGAGTGTTGATAATGATTGACTACACCACCACCAACACCTCCTACTACTGCTGCTGCTGCTCCGACCCCTGCTCCACCGGATGTGGGATGATTATGCGAATGATTTTGATGGTGATGTTGATGATGTTGATGTTGATGTTGACTGCTGTGATGTTGCATTTGAGAGCCAACGGCCGATGGCAAATGATGTTGTTGTTGATGATGATGATGATGGTTTAGCTGTGGATGATGATGATGACTCTGGTTACTACTGCTATTGTGACTGCTGTTGGTATTCGTATGTTTATTTGACTCCAGACTACTATAGTTGTTGTTATTGTTAGTATTGTTGTTGTTGTGGCTGCCACTATTATTTAAACTGTTATTATTACTATTTGAATTATTGTTATTGTTGTTGTTATTATTATGGCTGCTAGAATTCTGATTGACCCGTATTAGACTACAATAATTGCCGCTACTATCGGTATACTGCGACTTAATTGTGGGCGTTTCATTGATGGGCTCAAAACGCGCCAAAGCTTTCGACAGCGGCGTCAAGCCCCTTACATAATCATATATATGATCAATATCCTTATAATCTTCCGAAACTTCGGCAGGCGTTTGATTTTTACTATACGAATCACAGCTGGCACTACGCTTTAGGATATAACCATTCTCCAAGAGGCCATTGGCCACATACGCAACACCGGCTGCTGATGGCAACATAACCACGGGTAATTTATTACGACTACTAAATTTCGAGTCCTTCTTCTCTTTCTCCGACAGCTTAATATCTACTATTTGCAAACGATCACGTGCATCGCTTAGCAGACGTTGAGCTTTCTCGAGAAATCGTGTGTACTCGATAAAATGTTCCAATTGTTCCATGTTTTTTGCACGCTGCAATTTGATTTTAGCATTTAGGGGTACTGGCACCAAGTCATTATCCTTTTGCAGGGGTAAAGCAAAAATACGATCAATTTCAACACAGCCCAGAAGACGCATTTCCGGTACGAAGGGTTGTTTGAGGCCCTTCGGAACGCTACCGTGAACAAGTCTGAAAATATGGGAAAATATAAATATGACTATTATTACAATCTGCCCAAAAAACAAGTTTTTACAATAAAATATTATTATACTAGATTTTATATTTTAAATGGCCTATATCTTTATTAGCGTTTTGTCTTAAAACTTAACCCGAAGTATGAAATATTGGCACATAGAAAAATTGCACTAATTTCCTATAAAAATCAAAAATTTTAGAAATTTTATCTATAAAAATAAGAAAATTTTGAAAACTTTTCTATAAAAAAAAATTTTTTAAAAGATTTCCATAAAAATAAGAAGATTGTGAAAAATTTCGTAAAAAAATAAGAAAATTTTTGAAAAATTTCCTATAAAATAAGAAATTTTTGAAAAATTTTCTATAAAATAAGAAATTTTTGAAAAATTTCCTATAAAATAGGAATTTTTTGAAAAATTTCCTATAAAAATAGGAAATTTTTGAAAATTTTCCTATAAAAATAGGAAATTTTTGAAAATTTTCCTACAAAAATAGGAAATTTTTGAAAAATTTCCTATAAAAATAGGAAATTTTTGAAAAATTTTCTATAAAAATAGGAAATTTTTGAAAAAGTTCCTATAAAAATAGGAAATTTTTGAAAAATTTTCTATAAAAATAGGAAATTTTTGAATAATTTCCTACAAAAATAGAAAATTTCCGAAAAATTTCTTATACAAATAGGAAATTTTTGAAAAATTTTCTTTGAAAATAGTAAATTTTTGAAAAATTTCCTATAGAAATAGAAAATTTTGAAAAATTTCCTATAAAAATAGGAAATTTTTGAAAAATGTCCTATAAAATATGAAACTTTTAAAAACCTTCCTATAAAAATAGGAAACTTTTAAAACCCTTCCTATAAAAATAGGAAATTTTTGAAAATTTTCCTATAAAAATAGGAAATTTAAAAAAAAATTCTTTTTAAAAACCTTCCTCTAAAAATAGGAAATTTTTGAAAATTTTCCTATAAAAATAGCAAATTTTTTAAAAAAATTCTTTTTAAAAACTTTCCTATTAAAATAGGAAATTTTTGAAAATTTTCCTATAAAAATATGAAATTTTAAAAAAATTTCTTATAAAAATAGGAAATTTTTGAAAAACCTTCCTATAAAAATAGGAAATTTTTGAAAATTTTCCTATAAAAATAGGTAATTAAAAAAAAAACCTTCATATAAAAATATGAAATTTTGAAAAAATTTCCTATAAAAATATGAAATTTTGAAAAAATTTCCTATAAAAATAGGAAATTTTTCAAAAATTTCCTGAAAAAAAAATTTTAAAAATTTCCTATAAAAATAAGAAATTTTTGAAAAATTTCCTATAAAAATAGGAATTTTTTCATAAATTTCCTATAAAAAAGCGAATTTTGAAAAAAATTCCTATAAAAATTAGAAATTTTGTAAACATTTTCTATAAAAATATGAAATTTTTGAAAATTTTCAAAAATATAAAAATATTAAATTTTTCCTATAAAAATAGAAAATTTTTTAAAAATTTCCAGGATTTTGTTTTAATAATTTCTCTCTTATTGTACAAATATTAAAAGAACCCAGGATGAAACTTACCTCACAACAACTGGCATTCTTTTCAACAACAGATTCTTGACAGTATGCACTCCACTTATACTATCTTCCTTAGCTATAGGTGAAAATTTCGCTTTGGTATCGAGTGGCAGATTAATGATCTCATCCTTGATATTCTTACACTGCAACACTTTGCCATTGTCGTTCATGGTCGTCAGCATTTCACCCGCATGTATGGTACGACTCATCTGGGGACAACGAAATGTTTCACGCACCAAAACCCGACAATTGCGACGTTTCGACAATTCCAAAACCGATTCAATGCAACGCGTCGACCTGCCATCTTCGCTTAGCAACTCAAAATAGCCCGGATAGGTTTCGGGTATTAGAACCTTAGCACCAACATTTGTAGGCTTACGGCCCTCTTTCAACTTAATGGGTTGGGCGAGTATTTGGTATTTCTTGCCCGAACTCAGAAAGAGAGCCGTACTCTGTAGTGAAGGTGCTGAGAGTGTGGGTACACCGAGATTTTGATGTTGGCCCTTGACTATTTTGGCAACGGCCGGTAGTTTTTGTTTCGAAAAGTCACGCAAGTAAGCGGGTGGCGCTGATGTCGAGTCCCCAAAACGGGATGCGGCCAATATTATTTGGCCATCAGTAGCGGCCATGTCGCGATTAAAGAATGATAACAGTTTGTTTCGCGCAAAGTTAACATTAAATGTAAGTAAATTTCATGGATTTTGTGTGGGATCCAAATCACTAGAGCTGGTGGTTGGGGCCGCAGGAATGTGAGTGGTTGATGAGGGAATTTCTGCTATGATGATGGTGTTGTTGTTATTATTATTATTACTCGTAATACTAGTGGGATTTAAGTGGTCTTGTCTAGAAATGTTAGGGTTAATGATGTTTTGGTTTTGGCTAGATGTTGAGGCCAAATTGTTATTTTCCTGTTGCAGTAAATGACTGTTAGGGGGTGGTATTGTGCTGTTGGCTAAAGTTGAAGGCGATGATGTTGAGGTTAGGAAACGTGAGGAAGTTTGTAGGGCGTAATTAAAATACTGCATTCGGTTTGAATCTCAATACTTTCAATAATCGTTGGTTTTTATTTTGTTTTGTTTTAGTTTGGATAATATTTCCACAATTCGATTTGTCTGGTTGGGGAGTATTGTTGGCAAATTATCCTGCAATGGAAGAATGGGAATAGAAGAAATTAAATGAGAATTTAATAGCGGCAATAGAAATATTTAATTAAAAGAGTGGAAATAATTGGTTTTTTTACATGTTTTAATAAAATAACATTTGCTTAAATTCCCTGAACTCGTAAATTTATATTAAAATATTGGTAGCCAAGTAGAAGTAAGTAAATGCGATATATAAAATAGATTTGCTGGTAATTAGGGTAAAAGGTGTTTTGTTTAAATTAGAAATTGGATTGTTAGTACATTGATTTTAAAATTAATTTGTAATTTTCTAAAATCCTAAATTACATTTAGTCAACGAAGTTGTTCACAAGACTTGTATTTTATATTTTTATTCAATTTCAGTTGCTTGAAGTTTCAATACTATTTAGTTTCTTAAAGAGCTGCCCTATTTAACATAACATTTTCAATCATTAACTTATTTACAAAACATAAACTAATTTGAAACGTTTTCTTTTTCTGCGAATCGTGTTCTTTACATATTAACATTTTATCAGAATTTCCCAAATTAGTCACTTCAAATGAGTGTCGTTAGGAGTGCAATTTTTACGTCATAAAATGAAATAAAAGTCTCAATTTAAAATGCCTATCAAATCAAAAGATGTCTGGTAAAAACAGTCATTTTCTTTATAAATATTTCAATGTTAAACGGAATCTAGAAAAAAAAGTTAAGCTAATGAATCACCTAATATTAGTGTGGTTCACAAAGAAACAATATTCGTTTATAGAAGGAAATATTCGTATAATGCTTGAAATATTGTAACGTGTATTAATTAATAACATTTGCTAAAATAACAAATTTTTGAAAAACTTCTAAAAAACATAAGAAATTTTTGAAAATTTTCTTACAAAAATAAGACATTTTTTAAAAATATCCTATAAAATTGAGAAATTTTAGTAAATTTTCATATAAAAATAAGAAATTTTGTAAAAATTTCATACATAAATAAAAAAATTAAAAATAAATTCCTAAAAACGTAGGAAATTTTTTTAAATTTCCTATAAAACTAAGAAATTTTTAAAAATTTCCAATAAAATTTTTAAAAAATTCATATAAAAA